>JAYXIM010029463.1:0-657270 GCA_037575425.1 Anastrepha fraterculus | reverse complement strand
TATATACAGTCACTCACACCCTATTCGATACAGATACGAAAGTTTGAAGACAAATATAAGAAAATTTGACATTCATAACAAATTTAATCTTAAAAAGGAGTTACTTGAAGAGCGGAGCCAAATTATTTCAGAATGCACAAAAAATTGATTGACTCCATGCCCCGTAGATTTCAAGCTGTAACTGATAAAAACGGCTAAAGGACAAAAACAAATTACTCAATACCTTTCGCTCTTTTTTAACTGCATCATTTAAGCTGCGGCATGAACTCGCTATATGTTTTTATTTTGTATTACAATGAAATGAGTGAAACATTTTTTGTATTTTATGTTGAGAAATGAAGTAAAGGAAAATAAATCACACATCTGCATACTTTGTTGTTTTTTTCATGTTCGCAAAATATTATGAAATAGAATACGCTTTAGAAAAGAATCGTATCTGTATCAAACAAGGTGTGAGTGACTGTAGATCTGTGAATACAGTCCGCGAAAAATTGATGGCGCTGCAAGATTTTGAATATTTTTGACTACTTTTCTTCTGTTTGTTTTTTAGTTTTGATTAATTTTTAATAAAAAATTAGTATTTCTTCCATTTCCTCTCTGAATGCCCTGCTTTATGGAAGGATAGATAGTTAATCCTAGGCAAGCCGTTCTTCGTCTGCTTCGCAGCAACCTTATAAGGTTCCTGAAGCGCGCAGACAGGATATAGTCGTCCCTGTTTAACAAGTTGGTAACGAGGAAGTGGAAACAAATTGGTGCGGAAGCGCTAGTTGAATTCTGGACGAATCACCACTTAAACCAATCAACCAACCAAGTGTTTCATTCTGCATGCAGGAAGTTTTTTTTGCGTATTTGGAGTAAAGGAGCAGCACCGTTAGTTAATATAATTCTCAAACACCAATTATAATTTTGAATCACTTCAAATTTGTACTTTACTGTAGTGAAATGAAACGGGCTATAAAATTGGGTACAGTTCAAAAAGTATGAAATTTGGATGAAAATGTTTCGAATTTTTAGAAATCTTATATAAAGTATGAAACTTGGGTTTTACGGCCTTTGCTACAGAATGAATCGCACTGGTGACACAATGGACCCTAGAGGTCTAAGTGAGTTCTTCTTACAGATCAGCCAGCACTATTTAGCCCAACTTACAGAATGAACTATATTTTTGTATAAAAAAAAATAATTTAACATTTTTTATTTAAGCGGCAACGCCACTGTGAAAATTCAAAAAATCAATTTTGCTATTTGCATTTTCTGAAAGTATAAATATTAAAAAATATGAAAAAAATGATTAACTTAAAATCTTAAAAATTAACTAAGATATACGAGGTAGATGTAACTGCATGCAAAACTGTTGAATACGCAATAAAAACTTTAAGCGGACCTGGTGGTCTAGAAATTTCGAAAAATCGATTTTTTGTATTTTCGATATTTCGAAAGTATAGTGTCTTAAGAATATACAGTTAACTTTTCATGCTCGAAATTATCAATATTATAGCTTCTACAGCACATTTACTAGGTAGAGAGCGGTCCGCGCGCTCCTGTACCTCAAACTTTAAACTCATTTATCTCGAAACGACTTTTTCGGCACGGCGGGGATGAAAACAAAAAACTATTCAACCGAATCACTTGAAATTTGGATATGTTGTTCACAACATGTATCGCTATCGTCGGAACTAGAATCATAATTTTATTTAAATAATTTCCTATTTTTTAAACTAAAAAACTAGTGAAAAAACCCGATTTTACGAACTTTTTTTGGCAAAAAAAAATCGTGAAAATAGGTGAAATTTTCGTGCTCTAGACGACCGGGTACCCTTAAACGCTTATGTCTCAAAACGACTTTTTTTTGATGCGGTGGCAACGATTTCTCGAAGACTAATGAACCGATTTTAATTTTCTTTGTTTTTTTTTTTTTGTTATCGCATTGACTATCGTTGTACGTAGCCGATTTTCAAAATGTTGAAAATAACTATTTTTTTGTGCCTGTTGAAAATCAAAAAAAAAAATGGTGAAAAACACACATAGAAACTCAAATCACCAGCATTTTGTCAAACAAAAAATAATAATAATAAATAAAACAAACCGGCTGCGTACTCGTACAACGATAGCCACTATTGTGTAGATTAATACAATTTTTGGTGTTTTGATTTCAGATGCTTATTCATTGCTGTATCGCTGCCACCAGATGACGTAATTTTTTTTTTAACTCGTTCCGTTTATTTACATAAATTTGTCAATTTTCAATAGTTTTTATTTAATACATATATTTTATAAATATGCGGCCGCCGTAGTCGAATGGGTTGGTGCGTGACTACCATTTGGAATTCACAGAGAGAACGTCGGTTCGAAGCTTTTTCTAATAGCGGTCGCTCCTCGGCAGGCAATGGCAAACCTCCGAGTGTATTTTCGACATGAAAAAGCGCCTCATAAAAATATCTGCCGTTCGGAGTCGGCTTGAAACTGTAGGTCCCTCCTTTTGTGGAACAACATCAAGACACACACACCACAAATAGGAGGAGGAGCTCGGCCAAACACCCAAAAAGGGTGTACGCGCCAATTATATATATATATATATATTTAATAAATATTTAATACATATATATAATAAATTGACCTTTGTCCGATCCTCGAATAATCATTCCTACTTACAAAAAAAAAAATTCCCAAAAATCGACTATTTTTTGACCCCCCACAGTGGCGTTCCCCTTTAATTTTAATTATAAAAAGTATAGAATAGAAGTAGTCAAGACTGGCCAACATGTTGTGGAACCATAATTTTTTCGCGTGCTGTATGTATGACATGACAAGCAGTTTTAAATTCTGATATATGCAAACACACGTAAATTTCTATCGAAATACTTAAATTTTTATGTGTCTAAAAGTTATTATACTAATTGGCAAGTAATAAATATTTACGACACTTAGCAATCTACAGTCGACACAAAAAGCTCTTCTCTATTCTAAACCTTTTTGCTTGCTTGTATATAGCTAATGCTTGCAACTATGAAGTGTCGTCCGATAAATTACATTGTTTATTAATTCAAGAGCAAAGCTTTTTTCAGAATAGTATTTCGTTGGACGCTGATCGAGGTAGATGTGCTTTGCACACCGTATATCATTTAAAGAAGTTTGTTAAGTGAGAAAAAACTAAAAAATAAATAGAAAAAGAAAAGAGAGTAATAAAGCGCGTGTGAGTGCATAGCAATAAGATGTCAGCGAATTCAAGTAACAAAAGAGAATCGGATGCGGTGAAGAGCGCAACCGAAGCGGGCGATGAAGCTGCAACAGCAGCTAATGTACCACCACCCGCCGCTATGGCTGATGCGCGCCAAATGCCCGACTGGCTGAAGGGAGACTTATTCGTGGATCTGCTCAAGAAGAACGTGCCGGATTTTAAGGCGATTAAAAGTTTCAGCGCCAAGCCCGCACAAAATGCAGGCGAAAATTATGCCACACTAATGGCTTTGGTGCAAATGGAAGTGGAACTTGAAAGTAGGTTTAGATTAAAAATTTTAAGTTTAAAATAAATAAATTAAATATAAAAATAAATGAATAATAACAATAAATAAAAAATAAAAAATAAAAATAAATAAATAATAAAAATAAATAAATAAATAATGAAAATAAAGAAATTAATAAATGAATAATAATAAAAAAAAATAAAGAAATAATAAAAAAAAAAAAAAATAAATAAATAAATAATAAAAAAAAAAATAAAAAAAAAAATAATAAAAATAAAATAATAAAAATAAAGAAATAAATAAAAAAAATTATTATAAAAATAAATAAATAATAAAATAAATAACAATAAATTAAATAAATAAAAAATGAAAAAAGTGAATATTTTAAACTTATTTTCGAAATTCTAGCTGGAAAAACGAAGCAGCTATCCTATATGTTGAAACTGCCAATTGAGTATGTGCAAAAGATGATGATGGGTCACAATATATTCGACATCGAAAGCGCTATGTACCGTGATGTGATACCCGAATTGGAACAGCTGTATAGTGACGTTGGTGTTAAAGTGAAATTCGGGCCACAATACTATGAGCTACAGACGCCATCCGAATTCGGTGCTATACTCCTGGAAGATTTGCGTCAGCGCAGCTTCAAGAATGCCAATCGCTTGGAAGGTTTCGATATGGAGCATGTTAAATGTGTTTTAAAAAAGCTAGCCCAATGGCATGCCGCCTCAGCGGTGCGCGTTGAAAGCAAGGGCCCATATCCAAAACTTATCGCTACCGGACTTTTCACCGAGCAATTTGCAGAGATTTTGAAAGCTATGAATGAAGCGAGTTCAAAATTGTTTAACGAGTGTGTGCGCACATATAAGGGGCATGAAGAGTACATAGAAAGCATGGTGAGTACGTGCGTGAGTACAAAAGTGCAGTGCGAATGAGCTTTCGCTAGAAAAGCTGCGCATATCATATGCGATATCAATCACTTAACTAAGTTGCGCATTTATATACAAATACATACATACGTAAATTTATTATATTTTTTTGTTTTTTTTTTGTAGGAAAGGAGCCAAGATAAGGTGTTCGACAACTTTCGTGCGATGATGCAAATCGATCCAAATGAATTTAATGTTTTGAATCACGGCGATTTTTGGGCCAACAATATCATGTTCCAATATGACGCGTTCGGTAAAATTAGGGAAACATATTTCGTTGATTTTCAGATGCCGCGTTATGGACCACCGGTGCATGACTTGTACAATGTGCTGCTCTCTTCGACACAATATGAAATAAAGTTGAAATATTTTGAATATTTCATTATGTATTACCACAACCAGCTGATTGAGAATTTGAAATTGCTGAAATATCCCAAAAAATTGCCCGCCTTGAAAGACCTACACATAGCGTTGTACAAATATGACTTTTGGGGTGAGTATGACAGGAGGGTGGTGAAGATGTGTATGAGACGCGAGTGACAATCAAGTCAAGTAACAGTCACAGTGGTTCAAGAATTTTCGAGTTTGTGGGAAATTTCACTGAAAGTTATTTTAGTTTGTGTAGAATGAGAAGTAAATTTAAACATTTTGAAAACAAAATTTATAATTTTGAGATTTAGTCAATGTTGCAATTTTCGGTACAAAGTTAAAGTAAAATATCTAAGGTTCTTTTTATTATTTTATAATAATTTCGGATAAAATATTATTTGAAACAAATTTTTACTTTATTTCTGCAAAAATATCTTATTGCTCAAAAGTTAAGGATTATTTTTTTATGTAATTTTTGGAAAACACCCATTTGTGTTTGTTCTATTTCAATGAATGTTATTAAAAAATTACAAAAAAAAAAAGAAATTGCATGAAAAAAATGTTTTATAATTTTTTGGGATAAAATATGATTAAAAAAAAAAAATATTTTATTTTTTTTTAAATATTTTATTGCTTAAGGATTTTTTTTTTGGTTTTTTGTAATTTTTGAAAAAAACACCCATACATTTTTATTGTATTTCAAAGAATTTTATTAAAAAATTTAACATAAATAATTTCTTTTACATCAATGATTAATTTTGTTTCTGTAATTTTCGAAGAACATCCATAACAATGAATTTTATTTAAAAATTACTAAAAAAGTGTCTTCTCTATCAGTGAATAATTTTTTTTGTAATTTTCGAAAAACATCCATAATAATGAATTTTATTTAAAAATTACTAAAAAAATTTCTTTTATAAATTTTTAGGATAAAATATTTGAAAAAAAATTTTTATTTTATTTCTATAAAAATATTTGATTGCTCAAAAATTTGGTGTTTATTTTTTTGAAATTTTTGAAAAAACACCCATATGGTTTTATTGTATTTCAAAGAATTTTATTTAAAAATTACATAAAAAAATTTAACATAAAAAAATGTTTTATAATATGATTAAAAAAAAATATATTTTATTTCTTTAAAAATATTTTATTGCTTAAGGGATTTGTTTTTGTTTTTTTTTATTGTTTACAATACCAATAGGTTTTTTATAGTACTTTAATGAATTTTCTTAAAAAATTAACACATAAAAATTTCTTTTATAATATTTTAGCATAAAATATTTCAAAAAAAAATGTTTATTTTACTTCTTTTAAAATATTTGCTTGCTCAAAAATTTAGGGTTTATTTTTTTTGTAATTTTTGAAAAAACACCTATGCATTTTTGTTGTATTTCAAAGAATTTTATTCAAAAATTACAAAAAAAAGAAAATTAACATAAAAAATTCTTTTATAAGTTTTTAGGATAAAATATGATTTAAAAAAAAATATTTTTTTTTCTTTCTTTCTTCTTAATATATAATATTTTAGGATAAAATATCATTTGAATAAAAATGTTTATTTTATTTTTTTTTAAATATTTGATTGCTCAAAAATTTGGGGTTTACTGTTTTTGTAATTTTTGAAAAACCACCCATATGTTTTTATTGTATTTCAAAGAATTTTATTCAAAAATTACAAAAAAAAAATTTAACATAAAAAAATTTCTTTTATAATTTTTTGGGATAAAATTTGATTTCAAAAAAATGATTACGTTATTTCTTTGATAATATTTTATTGCTCAAAATTTAGGAATTATTTATTTTTGTTATATTTGAAAAACACCTAAGTATTTTTTATGGTGTTTTACTGATTTTTTGTTAATTACATACAAAAATTTAACACAAAACATTTCTCTAATAGTTTTTTAGAATCAAGTATGATTTTAAACAAAATTTTTATTTTATTTCTATAAAAATATTTTATTGCTCAAAATTTAGGGATTATTGTTTATTTGTAATTTTTGAAAAAAAAAAACACTCATATATTTTTATTTTATTTTAATAAATTTTATTAAAAAATTGAAAAAAAAATTACATAAAAAAAATTTCTTCTAAAATTTTTTAGGATAAAATATGATTTCAAAAAATTTTATGTTTTAAATATATTTTATTGCTTAAAATTTAGGAATTATGTTTTTTATTGTATGCTAATGAATCTTTTTTAATAAATTACAATTATGTTTCTTTATAAGTTTTTAAGATAAAATATGATTTCAAACAAAATTTTTATTTTATTTATATAAAATTAAAATTAAAAAAAAATATTTTATTGCTCAAAATTTAGGGATTTTTTGTAATTTTTGAAAAAGCACTCATAATTTTTTTATTGAAATTTAATGAATTTTATTAAAAATTACAATATAAAAAAATTTTTAAATTTAAAATTAAAAAAAGTTTTAAAATTTAAAATTAAAAAAAAAATATTTTATTGCTCAAAATTTACGGATTTTTTGTAATTTTTGAAAAAGCACTCATAATTTTTTTATTGAAATTTAATGAATTTTATTAAAAATTACAATATAAAAAAATTTTTAAATTTAAAATTAAAAAAAGTTTTAAAATTTAAAATTAAAAAAAAAATATTTTATTGCTCAAAATTTAGGGATTTTTTGTAATTTTTGAAAAAGCACTCATATGTTTTTTTATTGAAATTTAATGAATTTTATTAAAAATTACAATATAAAAAAATTTTTAAATTTAAAATTAAAAAAAGTTTTAAAATTTAAAATTAAAAAAAAAATATTTTATTGCTCAAAATTTACGGATTTTTTGTAATTTTTGAAAAAGCACTCATAATTTTTTTATTGAAATTTAATGAATTTTATTAAAAATTACAATATAAAAAAATTTTTAAATTTAAAATTAAAAAAAGTTTTAAAATTTAAAATTAAAAAAAAAATATTTTATTGCTCAAAATTTAGGGATTTTTTGTAATTTTTGAAAAAGCACTCATATGTTTTTTTATTGAAATTTAATGAATTTTATTAAAAATTACAATATAAAAAAATTTTTAAATTTAAAATTAAAAAAAAGTTTTAAAATTTAAAATTAAAAAAAAAATATTTTATTGCTCAAAATTTAGGGATTTTTTGTAATTTTTGAAAAAGCACTCATAATTTTTTTATTGAAATTTAATGAATTTTATTAAAAATTTTAGAATTTAAAATTAAAAAAAAATTTTTAAATTTAAAATTAAAAACATATTTTAAAATTTAAAATTAAAAAAAAAATTTTAATTTTTAAATTAAAAAAGATTTTAATATATTTTTTACAATTTTGAGGATAAAATATGATTTCAAACAAAAAAATTGATTTTATTGCTATTAATATATTTTATTGCTCAAAATTAAAGGATTATTTTTTTTATATGGAAGAACACCCAGCATCGTTCGCAAAAAAAAAAATTGTCTAAAATATACGCGACTTTGGAGCCACTTAAGGGGAGATATACACCTAGAAGGTCGTGAAAAATCGATTTTTTTTTTTTGCATTTTCTTAAAGTTTGAGGGCTCTAGAATATCTAGTGAAAAGGACAAGGTAATATTTCGATAAATAAGCTAGTTACAGCCGAGAACGTGAAACTTTTTTTTTTATGATTCATTCATTCCCAAATTTTCAAAGGTGTTTTTCTCAAAACCACGGTTTTCAAGTTGGTACCCAAAATTTCTCGAAAAGTAATAAACCGATTGCCTTGAGGCTTTTTGTGTTTATCCTATACAACATTATCTAGTAGATGTCATAGGATTTTTTTTTTCCGTTACATAGTTTTTGTTCTATAGGCAAAATAAGAACTCATTTTTAGCCCAATAATCAATACTTATGTTCAAACGTCCGCCATTTTGTTAAAAATCGATATTTTCAAAATCGGCTACGACAAAGACTAGATTTTAGTATCTGGTTTAATAATCTTTTTGGTTTTCTTATTTCGGATGATTTTTGGAGAAACGCCATTGGGTACCGCGGAGGCTGATTTTTTCAAGGACTTCCAAGGATTCTACATTATCCTTTACAATTCTTATTATTTTAAGCTAAAACAAATTTAACACATTTTTGAATATATGTACTTTTAGATAAATAAAACCCCAATCATACATTTTAAATAGTTTCCTTTGAAAAAAATTCATAAAAATGACCTTTTTTCCGGCTTTTAGGTGTATATCTCCCCTTAAAACTAGCATTTTATTGCTCAAAATTCGGCTTTTTAAAACTGCACACACATTTTTTTTTTCAAATTTCCGATAAAAGGTGTGGAGCTTGATTGAAAATTCTTGAGTTTTGTTATTTTTGAATGACTAACCACTATTTTTATTGTGGACCTCATACATTCATATATTCCTATATTTCATAAACCTTTTTAAAACATTTTTTCCTTTTACAGGTCCTGCTGTGGTTTCGGGTCACATGGGCATAGTGCTGCTCGATCCCACCGATGGGGCTAATGCTGATAACTTACTTGGCAGCGGACCAGGTGGTATAGAATTCAAAAAACTGATGTATACGAATGACCGATATCGCAAACACGCCGAGGCAGTCTTACCGTGGCTGCATAATCGCGGTGCTTTTGAGTGATAAAAGAAACGGAAGTGATAACAAATTTTTTGCAAACCAGTTGAATATTTATAGTATATGCATATACACATATACGAGTATTCACAGTTTTGCGAGCTTTTTATAAATGCATACATATGTAGGTGTTTTTATCAGGACGCCTATGTGTTGTGTGTATAACAAGGTGCAATATTTTTTGCTATATTCAGTGTACGTATGTATGTATGTTGCTGTGTAGTCTTATGACATTTTTCTAATCAATTAATGACATGCATTTAAGTAATAAAGCCATTTTACGTAATAAAAAGTTTTGCGCTTTAGCCTTTCAATTAATTTTCATAGGGTATGCATGTATCGGGTGCTCTTCTTAGCTGCATGAGAACTATCGATATCGATAATTTGGGTTTGAGTGCTGAGAATGGCAAACTGTGTTGACATTTCTGTTTAGTTAGTTTTGGCAAGTCATCACGCTTTCTAATTGTGGACATTTTCTCTGAAAAAAAAATATATATATTGGGTAGTCGAAAAAGTCTTTTCGTATTTTGTCAATAGATGTCGTTGGAGTCATCTATCTCCAGTGCTACCAATCACATTGTGGTGTTAGAAAGGTGACATTTTAAGCTTCATTTAACCAAAAAAAAAAATTAAATTCGAAGAAGTTGAAAAAATGTTATAGCTGTTCAAAAATGTGTGAAAATAATGAAGAAATTCGCTATATTTTGAAATTTTTCTATAAAAAAGGGAAGAATGCCACGCAAGCCACCAATGAAATTAGTGAAGTTTACGGAGACGATGCTGTATCAGTTCGCTTAGCACAACAATGGTTCGCTCGCTTCCGTTCTGGAAATTTCGATGTGAAAGGTGCACCTCGCTCCGGTCGACCTATCGTTGAAAAAGTCGATGAAATTATGGATAAGATTGACCAGGACCGCCACATAAGCTGCCATGACATCGCCAAAGCACTAAACATTCATCATCAAACGGTTTTGAACCATTTAAAAAAGGTTGGTTACAAAACGAAGCTCGATGTTTGGGTACCACATGAATTGTCTGTGAAAAATTTAATGGACCGAATTAACATCTGCGATTCTTTGCTGAAACGAAATGAAATCGAACGATTTCTGAAGCGAATGGTAACAGGAGACGAAAAGTGGATCAAATACGACAATAATGTGCGAAAAAGATCATGGTGCAAAGGTGGTGAAGCTCAACAAATGGTCACAAAGCCAGGATTGACGCCTCGAAAGGTTGTGCTGTGTGTTTGGTGGGATTGGAAAGGAATCATCCACTATGAGCTACTCCAGCCTGCTCGAACGATTGATTCTACACTTTACTGTCCACAACTGATGAGATTGAAGCAAGCAATCGAAAAAAACGGCCAGAACTGATCAGCAGAAAGGGCGTCGTCTTCCATCAGGACAACGCTAGGCCACACACATCTTTGATGACTCGACAAAAACTGGGAGAGCTTGACTGGGAAGTTTTGATGCATCCATCATATAGCCTTGACCTTGCACCAGCGGACTACCATTTGTTTCGGTCAATGCAGAACTCCCTTACTGGAGTAAAGTTGGATACAAGAGAAGCCTGTGAAAATTACTTGTCGCAGTTTTTCGCCGAGAAACCACAAAAGTTTTACACTGATGGAATAATGTCTTTAGAAGAAAAATGGCAAAAGGTGGTCGACCAAAATGGAACATATTTGGTTTAATAAAGTTCATTATAAATATAAAAAAAAAGAGTTGAAGTTTGATTAGAAATACGAAAAGACTTTTTCGACTACCAATATATATACATCTGTTCGCGAATGTCATAGAGCACTGGCTCCTCTTTAAAAATGAGGAAAGAGCTGCCAGAAGGGGCTGACATAACCGGTTGCAGTTGTCCCAATCTCAGAGATCGGGACAGATAAACTTCTATTGAGACAGATGAAGTTCTATCTTATCGTGTGCTATCTCGAAAACACTTGGTAAGATAGAAGCAGAACGCTTAAAGGGCTGGTGATTCCCCGCCATTCAATTTCTAAACTCATAGCGGTGGTCACTGGTCACTGGGTGTTCGGAACTCATGCGAAGCAGCTTGTACCTCCCTGCAATCCTGGACGGCGGAGATGGCTTTTTCTTCCTTTAAATTTTGTAACTTTATGCAGGTATGATATCAAAACGGCCTTCAAGTGCTACTTGTAGTGTACCGTAAGGTGCTCTGGCCACCTAACCTACCTACCTCCCATGCTAAAGTTGCGCATGCGCTGTGGCAAATTTAACAGAAAACTTTGTCAAAGGGGCACTCGAGTGCCAGTGCAGTCACAAGGCGGTCATTAATAAGAAATATAACTTCACCTATAATCTCTGTAAAAATAGTACGTTTTGTTGACAATTTAGAAACAAGCGCTCTTAATGGCACCCCTTATACTGGCATGTACGCATAACTTGACCTAAGGTATAATTATAGTCTTTGCTAGGTGTAAAACTAAGTGTAGTGCAGTGATCTATTAAATAAATTAAGGCAACTCACTGCTATTTAAAAATACACTGATTAATTATGTTAAGGTTAGAGAAGCTGCTCGGTCTAAAAAGAAGGTGACAGTGTTAAAAGAGGAGATGTGATTTTTCATATTTTTTACGTGTGCTTTGTGTGCGTTGAGCCAGAATTTGTGTCAGTTAGCTCGTTGACTCGACCGGCAATCTTGCGCTGAAGGTCGACGTCTTTGCAGTCTCGTAGTTGTAAGCCGTGACAACTAAAAGGCGGAGTTCGGGCTTGAGGTCTTTGTGGTTTGCATGCGCGTTCACTACTTGTAGCCATTCGTTCTTTAGGTTATGCTAATTTCAAGTGACAGCCGTTAAATCTGGGGCCACATTTAGGTCAAAGACAGGGAGGCACGCTGTGATACGCCATTTGGCTAAACTATACCGCCTTGAACCATCCAGCAATACTGATGAGCCTCATCAGTTCTTTTAAGTCCGTATACGTTATTTGATTTTAAGTTACTGAAAATGGGGATCCAAGTTGGTGAAATCCGCTGCGGTACAGTGCACGACAGGAACAGAGTAGATCATAAATCTTTTGTTCCTCCTCATCATTTCTGCAACTTCTAGAGCACCTGCGAGAAGGTATTGCTCAGTTATTTTTGTTGTAGGAGCAGCATAGGCATTCCCAATACATGTACGGGGTATGTTGCTGGAGGGACAGTCCTTGACCGGATATAAATAACGTATTAACGTAGAACCGACTGTCATTGGAACGGCATTTGCTTGACTTTCTGCATGCTTTTCTAAAAGTAGTGTTCAGTGGGCACTCCGATGGCAATAGATATGTCATGTCTTTTCAGAGACTACACATCTTCTGCCTTGAAATGTGGTAAACCGCGCTTTGTTCTCGCCTTTTACAAGCTTGCCAACTAGGAGATTGTTTAAGTAGTAGCTTACTGTGTCTGTGAGGAACGCAAGTGCATGATTATCGAAGTTAAGTGTGAGACTGGTTGCCGGTGAACAATCATGGCCTCTGTAGTGAAAAGTCATGCCTATGAGAATATGGCCTATGAGGCTGTGCTTCCTCACAATATGGCTGCCTATTAGTTGGGCTGGAGCCTCTTCCATTCTCTCAGAACAAGCCTTTGACTATCACATAAGTAGAGATCATCTAGTCCTTTAATCGAATCACTATTCAGCCATTCGTTAAAAAGAGCCAGAAACTGTCAGCAAAGCCTTGGCATTGAATGCGCTATAGCGAAGCCAATCGTTAGTTACTACATAAATGAAATCAATCCTGTGAAATAATGGGAATACGTGCTTTTGTTCTTATCTATGCAAAGATGAACCATCAGTTACAATTACGAAGAATCGAATTGCAAAGTCAAAATAATTCCACGAAACCTATGAAGCTTTATATAGAAATAGCACGTCATGAAGTTGTTGGAATAATAGAGAAATCTCTTGAAAATAAGAAATTTACTATGGCAGCTTTTCTGGATATCGAAGGAGCGTTCAACCATGTTGATGCGAAAGCGCTAAATTCAGCGGACGAACGAAAAGATTATTCGATGGATAGGCAATATGCTATCTAACACAGTAATCACCGCGATCTTCGGCATCACTTGTCTAGGAAAAACAGTTATCAGAGGCAGCCCACAGGGAGGTGTTATCTCGCCCTTACTGTGGAACCTAGTCTTAAATGAATTGCTTATTACCATGAGCAAGAAAAGGGTCAAGATAGTTGCTTATGCAGAGGATGTAGTCATCCTAATGACAGAGAAGTTTCTCTCGCCTATCGGCGGGCTCATGTAATCAGCGTTAAGAGAATTCTCCAAGCGGGCGACCTCAAACTGTGTAATGCTTAATCCAGCCAAGACCGAACTAGTTCTGTTCACTAGAAGATATAAGATACCGAGTTTTCAGTTACTATCTATAGATGGAGTAACACTAAACCTATCGAACGAAGCCAAGTACCTAGGCATAATCCTGGACTCAAAGCTTTTTTGGAAAAGGAACACCGAGGAAAGGACGAAGAAAGCTTGTGATGCCCTCTTTATCTGTAAGAGAACATTTGGCAAAAAATGGGGCGTGAATCCGTATATCAACCACTGGACGCACAAAACGATCATCAGACCCATTTGGACTTATGGAGCTTTCGTGTGATGGGAGGCGGTGCAAACACAATCCCACCTAAAGAATCTCATAAAAGTGCAACGATTAGCTGGTGTGGGAATAAGGTGGAGATGCACTCCCATCGACGCCTCAGGTGGCGCTAGAAGTCATCCTTCATGTTCCACCCATTGATAAATATGTTAAAGGGATAGCGGCCAAATCTGCTTTCAGGATTAAAGCAGCAGGCATGCTGAACGAAAACACGCACGGTCAAGCATCAGTCCTACTATCTGTGGAAAACTTGAATTACGTTTCGAAAGCAGACCATTTGGTTCCCAAGATAGATCTGAAAAGGGAGTATAAAAAACGAATAGCCGATAGAAAGGATTGACATACCAGAGTTATATCAGACGATAGAGGTCACCATATTTATACTGACGGCTCAAAGATAGACAACGGCACTGAGTCAGGAGTTTACTAGAACAATTAAATTTCTACTCCCAGACTGGTGCAACGTCTTCCAAGCTGAGATCTTAGCTGTATACCAAGCAGCAAAAACGATAAGACTGCATGGGCAAACCCTACCATTTTGTTGATAGGTCAGCAGCGATCGAGGCTTCAATTCAAGATGGGTTAAAGAATGCAGGAGCTCGCACTCGCTCATCCAACAACACAACACCACACTTTGTTAGGTTTTCGGCCACTCAGGAGTGGAGGAAAATGAAAGAGCGCATGATTGTGCAAGGACAGGCTCTGAACTTGACCATCAGTGAGTGGTAGAAGACATTAGAATTCTTCTAAACTAGCTGTATACTACGAGCGTAATCGACTTGACTTGAGCGTAATTGCGGAAACCAATTGAAGGTGGTCTCTGACCACTAACTGCAAGGTCTCCAAAGAGCTCTGGCCAAAACTGAATCTTAAAAGGTCAAAATATCTGCTTGGACAGATCAACTACCAGCATCCTCATAGGTATTATAACGCATCACTGCACTATTGGCACCCTAGCCAGTAGAATGGGTGTACCTCACAATGGCTACTGCAGTAGAAATTACGTCGGTACAACCCCTCCCCTGTGAATGTCCTGCACTTCAAAGAAGACGTGGCAAATATCTTGGCGATTATTTCTTTGAGGACTGGGGAAATTTGCAAAATGTCTTACTGGAGGGAGTAGTTATCTTCTTAAAAAGATCTAAGTGGTTTAAGCAACTTAGTTAAGGGAGGGAAAACAAACATATTTTCTAGAACGAAAACATGTACTCTAGAATATTAAAAGAGCTCAGTAGAAAATAAACAACAGATAATGAAGTTCGCCTAACCATTATCTTCCATATTTTTTTGCATTCCTAATTGTACTTACTCAATAATGATAAACTCAAATTCATAACCACCTGCAGATATTCATGAGTCATTATGACAAACTGAAAAAATTGAGCCCTCTTGCAGATATTCACGAGTCATTATGACAAACTAAAACAATTAAGCTCGCCCTTTGCTCGAATTTGTTTATATTTTGTGGGCATACTCGCGAAACAGTAAATCTAATCTTATCACAATTTATCGGCTCATAAACCTCAAAGCTTTACAATCTTTGAAGTGTGCGTGCCTGCTGGGAGCAAATCTTATCTAAATTTAAGTAGAATTGAATGATATGGAAAATCGTAAAAATAACTATCGCGAGTTAATACCTCCCTGGCAGTTGCGCGTGTGTAGTGGTTGTTAGTGCAAACGTACTTTGACGAAGTTGTGAGCTATCGTTCATATTAATCGAAATTGAACATTTCACCCACAACATTTTTCTTGGTCTTACTACACATACAACTTCTGCAAGGTTAGGTTACGGTGCAGAAGTCACCACACAAGAAGTGCTTTCCACTGTACAGCGCATTGCTGATGACAAAGCTCCGGGCTTAGATGGCTTGCCAAATGTAGCTGCGAAAGCAGCAATTAAATCAACACCCGAGGTTTTTGCTAAATTGTACAACACATGTCTCAACGAAGGCGTTTTTCCAAAAGTGTGGTACCAACAGAGGTTGGTACTGCTACTCAAACCAGGAAAGCCGCCGCACTATTCATCGTCATATCGTCCACTCTGTATGCTAGATACACTCGGCAAAATACTAGAACGTGTCATATGTAACAAAATGAAAGAGTTTCTAGAGAAACCAACAAGGCTTTCCCCAAACCAAGACGGCTTTAGAAAAGGCCGTTCAACCGTGGACGCAATACAGGCCACTAGTGGCAGGAAATGGAAAGGTGGCACGAAGAAATACTGTGCTGTTGTTACCTTAGACATAAAAAATGCGTTCAACTCCGCGAGCTGGCCCCAGATTATGAGTGCACTGAGAGGATTTGCGGTGCCGAAATAAAAAAAAAAAATAAATAATTGGCGCGTACACTTCTGTTAGGTGTTTAGCCGAGCTCCTCCTCCTATTTGTGGTGTGCGTGTTGATGTTGTTCCACAAATGGAGGGACCTACAGTTTCAAGCCGACTCCGAACGGCAGATATTTTTATGAGGAGCTTTTTCATGGCTGAAATACACTCGGAGGTTTGCCATTGCCTGCCGAGGGGCGACCGCTATTAGAAAAATGTTTTTATTAATTTTGCTTTCACCGAGATTCAAACCAACGACCTCTCTGTGAATTCCGAATGGTAATCACGCACCTACCCATTCGGCTACGCGGTGCCGAAATACCTGCAAAAAATCATATCAAGCTACTTTGAAAACAGGCTCTTGCTTTATGATACTGACAATGGAATAGGCACATTTAAAGTAACTGGCGGTGTCCCACAAGGCTCGGTGCTTGGCCCAACACTTTGGAATGCTATGTATGACGGTATCCTCAAGCTTGAGCTTCTTGAAGATGCTACCCTCATTGGATACGCAGACGCAGACATTGCGTTGGTGGCAGTGGGAAAGCATCTGGACGTGTTGCAAGCGTTATGCAACGATACAATTGTAAGAATTAGAAGATGGCTTAAAAATGTGAAGTTAGAACTTGCAGCTCAAAAAACTGAAGTCGTATTACTGACAACACGACGGGTACGTGAAGAGTTTGTGATTACGGTAGCTGACCATGATATAAGGTCGCAGCCGTATATCAAAAATCTGAGAGTACTAATTGACTCCAGAATGATCTTTAAGCATCATTTACAGTCAGTCTGTGAAAAAGCCTTAAGAATAAATAACGCGTTGACTAGAGTAATGCGTAATATTAGCAGCCCTCGCTCAAGTATATATACAGTAGGTCCCTAGAAGAGACAATGTACAGAACAAAATGACAATAATAGACGATTGAGCAATAATAAACTCACAACAGCCTCCTGACGTACTACTTAACGGTGAAGTTCCAGGAGGACATACCGTAGGACATGAGGGGGGGGGGGTTTAGTTGGGTTAAAGCTCCACACCACGGCTTCGGCCATAGGCTTTTGATGCTTCCCCTCCTCCACAAAAAAAAAAAAAAAGATTACGGTGCTTGTTACTTTCCTTAAGCGTGTAGATGTCGCTCACTTAGGCCTAGCGACGCATTGTGATACCACTACTTTGGACTACCTCTCCCTCTCTAATTTCTTATGTGGTGAAACCAATTCGTCTCTCGCATAAAGGTATCACTGTCACATAGGTGTCATAAAAGAGCCATTATATGCTTCGAAACGGAAATTCCTAATGGGTCTTTGGCTTATTATTACAATTGAAAACTACCTTACATCAAAATTAATATCCGATCAGTCAGTTCAATAAACTTTATTGCGCAGTAGTTATGATTGATAAAATGAGAATTTTACTGAATCAGCTGCCAGCTGATAACATATTTGGTGTTTATATTTGGTGTATTTCAATGCGCAAATATGCATGTGGTACACTATGCTCCAAATTTCAAGTTTTTTTTTGTGGGTAATCTTATTGAAGATTACTATCTTAAAATCTTACAGCCCTTCTAAATTAAATGACGTCCTCCGTTTTTTTAGATTTGCCCCAGTTTTCGAGATCCCGATCGTCGAAAATGGGCATAGAACCACCGAAAGTTCATTTATAAACAATCTTATATTATACAAGATGGCACAAAATAAATCATCCGACCGAAAGATTTATAATTTTTGGAAATTGCGTCATACCTCAATCATATTTGTCACTTGAACTGTGAAGTAGACAGCTGCAATATACAAACTGGCGAGCAATGGAGGTCAAAATGGAGACTTCTATAACTCAAAATTGTTTTTTTTTTTTTTTATTTGGTAAAAAAAATTGGATGATTACGTGTTTAAAAGTGCCCGCTCTTGCTGATTTTCAGCAATAACTGAGCTGATATACGAAAAACAGTCCTCTGCAAAATTTTAGCAAATAGTTTTATAGCTGAGGGAGTTGCCTGCACAAAATTTAGGATTTAAGCAAATTTGTTAAACAAAACATAAAAAAGTATTAAAAATATATGAGACAATGGATGATTTTAAAATTTAAAAATTTTCTCATCTGTTAAGGACTCAATGGATGCTCAGAAGCTTCAACTCGACTTGAACAATCTCCATCAATGGTGCATGAAGTTACGTCTGTCTTTGAATATTAAAAAAATGTTTTCATTTAACATTTTCGCGGCGTCAACACATATTTAATACATTCTACAATAATAAACCATAATGTGTAACAGCCTTTAAGGATCTTGGAGTTTTATTCGATACGAAATTTTCCTTCAGTGATCACATCGGCCGCCGTAGCCGAATGGGTTGGTGCGTGATTACCATTCGGAATTCACAGAGAGGTCGTTGGTTCGAATCTCGGTGAAAGCAAAATTTATAAAAACATTTTTCTAATAGCGGTCGCCCCTCGGCAGGCAATGGCAAACCTTCGAGTGTATTCCTGCCATGAAAAAGCTCCTCATAAAAATATTTGCCGTTCGGAGTCGGCTTGAAACTGTAGGTCCCTCCATTTGTGGAACAACATCAAAACGCATACCACAAATAGGAGGAGGAGCTCGGCCAAACACCTAACAGAAGTGTACGCGCCAATTATTTATTTATTTTTTTTATCACATCAATTTTATTCTTTCAAAATCGTATTCGGTTCTCTGCTCCGTTCGTCGCAATGCATTTGAATTTTTCTCATCCGTATACCTATAAGCTGCTGTTTACGACCCTTGTTCCTTATCACTTAGAGTAGGCTGCTTTCATTTTCAGACCAGACATGGGAACGATTTGAGTCCGCTGTTCCACCCTGCTCTTTGAGAGGCTGTTAACCACTGGTGAGAACAGTGACGAACTAATCACCGTAAGAGCCAAGCAAGGATGTCCCCAAGGTGGTGTTCTTTCTCTGAGCAGTATCCACTGTTTTTGCCACCTAAAGACGACCTAATACCCATAGTTTCTTTGGAAGGAAATTTGATGTCAGATTTCTATTGCGTAAGCAATGGAGCAATCCAGAATGCATGCAGGGAGGTTTGACGGATATTTTCTCTACCGATAGATCCAAGAATGAAACAGGGTCTGGAGCCGGATTGTACTTAAACGATAGTAATAGGTATCACTATGCTATGGGAGAAATGGCAACTGTTTTCCAAATTTTTGCCATCGTGAAAGTAGCCGAATGGATAATTAAGAGGAGATGGATCGGAAAAGAGGTTGGAGTTTGATGAGTGACAATCAGGCTGCTCTGAAGGTCCCTGGAGAAGCAAACCTTAAAGATTGTTCAAGATTGTAAGAACAAGCTTAATTTTGTCGCAAGACAAAACAGGCTTGTACTTATATGGGTTCCAGGACACTCTGGTGTTGAAGGAAACGAAATTACCGATGAATTGGCCAACCGTGGATCAGCGGTTCTCCAACAGTGACCAGAGGCAATAATCGAAATCAGTTCCGCAGGAATCATGATTAGGAATCATGATGATCAGCGATTATGTAGGCAATCTACATAAAGAGTGACAGTCCGGTTTAGAACGCTGCAGAACTGCAAAGTGTTTTATGACAAGTCCCAACAGAAAACTGCCAAACTTTCTACTAAAACTTGGAAGGACAGGCGCTCAGTTGATGGTCGGTATTATTATAGGGCACAACCCGTGCGGTCAGCATATGACCACCATTGGAATCATTGAGGGAGGCGGATAGTACTGAGCACTTTCTCTGTGAGCGTCCTGCCTTTGCTATAGCAAGGCTACGAATTTTGTGATCGGATGTTTTGAGAATTAGTAATTTTTATTCTCTAGAACTGGAGGATGCTTACAGATTTGCCAAAGAATCTGGAAAACTCTCACAGGATTAGCTATCTCTATATCTGCCTCTATTATTTCTTATCTCTTTCTCTGTCACATCTCTCCTTTCCTCCTTGACTATCTACCCTCTTTCCAGAGCTTTAAGCTTGTTCGTTTTAGGAGCCACCAAATCTCCTGGTGCTCCTTGGCTCGACATTTTCAAATTTCAAATTCCAATTTCCACCCTTTAATGCTTGGCTAAAGCTAAATAATTTAGAATGTTTAGAAAAGAGAAAGACAGTCCTTACTCTTTCGCTTATTTTTAGTATTGTTAATGGCATCGTCGACTGTCCAGATCTATTTGAGCGGATAAGCTTTAATGTTCCACAAAGAATTCTTGGCAATTTTTACCCTTTTCCAATTCGCTTTTCAACAAATACAGTTTCTTTATCACCAAATGTTTCTATCAACAAATTTAGCAACGCTGCCGTCATTAAAATTTATGCTTTCTTTCCACCCCAAAACAAAAGTAGATATGCAAACTTTCTTTTACTATTCTACTATTCTTCTTGGCAACTTTTTACAAAGAAACCTGTTTTCTGTAACATACAATAAAGTTTTCCATAATTTCCCAAATTTACAAATGTCGCTGGGTGCGCTTCTTAAGTTCAGCTACCCCAGCAACCCTTTTTCCAACAGCTGCATACTTACGTACCTGCCCATTTGAAAGGAAAAGGAATTATTACTGACGAAAGGAGACTCACATTTTCCTTCTAAGCAATTAATATTTGCATTTGGCTGAAGGAAATGAGAAAAAAATATACAGGAAGTCGATTAAATGAATTCGTTACACTTTTGAAGACAACTTTCTTTACATTTTGTGCAACATTTGCTTTCGTACGTCCTGTTTTTCAGGATCTTTAGTGGCGGCACTAATTGCGGGGTCAGATAATTTTATGGCTCATTAATTTCGCCGTAAGAAATATTGCTTCAAAGGTGTGAAAGTGTTGTGTGGTGTGGATGGATAGCAAAATTGTGTAATAATTTGCGGTACACACACATGTATATGTATGTATATGTGTATGAGTGTTTGTTAATTACATATGGAAGGCATTTTTCTCTAAGGTGAAGGAAGGAAAGAATGTTATATAATTCAAAAAGAAATTCCGATACCAACATTTTTCACTAATATGGGCATCCCTACACACAACCCTCTCTGCCGAGGTGTTGTTTCTTTTGTGTAAACTGTAAATTTTCTAAAAAACTGTAACCTGCAAAACGAAATTTTTTTTAGAAAATTTAGGTTTTTTAATTTAAAATAAAATGGCATAAAAAGTTCAAATTATACTTAATTAAATAAAAACAGTTTTAGTAAACTGGAACATTTATACCATATTTTGGATTTTGGTTTGCTAATGTTTTTATATATTTTATTCGATATCTGATTTTTTTTATTATTCAAATTCATCCTTTCCACATTTCCTGAGACGAATGGGTGCAAATATATACTTGTATATCCTCTAACTCCTCGTTAGAGCATAGGGCGTTGAAGAGTGTGAAGAGTCAAAGAGTGCAGCGGATAGCTGAAACCATTTGTTTAAAAAGAAGAAATGCGGCACTTTTATCGCCTCTATTTGCCTTAAAGACTGACTTTCCAAATATCTTAATTAAAGACTTGAAAAAAATGATGTGACGTAATTCGCGCTTTTTATCATCAACTGCCTGTAACTCTTCATTGCTTAAACTACTATGAGTGGAAGATATTTTGATTTATTTTTTCGTATCTGAAATTTTAGAAAAACTGCATCTTCTACTATTAGGTAATGTAAAAAAAAACTGTAATTTACAGCTAAAACTGTGAACCATCAGCTCTACAGTTCCCTACACAGTCGCTGTGACTGTGGCTGTTAGAAAAATTCAGTTCAGGCTGAAATATCAGGTCGTGCGTATTTTACCCATAATTTCACTTTTGTACGATTTTTGCATTCAAAAAATTATTCGCGGAATATAACGGGACTATTTATATTTTCTTTGATATATTGTGCATTCAACAAGTGATTTTAATCGCGGATAGAAGCAAGTGTTGTTCAAAAATAAAATGGAATCTTCGAACGCGTATAAGAAGCATATTTTGTATTTTTTTTATAAAAGTGGTAAAAAAGCAACAACTGCTGCTGATGAAATAAACACTGTTCACGGAGACGATACCGTGAGTGTAAGGACTGCGCAAAAGTGGTTTTCAAAATTCCGAAGTGGTAACTGCGACGTGGAGGATGCCCCGCGCGCTGGTCGTCCTGAAGTCTTTAACTCCGACGCCTTGCTCGAACTCGTGGAAGCTGAGCCAAATTTGACAGTCGATATGATAGCGCAGAGGTTAAATTCATCGCATGGAAGAGTTCACAGGCACCTTCCGTCGCCAACCTTCAGCAGAGAGTGAATGTGTGTTCTCAGCTGCTGCAACGGCTTGAAAATGAAAGTTTTTTGAACCGTGTCGTTACTAGTGATGAAAAATGGGTCCTTTATAATAATCCTGTTCGCAAACGCCAATGCTTAGATAAAGATGAAACACCAGAACCGACCCCTACAGATGGCCTTCACCCCAAGAAGATTCTTCTGTCTATTTGGTGGGATATGGCCGGTATTGTTTATTATGAACTTCTGAAACCCAACCTGATGGTAACTGCTGATTATTATTCCTGTCAGCTATCAAACCTGAATGAGGCACTTAAAAGAATCGACCGTCTTTAGTGATTAGACGCAAAGTTTTGTTTCACCACGACAACGCAAGACCTCATACCGCAAGGCAAACATTAGGCAAGCTGAACGAGCTCGGATGGGAGGTAATGCCGCATCCACCATACTCTCCGGATATTGTACCTTGTGATTATCACCTTTGCCGTGGACTTCAATTCCATGTGAGCAACAAGAACTACTCCTCAAAAGAAGCTATAAAAAGGGATATCGAGCGTGTTTTGGCTCCAAGGACAAACAATTTTTGAGCAGGGAATTAAAAATTTGCCTAAACGTTGGGAAGACATTGTAAATAATGAAGGAAAATATGTTATTGTTTAATAAATACTTTAAACATCTTTTTTATGAATTTTAAAACCACCTTTAAAAAACGCACGAACTTTTGGACTGACCTGATAGAAATAAGGCATTCTCAGACTAATATCGACCAATTAGCGCTAAAAGCGCGCAATTTTAATGCCACAACTCTCAATATTTGTATGTAATAAGATCCGAATTCTATCAACAAAATATATTTAAACGATGGTTTCACAAATAAAGGATGATTTTCCTTAATCACAATTTCATTCATTTTATTTTCGTGACTGGAGTCAAAAATCTCATATATCCAAAAACCCATGCACTTTTAATGGGTTTAATGGTTTAATAGTTGGGTATGACTTTTAAATTAAATTACCAAAAAGTCTTACAACGAAACTATAAACACGATGGTTTGCTTTAATTAAAGTTCAAACTGTACGTGACTCATAAAATTATTGCATTTAGTTAGGTGCTCGCAAATTATCAATTCCAAGTTCATGTGCAAGTAAGCATGCAACGGCTGGAGCGGCTTACTGATGCTTGAATGCGGTATGCGCATACATTTACGAATATAAGTCTATGGTTTATACATATATGTAAATGTAAGCTAAACTACTCGGCTACAAGCTTAAATCAACACTGGTAGGTGATGGCAGAATTCACACTAGTACGAGAGTGACTACAGTTGTACCAGTTGCAAAGTGATCCATTGGAGGTGTGTGCAAAACAAGTATTCTGCTATTATGTTTGTTTTTGCATTGTTATTGCGTTTTTAAATAACAATATTTAATATTATTTATTATACATTTATTAATACTGTTTAGTTGAAGACTAAAAAAAAAATATGAAATATTTAGTTAAATCTTTTTTTTTAAATAATATTTCATTTTTAACAATTTTATTAGTTCTTAGAACAAATTTCCAGATAAGAAACAATTTTGTGAAATATTTGAATTCATAGTAAGATATTTTTGAATCATTCAATTAGGAAAATGGAGGTAAAATATGAACTTCTGAAGTGACACAAAAACAGACGCCGAGACTCGTAAACTTACTTTTGGGTCGTAGACTACGAATCGGTCTTTCATTTTTCTGGAACAAACTATTTTCTAAAAATATTTGGATTTTAAGATTACTCTGTCGCTCAAGATCAAGGCGACGGATTTCTGTTGGTCGATATAACCCAAAAAAGAAACATAAAATTGGCAGCCAATCTAAAACATTTTGTTAATTGGAATGCAAAATCCAAATTATTTATTAAAAAAAAAAATGTTGTCGAAAAAGGTCAAAAAGTGCCCAAAAATGAAGAAAAATAAATTGTAGTCCCCTGAAAATGTATAGCCTTCTAGCTATGTTAGTGTCGAATTTTGTAAAGTCATCAATTTTAAAGAGATTTCTATTTTTTTTATTTTAAATAATCGATAATAAAGAAAAATATTAAATAATTGCGATGTTCACTGGTCACTGGGTGATCGGAACTTATGCGGAGAAGCTAGGGTTACCATTTAACCCCATTGCAGAAGCTGTCGGGATCCTGCAGAGAAAGAGACTGTTGAGCACTTTAGCTGCAAATGTCTGGTTCTGGCGGCTAGGCGCTTGAAATTCCTTAGTATGCCTTTTGGAGATGGCCTGAGGAAATTCTCCAGCACTGGATGACTGTAGATGGTTTCTCTTCCCTAATTTTTCGCAGGTAGTGGTGCACATTATGGTATCGGGCTGTCCAAGCCCGAACATTTATAGAGAAAGTGCTCAAGAATCTCCTTCTCCCCACAGCTTCTGCAATGGGGGTTAAATGGTAAACCTAGCTTTTCCGCGTGTGTGCCGATCGTTCAGTGACCGGTAAACACAGCTACGAGTTTGGAAATTGAATGGTGAGGATTTTCTGAGTCCTCCGTATATTGTACTGGGGCCAAAGGGTTTTCGAAATAGCACAGTACACAGATGAGTACCCATTTTTTACCGAACATAGATTTGCTGGAGTAGAAGGCTATACTGTCCTTTTTTACCCCATTTTCAATGTGTAGCTTCCAATGGAGTTTAGAGTTAAGTATCATTCCAAGATACCTAACTTCCGATGAGAGCGGGAGAACGTGATTGTTTAATTTGGGAGGTCGAAAGGGTGGAGGTTTATATTTTCTGGTAAATCGAAGCAACTCCGTTTTGTCAGAGTTGACTCGGAGGCAGCAAGTGGCAGGCCAGCGACTGAGTACAGCCAGTGAGTGACCTTTCCAAAATCACAGTCATTAGCACCACGTCATCGTCTTATCACAACTTCGTCAATAACAACCAGCTGGGGCTAAAGAACACCACCGCGGCGTCCCCTGTTAACGAATCTAGTAACTTTAGCCCCTCTAACGTCCTCTTAGTGTTAACCCTTCATATTTATTTATTTTTTCTACTCACCCAAAACCTGTGATTTTCGTCACGAATTAGACTAGTGTTTATTATTCATTCGAACTAGTTCATTAGCTGGTATAATTCTGATATAGAGGCCGAAAACTAACATTTTCTAGGACATCGCCATGTTAAAGTATCGCCATGTTAAAGCACCACTTGCTAGCATTGAAAACCGATAGACAACGAACTATTTTAGCTGTAAAGTAAACTGGCTGAAAGTAGCTCAGAACTACTTTTAGTAGGTTTGACTGTAGGTTTGTAATACGAGGCTGGTTTGAAAAGTCCGTGCAATGTCAGAGAGATGGCATTATTGGCGCATATCGGGGTTATGTTTAGTTAGTAGCATCTCTTGGAAGAACACACACCAAGCTGAGCTTCAGCCAGGTTGATCTGTTTCGTTGTGTTTCGTTTGAATCGAGGAAGTCGAGTGATTTTCCTTTTCCGTCGCGACAATGCACAAGGCGTAAGCTGGCCTCAGCAGTTGTGGTCGCAAAACCAATGGAAATAAAGTTTTAGCTCGTTTCATGTCCCTCCCTACTCTCCAAATTTGGCGCCCTTGGATCCCTCGGACCACTTTTTGTTCCTCAACCTGAAGAAATGGCTAGCGGGAAAAAGATTTTATGCAAACGAAATGGTGAGTGCAAAAACGAATGGCTATTTTTAAGAGTAAAATAGGGCAAATTCTATTATTCGGCAGAGTTCAACAAAGTAGAACAGTGTCAAACGAAGTGTATCAGCCTAACAGGAGACAATGTTGAAATATAGAAAAGGTTTACCCCAAAGAATTAACTTTTTTTGCTTGCACGTACTGTTTTTCGAACGACCCTCAAGACATTTGCTTCAATATAAAAAATGCAATTTATCTACTGATAGCCACATTGCCACTTGGTAATGCTTTTGCAATGGGTAAAAAAATATACAGTGAACACCATTACACAATAGACAGTTTTCTTGTTGCTTATTTTTGTGTTTTTTTTAATTATAAAAGAAAAAATAATAATAATAATAAACTAGAATAATATAAGACGCAATAAAAAATTAAACTAACCAAGTTTCTTCACGCATGACAGCCTGCTGCGTCTTCAATGTAAAATAAACGAAATTACCCTCAAATTCATACGCATGCGCCTCACGCCGATGTTGCTACACGTACATACACACATGCACATTGTTGGAATAATAGCAAAAGTTCGTTAGAGACAAATACATGGAATAATACACGCGCAGGTATTTATTTAATTTTGTGTAATTTCTGTTCGGCAAAAAGGTGTAAATTTAAAGCGGCGAAATCCGTAGCGCTGCACTTCGATGATTTCATGTAATTGTCTACCCAGCCGGGAGTGTCGTAATCGACAGCTAAAATAGCTAGCGTTTGGTTCATCATGTTTAGCTTTTAATTGGTCTGAGTTTATGGAGGTTTCAATTGAAAGCATAGGTTTCTTCATAATAGGCAATTTTAGTTAAGAAAAAAAAAAAAAATACAAGTAGAAATAGAAAAATTGTCCGATTTAGAGAGACCTCCAGCTCGACTTACGATTCCAGCTTGGAGCCGTCAGTGAAGGCAGAGATATCAGCATGGGCACCGATTTTTTCCTCAATCCAATCCTGTTTCCTTGAGTTATTTATTTAAATTGTCAAATATTTTTGTGCCACTTAAGGCCTGGCCCTCTTTGAAATAGTTTTTTGGGTGTTTCTTTAAGGGGTTACATACGTCCAGAATTTTCAAAAAATCAATCCTTTTTTTTACTGATTATTACTCTTTATAGTTTTAGGAGTATTTCTGTGTAAGTCGATTTTAAAAATTCTCTATAGATACAAAGTTATGATAGAAAATGTAACTGGCCGACCAGAGTTTGCATGCGCACAGGCAGCTGTCCTTCGTTTAAGGCAGCTGGTCGTACTTTCGGAGCCTTTCAGCCTCTTAGTTCTTTTGTTATTCTAAAGTATGTACAGCGACATCTATAAAACATTATGCGAGCATGTGGAGGGTCGATATGCTAAGGTTTATGAAACTAAAGGTTAGTTGTTTTTATGTTTTTGTTTTAAATGCGCGCGACCTCGAGCGATTTGCACTTGAAAGTTTAATCTCGTTTTTTTCGAAACTACTTTTTCCGGCACGGTCGGCATGATAACTCATACAGTTTTTAATATTTTTTGATGCGGTGTTTTTTTTAATATTCGAAAGTGTTTTCACTAAAGTCTGTCGAGCCGGATTTTTGATATTTTTATTAAAAAATGTTATAAACATAATTAAAGTGTGACATTTATGAAGTAAAAGCATATTTTTTTTAAAATGCCGTAAATTGCAAAATTTTTCGATATTCGAAAATCCGGCTCGACAGACTATAACCACAACTTTATTTTACAAGCATTTTTTTAGGTACTTTTTACAGATTCGTCAACATTTCAAGGAGAAATGATGCAGACCGTGAAGCGACTTTTTTCATTGTACTTTAGGCTACGTGATTTTTTATATACTAATTTTTGTAAAGAAAAATTAAAATAAAATTTTGAAATGACACTTCCAAGATGTCGATGGACGAGCGAGAATGGAGAGTAAAATTCCAAGGCCATGCAACGTTTTCGGCATTTTCGTTCTGCCAGAGAGAAAAAATATATAACGTAGAGGAAAAGGAGAGAGAGAGAGCTATCTTAGATACACTTTGGGCTATTTTTCCTGAGTTTTTCCTTGTGGTTGCTAATTTCTAGTGAGAAATAACGCTGCCTACTTTTTGGCGCTTGTTTGTTGGTGCAAACTTGTAGGAAATATATTTATGGTGCCTACTTTTTGGTGTTATATTTCCTTTGGTGCCTACTTTTTGGGGCGCTTTTTGGTCCCAATTTTTTGGCGCTTTTTTTGGTGCCTACTTTTTGACGCTTATTTCCGTTTCCTGGCGAGTGCTTGTGCGTACTATAAAGGGCTATCCATTCCGGCGTCGGATTTATTGGTATTGCCTTGCGGTAATTTGTGCCGTTGCTGCAGTCCTGGAATCGCTGCGTTTGTGCGGGTGATAAACGCTCGGAGTAGTGCGCGTTGTTCCCACCGTTTGTGTCCGGCGTTTACCTACACCGGTCGACCCTTCTCCGTTTTTTGTAAATGTTGTCTATTTGTATTCTCTGCAAATCTTGTGAATTTATTTAGATATATATTTTTTCTCTCTCTCTCTCTCTCTCATTCTCTGTCGGTTCTCTCCCTCTTTCTTTGCCTGCCTTGAAAGTTTCACTTCTGTTATGTGCACTACGCTACACGCACTTTTTTTTTGTAAAGTTTAATTACTAATAAACAATGTATACAATTTTTTTATATTCATTTCTATTGTTATCCCCTCTAAAAGCGGTTTTTCTTTTAACACATTTTTGGCGCTGCTGGACGTATGTAACCCCTTAAAAGCATGTAAAATGGAAACGAAAAAAGATTTGTTTTTTTTTTTGAGTATTTTATTTTTTGATTATTCATTCTTAAAAACCAACGTTTTTTTTTTAGACATGCGATGTTTATTCAAAAAATTTGTCAGCCTTCAAGGAATGGTCTTCACATGGACAATGAATGCACACAGATATAGCCAGTTCTACTGAACCGATTGTGATGAAATAAAATTAAGATGATTATAGTGTAAACTGGCTGGCAAAAATCCCCCACTGAACCCGCCCAGAGGGTGCCGGCTGGTAATAGGTACCACAGTAGTCCTGAAATAGGAGGTACCTAGCTAAGCTAAATATACAAGTTTGGTGTTCGCTACTCCTCAATAGTACAACATCATTCGGAGTATCTTTAGCATGGTCGGGGGTAAAGGGCTGGATCAAGGTGTAATGCGACCCGTGCCGAGGATCTGTCAGGCTGGGGGCCCTTTTCAAAAATAACTCAGTCGCAAACGGAGCTTACGGATACCTGGCGCCCTCCGTAATAGCTAGCCTTACCTACGTACCTGGAGCTATGCGTAGGCGGACTTCTCCTTCTCCAACACTCGTGGGTCCAAAAATGAATATTGGCAAACTTAAAAACAAAAATTCCATGGAGACCGGTTCCTCCGCTAAAGGACCGGAAGGAGCTTCCAGCTCTGCAAAAAGGGCAGCGTCCTTGACGAGCCTCTCTTCAGCCCCAATTGCGACTGAGGCCAAGCCTAGTCAAAATTCGGTGGCTAACAAATCTACGGCTGGTAATTTGGTCCAGCCAAACAAGCAACTGTTGCGACAACCGAAAGTTGGTCGCCAAGATGCGGTGACTGCGACCTCAGTCAGCGCTAAAAGCAGTTCTCAGGTCCAGAAATGGCCTACAATAAAAATTTCCGACCCGTCAAAAGCTGGGTACCAGGAAAGGCGCAATGCGGCCAGGTTACTCACTAGAGTTCACTCAACGCCACCAGCTGGGGAAGAACTCACTAGGGAGTTGCAAGAAGCGATCGAGTGGGCGAAGGCGGTACTACCCAATTTCCAGATTGAGCGTCCGGTGCATCCGGACATATCTAAGCGTCAGAGGTCAGCCGAGGGGGACAGCTCGCAGGCAAAGAAAATGAGGGTGCATAATGTCACGCCACACAAGTCTTTTGCGGAGGTTGCAAAAAACCGCATCATAATAGGCGTTGTAGACGAAAACGACCCTGAAGGAAAAATCCCCAAGAACCAGTGGAAATGGGTGAATGCTGCGCTGACGAAAGTAGCGATGGAGGTTATGACCAGCAACCCTGGGCCTCCTCCTTCCTGTACAGATGCAGGGTGGTATCAGGGGCAAATAAAGATAGTTGCTTGCGACGACGAAAGGTCGGTGCAGCTTTACAGGATTGCCATCTCTAAAGTTGGTGAAGTATATCCCGGTGCCAAGCTGGCGGTGGTCGAGAAGAAGGAAATTCCGTCTCGTCCAAGAGCAAGAGCTTGGTTACCAACTACTCCATCAGAGCCTGAGGATATCATGCAGCTGCTAAGAGCATGCAATCCTAATCTTCCAGCTGACAAATGGAAATTTGTCAAGTCTTTTGAGGAGAAGTCAACCACCGAGGTGGAGTCGAAAAAAGCCACTATGCAAGTAATGTTACTGCTGACTGAGGACTCACTAGAGCCATTGGCGAAGAGCGATGGCGAAATCAATTATGGCTTCTGTAAAATTAAAATCAGGACATACAGAAGCGACACGTTAGGCCAGCTTGCTGATGATGAAGAGTCGTCTAGCGAGATGGACGTGCACGAAAAGGAGTCAATAGGCGATGTCGACAGTATTGGACACGCTTCTTCTGGGGCGGATTTGACAGAAGACTTTGCTAACCTGTTGTCGGAGAAAGAGCTCCTGGGTGAGGTAGACGCAGACGTAACCTATGAGGCTCCTTCAAATAAATCTGCACCACAGTAAAGCAGCTACAGCAGCCCTTGTTGAACTAATGGCGGTAGAAAATCCTGACATTGTCCTCATTCAGGAGCCATGGGTGAGACAAGGGCGCATATGCGGATTGAGGGCTCCGCACTATAAGCTTTATGCTGCCAGCTGTGCAGGTAAAAGTAGGACATGCGTATTAGCTAAATCTAAACTTAACGTTTTCTTAATCCCAAAATATAGCAATGAAGACTTCACGACGGTAAGCTGGGAAGCAGGTGACATCGAATTTCGTATGGCGTCGATGTACTTGGCCCACGAAGAACCCGTACCACCACAACTGTTGGTGGATTTGACAACGGACAGCGAAGCCTCCAAAAGCAGACTAATACTGGGTGGTGACGTGAATGCACACCACTCTGTATGGGGAAGCTCGGATATCAACGAACGTGGTGAGTTACTTTTCAATTACATTTTATGTACTAAATTGCTGTTATGTAATCGTGGGAACGATCCTACTTTTATAATCAGGAATCGTCAGGAAGTTCTTGACATCACCCTAGTCTCAGATTGTTTAATAGATAAGGTGGTTCAATGGAGAGTATTAGAGAAGCACTCCTTCTCAGACCATCGCTATATTGAATTAATATTAGAAGAAGAAATCCCTCAACCTACTAGATTTAGGAACTACAGGAGGACCAACTGGCAGATGTATAATTACGAGTTGGAGAGAAATCTTCCCGAAATTCCCCCTTATTATCCAGAAAACGAGGAAGAATTAGATAAGCTAGTCAATTTGTTTACCGGAACATGTTGTAAAGCGCTAAATAAGTCTTGCCCTCTTGTCAGGCACAAGGGGAAGACAAAACCCCCATGGTGGTCCTCAGAACTTAGCCTTCATAAGAGTGTATGTAGAACACTATTTAATAAGGCGAAATACTCTAATTTGGAAGACGATTGGGACTTCTATTATGAGCAACTCAAAGTCTATAAAAAAGAGTTGAGGAAAGCAAAAAGATCTTCATGGAGGTCGTTCTGTGAGGATATAGAAACTACAGCGGAAGCTTCTCGCTTAAGAAAGGTCTTGGCTAGATCAACGACATCTATTGGCTTTTTACAGAAGCCAGACAACGGCTGGACGACTTCTACCAAGGAGTCGCTAAGTTTACTACTAGATACCCACTTTCCGGGGAGCTCTGAAGTCTATAACTCGGGTCCTACCCGAACTTGCAACCCCAGTGTATCAGAATCTGAGATCAGCTCAGATATCTCAGACATAATCAATGGAACTAATATTACTTGGGCTATAGCAAATTTTAAGCCGTATAAATCGCCAGGCCCTGATGGGATAATACCGGCACAACTTCAGCAGCCTCTGGCTCATATCACAAGGTGGTTAGTTACCATTTTCAAAAGTACTCTTCAGTTAAATCACATTCCCTCAGCATGGAGGGAGGTTAAGGTCATCTTTATCCCGAAGGCAGGTAGAAGCTCGCATACCAAACCTAAGGACTTCAGACCGATTAGTCTATCATCTTTTCTACTGAAAACATTAGAAAAGCTGATTGACTCGGTTATCAGGAACAGCATACCCCAATCACGTATGTCCCAATCCCAACATGCCTACTGTAAAGGAAAATCTACAGAGACGGCCCTAAACTCACTGGTCACATCAATTGAAAGCTCATTTGAAGTTAAAGATTATTCACTGGCAGCCTTTTTAGATATCGAAGGAGCTTTTAACAATATCCTGCCTAAGGTCATAACGAACACGCTGTCAGACCTGCGCATTTCCGAAACCTTTGTGAATTTCATTGAGCAGTTGCTTACGAGCAGGTTCGTGAATTCGACGTTGGGCTCTTCGGTGATGCGCAGATCTGTCTGTAGAGGTACTCCTCAAGGCGGGGTACTTTCTCCTCTTCTGTGGAATCTAGCTATGAACAAGTTGTTGTTGGATCTGGAGGAGAGGAGAATTAAGGTTGTGGCCTACGCGGACGATGTTGCTATATTAATAAGGGGGAAGTTTCCAGACACCCTCTGCAGTCTAATGCAAAGAACCTTAAAATATGTGGATACTTGGGCCAAAACATGTGGTTTGAGCCTGAATGCGGCCAAAACAGAACTAGTGTTGTTTACAAGGAAATATAAAATTCCCGACTGTCGGCCTCCGACACTCAACGGAACTCTTTTGCTGGTCGGTGAAAAGGCCAGGTACTTAGGTTTAACCCTCGACAGGAAACTTTCATGGAAGCTGAATGTTCAGGAAAGAATGAAGAAGGCTGCTACGGCGCTTTATTCCTGTAAGAGAACTGTAGGCTTAAAATGGGGATTAGCCCCCAAAATAGTTCACTGGCTATATACGGCCATTGTCAGACCAATTATGACCTACGGAGTCCTGGTCTGGTGGCCATCCCTTGATAAGAAAACTTCCATTAAGCAACTAGATAGTATTCAGAGGGCGGCAAGCCTCAGTATTACTGGGGCGCTCAAAACAACGCCAACTTCGGCTCTAAGCGTTATGTTGCATCTACTACCAATTGACCTATATTGTAGACAACTGGCCGCCAAAACGGCTCTAAGATTGAGGGAATCATCGATGCTCAAGACAAACAATTGGGGACACTCGCGCATACTTGGGATGTTTCCAGGTATTCCTAATACCACCGACTTTTGTGACTCGGTGAATACATACCTAGACAGGCCTTATACAGTCCATTTCCCATCCAGAGAGGACTGGGTGAATGGGTTAACAAACAACGAAAACGGGGTTAGTATATATACGGACGGCTCAAAACTCAATGATCAAGTGGGAGGTGGTGTTTATTCGGAAACTATTTTCGCCAATTTATCCTTTCGCTTGCCTGATCATTGTAGCGTATTCCAAGCCGAAATCCTGGCAATCTCAGAAAGCCTTTTAATGCTAAATAAAAGCGTAGTCACTGTTAGAGATATCTTCATTTATTCCGATAGTCAGGCAGCTCTGAAATCGCTTCTATCAAGCAAACACTCGTCTAAGACAGTAAAGGAGTGTTACAAATTATTAACAACACTTGCACAGTACTTTTATATTAATCTACTCTGGGTGCCGGGGCACAGTAACATTACAGGTAACTGTAAGGCAGATGAGTTAGCTAGATTAGGCTCCTCGCTCCAAATTAGTCAGGACAGGCTTGACATACCTATGCCCTTGGCTACATGTAAACTTTTGATAGACAGATACACCATCAGTGCTGCTAACTCCAACTGGAGGCAGTTAAACACCTGCGCTATAAGTAGGCTAGCGTGGCCCGAATGGAACATGGGTCGCACTAAGAGTCTACTTAAGTTAGGCAGGAGGGATCTAAGGATTGTAGTAGGTGTCCTATCTGGGCACTGTCTAATAGGAAGACATGCCAGTAGATTAGGGGCACCAGCTAATGACTACTGTAGAAGCTGTCAAGATATAGAGGAGGTAGAGACAATCGAACATCTACTATGCAGGTGCATGGCTCTGTGTAGTAGGCGGTGGAGATTGCTCGGTTTCCCTTTTCTGGACAGCATTGCAGAGGTTGCAAATCTCAAACTATCTAGCATAGCTAGCTTTTTAAAGGCCACACAATGGTTTAGAGAGGACCAAGTTGAGTAGGATAGGACAGTTCCGGTGGTATCACAAGGGGCCTCTAACTGGCCTAGGTGCGTCGTAGGACAGCCACTTCACCTAACCTAACCTAGTGTAAACTACGATTATTTGGAAACAAATTTTGTAGTATTTTTTTCGGACCTTTAAAGTTAAAAAAATTGTCAAAAAACGGTTTTTTATCTTTGAACGTCACCCTTTTTTTTGTAAGTTCGTAGTTCACCCGATAACGACATTCATACTGAAAAAGCACCCTTTTGTTTTTTTTTGATTTTAGACAAAAAAATATTTTAATATTTTATTCGGATGTTTAAAGAAAAAAAATTAGTCAAAAAACAGTTTTTCATCTTTGAACGTCCGCTATTTTGCCATTTATTATTTAAAGATCGTAGTTCACACCATAACGACATTTATACTGAAAATAATCTTTTTGTTTTTTTGACAGACAAAAATTTTTTTAGTATTTTTTTCGGACCTTTAAAGTAAAAAAAAAAATGGTCAGGAAACGGTTTTTTAGTTTGAACATCACCCTTTTTTGTAAGTTCGTAGTTCACCCGATAACGACATTCATACTGAAAAAGAACCTCTTTGTTTTTTTTTTTTTTATTTCCGACACCTTCCAGTCTCAAATGGCCAAAACCTGCAAAACCACCAAACCCTGACCGTATGACCAAAAAAATTTTTATTTCTTAAAAATCGATCAAAAAATAAAATACTCAAAACAAAAATAAAAAATCTTCTTTCGTTTTTGTTTTACACACTTTTAAAGAAACACCCAAAAACACCATTTTAAATGACTTGGTTTTAAGCTGCATAATCGAAATTTTTCAAAAAAAATTTAAAATTTTTACGAACATTTCTTGACTTTGTTTTGAGTTTCACAAAGTGGGAATTTTGTATTTATATGGTTTTTGTAGTAGAAGGAATTATATATTCACAAAACAAAAAATTTTTAAAATTAAGGGGACAGATACCTGTAAAATTTCGAAAAAAAAATTTTTTTCATAAAATGTTAATTAATCGTTTAAGAATATGTCAAAAAATTTTAGGACGTAAATTAGAGTATTTCTTAGATTATAGATCGTCAACCGTGCCGACTATGTTCTTTGCGTTCGAGCGCTGGGAGAGGTATAGTTACGTTGCCGACTTTAGACGCGTTTTTCTCAAAACTATATTTTTCGAATTGGCGTGCACGATAACTGGAAAAGTTATTGACCGATCTCCCTGAAATTTTGCACACATCTTTTAATGATATTACTTTCTATGTAAATTTACAATTCGAAAATTTTTCGAAAAAAAATTTTTTCGAAGCAAAAATAGTAGGAAAATTCGCTCCAAAATTAAATTTTTTTTAAGCATTTTATTTAGCGAATTTTTTTTTCACTTTTGTTTAATTCATATAGAAATTATGAGGTTAATAAACAAAAAAAATTGTTCGTGTTTTGTATTCAGATCACTGACGCCGATGCTACAATGACCGCCGATTGAGAAGCCTCGCTGCGACCTGCGTGGAAGAATTGAGTGTGCATCCGCCATTTAAAATTATTAAAAAAAAAAAAATTGTTTGTATTATTTTAATGTATAAATAAACTGTATGCCAATTTTGAAAAAAAAAATGTATTGACTTCTTTATTTTAAATAATTTTAATGAAAATCATTGAAAATATGGCGGTTTACAGGTATTTGCCCCCTTAAATAAGAAACAAACAAATTGGCAATAAGCGCCTGTGCTTCAATTATGAAACGCACTGCATATATTTTATTTCTATCAACTTTGACAATAAGGAAAATAACATTTTTTTCAATTCGTATAAATTTTAATGTTTCTTTATGGCTTTTTTCACAGAGAAAGAAGATAAAACGACAACCAAATTACATTATTTTGCACATCAAAATTATTTAGCTGCAATACCCATCAAATTTCCCTGCCTCCCACACACACACACACAAACACCGCTGCATTATACTTTTCCACAATATAATTTTACTTTGCATTCAGTCATCTATTCAATGAGTTGGCCACTAATTCACACAAACATACCAGCCATTTATTAGCTATTAAGTATTTTATTACATTTATTCATTTCATCGTTCGAGCAGCAAATTGTTGCATGTGGCTGCTGTTGCATGCAAGAAAACAAATGAATAAATGAAAGTATTTGTTTTTGTGTGACTCGAACATAAAATTCCGAATCGAAAGCGAAATCAATATAAAACTTAAAGTATCAAAAAACTTTCTTTACCTTCATTTTCATGCAGTTGAGCAAACAAAAAATTAATGAGCAGCAGCAATGCTTCAGTTATAGGTAATTTATATATTTTTATCGATATGCGCGGCTTATGTATGTATTAAAGGTTCAGTGACCGCAACTCATTCGAGGCAGAGTCAAAAAAATTTAAGACTAATTAAGCGCTGGGAAGTTGGCTCAAAGCGAGGCGGAAGACAAACAGCTGTTACTTGTGCGACATCAAAGGGCTTTGCACTGCAACTTTTTGTTGAGCGGAAATACAAATGGACACTTGGTAATGAAGATATATGCACATATATGTAAGTAGATTAGGAGTATAAAAATTAGATTATAATCGATTTGTAATTTACTTCTTGCTTTTGCCTCATTACCAGAAGTGGAGTTGTTGGTTTTAAATGATTGCATTCCAGCTGCAGAACTAATTTCCTAATGCGATTTTTATACCAAATAATTCAAAAGTGGCGCTGTTTTTTCTACATATTTTGAGAATGGGCCAGCAATTATAACCATAAAAATGTCAGTCTTGAAACTAGCACAGGTTCTCCTCTGAAATCGATTGTGTGTAGTAAAGAAAAAGGAAACATCCCAAGAACTGACGAAGACAAACACAAAATGGACAATTTCGGGCACCTACAAGTAATCTCGGGTCAAGTTAAATATCTTGGATTACTCTTGGATAAGAAGCTGACTTGGGAGACACACGTTTCACTGAAGGTGAATCGCACATTAAAGATTTTTCAGCAATGCCGCAGAGCCTTTGGTAAAACCTGGGGTCGGAAACCTGCTGTGGTCCTATGGATATAGACAACAGTTATCAGACCAATCATTACTTACGCCTCTGTGGTCTCGTGGCGAAGGAGCATGGTTAAGTTCACACTCCGGGAACTATACAGGCTGCAAAGAAGTGCATGTTTATGCATTACGGGTGCTATGAGTACAACCCCCAAATACTATGCTTGATTTGCTCCCCTTAGATCTTAAAATATAATACGAAGCAATAAAAGCAATGTGTAGATTCCATAAATATGATTTCTGGCACGAAATCAAACGGAAATTTTTGCCATCCTGAAAGTAGCCGAATGGATAATCAAGAGATGGATCGGGAAAGAGGTTGGAATTTTATGAGTGACAGTCAGGCTGCTCTGAAGGTCCCTGGAGAACGCAAAGCAAACTTTAAGGTTTTCGAGAATGTAAGAAGAAGCTTAACTCTATCGCAAGACAAAACATTCTTGTACTTATATGGGTTCCACGACACTCCGGTGTTGAAGGAAACGAAACTGCCGATGAATTGGCCAACCGTGAATCAGCGGTTCCCCCACAGTAACCAGAGCCAACAATCGAAATCAGTTCTACATGAATCATGAATTGGAACAGCGATTATGTATGCAGTTTACATAAAGAACGATGGTCCAGTTTAGAGCGCTGCAGAACTGCAAAGTGGGCGAACAGAAAACTGTCGAACTTTCTTCTGAAACTTTGAAGGAAATCATCTCTGTCTTTGTCTCTATTTTATTTATCTCTTTCTCTCTGTCACTTTTCTCCTTTCCTACTTGACTATCTGCCTTTTTACTTTTCAGAGCTTTAAATGCAATGGGCTTTTTAGCTTGAGTGTTTTAGGAGCCATCAAATCTCTTGGTGTCTCAAAATTCAATGAGGCTTGTGGCTCGGGATTTTCCATGAAAAAATCTACTATATTATTATGGAGCCTCTATATTGTGGAGCGTTTAATCACCCTTTACAACAGCTCACATTTTATTTTAAATCGGTGATAAATGCATATAAGGTTTTTAATTTTTCAAAGATCTATTCAAAACGGGTGGAACAAGCAGATAACAACCATGTTTTTCCTGTTTTAGTTATTTACACACATTAATTCTAAATAATTTTTTACTAAAGCCGCTATCGAACTTCGAAGGCCCATATCTCAATTTTGGAAGCCAACTTCAAAAATTTGAGAAATTGCTTTTTTACTACTGCTTCAGTTTTTTTCACTTCTCTCGGGAGCATAGAGCCTCGACAAGACTCAGTCTTGCGTCGGTTTCGTTAATCTATTTTGATTTCTGACATGGTAGGTGATTAGCCTGCCGCTACCAGACCTAAATAGTGGGAATGAATGCACACTGGTCGTTGCTAAGGAACAATGCCTTTTTTACTGCCTAGAGCGCCATCTATGTTTCATATTTTTATGCCAGAAGGATCGCACAGATGGTTGTGGACTTCGCTAAATTTGGGGTGTCTGCGCTATTACCGCGGTTGCCCGCTTCCTCTTACTGGCACCACTGATGCAATGTGTACCTGTGTGTTTTATTTTTGCTTGTTTTTGCTTTTTTTGGTTCAGTACCCAGAAAAAAAAACTGATTTTGCCGTATAGTGTAAGTTCATGAGCCAGTTGAAATGTATAGATTTGTTCTACGCGAATGAACTGAAAAGAAGCGTAAGAAAAGTACGATTTGCTGCATACTTACAGGCGTGGTGAATACTAAGAGCATCTTGCTTAAGCAGCAAGTGATAAAGAAGATCTACCATAGGCATGATTCCTTAGGTCACAATATGGAAATGAGATATATAATTTTCTACTTATAGTACACAGCAAAGCGTCTCAAACTTATATCGTTTGAAAATTTTATTATTTTGGAATCAAATTACATACGTTTTTGTTAAAGTTCAAGGAAAAATAATAATTTTTGTAAGCCTGTAACATTTTTTGTTCATTAAAACAAACAGTAAAAGTCTTGTTGTGCAAAGTACTATGGACAGGCGATCAGTTGAGCGCATCGGATTTTTGAGCACATCGCGCATTTCGAGCGGTGATGCAAAAGGGTTAAGTAAATTACACTCTTCACAATATAAATACATATTTCTTGCTTATCTTTTTTTCATTTGATTTACTCACCATTGATGCCGATTTTTGTTTGGCAAATGCGCGATGATGCGCCGAAATCGGTTCACTAATAACACTGCCAGTATTCATCGTGATTTTCGAGTACAGTCGTCAATGTTCGCAAGTGGCAATGGTTTTAAACATAACTGAAAATTATAAAAAAAGAAAACGGAAAAAAATGGTTAGTAAAATTTACATATGCAGATATACTGATATAGAAGTACAAAGCAAAAAAAGTGATAAAAAAATTAACGAACGTGCAAACCACTGGAGAGCAAGATGCACCATAGGAAACCCCATAATTAAATCAAATACATTTATTACAATTTTTTAATAAACATAAAAAGGTGCTTATTACCCTAAATAAAAATGAAAAAAAAGCAAAAAAAAATCAAAAAATGTTATTGCCCATGCATTTATGTATGAACGCATGCAACCGCAATAGGATTTCATTTATATTTGTTTCCTTTTTTCTACAAATTTCATTCCGACACCTCGTCTATATGCACCCTGCAGTCAAAAGCAGAAAAACATGCTTAGGCATGAACTAGTCCACGAGTGGCTAGAAGTGTATTTATATGAGTAAACGAACTACTTATGCAGATTTTCTTAGTTAATTATTTGGGCCCTAATAGACCCAAAAAAATCTAGTTAAATTCTGTGTAAAAAATCACCAGTTTTGGATGAGTTGAAAAAGTAAATAAAAATTGATGAAAAAAAACGCAAAAATTCTGATTCAATTTGTGTCGAAAATTACCAGTTTTGGATGAGTTGAAAGAGCAAATAAAAATTGATAAATGAAAAACCCAAAAATTCTGATTTAATTAGTGTAAAAAATCACCAGTTTTGAATGAGTTGAAAAAGTATGATAAATAAAAATTGATAAATGAACCAATTCTTTCTGCATAGAGCCAAAATAGAGCCACTTTTGGAAGAGTTGAAAAGGCATATACAAATTGATAAGTGAAAAACCCAAACTAGATTAATAAAACTTAGTTCAATTTGTGTCGAAAATCACCAGTTTTGGAAGAATTGATAGATCCAAAAAATTCTTGTTTGTGGCGAAAGTCACCACTTTTGGATGAGTTTGAAGAGTAAATAAAATTTGTTAAGTGATAGATCCAAGAAACTTAGTTCAATTTGTGTAAAAGATCAACAGTTTTGGAAGAGTTGATAAAGCAAATATAAATTGATAAATGATAGATCCAAAAAATTCTAATTCAATTTGTGTTGAAAATCATCACTTTTGGATGAGTTGGAAGGTAAATAAAATTTGATAAATGATAGATCCAAAAATTTCTAATTAAATTAGATTGGTTGAAAAAGTAAATAAAAGTTTATAAAGAAAGAAAAACTAAAACAAAGAACTAAATCTGAACTAGACAGAAAGAACTAAATCTCAATAGAAACAAAAAATTCTGGGGCAAATTATATCGAAAATCACCAGTTTTGGATGAGTTGGAAAAGAAAAATCAAAAATTTCTAGTTCAATTGAATTAGTTGAAAAAGTAAATAAATATTTATAAATAAAGAAAGAACTAAATCCAAACTAGAAAGAAAGAACTAAATTTCAATGGAGCCAAAAAATTCTGGTTTAAATTGTGTCCAAAATCAACAGTTTTGGATGAATTGAAAATTGATAAATGAAAGCCTGAAAAAATATTTCATTGTGCGCTACACGAAGCCTTCTCTTGTCCCCAAATTTCTTTTCGACTTAATAAGATTTTATTTTTAAACATTTTAAAATTCAATAACTTGCAATTTAAACCCTTATCTTATGGTTTAGTCTGGAGTGATTTCATGAAAAATTATTGAAGTAATCGTAAGGTGAATTTTTAGGATTAACTCCTTCAGCATTTAAATTGATCTAATCCTCATTCCCTCGCAATCTTTGAGGCCTGTTTTTAGTAGAAGAATATTTATTTTGCATACATCTCTAATTGGTCATTTCGCAACTGGTGCAAAACTAGTCACTCTCAAGCTAGTTTAATCGCTGAAGATTAACTCCATCAACATTTATGCTGGTCTAATTCGCATTGTGTGCAGTCTTAACGTTTTAGGCTTTCTATTTTGCAATAGAGGAATATTTATTTTGTATACGGTCATTTTGTAACTAGTACAAAACTAGTCACTCCCAAACTAGTTCATCCGCAGACGATTAATTTCATGCGTGCAGTCTTAACGTTTGAAGCTTCCTACTTTTTATTAGCAGAACACTTATTTTATGTACATCTCCAATTGGTCACTTTGTAACTAGTACAAAACTAGTCACTCTCAAACCAGTTTAACTACTTCCATCACATATCAGTTTATCAGCTACAAATAGAATGCTTGCACAGTAACTGCGGCTATGCCCCTTGCCAATATGTATGCATTGCTACCCTCGGCGAGTTACAAGCGCCTTACTACACGCTCGTAAAGACGTGCTTCGATTACCAGCGCATGGAATCCGATCAAAATACATACATACATATCATACATTGCATTTCAGTCGCAGCACAACCACAAGCACGGCTACAAGCATGCTCACATTGCATTTGCACTTACAACGCTAGGCACAGTGGGGTGCTTTTCGGCTGATACTTAATATGAATTCCCATTGTGCGGTCGATTCTATTGCTTGATTCAAAACGTAACTAGTAATTTGCATAAAAAACAAATTGTAAGTATACGAATATATGTGCATCTTAAAAAGTGAAATTGTAAATGTATCTTTGGATCTTCGGTATTATTAGCGCTGAGTGTTAATTGCAACTTGGAGTGTGCGTAATGGACTGTTAAAGATGTGGCATTAAATGAGGCATGTCTACGGTTGAGTGACTGAGGGGAATACATATAAGATGTTACATTTGTATATATGTATGTGTGTGTATTCAATTTTTTTGGATTTAGAAATATGAATTCAAATTTTTCATTCACTACAATACAAAGTAGGCACTACGGCATATCCATTTGCATATCTTCCACTTCTCTTTTACTTCCTAGCGGAAAGATCCGTTGCGCTGTATTTGGTTGGCTAAAGCACCAAACTGCCAAATATCTAAAGAAGAAATACAAATTTGCTTCTGCAGTCTCTTGCAGTTTTCAGTTTTCAGCCATTAACAAAGAAGCGAACGCTGCTTAAAAAATTGCGGAGTGTACAAATGGAGCGCATGGCAAGACTAGTCATTAGTTGATAAGTGGATATAAGTGAAACAAAGCCGCTTTTAAATTTCAAAAGCTAACGCAATATCATTTCATACCTCTTTGAAATACACATATGGTCATTAAAATAGGTACGCTGCCTTTATCTATCGATTTCCTGGTGCCGCTCGGAAAAGTAAAAATACATAAAGCTAGTATTGAAATTTCGATTTTTTACAAATGACATGATTCCTTCGTTGAGAATTTAAAGGATATGAATTCCTCTCAAAGAAGGGTCGTGCCCAGCAGTTGGAAAGCTGAGGTTTGTTGTCAATCTTAGAAAACAAAAAAAGTTATTCAAATTTATCGCTGTATCAATTGGACGGTCCAAAATTGTGTTGTAAATAACCTAAAGGCCTAAAAATATACAGAACGACATGGTGGCAAACACAAAACGACTTCCACACAAAACCCCTTGCCGTGCCACTTAGCTCGACGAAACTCGGGCCCAAGTGTTGAGCGTCAACGCGTGGTTAACAGATCAGACTGATGCGCGAGATAATGTAACAGCAATTATGAGATTTGTGACTAACTCTGGTGGCGTACAGACAAAAACTAGCATTCAATCCCGACCCATGCTCATGATGTTTATTGTTTATGTTTGATCCGACTATCTGTACACGACCTCGGCTCGTGATATTTACGTTTCGCCCGACGATCTATTCACGAGCCTGGCTCGTCATATTCACGTTTGGGCAAAAACTTTCATCACGAGTTAGACTCGTGTTATTTTGAATAGTCCGCTATTTCGGTAGATTTCAATTTTGAAGTTGTCATTTTTTGATATTTGACGAGTAGAAACTAGGCCATTAATAAAAATGGAACGACACAGACTTAAATAACGCATTGAAATTATTAAAATTCACTATAAAAATGGTGAAAATTTGGCACAGACGGTTCGTAAAACTCGAACATTTTTGGGTCATCGTGAAGCACCTTGTCGGACGGCAATACAGAAAGTGGTGAAAAAATTCGAGCTGTTGAGACAAGTTAGTGATGTGAAGAATAAAACCCGTGCACGTCGCTCAAGAACAGCACAAAAATATTGCTGTTGTAGCCGAAAGTGTTGAAGAAAACCCAGGTTTGTCCATTCCTCGTCGTTCTTTGGAATTAGGCATTCCACAAACGTCATTACACCGTATTTTGCATAAAGATTTGGGTCTTTAGGCTTAGAAAGTCCAGTTAACACAGAAACTCAACCACGTAGTGTCTTTGCTGATTGGGTCATTGAAATGCATGAAAATGATCCGGAATTTCATCGAAAAATCATCTTGAGTAATGAGGCCCATTTCCACCTCGGTGGCTTCGTCAACAAGCAAAATTGTTGGATCTGGGGCTCAGACAATCCAAGAGTTATTGTTGTAAAGCAATAAATATTTGCATCACTGCAATTATATTTTTTTTTATTTATTGAAAAAGTTACGCAAAATGAAATTGAATGATTAATTGTGTGCCACCTAATATTTCACTTTATTGGGCATTCGTTTAGAAATTATGTTTTGTGCAGAATTAAGATTTTTGTGTTTGATACGTGAGAACGAAAATGTCCTGTAAAAAAATGTATGGGTTATTCAACCATGTTTTCACAAAATTGTGTGTATACGAGTATATGTATGTACACACATTTTTCTAAATGCATTCCTATGAGTTTTTTGTTTTCTCTTTATAAAAATGTTTAGTGGTATAGTAAAAGATGTCTCACATTTTTTTCGATTTTTCTATTCTATATTAAATTCCAAAGGTTATTAAAACTACCGAAAAAGTCAGTAAGTACCCACATAAGCCCGGTAAGTCATAGGTAAATATTTTAATTTGTCGTTTTCGGCGTTCACAAATATCACTTAAAGATAATATTTATTTGAACCCGCCTTATTTACACAAATTTTCTTTACCTTGAGCCGCAGCCTTACGCCGCTTTGAACTTGCCATCCTCGGCGCATCCAGCGCGCAACGCACTATACTACGCCACTATTGCTGGCTGTGATTGGTGTAAACACCACCACCACCCCCACCTACACCAACACTAAAACCACCGCCACCGCCACTAGCGCTAGCGAGAGACAAACAAGCAACCAGAAACATCTTCTTTGCGGGCAGTCGGCAGTCAGCAGCCAGCAAACAACAACCAGCAGGTGAAAGATAATCCGCACAATTGTTTCATAGCTTTGTGTGTTGCCGCAAGCAGCGACATTCATTCGCACATTTGTGTCTTGGCATTTGTACACTTTTAATGAGCCGGTGTTGCATTACCTAATGCATGTTTTGCCTTCCCCCTTTCGCTGTCGCGCGCCGTGTCTTCTGTGCCAGTAATCTTTATGGTTATTTAGCTGTGCTCATGTTTAAACTTTTTTCTTACTTTTCTGTGTTTTAGTTTTTTTCGCCACATTTAAATTTTATGGCATAACATGTCGGCCAATGTAACTGTCTCCAAGACAAAGAAGTTCATTTATTGCCAGTGTCTCTTGAGTTGGGATTTTTTTATGTTGCAACTCAAAGTAACTATGAAATAATTTGTTTGCTTCGCCTTGTGACATGTCACCAATGGCAGTGGTGAAGCGTAAATGTACACACAAACATACAAATGGATTTGACCATTAAACTGTGTGCATTTATGAAGCCTCTGTCGGTACATAATCATAAAAATATAAAAATTGCGCAATTTTATTTCGGTTAATTGCTCATTTGCACTTTATACTGGTGTTTGGTTGAAGCTATGAAGACGCCCTCTGTTCCACAAAAGACCAAAATATTTTATAATTGAAAAGAGCTAAGGCGCCTCTTTTGGAAGATTTCACAGTTCTATATACTGGTCCAGCATTAAAAAAAATAAATAAATAATTGGCGCGTACACTTCTGTTAGGTGTTTGGCCGAGCTCCTCCTCCTATTTGTGGTGTGCGTGTTGATGTTGTTCCACAAATGGAGGGACCTACAGTTTCAAGCCGACTCCGAACGGCAGATATTTTTATGAGGAGCTCTTTCATGGCAGAAATACACTCGGAGGTTTGCCATTGCCTGCCGAGGGGCGACCGCTATTAGAAAAATGTTTTTATTAATTTTGCTTTCACCGAGATTCGAACCAACGATCTCTCTGTGAATTCCGAATGGTAATCACGCACCTACCCATTCGGCTACGGCGGCCAGCATTAGCGTACTGTAAAAATGTATGACTTTTAGATGTAGTTCCTGCATTATATTTGTCAGTGTGTCTAGTATTGTGGTCGAAAAATGATTCTCCAACAAAGAGCGGCATTTAACTTTTGTGTTAAATTGGGTAAATATTTTACCGAAACGCGGAGAATACTTCAAAAAGTATTTGGTGGCATATGAAAATATATTCGTTACAAAAATGTATGTGCAGCGATTTAAAATTTGTAGATATTCTCCAGAGTGGAAAAGCAAAGTAAAAGCCCAGAAACACAATTTTATTAAAAATAACAAGAAATCCTTTTTGAAAATAAAAGGTTTTCCAATAAGAGGTGTTATTGGAGGTATTTTCCCGTAAAAGATCAATGATTTCGTTGTTGGTGTGGCACGTAGCGCCGTCTTGTTGAAAATAAACCTTGTCCAGATCAATACCATCCAATTTTGGCCATAAAAACTCGTTAATCATATCTCGATATCGCAATCCATTCACCGTTACTGTTGCTCCAGCTTCGTTTTTGAAAAAGTAAGGTCCACTGACTCCGCCGGGCCATAAACCGCACCAAACAGTCACACGTTGAGGATAGAGAAGCTTTTCAACAAGAACTCTTGGATTTTCTGAGCCGCAGATTCGAAAATTATGCTTGTTGACGAAGCCACCGAGGTGTGAATGAGTCTCATCACTCAAGATGATTTTTCGATGGAATTCCGGATCATTTTCATGCATTTCAACGACCCAATCAGCCAAGACACGACGTTGTTGATGATCAGCCGGCTTGAGTTCTTGTGTTAACTGGACTTTCTAAGTCTTAAGACCCAAATCTTTATGCAAAATACGGTGTAATGACTAATTCCAAAGAACGACGAGGAATGGACAAACCTGGGCTTTCTTCAACACTTTCCGCTACAACAGCAACAGCAATATTTTCGGCTGTTCTTGAGCGACGTGCACGGGATTGTTCTTCACGTCACTAACTTGTCCCAACAGCTCGAATTTTTTCACCGATTTCTGTATTGCCGTCCGACAAGGTGCTTCACGATGACCTAAAAATGTTTGAGTTTTACCAACCGTTTCTGCCAAATTGTCACCATTTTTATAGTGAATTTTAATAATTTCGATGCGTTGTTTAAGCCTGTATCGTTCCATTTTTATTAATGGCGTAGTTTCTACTCGTCAAATATCAAAAAATGACAGCTTCAAAAGTGTTATAGCGGGGTATTCAAAATAACACCTGTTATTGGAAAACACTTTATAAGTGGCGCAAAATTAATCATCCAATTTCGTTTTCGAACAACTTTTTTACTATACCAAAAAGAAAAATTTTGAGTGAAATAAATCTTTATGAGCTTGTTTGTCTTTGCTGTTGCTTGTCTGTTTGTATACCACAGCTGTTTAGTTCCAAGTTCTTTCGATAGGTTAATTAATTTTGCGCCACCTTTTACTGGCATACCTACAGCGCGTTCAATAGCTATAGCACAGGGACATAGTTACAAGTTGCGACATATTGCGATTTGTTTCTTATTTAATTTTAATAATTTCTTTATGAAAATATAATTCATTCTCCTACAAAAACCATAAAAAACCAAATTTCAAAATTTGTGCAAATTTAAAAACACAATAACAAAATTTCCATACAAATTTCAAACTATTTAAACAGAATCTGTAGAAAAATTTTCAATAAACTGCAAGCTTGAAGTAGCTCCAAACCAACTTTGATTTTAAACATTTTTTTATGCATTTTTCAGATTTGTTTGGCAAAATATTTGAAATTATTTCATATTACACAATTTTTCATTATTGCAATATATCCATTCGGCCTCTGTAGCCGACCACTCGGTGGTGCATAGGTTCAAGTTTCCGTGCATGAAACAGCAAAATTATAGATAACGTTTTTTCTAATAGCGGTCGCCCCTCGACACGCAATGGCAATCCTCCGAGTGTATTTCTGCTATGAAAAAGCTTTTCATAAAAATCATCTGCCGTTCGGAGTTGGCTTAAAACTGTAGGTGGAACAACATCAAGACGCACACCACAAATAGGAGGAGCTCGGCCAATTAATTATTTATTTATTTTTTATGATCAGTAATACCTAAAAATTTCTTCGTGGGATTCAAATAACTTTTTGAGTTATATGGTATACAATATATGCGTACAACGAACCAGTGAAAAGTTGTATATTATGTCCGTTTGCTAATCGATTGAGGCGTCGCTATGCATAGTAAGCAGATCAACGGTATTCTTTTAAAAAATGTACATATTTACTCGGATATAATTTTCAGAAAATTCTTAAAAATCCGCTTCTTTGGTCTCCACACGCATAACTTCCTTAACTTGGTAAGTGATATGTTTTAGCTAGGACCTCAAAAAACACTATTTGGCTAACTCACTACTTACCTAGAAGGTGTTGGCATGCCATACGAGGTCTTTGTCCAGAGTCTATATACGGCGATTTGAGGTGAAGTTCGGCTTAAACCTTTCAAGAAATTCATGTGTCCTGCCAACTACATATAACTAAGAAAAAGTGTAAGCCTTAAAAGGTCTCTGGTGCCGCTATGTGATGAAAGTGCAGGTGAGATTTTAGTATGAAAATATTTTGTTAAACTTTTGGCCATCAAACTAAGGAAATATAAAGACGCATGTGGCTTGGGCAGAGTTCGAGTTTTGAATTACTGAAGTACTCTTTCAAATTCATCCAGCGCAAAGTACTTAGGGGTAGTTTCGGACTCCCAAATTAATTGGAAACTGAACATTGAAGAACGGGTGAGGAAACCGGAAATAGCTCTGTATACCTGTAAATGTTTGCTTTGAAAGAGAAGGCGCCTTCAACTCAAGTACACTTTGTGGTTGTATAAGGCGGTTATAAACCAACTTTTTCATAGTTTGGTGAAAAGCTCTAGCAAGGTATTACAATATCAGATCATGTTACAGAGCCTTTTAATGTACTGACACACATTATTCCGGTAGATCCCCATACCAAGAAGATGGCTACCATGAGTGCATTTAGGTTAAATGAAGCGGCTCGGTGGAGGGAAAAAACTTCTGGCCCAGCCAGTCTATTCTAGTTTTCTAAACAACTTCGACACTATACTCTACATAGATGGTTCCAAAATGGATCGTGGTGTTGGAGCTGGTATTCTCATGGATTTAGAATTGAAAAATCTGTGCGTCTTCCTAATACTGGAAGTCTTCTCCAGGCGGAAATACTGGCAATAGGGGAAGCTTGTAGACTACTAATCGCAGGTTTATCTTATAAGCTCTAATTTTTTACATAACCAAACTGCAGTCAGTTATAACAACTTTAAACTGGTGGAACAAAGCAGCAAAGTGAAAACCATAAAGTTACCTTAATCTGGGTTCCGGGACATCGGAGCATTGAAGGTAATGAAAAAACAGATGAACTGGCAAGAAGGGGATCTACCATGAATAACATTCTTGCAGAATTGGTTTTCACACCACTGGGTGCAATTAAGAATGCAGTCTCAAAGTATCTACGAATCGCGGATTGCAGTAGACGAAGATATCAGACGAAAAGTTAGCAGAACGTCATGGCCCAGCTAAAACCACAAATAAACTTCAGCATTGCTAAATATGAAACGAAGGGATGTCTGCAGACTCACGGCGGTGATAATTGTTTTCTGACTTATAGGTGAGCAAGCAGCCAAAATGGCTATCCCTTACAATTTACACTGCCATAGCTGTAATCAACAAGAGAAAAGGGAACTATCTTCCATTTCCTATGTGAATGTTCTGCCCTATGGAACTCGAGGTTTTTAACCCTTGACAAACCGCTTTTTGAGAACCACGAGAAGCTGGCTGGTACAAATATAAACAACCTTATAAGGCTTCGCATTTGTGGAACAACATCCACACGCACACCACAAATAAGAGGAGGAAATCGGCCAAACACCCAAAAAGGGTATACGCGCCAATTATATACATATATATAAGGCTTCGCAATCGCACAGACCGGTTATAGTCTTGTAGGAATAACCCGTATAAATTGTTGGTAGCGAGTTGAACCACTTAAACCAACCAGCCAACACTTGCTTCGAGATATGACTCTCCCCATACAACTATGCTCCCCATATAACTATAACTGCTAAGCTAACAATCCTCAGCGGAATATAAATCCCGGTCGTTCCGGTAACAGTCCAAAAGGTGCTTCGAGGCTTGTTGAACGCACGGCTGGTTTATAACTTCTTTTAGGCTGCGCAAGAAAGTTGTTTGATATCATCGTGAAATAACTATATCATCGTCGCATAGCTTTTACAATTGCGCTCATCACTGCTAATTATACACACGCATACCCATTCATGCGCCGGAACTACCACGCACCACTACCAAGCGTTGCTACGATCTTTCTCAACAGATACGCTTAAGTGAGCAGATAACAACAAAGTTGCGCCCCAGCAACAAATTGCAAATGCAAAGTAGACAATTGCAATAGTGGGAATGAGTAGTTCGCAGAATGTCTTGAATTGTGTGTGTGTGTGTGTGTGTGTTGTGCGTCTGTTTGTCTGCTTGTCGGCAGCGCAAGCCTACTGCACCCACAGCACTTCCTGCCGCCAGCGACGACTCATGGCCTCTGAACCTGGCAGCTGTTAACAATGCATTCGTGAAATGCATCACCGCCGCTTACTCACATTACTTATAAATTTGCAACATTTGTTGTTGCTCGACGACTTTAATTTCGAGTTTAATTATTTCCCATAGATAAATAAATATCTATCAACCCATTGGACTTGACAGTCGACTTCCTTCAGCTTCTCAAGCTGGGCGTATGACTGCCATTAACCAGCAGCTAGCATTTACAAGAAATTCCTCTACTGAACGTCATCTTGTCGTAGGCACATTCTTCCAGAAGCTCGCTTGCGCTATTGTAGCCATATTAAATATTAAATACCACCGCGCACTTGGTGAAAATTTGTATGTTTGTGATTTGTTGGTGCAATTAGGTAAGTGTGTAAGTGTCTACATATAAGAAGCTACATAAAACGGACGTGGGTCTCATTTTCTTCTTCACGGTCTGTTGAATGAGAACAATTACGCTTGGAATTCAACGATTCTGTTCGTGTGATTCTTTCCTCCACTTGCACAGCGCAATTTCTAGCCATGCCATGTTGCGGTTTGTCCCATACGCCTGCGCTTTTACAGCCTGTCTGCCACCTCTCCGCTGATCGCCGCTTGCCTGCCAGCCGGTTAATTATGTATAAATGTTCCTATCGACATACATACACACACACAATACGCACTAGCGGCATGTTCAGTTTGCAAGAGTTCTCATTCTTATTCTTACAAATTTCCATTCTTCAATCCCACGTTTAGTGGGGGAGTTGGCATTCACATACAGACATTTTGTTTATTACTACACACAACTCAGATGAAGAGGAATGAATGAATGCCGATGACATGTTGGGAGTGTCTTAGCCGTGATGGAATATCCATATACTCGTATGTTGAGTGTTCGTTTTCGCTCATATTTGCTTGAAAAAATTGCATTTAATGACTACAGCGAAATAATAATAAAAAAAAATTCCAATAATTTATTTCTAAAGTCATAATTTTATTTACCAGGTATATACCTATGAAATGAGACTCTTAGCTATTAGTCCATAGTTGTCGCTAGGAGTATTTTTAAACCTTCCCAAATGTCTTGTTTTTTCATCTGCCATCTGACAACAATATTCAGTTCAGTGTTTGTTACGTTCCATAAAACAATGCATTTTTGTCACTCTTAAAAATGTCGAATTTCGTGCCTTCAAACTACGATTTGCGGACATCGTGAAACCACTTGTGTAATGCTGCTCTCCCGCTTCGAAATAAAGTCTTTTTTGCATCGAATCGTTACGGGTGTTGAAAAATTGGTGTATTTGTCCTATCCCAAGAGTAACCGAACGTATGGCCCGCCCGGCCACAAGCCAAAAACAACGGCCAAGCCAGATAGCTTCGGTCGCAGGGCAATGCTGTGTGTTTTCTGGGATCAGCCTGGTATGAGCTTTTAAAACCAGGTGAAACAGTTGACGGTGCACGCTAACAACGACAATTGGCCGATTTGAACAGCGCTATACACCGAAAACGTCCAGAATATGCCGATGGGCGTCACAAAGTAATTTTTCTTGATGATTTTCTTGATGACAATGCACCGCCACATCGAAGAAGAGCGACCCGGGAATCGGTGGAGACGTACGAATGGGAACCGCTGGTACATGCGGCTTACTTACCAGACCTGGCACCTTCCGATTATCATTTGTTTGCATTGATGAGCCACGCACTTTCCGAGCAGCGCTTCAATTCTCACGAAGAAGCCAAAAAATGGCTCGATGATTGCTTTGCGGCCAAAGACGGCCAATTTTTTTGGCGTGGCATCCACAAATTGCCTGGGAGTGGAAAAATGTGTCGCTAGCGATAGCTATTATTTTGAAGATTAAATTTGTAACCATTTTTTTCTTAATAAACGTTTGAAGTGCTCTCTAATAACGGGGAAAAAGTTGTTTAATAGTATATAAAAATATGAAATAAAGGGAGATCAATTTAGAGCTATCGGATTTTAAATTGAAATAAAACAACGAAAATTCAAAGAACCATTCATGATATTTATTTTGTAAAGATTATCTTTTTCAAATGTTGACCGCCAGAGCAACGTAATTCGGCCATCCGTAAGCATCAATTTTGAATGACTCACTGGAGGACTTCGGTCGGTATTTCGTGAACAACTTTAGAAACGCTGGCCTTCAATGCCTCAATCGAAGTTTTTTTATCCACAAATCATGTAGACTTTACATACCCCTACAAATGAAAGTCTAAAGGTGTGATATCACATGATCTTGATGGCCAATCTGCTGGTCCGAGACGACGCAGTAAATCCACGGACTGTATGGCAAGTAGCGCAGTCTTGTTGAAAACAAATGTTGTGGAGTTCTCTGGGTTCAATTTCCAGCATCAAAAAGTCGTTAACATGGCGCGGTAAAGTTCGCCATTCACTATTATATTGGCGCCAAGCTCCTCTTTGAAGAAATATGGGCCGATGATTCGTCCAGCACATAGGCCGCACCAAACGGTTCTTTTCAATGGATGTTGGGCGCCCGCCGTATCCGATTGGGTTGGTGCGTGACTTCTATTCGAAATTCAGAGAGAACGCAGGTTAGAATCTCCGTGAAATACCAAAATGAAGACAAAGTTTTTTCTAATAGCAGTCGCCTCTTGGCTGGCAATGGCAAACCTCCGAGTGTAGTTCGGCTATGAAAAAGCTCCTCATGAAAAATGTCTGCCGTTCGGAGTCGGCTTGAAATTGTAGGTTCTTACATTTGTGAAACAACACCAAGACGCACGACACAAATAGAAGGAGGAGCTCGGCCAAATATTTAACAGAAGTGTATATGCCGATTATTTATTTTTATACAAGTTTTGAAAGTGTTCAAATAAAATAACGTTTATTGAATTCGCCACTTTGTGCCAATGCAATGGCTTTCCAATTAAATTATAGGTGCGCAACTAAGTTCCCGCTGTTTGTCAATCGATGCCGCCAGCAGTATGTGCCAGTCGATTCTACCATAAACTAAACGTCATAAACCAAGCTTAGACATATGGTAAGCAAACTGCTTCGACACATTAGTGATTTTGTTTTGGTATCATATACTTTTGGTTTCGTGAAAATGTCTGATTTTGTGCCGGATAATCGTTATTTGCGGGAAGTGTTGATTTTCCTCGTTCATTCGAAAAAAAACGGCGGCTGAAGCGCATCGAGAGCTACAAAAAGTTTATGGAGATGCTGCTTTAACCCTGGAGTACGAATGATCGACGATTCGACGAGCATCGTTTGTTTTTTACTAAACTGCTTTTAAATGTGTGTGTCTAACACTCTCAAATTTTGCATGGTGTTAGTAGGTCATTGACTCTTGTTGCAAGCAGTCGTGTTTTTTAAACCGCGTTACTAGAAAATTACTTATTTTTGCTTTGTGCTCGTCGAATCGTCGAAGGTTAGTATTAGCGTGACTTTTATGTCTGGATTAATATCATTACCTATTTGTATTTTTATATTGCGGAATTATTTACTTTGCCCTTTTTTACTTTAGTTGAAAAACAAAATGGCTAATAATAAAAAAACATTAACCGATAATGAAATTGAAAAGTTTTTTGAGAGTTGTGATTATTCTGATAATGAGGATGTAATTGAAAGCGATGCAGACGAAAGCGACGTGGTGTTAAGTGACGACAGCTTTTCAAAAACTTCTTCTGAATCAGAAGAAGACAATGTTTCCCCGTTTGTTTCTAGAAACTCAGGCAGTGATATTGAAATATCATAACAAAAGACGGAGTCGATACGTTGGATCAAATGTGCCGTGTCATGTCGTGTTCACGAAAGACAAATAGATGGCCAATGTGTATATTTTATGGTATCCTAAATATAGCATTTATTAACAGCTACGTAATTTATACATGCAATATGTTTACTGCCGGAATAAAACCTCTCAACCGCAGACAATTCATGAAAGAGCTCCTCAAGAGTCTTGTTGAACCAAGGCAAAAAGAAAGACTGGAAATGCCAAAGTTACTTAGCAAGACAAGAGCAAATATTGAAAATATTGTTACTCCGAATTGCAGTAAAAACAACGGGGAGTTAACCAAAAAGGATAAAAAAGAAAATAAAAGAAGTATGTGCAAATCATGTCCGTACCAAAAACGACGAATGACGAAGTCAAAATGTGATAAATGCGAAAAACCTATATGTGGAGAGCACAAAGTTGAACTGTGTGACTCTTGTTCAATGTGAATATTTTTTGAATTTTTCTTTAACTTTTTTTCAAGCTAAGAATGTGTAATTTTTAAGTTTTTACTGCTTTATTTTTTTATTTTTGTTTTACAATAATATTTAGTAGCTTTTTTTATGATCTGAAAATTTTGTGCAACATGAAATGAGTTAGTACAAAAATTAAATAAATCCTTTTCCTATGAATAAAAATTGAATTTGTTGTTTATATAGATTAATCGGATGCCAAAATAATTAAAATCATTTATTAACAGAGTATGTTTGGTTTTAAGCTATAGCTGTAGTCAATTAAAAAATACGTCGTCGATTCGACGACCATTCGTTACAACGTACGTAAAATATGTTTCGTACTCTAGGGTTAAGTGAAAAAACGTGCCGAGGTCGTTTCCGTCGCTCCAAAGACGGTGATTTTAATGTTGACGACCGTCCGCATGCAGGAAGGCCAAAACCTTCGAAGACGCTGAGGCTGAATTGGAGGCATTGCTCAATGAGGATCCGTGTCAAACGCAAGAAGAGCTCGCTATTTATTATGAACTGTTAAAACCAACCTGGAGATCGGTATCGACTCCAATTGATGCGATTGAGCTGAGCACTGCGCGAGAAGCGCTGGAACACTGGAAATACTGAAATGGGAAATCCTACCCTCCCCCGCCATATTCTCCAGATATTACGCCGTCCAATTATCACCTGTTCCGATCGATGGCACATGGTCCAGCTGACCAGCAGTTCCATTCATATGAAGACAAAAAATGGCTAGATCCGTGGATAGTCTCAAAAGATGAACAGTTTTACCGCGACGGTATACGAGATCTACCAGAAAGATGGGGAAAAGTAGTAGCCAGCGATGGGCAATGCTTTCAGTGATTCACTTGTAACCGTTTTTTCAGAATAAAGTTGTATTTTCATCAAAAAACAGCGAGAACTTAGTGGTGCACCCAATATTTATTACTTGTTTATCACATTATTTATTATTTGTTTTAATTGAAGTAAAAAATAGTTTTTAAATTTAAAAAAATTTACATCTAAAATTACTAAAGTTTCACTTTTCTTCTGCTTGTATTAAATATTTGCTTGGCAAGTTTGTGTCTAAAGCCTTTTGTGCTTCTCGGGCTGTGTCAATTGCCATGCATTTTGCTGAAGAAATTAAACAATGAAAATTATCTATTTCCATATGTAGTTATTTTAATATTTTTTTAATATGTCTGTACGTATGTATGTATGTCTATATGTGTATACATATAGGCGCAATTATATATGCACGCGTTCTATATCTGACTTAATTTCTTATAATTGTGATTCTCCATCAACTGTCAGCGACTTAATGGGTTTTCAAAAGTAGCACAATAATTAAAAGATCAACTGGTCAAGCTCATTTTCAGCGCAAGTCATAATAGATATAATTGTTGTGGGCACTCAAGCAATGGGACTTTGTTCTGGCAGCAACTCAAATAGTACACAAATTATGAAAATTATATGCGTATATAGAGAATATATAACATATGAATAGTTATGTATGTACGAGTACATACAGACATTTCTCGGTATGCGCAGCCATTAATCTAATTCTACAACATTTTAAATATCCATTAAGCTATGAGCCGCAAAGCGAAATACGACGATCTTCATAGGAAATGACTTAAATGAGGAACAATTTTATGAAGCTGTATGTGAGTGTGTGAACATATATGTATGTATATATTGATGTCTATGTATGTATATACCGGTCACTTATACCGCCGTCAATTTAGTGGGTTTTAGTTCAAGTTTTACATACTTAGTTCAGCTTAGTAGAAAATCACTTGAACTTCTATATTTCTGAGTTACTGACAGTTGCTGCTCAAACGATGCGTGCCAGAGAAATCAGCGCCAGTGTATGAACGTACGTACACATACACACATAGGTATATGTGTAGGCATATATGTATAAGTGCACTTGTGACTCAGTTACTTGGTTTGCTCATACTAAAGGGGCTTATGAACGCTTTTAGCACTCCTTGTAATGAGACGCTAAGTTATATTTTTGTTTCTGTTTTAAATTTTTTGTGTTTTTTCTGACAAAAATTTTTTTTTACCGTTTTTTTTTAATTTTTTTAGTGTTATGAAAAGTTGCCTTCGTTAGTGCCGCCACTTGGAGATTTGGCCGATTGCTAGCCAACTGCGCAACAGTTTTGGACCATAAAGATCATTGATCTATTTTGCACGCACTGCTGACTCCAAAGAGAAAAAAAACGTTAAAATGGTTACACATAAAAATAAAAGTGTTTGCGCATAGTAGTATGAAAAATATGAATATGAAGAAAATATAATGAAACTGAAATCGAAATTGAAATTGAAATTGAAATTGAAACTGATAGCGTGCGGCCAGTTCAATATTGATATCAATTTTACTTTTGTAGCATTTTTTTTTATTTGACAAATAAATCATATTTATGCCTGGCTGCATTTGAAAGTGAGTTTATGTTTCAATTTGAGTTGAGATATTATATATTTCTGGTGTTACTGTTACATGCAATTCATTGATGGCAGATGCACGCATAGATATTCAGTCTGTGTCAGAAAAAAGGAACCACGATTATTCCTGAAGTATATTTAATGTATGTATATATATTTAAAATGTTTTTCCATGAAAGTATGCACAAAACTACGTGTGACAATTACTCAATAAGCCGTGTAGTCTCCATCGTTGTTGAGTATAGCCTGGCATCTTCTCCATGCTTTGAACCAGCTTTTCTGCGTAGCTCATCGACAAACAGGACTAGATTTTGCGATCATTACGCACAAGTTGCTTTAAATCTTGGACAGCCCTTCCGCCAAGATGCGTTTTCATTATTCCCCACACATTTCAATGCGGTTGGCGTCTGGGGACTATGAAGGCCAGTCCAATTCTGGAATGCTACTTTCATGTTTTGTTGTTTCTCAAAGTGTTTTTCTGAGAGTAGTGGTTTCGATGAAGTGGGAAGATATGTTCACCTCCTTCAGTCGACGTTCGATGGTGTTGATACTCACATCTGTTCCCTTTTTAGCAAGAACTGATCGTGTTGGGAGCAGTCACAAAAAAGGGTCCCGCTTAAAAAGTTGGACGATCACTTTATCCTGCTTTTTGTCGTCACTCGCTTCAAGCCGCGCTCGGAAAAGTCATCAACATTTTTGTACACCTTGCACCGCTGATTCCACATCAGAACAAACTTTTTTGATTTTTTAATCACTTTTTCAGTCGCGGCGTAAGATAATTTCGGCCTTTTCGAATGCGTGCATAAAATTACCGCCTGAAAACGCTTCGCGTACTCCTCACTCATTTTTGTGTGGTTGCATTTACGGGAAAGTTTCGAACGTCATTAACCTGAGTTAGCACTGGCGTCGTAGCCCTTGAGCGGGACTATTATGCAACAAAGAGCAGAATGAAATATACCTATCTTGAAGTTACAAAAACCGGTTCTTTTCTTCTGACACAGACTGTATATGAGTACAGCCGGCGAAATAACTAAAGTACAACAACATTTTGACCAGTTTTGAATAATTTTCTTTAGCTTAGGGGATTTTACATTAATTTTTTATAAAAAATAAAGTTCACTCTACAGCAAATATCGTCTAAATGAAACTTTGCAAAAGGCTTATTAAAAATCACAAAATTTTCATCAAAATTTCAAAATTTTTATACAAAATTTTTAATTTGCTGACAAACAAAATTTTTTATACAAAATTTTTAAATTTAAAATTTGAGTATGCAGTTCAATGGCCCTTTAAATTTTAGTATAATAAAGTGCAAATTTGTAGTTTCTTAAAATTCGCGTAGATTTTTGATAATTTTTTTCTGGCCAGAATATTCTACAGATTATGGGGAGGCATTTGTTGATGAAGGATTGTAGCCTCTGTGAGATGTTGTTAGAGACAACATGGCTGGTCTCGCTTCCGTACAGAAATACGGACTTCACGCATGAGCCGAATGATCGTAGCTTAGTGCGCCTGGAGATTACCGAACTTCCCCACACTGTGTGCATTCGCCCGAATGCCGCCCTTGCTTTGTTTAGTCTGCAGTTGACTTTTTCATCTGCTCCACCATCTGCCGTGGTGATGGAGCCGAGGTAGCAGAAGCTTTCGACGAATATCTGCCTGGTTAACTTTATCTTTTTCTTTATCTGGTGGTTCACTTCCATGGCCTTGGTCTAGACGATGTTGACCTCCAGTCCGACAGTGCGTGCCAGCGCGACTAGTTTGTCCGTCTTCGCTTGCATATCAGAGAGCTTGTGAGAGAGGAGGCAGATGCCATCGCCGAAGTCCAGGTCCTCAAGATGTCTGGTGAAACTCCATACGATGCCGTTTTTGTGCAGGGTCATCAAGAAAGATGGCAAAGAGAAGGGACGGCAGGGGACAACCTTGCCTTACGCCTGCATTTGCAGTGAATGAATCGCTGATATCGCATTTATGAAGCACTGCCAGTTCGAAGTTCTCGTAGAGGGCTTTGATGAGTCGGACTATCTTGGCGGGAACTCCCTTTCTACTCAGTGCCAGCCATATTGCGTCTCGTTTGATAGTGTCGAACGTATTCTTTAAGCCTACGAACAGCATGTAGAGCGGGAAGCGCCACGCAACTGATTGTTCTACTATAATCCGAGTGTGTTGGTTTGGTCAACAGAGCTTCGGTGAGACGAAAACCAGCTTGCTCGTCTCTTAAGGAGCGCTCGATATATTTGAGCCTGCTTTGTATGATTACGGCTACAATTTTGTAGATGGTGTTAAGTAGGGTTATTTCTCGCCAGTTGCCGCAGTCACACACGTCTCCTTTCTTGGGTAGCTTCAGTATGATGAATTCTGTCCAGGACGGAGGCAGCTTTTTATGGCTCCAGACGGCGGTGATGTGGGGATGAAGAATTTCCGCTGATATTTGCGGGTCGGCAGTCGCTTTGTTGAGCTTCAGCTTCTTAATTAAAAATTCTCATATAAAAAAAGTACTTTCATCCCATAATAAATATATGTGTATAGAATTGTGCTCTAACTTTCTTCAGCTTCTCCAACTGAACTAAGCTCCAAGCTTAAGAGCCAACTCTTTTGTCTAATACAACTTTTAGACACATTTACATATATTCGCATCTAAAGGGTGAAGATTTGTTAAAGCAATTTATTTGAACACTTCCTACATTTTTTTGGTGTAAAATTCTCTTTCATTTCCATATTTAAGTCCCTATCTATGCGAGTGTCGCGCTGTGGCCTGGCTGGCTTTTTTCGACACGGTTGTATTTTATCTCCGATTTCTTGTGTATGCTAATGTTTGTAAATGTTGTGTGAATATATTTCAATGTTTTCTATGCCTGTATGTACGCATGTAAGTAGTTGGCTTGTTGATTGTTCTGAGCCACTGAACCGCAACCACTAAAGTGTTGGTGATTTCAGTGGCACCAATTTTCGCTTGAGTGTTTCGCATGTGAGCACAGGTACAGAGGACAAGTAAAAATATTTAGTATATGAAAAGTACGTTTATATGTAAAAACACGAAAACAAAAAAAAAACACGTATACATATGTACATACATATGTGTAGATTAATTTAATACATGCATATCCGACGTTTTTTCGCTGCAATTAATACAAATGGACTTTTCATTAGAGTGCTTATGTAAGTAGGGAGAAGGGAAAGCAAAAAGTGATTTGAAAAAAAAAAATGTAAAGTGAGTACGGCTTGATAATTCTTCGAAGGGCGCTAAAGAAACGAATGATATTAAATATTTAGTTGCGTGGTGTAGGAAACTCTCACTGCCTCCATCAAAGCCAGTAAAAGATTATTGCTTAGTAAAAAGGTTTAAAATGTTAAATATATTTTTTTAATAACTTGCAATAGTTATTTCCTGTACAGCCTGACATAGGAATTTCCACTTGCTGCGGATATCTTAATTGGCCGATCAGCCAAGCGGACGCCTAAACATTGTAGGAATGGCAAATTCCACTAAATGAAAATTGGGAGAAACCAGAAAGTGCGTACATTTTTTTGTATTCCACAAATAACACCAAAAAGCGAAAATAAAACTAACAACAACAAATCAAGATATTCGCAATAGCTACACAATTCTAGTCGAACTCGTTTGCATTTACGCATTTGGGTTGCCCAACCCATCCTCATTTGCTGCTGCGCGCTTATTGTTGCTTTCTCTGGATTGCTGTTGTTTTCGCTCATTTTTAATATTACATATTTTCTCTTTAATCATTTAGCCATTCATCTGATTCATTCGATATTGCGCAAATACTGTTAGAAAATTTTGGAGAGCTAGCATTGTCCCCTGAAGCGTGGTCTAGCCGAAGGCTTCCTTTTTGTTGTTTTTCTCTCACGGCACTAATGATATTTTCGGCGAACAAAAATCAAGTAATGTTTTCTGGCAAGAATATTTGAATCTGCTCTTGAAATTCTTGCCGCCGCCGCCGCCACCACTCAGTGACCTCATTGACAGATGTCATTTAATAGCTTTTATATTATAGCTGTACACCGGTTTTGTCTATTCTACTCGCTGAAGTATGTCAGTTAGTCAGCCGGCATTGGTCGGTGGTGTAATTATGTTAGTGGCCCATAATCCACACTAATAATGATAAAAAGAGAGAAATGTACTGTTTATGTATAAATACAATACATGAATGTAAGCATGTGTGTATGCATGTATGTATGAAGGCATAATAGAAGTGCTTTGTACTCGTACATATTTTCAGAATACTCATACTGGAGCTTGGCTGTTGGCATGCATTCGGCTCTCCTTTTAATTGTATGTATAATTTCCAAGTCTTTGTAGGTTTATTTCCTTGCATATTTACAAGGTAATTACTTTAAATAACGGAACTGAGTGTATTTAGAATATTTGAGTAATAGGAATTTTATGTGGTTCATATTTGAACGTCTTTTCTATGAAAGAAAATGCTCGACCTCATACAAAAAAAATCAACGCGATTTTCGAGCAAAATTTAAACTTATAAAAATGAGACTGCATACCTAGAAATTTTCTAAAGATTCGAAAATTGGGATTTTTGACGACATTTTTTTCTCATAATTTGTTAAATTTCTGTGAATTTTGTATAAAATCTGGAGCTTAAAAAAGTGGGATTTTTGATGACTTTTTTTTTGTCTTCTTTTGTTAAATTTCTGTGAATTTTGTACAAAGTCTGGCACTTTGATTTATAATATAAACTGAGAATTTAGGTAATTTTTTTAGTCTTAGGCTCTTTTTATATGCTAAGACTAAATTTCCGTCCGTTTATGTGATGTTACAAGTTAAAAGCGTATATGAGTTCGTTTGATTCCAAATATTCACAGCAAACCAAATAAATATAAAGCTCGGTCTAGACTGAATGTAGTCTTCCTTACTTGTTGTTTTTTATTTTTACGCCTGCCGAACAAAAGCAACAGTAATAAATGAATGAACTGTTCTTCTAGACATTTTATTCTCTTTAAGAAAATATTCAATATTCTTCACCTACTCTCTAAGTACTCGGTTCGGGAAAAAGTGGAATTTATGATTTTTTAATAGTCAAAATTCGATTACAGAAAAAATCTGTGAGTGTTAATTTTTATTTAATAAATATTTGAAGAAAGGGTCGAACTCACTTTTTCTCAATAATCAGAATTCGATTTCAAAAAAGTCTGTGAGCCTCAGTTTAAATAAATATTTGGGGAAAAGGTCAAAGACCTGTGTTTTCTAAATAATCAGAATTATATTCCAAAAAATCTGTGAAACCCAATGTTTGCTTTTTTTTTTAATAACGATTTGGGGAAAATTGCATTGAAAGGTCGAATTTCCTTTTTTCTAAATAATCAAAATTCGGTTTCGAAAAATCAGTGAGCATCAGTTTGTTTAAATAAATATTTGGGCAAAAGGTTGAACTCACTTTTTTTCGGAATAATCAAAATTCGGTTTCAAAAAATGTTGTGAGCTTCACTTTTTCTTGTTTTTTGAAAGAACATTTTGGGAAAATGTTTTCTAAATAATCAGAATTATATTCAAAAAAATCTCTGAAACTTCAAAAAGTCGGCAAGCCTTAGTTTTTGTTTTTTAACAAATATTTGAGGAAAAGGTCGAATTTACTTTTTTCTAGATAATCAGAATTCGATTTCAAAAAAGTCGGTAAGAATTAGTTTTTGTTTTTTAACAAATATTTGAGGAAAAGGTCGAATTTACTTTTTTCTAGAATTCGCTTTCGAAAAATTTGTGAGCCTCAGTTTTTGTTGCTGTTTTTAATAAATAATTATTGTTTATTTCCAATATTTACAAAAATTATTCCATACAGGTTGCTTGTCTAGCTAAGCTTGGCATGATAATGGCTTATGAAATTTACGATAACAGTGAGATAAGTATGTCTACAATTTGGACCGCACCGTCCAGGTAGCCAAATATACGAGATTATTTATAATCACTCAATTCGCAGTGAACATTTCATAACATTTTATTGAAAAAAAGAATAAATAAAAAAATATACACTTCTATAAAATACCCATTATATGCATTGGTGGACTTGCGCGGAAGACTTTAGGTGCTCATGCCCTCCTCTTCTCCATTGAGATATGCTATCGGCCTTCTGCCTATCATTCATGTATTGATACGATTATAGTAACTCCAGCGAACCTATTTCGGGTGTGAGTGTATTTACCATGTGAACATATGACAACAACAAGTAACTTCAATCGCCCCACGTCAGCCAATGAAAAACGTTCAAGGACATTTGTGCTATGGTAACATCTCACAAGCACCATCTTCCGTTCGAAGGCCACATTGAATGCTAGACCTCTTTAACATCAAAGCGAAAAGCCATAAAAAGGAGAAGTAAATCGTTCAAATGGGCCCCTGACAAAAGTGATTTCTTATTTTATATATTTGTATATGACAAAAATATCGTGACTTTTACTCATACAGTGAAATAAAAAGTCTCGTATGAAGTGTAAGAAAAATTTAACATTTTTCAAGACGCATTCATTAAAGGTGGTGGGACTAGACCAACAACAATGTTTTGTGCGTTTGATCAAAGTATTGATAAAGTAGAAAACAAAAAATGAATTCGCCTTGTTTCAATCTGGACTGACAGCCACATGGATACGGCGAAAAACAAAAAAACCAAATCAGCTGATTTAGCGATACCACCTTTAAAAGATTCGCCTTGAGATTTTCACATATATAATAATGATATAATGGAGAAGATTGATTGGATTAAGGTTGGTGCACTGCCCCAGGCTGTCGAAGAGAGGAGCGCCCAGTGATCTTAATCGTCTAGCTGCCAAACCCGGACACTTACAGAGAAAGTGCTCAATAGTCTCCTTCTCGTCTTTGACTTTTAGATTTTCGCAATGCTCATTCATTCATTCATTCAGTATACAAATTTTCATCTCCAAAAACACTATTTATACATAAATTTGATGCTTTCATTATTCCGATATGTATTTCAAACTTCTCTAAATTGCGCTTGTAATTACACACTATCAAAACCTATGAAGCTCCATCAAGACATTATGAAACGAAATGCAAAGCAAAAAACCGAACAAATTTTCAAGAAATCTAAATAACGACAAACATTTTCTGCTCCAGTTATCTGCCGCAATCGCAGTGGAGTGAATAGGGGAAAATCATCACTCAAGCGCAGCTTAAAGAGGTTGAGTGGGAGATGGTTGCGAGACGTCGAAAAAAGAGAGATGCACGAAGTGGTGATAAAAACCCAGTAAAAACAAAAAATAAAAACAAAAAAAGAGTAAAGCAGAAACACAAGCAAACAACAATGCAATAAACGCAACAATAAATGCATAAATAATGCTTTGGCGGTTATAAGAGAAAAGAGATATAGGAAAATTTCTTCATTTTTTTACTAAAACCATGCATTCATTTTACAGCTGTTAGCATTATTTACATTATAGCAGACACTTGGAAATGTCACTGTACCTGCGACGAATGCATTTTGAATGGGCCGCGTCATTTTTGAATAACATAGATTTACAACTGTACCAACAACACCAGCAACAGGTGTTGTAATGCCAATGACAACTGCGCAACAAGCAAACACAAAATATTGAGTATGTAGCAAGAAAATTACACCTCTGAGAACAACCCACACGTCTGTCGGTTGCCGTTTGCCGTTTGCTGTTTAATTCCGGTGATTTTCGTTGGCCGTGTCGAATGGTTTGTTGGAATTTCAATTCATTATTTGTTTACACAGGCGTGATGTTTTTTTCTTTTCCTTTTTATTGTTGTTTATGTGCATTGCTGCTGCTTTGCATGCATTGAAAAATTAAGTGAAATGAAACATTGATTTACTGCATTCATATTTTTTTGTTTTCTTTTTGTTTATTAATTATCGTTTCTCATTATTTAATATGCTTTGTGATGATCTCAGCTGATGTTGATGCGAATATTTATTAAAGACAAAAAGTTGATTTTAGCTTGACTTTCTTTATTTTATCTAAAATTGCATTTATAATGAATATCTGAATAATTACCATTTATCAATTGTACCTCGATTGTTTAATGTTTCATTGTTGTTGTTGTGGCAACAGCATAAACCTTCTCCATAAAAGTTCTAGAATACTACTGAAGTGGCAGTTCTTGGCCTTATATAGGAATCCGGGTCGTTTCGGCAAAATCGTTCTCATATACACCCCCTTACAAAATTATGAGTACACCAGTTTGGCTTCACAAGGAGACTAATCCAGAACAGAAACACATCATCCCTGCCTATAGAAAATGTTGACGGTAAGCTTGTCGGAACAACAGTTAATCATCTGGACCTAGTACTTCTCGGAAACGATAATCACAACCACCGCTTCATGTGGACGGGATATGTCAATGCGCCACCCACATAGAATAGGATGATTCTGCAACGGAATGCCCAAAAGCTTCCGAGATTGTGGAAGCTATAAAACTGCTGAAAAACCACGAAACTCCGGGTCAAGATTATAAAGGGTTCTCAAATAACAGGTGTTATTTTGAATAGCCCGCTATTTCGGTAGGCGTCACTTTTGAAGCTGTCATTTTTTGATATTTGACAAGTAGAAACTAGGCCATTAATAAAAATGGAACGACACAGGCTTAAACAACGCATTAAAATTATTAAAATTCACTATAAAAATGGTGAAAATTTGGCAGAGACGGTTCGTAAAACTCGAACATTTTTGGGTCATCGTGAAGCGCCTTGTCGGACCGCAATACAGAAATTAATGAAAAATTCGAGCTGTTCGGACAAGTTCGTGAAGTGAAGAATAAAACCCGTGCACGTCGCTCAAGAACAGACGAAAATATTGCAGTTGTAGCCGAAAGTGTTAAAGAAAACCCAGGTTTATCCATTCCTCGTCGTTCTTTGGAATTAGACTTTCCACAAACGTCATTACACCGTATTTTGCATAAAGATTTGGGTCTTACGGCTTATAAAGTCCAGATAACACAAGAACTTAAGCTGGCCCATCATCAACAACGTCGTGTCTTTGCTGATTGGGTCGTTTAAATGCATGCAAATGATCCGGAATTCCATCGAAAAATCATCTTGAGTGATGAGGCCCATTTCCACCTCGGTGGCTTCGCCAACAAGCAAAATTGTCGAATCTGGGGCTTAGAAAAACCAAGAGTTATTGTTGAAAAGCGTCTCTATCCTCAACATGTGACTGTTTGCGTTTGATTTTGTTCTGTAGTGTAACGAAGCTTTGTTTTTATTTATAAGTATTTTGCGCAATTATTTTCCATCACCCTGTATTTAGACAATATTTAAATATTTGTGAGATCTGTCAGCAGAAGGTGCAGTCTCTTTTGGATAGGCAAAGCTTCTATACTCTGATCAGACTGAACCAAACTTTCTTGACTTCTTCTGTTGTACCCCCACTTTCACTGGATGGCTGGCCGTATCTTAAAAATATTAGAATGATAGACAATTCGTTGTGCTATCAATTTTTAAGATAATCAATTGGAGTTCAGATCGGCCTGAATTTGCACATTTCTGCAGTCAAAAATCGCTTAAGTTGAAATTATTTTTATTAATAAATAAGAAGAAACTGCCTGGGGAGTTAGACAACTTCCCGCATACGAAGTATATTGTTCTGGTAGCAAAATAGGGCGGCATTTTTAATAACTTTTTAAGTCGTTTTATGCCTCTCTTGCTTGTAACCACTTTTTATCGAACATTTTTTTATCACAACTTTTTTGTTTTTTGTTAACTGATAACTTTCAAGATTGCTTTATTGTCTCTTGGCCACCTTTTGCAATTCTTTTGATATAAATGTAAAGATGTTTCTTTGAGCGCCTCTTTAGCTCAGTGGCAGAGCACTGGTCTTGTAAACCAGGGGTCGTGAGTTCAATCCTCACAGGAGGCAAAGGTAGCAGAAGTAGCTTTTTTTAATTTACTTTGCATACTACAAAAATATTACTTTTTATAAAAATAATTTAATGCAAAAGTCTTATTTGGCAATATCTCGAAACTTACATGATGGTTTAATGGTAATAGTTGTGCGGGTTAGGCTAAGGCTTTTGTGCACTGCGACCATACTGAACTATTGTGCGCCTCGAAGTGCTCAATTTTAATTATTTAGTACTGCGAGGAGTTCAACCAGCTCCGTAGGAGGGACTATTTGGCTGGGGGTATTCAAAGTCTCTGTTAGTATTAAAGTTCAGGAACTTTTTGTAGTGACTAAGGCCGTTTGTTGCAGTATTCCCTGGTTTTTATTTGGATCCATTTTTTGGTTTGCTCTAACGTGCAAATATATACCGCAGAATCTTTCTCTCAAACACTCCAAGTGGCGCCTCATCAGATATTGTCATCGTCCACGCTTCTGTGCGATTTGTTCGTCGAGAGAGGACTTTACGACACAACAGCCTACTTAGTCCAAAGTAGCACTTGTGGGCAAGATATATTCTCTGCTGGATATCAAGGTTGACTTTTTTATTATCGGTGCTAGTGCTGGTTCTTAGATGAAGGAAGTCTCTTGCAACCGCGAAATTATAACTGTCAAAAGTTACGTGGGTGTCAATACGCAAGTGCGCCGACTGTTTGTTTGATGACAGGAGGTACTTCGTTTTGTCCTCGTTCACCACCAGACCCATTAGCTTTGCCTCTTTATTCAGTTTGGAGAACGCAGAACTAACAACGCTCTTGTTAAGGCGGATGATGACAACAATTGTACGCTCTTATAAAAAACTGTGCCTGAGCGATTAAGTTCTGCTGCTCGCACGATTCATCATCAGGTTAAAGAACGGCTCGGAGAGGTCCTTCCCAATTCTGACGGTGCTGCTGGTGTTGAGCAACGTCATCTTGCAAAGCCGTATTAGTCTTGCGGGGATGCCAAATTCAGAAAACGAGGCATATAGGCAACTCCTTTTCGTGTTGTTGAATGCCGCTTTAAAGCAACAAAAAATGGTGTGTGTATGAGAATCGACACTTTCCTGGGTCTTCTCCAAGAGAAAAGCCTCCTCTGCGTTGGAAAGATCAGGTGGAGAAGGACTTGGCTTCACTTGCTGTTTCAAACTGACGCCGGTTAGCACAAGAAAGAAACAATTGGCGGGCTTTGTTACACTCGGCAAAAATCGTTTAAGTGATTATCGCGTCAATGAAGGAGAAGAGCTATGTATTTCTAAAATATTAGTAGTGTCTTTATAATTTTGCAACGGGGTGTAAGTGAAAAGAAATCATAGTTGTTCGATTGGACTATGTGCTTAGGACAAGTATCCATCAGTCTTTAATGTATTTTTTCCAAGAAAAATCTTAAATTTTCTGAAAAGAAGTTTTCATTAAAAATATATATCATTCCTAAGGAAAATGGGAGAAACAAAGATTGAGTTATAAAAGTAATGAACCGAACCTCAAGGTTGCGTGTCTTATTTAGAGGAGTCTAATTGAAAAGGTCATGTAATGCCGTTGCGCAGTCGCCCTTCCTGCAATATGGATGCAGTGTACAACATTATAAGCCTATCTCTCAAAGGGATGCGATCTGCTGGGCAAATGAAACGATAAAAAAGCCGCAACCCGCTGCAAAATTTCTGGCGGAAATGAATTTTAGCGAAGGCTGCTGACAGCTGGCATAAAAGCCTACGTTACTTCTTTGTGTGACACACAACGTAAGAAAAGCGCGTGCCAAATCTGCTATAGTTTCGTGCGTCACTCTAGCATTTTTTGCATTATGATGAATCAAAAATCTTGTATGAAGTGCAAGCGTCAATCTCATATTTCATCAATATTTTCGAACGCGTCTGCTCCAAATAAAGCAACGAGATCCAATAGTCTTGCACAATATCGGCGATAAGCCAAATTTGCATGCATTTTAAAAGCAACAAAAAAGTGAAGCGTAAAACCTCATTTACATAGCTCATCCTCTCAAGTTACAAATACACTAAGAACACAACCATTGACGTACCTTTCGAATACTTACTTACGCTGCTGTATACTCTCGCATAAATTACTGAATTTTAATGCACTACTTTACACTTCATTATTCCAGGTTCGATTCACTGTCGGCTACTGGCAAAGGCAAGAGCAACAACAGCTTTAGTGCTTGCAACTCGATCACTTTATTGGTAATTAATTTCAATTATCAACTATTTGTTGGCTATGGCAACGGCAGACAATTTGAATACAAAGGTTAGGCGCGAACTATGAAAGGGAAGAGAAGAGGGTGCCCATCGAAGAGAGGCAGTGTGTGCGCGTCCTTTTTCGTATAGAGATTGCGCCTGTGTAGCTGTAAGCATTTACATGCATATGTGTGATACATATACATATATATATATAGGTATAATGCGTGTACTAGGGGTGTTAACATTTTCGATTATTACGATCCCGCATTTGTCGGGATGTCATTACTAGAATATTAGATATAAATTTCTCTTTCTTCGTGTTTCTTCGGGTTATCCAGCTATTATCACGATCTATTCCTTCTGAACGATGCATTTAATTTGTATGGGTCTTGCTAAGAAGAAGAAGAGGAGGCATAGACAATTCATTACTTTCTTTTACAAGAATTATTGTTGAAAATACGTTCAGGATTCGATTAATTTATGTATGGGTGGTTAAGTTTCAAGGGTCGGTGTTGATTTTGAATAAAATACAATTTTTTTAGGAAATTATTATCATTTCTCTTTATTATGATAATATTGGTATGGCTCAATTACGTATGGAACAAAATATAGGCCAAATGGCTGCTGCGGCCTCGACGGCACACCTCCATCCGATGGTCCAAATTTTCGATGACGCTGAGCCATAATTGAGGTTATATGCCGTTAATGTGCCGAATTATCTCACCCTTTAACTCTTGAGAGAAGTCCAACGGTGTCAAATCACATCATCTTGGCGGCCAATTGACATCGCCGCGAAGTGAGTTTATTAGGCCATCAAATTTTTCGCGCAAAAGAGCCATTGCCGTACTTCTGAAACCACATATCGTCCACATCCATATCTTCCAATTTGGGCCATAAAAAGTTTATTATCATCTCACGATAGCGAACACTATTCACAGTAACTGCCTGACCGGCCTCATTTTGGAAAAAATACGGTCCAATGATGCTGTCGGCCCATAAACCGCACCAAACAGTCACTCTTTGTGGGTGCATTGGTTTTTCGGCAATCACTCTTGCATTATCACTCGCCCAAATGCGGCAATTGTGCTTATTGACGAATCCACTGAGGTGAAAATGTGCCTCATCACTGAAGATGATTACCTTTGAAAATGGGTCATTCACTGTTGCCCGTTTTCATAATAAGCCTGAATAACTTTAACGCGTTGCTCGGTTGTATGTCTTTCCGTGGTTCAAATTGAATTAGTCTGAAATTGAAGCATGTCAAATAAAATGCAGAGAAAAGCTTGACGTTTAGGTGTTGTTCACATTCAACATCGGCCCTTGAAATTTAACCACCCTTTATATCCGGTTTATCTGAATAGATCTCACATAGACCACAAAGGTCCGTAGTGTTACCAGTGTTGTTGGAGTCGTGTTAAACATAGTTCTGGATACGTGTATTGGTGAGTTTTTAACAAACAGTTTAAACTTTTGTCAGCAATATCCTTAACAGATTAAAGAGTTCTGCTTGGAGCAGAGCAGTCACAAAGAAGGTGTTATACTCCTTTCTTCTGCGCTTAAGTTACATGCGTCGTTTTGGACCAAACCCATTTTGGTTGCGAGACAATGTATTTTTTTTTTTTCCTTATTCACTCCTCTCGGGAACATAGGGCCTCGAAAAGACTCGCACACGATTCTGTGCTACTGTGTTTTAGCACCATCCCATGAAATGTTGGCATCTGCTAGTTCGCGCAACATCGACCTTCGCCAAGTGGTTTTTGGTCGACCGCGACCTCTGCTCCCTTGCGGGTTTCAGTCCAGTGCTATTCTCGTGATGCTATCGGGTAGTTTTCTCAGAGTGTGAACTATCGATCACCACTGCGTTTTCTGCGTTTGATTTGCCTAAGGATGGGTTCCTCGTTCGTTAATCTCCACAGTGCATCGTTACTCCCAAGTAAAGTTGGTTGCTTTCGTGTTGAAGGTTCGTAGCATTATTTTCGGCAATCCTGTGGTAGGTCGAGGTTTCCCTTATGACTGAGCTGCAGAGTTGGTTGCTCGTCTAGTACCGTCCTCAAAAGTGAAAGTGAGAGATAACATATACGAGTATGTTCAGTGTACGCATCCTAGGCAAGCGGGTGCCTGTCTTAGCAAGCTCGCCAACTGTCTTATTTCCCTCCATTGACTTGTGCTCTGGGCCACAGCAAATTGTGACTTATCTATTCTCGCAGAGCTCATCCTATTTGGATCCATAGTGCTGCACGCATTCCGAGCTAGTCTTTATAGCCATTATTGCTTTAATAGCAGCTTGCCTATGGCTAATTAAACTACTTTGGTTACAGCATAGATCTCAGGTTGAAATATGCTACAGTGATCAGGAAGCCTGAAAGACTTTTGGAGTTCAAACTGCGGGCAAAAGACAAACGCTCCTATTCCTTCTGTCCTTTTGGATCCATCTGTAAAGAAATTGTATGCGTGGTAGTCCGATTCCAAACCTTTCTGCCCGCCATTCTGTTCGATTACAAAACCAGACCTGTTGCCAAAGTTCACTAGTGGAATAACATAGTCTGACCTTCCGTTTGTGTCCTGCTTGTTAAATAAATAAATAAATAATTGGCGCGTACAGGGTTTGATTGAAAAGTAATGAGCCTTCCCGCGCGGAGCGTCTGCCAAGCGATCAACCGTCGGCGAAGGCCTTCCAGATCGCTGTTCGTCTTCGACGACCTCCCGGCCTGATACTGCTGTTAGGTGTTTGGTCGAGCCTTTCCTCCTATTTGCGGTGTGCGTCTTGATGTTCTTCCACAAATGTAAGAATCAACAGTTTTAAGACGACTCCGACCGGCAAATGATTTTTATGAGGAGCTTTTTCAGGGCAGAAATACATTCGGAGGTTGTTTTTTTTTTTTTTTTTTTTTTGTTATAAAAGGGGATTTATTTGACTCCATTTCATATGCTTTTTAAGAAATTAAAAAATCCCATTAACTCCGGGACTGTTGGGAAATAATAATTTTTCGAGGCTTAAGAAATCCGAGATCCCGGAATTCCAAGCTGCCATCCCTAGTGTGTGCGTACTTTAAAATTGTGCTAGTGTGAGTAGAGTTTTTTCTAATTCAAGGTTTGTTTTGGAAATTAATTGAAATTCGATGCATGCGCCCAGAGCCTAAGCATACATTTGAGTATGCGAGGACTTATAAAGGCATTGACGTACTTATAAACACATATACTCGTACATATATGTGTGTGGAAGTTTGTATGGAGATTTCTTCTATTGTCATTCATTGTCATTGGATTGCGCTTCACTCATTTAGTCAGTAGGATTTACGTTCTTTTGCTGCAAGTGCGGCGGCGTTGCTGCTCATTCACAGTAAGTAAATTTCATATGTATGTATGTATGCATGTGAGCCTCAAACGCACCGCTTCTCTTAGCGGCCTCATTGAAGAAGGGTTCACCGCATGCGTTTGAGTCAATAAAAGTCTGAGATTAACTGCTGCTACTTTTAGTCGATTTACTGTTGCCAGTTTTAATCGATTGACAATCACATAAAATTCCATTTAAGGTGGCTTTGAGTGTTGTGAAGTGGTGGAATCATACAAATCACCGCTTCATGAAAAAAAACGTTTACTTACTGTGTCCACAAGTAAAATACAGGTTGACTTTTACAGAGAACCCTAAAGCTCTATGCCGCCTGCGTATAGCAAATAGTTTTTACGAGTAACTTTTTCTTAGCAAAAATCCACTCATTGAATGATAATTATGATCGCCCGCCGTCTATCTGACAATTTTTTTTTCATTACTCACAACTTTTGGTTTTTAATCTTCCTTAATCTACAACTCCGTTAAGTAGTAAAAAATATTTTACTTTTGCTTTACATTTGATTGATCTTTGCATTTTGATTGCCAAAACTTTCAGTTGCCTCTTTTCAATATCTTTCTTTTCTTCCGTAAACACTTTCTTCTTTTTCATGTATGTATATATGTATGTAAATTCGGTGCTTGAGAGTAAAAGTGTCTCCGCGGCTTTGTTTGTTATTGTCTTATTCATTTGTCTCTAGGCAAAATGAAATTTAATCACTTAAGATTCAAAATTACTCATAGCGGAAACATTCGATAAACAAATATTTGTGAAAACCGAAAATACTTTCTTGTTAAACTAATAATTTAACAGCTAAATGTTAAACTTTTACTACGTTTATTTGTATTAACTGTATTTTAATATTTCCTTCATATTCTTATAAGTAGAAATGAATTTATTATTTAAATTATTTAGTTATTTTCTCTATATGCTTTCATATTCTCTGATTTGCATTGTTGTTATAAATTTCTAACACTGGAAACTCAGTAAATTTACATACTCTCAATTGTGTGTTCACGTATGTCGATGTGTGTGTGCGTGTATAGAAAATACATTATTACACAATAATGACTTCAAATTGAGCAGCTAATAATGAACTAAATATACAAACAAACAAAAAACAACAAAAGAAGGGAATAGTCATAATAATAACTGTGATACTCTGCATGTTTCCCTCCCTACAAATGAAAAAGCTATTGTGATTTTTGAATAAAAGCATCAGCGTTCCATTCACGACGCATGCACTAATTTCGCTGATGTAGCCGATGGTGAGAATTTTGTACTGTGTGTGTGTGTTTGCCATTGGGTGATTAAGAGTACAGTTGTCACCAGTTCGAAAGGAACGAAGTTAATGGAATGAAAAGACGGCTCAACATAATGCAGTGAATTTCTCAATGCCTGCATATGGTATTATTTTTTTTAAGCACTCTTTCAAATCAGAATGAGCTTCATCTAAGAAAGATGTATTTTCTATAAAACCATCTTGTTGATCTTGCATAAAGTTAGCGAGCTGTTAACGAACGCTGATGGTCACATAGCTTCAATTCTCACACCGACTGCCTTGTAAGCCTTAAGGGCTAACTCCTTATAACGCCTTAAGGGCTAACTCATGAACGCTATTTATTTGGCAAATGTTGATTTTCTTCAATGTTTTTCGTTACAGTAACGATATTTTCGCCCGCCGTAGTCGAATGGGTTGGTATGTGACTACCATTCGTATTAGCACTTTGGTGTTAAAGTCAAGGACTAGAAGTAAATCCCGAAAAAACGGATCTGATACTTTTTAGTAGGAAACACAAAACACCTGCTCTTCAACAAATATTCCTAGGAGGGAAACCACTTAGAGTAATAGAAAGGGCAAAATATCTAGGACTTATACTAGATAGGAAGCTAAATTGGGAGCTCACAGTCACAGACAGAGCACGTAAAGCTATGACCGCAATGTACTCCTGCGGAAGGCTTATTGGGAAGAAATGGGGATTGGAACCCAGAATGATACATTGGCTCTACACAGCAGTGGTTAGGCCAATTCTCTACTATGGTATTGTAATATGGTGGGATGCCCTTCAGAAGGGTGTGAACATCAAGAAACTTGACAAGGTGCAAAGACTAGCATCTGTTCTGATAACCGGTGCCATGTCAACCACACCATCGAAAGCATTATATGCGACATTAAACCTCCTTCCGGTAGATCTGCAGGCGGTATATATTTCGAACATCTGGCGATCTCCTTCAGTTTTCGGCTCCCCGACTACTGTAGTGTCTTTCAGGCAGAACTGATGGCAATAATAAAAAGCCGCGACACTGATACAGTGTGATGCGATATCCGGAAATGGTATCTACATTTTCACTGATAGCCAAGCGGCGATAAAATCCCTCACAAAACAGTCACCTCCAAGGTAGCCATTAAATGCAGCACATCTCTTAACAAGATGGCTGAGTCATTTCATCTAAAGGTAACATGGGTTCCTGGCCATCGCGACATTGAGGGTAACTGTAGAGCCGATGAACTAGCGAGACTCGGCACTAAATTGTCTGATGAGTGCATAGATAATGACATAGGGATGCCCTTACAAACATGTAAGCTACTTATCCTTGAAGAAATTGTAAAGAAAGCAAACGAAAGATGGCGTAATGAAGCCACCTGCAAAATCTCCCGTCAACAGTCTTAGCACATTGATCTCAGTCATAACGGGACACTGCCTAATAGGTAGACACGCCCAAAGGATGGGTGTGCAAACACATGACTTCTGTAGAAGTTGTCTAGATGAGGACGAGGAAGAGACAATCTCGCACCTACTGTGCCACTGCCCTGCTTTATCCAGACACAGGTTCACTATTCTGGGTAGACAATTTTTTAATGAGTTGGAAGATCTCAGTTCTAAAGAAATCAGAGATATTTTCAAATTTTTGAAAAGCACACATTGGTTTTAGGAGAGATAGGGACAAGCTCCCCACGCGGCATCACAATGGGCTATGAGCCTGAGTGTGTCCCACAGGACAACCGCCACAACCTAACCTAATCTAACCATTCGGAAGTGAGTAGGATGGAAAAAAAATATTATTTTTTTATTTATTATTCATTTATTTATTATTTATGTCTTTATTTGAAGATATTTTCAATCGAACAGTCGGGACTGAACTTTTTTGATACATTTTTTTCTGGGCTTTGTTGGACAATTATAAGACTGAAAATACTCACTAATTTCACAATGGATTTTAATTATTCTTATACCGTTGTAGTGAATTTATTTTAGAGAATTACAGATTTTTTTACCAAATACCAGCTAAAAGAAATGCTAACGAATCTAACGGCTGTCAAGACAAAATAGAGCTAAGAAAAAAAAATCGAATTTTAAACAGCCTGTTTTATTGGTACATAAAATTCTTGGGCGGATCCACGCAGATTTTGTTACTAGAATAGCCGATTTGCTTATTTCTTGCGATTTGATGGCTTCAATGTCAAAGTGATCTGCTTTTTTCTCATTGCCTTTACATGCTAATTAAAATATTGACATTTAAACAACAAAATACAGCGGAATCGCGATAACTTGTAATCAAAGTGCTGCGGCGACCACCGTAGCCGAATAGGTTGGTGTCTCACTACGACTCGAAAGTGCGTAGATTCGGATATCCGTGCATGAAACACCAAAATTATAGAAAAAGTTTTTTCTGATAGCGGTCGCCCTTCTGCTGGAAGTATCAAATATCCGAGTATATTTCTGCCATGAAAAAGCTCCTCACAAAAAAATACCTGCCGTTCGGTGTCGGCTTAAACTGCAGGTTCCTCCCTCAATATCAAAACGCACGCCACGAATAGGAGAAGAAGCTGGCTCAAATAACCAAAAAGTTGTTAGCGCCAATTATATTTATATCTCGATTTTCTGGCTAGCGACACTACGAATTATAAAATGCTATCAACTGTTTTCCATTTTTGTAAGACCGAAAGCAAAAGTAACGTACAGCGACGTAAGATTTTTAACTATTTGGGCATTTACACATTATAAAGCTATATAAGGATGGTTAAGTTTCAAGGGCCGTTGTTGATTTTGAATAAAATACAATTTTTTTAAGAAATTGTTGTAATTTCTCTTTATTATGACAATATTGGTATGGCTCAATTATGTATGAAACAAAATATCGGCCATCCGATGGCCCAAATTTTCAATGACGCTGAGGCGTAATTGAGGTTCTATGCCGTTAATTTGCCGAATTATCTTATCCTTTAGCTCTTGAATTGTTGCTGGCTTATCGACGTACACCTTTTCTTTCTAATAACCCCAAAGAAAGAAGTCCAACGGTGTCGTTGACGTTTAGGTGTGGTTCACATTCAACATCGGCCCTTGAAATTTAACCACCCTTTAAATACGGTTTGTAGGTTATATTTTTCAGACACGAAAAGACTAGAAAAAATTTAACAGGTCGGCTGAGAACGACATATGCATTATAGAGGAAACTAAATTAGGTATATTTTGTGCAAAATCTCCCAGGGTCCGGACTTTGTTGCAATTTATCGCAATTTCCCACTTATCGAGCTTTCCAGCTGTCTCGATTCCCTTGCATATGTAAATGTTGTTGTTGCTCGAGTGATTTCACCCTGTATAAATTCGCCTTGAAAAATCATTTTTTCTCTCTTCCTATCCTTCATAAATTATACTCCCTTCTAATACATCCAATTTTCGCCCTGCCTGCTTAACTGCACTACAATTTTTCGTCGATTGGTTAACGTTAGCCAGTGCGCACTGTGTCAACGGTTCATTGCAATAAACTGTGTCGCTAATGCAATGCGCAACTATAATTAGTGCACCGGAAAGTAGTGACAAAGAAAATACATACTTAGAATTAGGAAAACAAAACACAAAAAAAACGATAAAATAAAGTTTAAGTACCAAAGTGCAGCGCACACAAAAAGTCACAGTTAAAATTGACTAAAAGCAATTGTTCAGTGCTGCTGAGTGCATGCACAATCCCAGCCGGAGTGATATCAAGAAGTCATTCATTTGCTTTAGTTCAGATATGCTATTAGTTAGTTAGTTATGGGAGCATAGCTGGGTCGGCAATAGCCGACTAGCGGTTATTTAGTGGGTCTGTTAGTTGAACAGATAAATAGTCAGTCTGTCGCTAAGGCGGCCAAGTAAGCACAATAGCTTCACATTGTCTACTGCCATACATATATGCATACATACGTACTCCCATACAAATCTGTATATACATGTGTGTGTATGCACGTATGTGTGTACATTTTGTGGGCCCATTTGACAACATAAGTGGCGCTCTAATTGCCATTCGCTTTAGAAGCCCATGAGAAATGACTGCCGGCGTTACAAAAAATATTTACGCCTGTGGAACTTAACGAGTGATTAATGTTAACCATATTTGTACTTGATTTATCGTTGTTGTATTGAACAAATTACTCGAGTACAGAAAAATACAAAAAATCACACGCATACACATTTGTTAAAAAAAATAAAAATAAAAAAGTAAAATTGCACAAATAAAACTTTCTACGGCAGAACTGCTTTTAAAATATTTATAAAGATTAAAAATGTAATAACTTTAAGATAATTGAGAGAATTAAGGTCTTTCATTTTTATTGGGTGTTCCATGCGGACTGGCTGTTTTGAATTTAGCGAAATTTTCTGAAATCGTTTGTATGGTGTTGTTGCATGATGCAAAGAATAATGAGATGGCGCCCATCGTGGTCCCGTTACTTTGCGCTCAGCGAATTTGACAACTAGTTACGTGATTTTAGCTCCAGTATGGCCAGATTACCATTTTCGTAACTTGATTTAGCATTTTTTTTTTTGTTATTTTTATTATTTTTTGTCTCGGAGTTTTAGTTCATTCCACACGACATTTTTCTAGCCTATTCTAATTAAAAGTAATGTTTATAATTTTGTAAAATATACATTTTTTAATAATTATATAAATAATTCACGCAGTTTTATTTTGCTTTACTTTTTTTTAACATCTGGTGGCATTGCCCGCGCTTGCCGGTGTTGTTGGTGTTCTTCTGCTTTCGGCAGTCAAATCTCTCTCTCGCTACTGCAGAGTTGCCTAGCTTTGGATATAAAAACGCACTAAAATGCCCATTTAAAGAAAATAAAACACGATTTTTATTGTGTTACTTAAAGAACTTTGTATGCGTGACAAATTGTCTGTAGAATGTGCGTTTTTTTTTAAATAAATGTGTTATGCTTATGTACAATTTAATTTATGAGTTTTTTTTGTTAAGCGAGACTCTTTTATTAAGGGAACGACTTTTTTGCTATATTTGAAGTTATGTAACTAGATAAGGTACTCTTTTTGTAAAAATGTCAGTATGGTTTCTTTAGTATTTTCTGGTATTTTGTTGCTTATTTTTACTATGAATACACCTCTTGATGCTCTATGTCTCACTAAGGATTGATGACCGGAAGAAACGATTACACCTCTATAGTTTTAATTCGCATTCAATAAATTCAAAGGCTTTTTAAAATGTGTAAAAAGGTTTGCAATCTTAAGAAGAGTTGAGAGCGGGGCATTTAATATTTTTGCATAGCCTTAAATGGAGCCAAAAATTAAATTTGCACTTTCAAATTATCAAATTTTATAGGAGTAAAAAAATTTTCATTAGCACTAAAATCTTCTCAGAGTGGCCTTTTTTAAACTTCTGTTGTATAATAATACAGTTTTTTTTACCTAAAGTTTCGCTAGCCTTAAATTAAAAACAAAAAGAAACAAACACCAAACTTAAAAATTGTCGCATTTTCGGTATAAAAAAGCACTAAATTTATTGCGAAGAGCAAATGGTTGGCAATACTGCACAACTCAGCAAACGTGACGTCACGTACGCTCTGATGGGCGCAATCTTGTTTCTATCATTCTTGGTGTTGTTGCTTGTTAGCAGTCATGTGAGAGCAATGAGGGGAAGAGAACTAAAGGCATAGATGTGCAATACATATATACATATATAGGATGCTCCCCCTCCCGTGAAATATTACCGAACGGTCGTCCCGCGGGAGGAAAACGGAGCTAGGGTGGGTTTTAGTGGGTGAGTCGAAAGACAAGTCTCACACTTTTCGGCTTTCACTGCTTTTTGTCACCTCCATATAAAAAAAACAGCCCGCGAAAAAAATATTGCTCCTAACAATTTGACCAGTTTCAACTATTTTTTTTTAATGTTCATTATTTTTATTTTTGCAAAAGTATAGCTCATTGTCTAACAAAACACCATACACATTTACATTTCAAGGTTTATACAAAAATTTTACAAATATTTAGAAAAATGTCACACTTTTTAATCAGAATTTCCACGATTCTTTTTTTATATGGAGACAATAGGCAACACCGTCAGTTGAAAAAAGTAATACAAAATCAATGAGAGTTTCAAGCAACTTTATACAAAAATTAAAAACAATTTTACAAATTTTCATAAAAATTTCGAAGTTTTTAGTCAGAATCAATGGGAATTTCAAGCCACTTCAAGCAACTTTATACAAAATTCAAGAGTTTTTAGTCAGAATTTCCACAATTTTTTCTAAACGGATAAAATACGCAACACCGTCAGGAGAAAAAAGTAATTAAAAATCAATGAAAATTTCGAACCACTTCAACTCCATACAAAAATTAAAAAAAATTTACAAATTTTTCAAGCCACCTCAAATTTTCATACCAAGTTCCAATTTTTTAATCAGAATTTTAACGAATTTTCTATATTCGGAGAAAATGCGCAACACCGTCTGGGGGAAAAGTAGTAAAAAATCAATGAGAATTCCAAGCCACTTCAAATTTATACAAAAATTAAAAAATGTTTACAAATTTTCATAAAATTTTTCAAGTCTTTAATCAGAATTTCCCCGATTTTTTTTAAATGCAGAAAATACGCAACACCGTCAGGGGAAAACAGTAATAAAAAATCAATTTGAATAAGAATTTCAAGTCATTTCAGTTTATAGAAAAATTTAAAAAATTTTACAAGCTTTCATAAAAATTTCTAACCTTTAATCAGAATTTTAATGATTTTTATTTATATGGAAAAAATGCGCAACACCGTCAGCGGAAAAAAGTGATAAAAAATCAATGAGAGTTTAAAGCCACTTCAAATTTTCGTAAAAATTTCCAACTTTTTAATCAGAATTTCCATGATTTTTTTTATGCGGAGAAAATACGCAACACCGTCAGGGGAAAAAAGAATAAAAAATTAGTGGGAATTTCAAGGCACTTAAAATTTTCATAAAAATTTCTAACTTTTTATTCAGAACTTTCACGACTTTTTTTATATGGAGAAATATGCAACACCGTCAGGGGGAAAATTATCAAAAATCAATGAAATTCTCTAACCACTTCAAATTTACTCGTTGTTATACAAAAATTTAATGGGCTATAAAACTGCGAAATCAAATTTTTTTTCAAAAACTCTGATTAAATTAAAAAATTAAAATGTTTCGAATAAATCAAATTAAGCAATCTTTATGAGCTTCCCTGTTTTTTGGATTAAAGCAGACATAGAAAATTAGACTGCGTAGAAGTAAAATGTTTTTAATGCTTTAAATTTTTTTATGGCTTTTAAACCTTTAAAGGCTCTAAAAACTCAACAATTGACAAAAAACTAATCAACTAACAAGAAATTGGGAAAAATATAAAGTATTTGTTAAGGTTTATTGATATTCATTTGCACCCATATCAGAAGCTTTGCGATCTGGATTATGCCGATGATATATGCTTTTTGACATACAAATTGTCTGAAGCACACGCTCAACTTACTGCCTTAATACGATTTGCAAGCCAATTTGGATTGCGAGTCAACTTCAAGAAAACGAAGCTTATACGTATCGAAACTCCAAACCAGGACGCACAGACGCTTGAAGTGGGTGGCAGGCTGGTTACAATTGAGGGCATCGAAAACTTCTGCTACCTTGGCAGCATAGTGTCAAAAAATGGTGGAGCGGAAGCTGATGTAAGTTCCCGCATAAACAAAGCTCGCCACTCTTTCCACAGGATGAATCGAATCTGGTCATCAAGATATATCAGCGAATTTTCAATACAAGCATCAAACCAGTGTTACTGTATGCGTGCGAAATATGGAAAGTCACAGATACCATATGCAATAGCCTACAAACATTTATCAACAGATGTCTACGCATTATTCACCGCATATTTTGGCCAAGAGCCATCACCAATGAAAATCTTTTAAATATTTCAATGTGCAAGCCCATCGCAGCTGATATCAAAGAAAGGAAATGGCGTTGGATTGGGCACACCTTGCGCAAAGAAGACAATGACATCGCAAAGATGGCCCTAGAATGGAATCCACAAGGCTCCAGAACAAGAGGACGACCACGAACAACTTGGATGGGATCAACACAAGCGGAATACCAATCAAGATGCTCCTGGCATGAAATTCGAAAAATTGCACAAGATCGCTCACGTTGGTCTGTACAAACTGTTCAAACTGTTTATTGGTAATTTGACAAGAGATATCAAGGAATAAAAAAATAAAAAAAAATAAAAAAATGGATAAGCTGAATTCAAATTCAAAATGTTGACAATTATTTTGAAATTTTGATGTGAAACATCTATAGGCTCACTTGTAAACCGAATCATTGGCGTGGCGACGGGTCGCCACGCTATACTAAGATATACATATATATATTTTATGTGTAGTAGCATGAGAAGTGCTAAGCCAATTTCAAAGGAACAACTCACAAATGATGTGGGTTAAAGTGTGTGAGTATGTTTGCCATGTTAGAGAGACAAATGTAAAGTTGCTAAAGAGCGGCAAGTTGGATGCTCGTGAGTGCTTAGTAAATGTTGGTGCGTTATGTGTTTTTGAATGTGTTCGGTAGATAATAGGAATTCGATTACAGAGAATTCATGGGAACTGGAAGGCTGGCTAGAGTGGCCACCTTTGAGGCGCGCTCTCTGTGCGAAGAAATGACGAAGGTCAGTGTTTGAGTTGAAAAATATCAAAAGGTCACAGAAAGCAGAGCCACATCAGAAAGAAGCTTCATTACTCAATTATTTAAACCAAGTGGAACTATTTTGCAATACCAAATTTATTGCTTTATTAATTCCAAATGAAAAGTGCAAACTTATTTAATAGCAAATTCGAGATATGCCAGCTCGTAATGAGCAAAAGATGAAATTGAATAAAAAGTTTAAGACTATGGAGGAAGGCATATTTTAAAGACACATTTTGATTATCAAACAAAGTGACACAAAATTAATCATGCTATCGGATTATTTATATTTTTTACAAATAGTGCAGTACGTCAATCATAATTGAAATTTGTGAAGTGAAGAGCTGCTGTATAAAAACAGACAAGCAATGGCGGGCGTAAAGGTCAAAAGTCATCACTCAATATAATTTCTTTATTTAATTTTTTTTTTAATTTTATTTAATAATTTTCAAATACAAAACCGGATGATTAATTTTGCGCTACCTGAAAATTCAAAATTCACACTTCAAAAAGAATTTCAATTGCAAATCAACAACAATCCAAGAGAATATACTACCAAATATAGAACAACAATAGATGCTGTATTTGTGAGATATCTTGATAATATTTCATCCAATACTTTTGTAACGTACTTTAGTTATCATCGACCAATCGTCACAGTAATACCAGCAGAGGAAACATCGAATATAACTATTACTGAAGTCACAGATGAAAATATTAAAATTGTGGCTTGATATTAAGGTCGAATTTTGATGTCACATGTAAATAAATGTTTTTTAAATAAAGTTACCATTTTCTGTAAGAAATTCGTAATACTTCATTTATTCATTAGGCTATATTTAATTCCTGTAATAATATTATATTTTATGCATATTAGCGTAGGCGTCCCATGACGGCTCACATTTTTTTTTACTTCTTGAAAAAAATATATACGAATATGTTAATTGAGATTTTTACAAACCTAAATTTTAGATTTGGAAAATTGATCCGTATTCGACATCAGCGGCTACAGCGGCCTTACACACTTGGTAACCTTAAATTTTGTTTATTTGTTTCCGCTACACTGGGAGCCTATATCCTCATACTATTAGAAGACTGCCAATTTATTTAGGGCTTATGGCAGCCGCAGGCTTGTAATGAAGTTACAGTTTACATTTTCAGCGAAATAAAAATACATATTTCATTATTTTCATTCATTATATTAATTTCATTCATTCAGACCGCCTCTATATTTGAAGCTCATGCGTTCCTTCAGATTTGGAAAAAAGTTCTCTACCATGTAAAAATTTACTACTCATAATTAGTAGCCATTTAAAAATGCTCTGATTTGCCAGCGCCTTCTACGAAATCACAGACGAAAGTTGAATGTAATGTCACCTGATTTAATAAAATTATGCTTACTTTTGTAGGTGGGATAAATATGTGCCACAGCTCTTAAAGAGTTAAGTTAATTTTAAATTTTAAACTTTAATTTTTTTATTTTAGATTTTTTTCACAATGTTTTTGGCTTGCAAGTTCATGAAAATCTTGTACGAGTATTATTATTTTTGAATCGCTCATTACCTTCATCATTCCAACGCTTTGGCAAGTCATTCTGCAGATACTTGAATATAGTACACACAAGACTGTATGTATGAGTGTGTGTGTATATGCACATCTGTAAGCAATGCCGTCAATTGTCTGAGAGAATCGCGTGTCAACTAGATTCTTACGAGTTTTGTGCTGTCATTCAGTCAGAAGCCAGAAAGAAGATGCGCTCACTCAGCTGCTTTTTTGTGTCAGTTTTCAAGCAACAAAGCGGAAAATGCGGTCTTTGTGTCAGGCATAGTACCTATATGGGTGTGTATGTATGTGCGTATGTATATATGTCTGTATGTATGTATAAACTTGCTGGGTATAAATATTACTATTCAATTAGCACAACGCCTGGCGCGCTTTGTCGAATTCAACCAAAATCGGCTGGGCGGTTAGCGCGCCAATCAAGACAATGAAGAAGAAGACTTATTAATATTCAAAAGCCAGCGAATATTTGCTTCTGGGCTTAACTGATGCTTCGATAGTTTTCAAAAATATTCTTGATCAATATTGTTTAGCAGCTTACAGATTTTATTATTTAAATAAATAAATGATTAATCATATAACTGAATTTCTGAAGGCTCAAGTGAAGGTCCTTATCAAAATCTGTAGATTATCTGTTGCTTATTAAATTCTTAAATTATTTACATGGTTTATGTGTATGTATGTATGTATATGTGGTATATATGTAGAAATGTCAGAGGTGTGAAATTAAGCTATTTTTTTATAATTTATAGTAACCTTGACTGTAGGGCAAAACAAAATTTTTTTTTGTTAAAAGAATATCTGTTAAAAAAATTTAATAAAAAAACTTATAAAGGCAGCGCATTTAGTAATTTTAGTTAGAGTTGGCGCAACTTATGCGAATATATGTATATGTATACATACGTACATATTTACAGCAGTGGAAATATTAAAACAATTTTTTAACCTCTACAGAGGCTGCCCTCCATTTGAATTTCGCTTAAAAATCTTAAAAAAAATGCCGAACTAACAGTAAATTCACCTATTAGTTGTAAGAAATTTCCTTTTAAATTGGCATTTTCTTTTAAATTTACATTTTTTTGCACAGCTATAATCTTCTCTTCAATTTTCAAAGCGTTAGTTATGGTTTAATTTTTTTCACATTTTATTATTGTCATTAAAAATTTCTTTTTTTCTTAGTTCATATTTTTGTATTTTATGCCATTTCCCTCATTTGTTGTTTTAAACCATTTCATCTATTTTTTAGCGCCATATGAGTTTTAAGTTTTTCTGCGCATGCGCGCGCATTCATGCTTTGTGGCGCTGATTTCGTTTTTTTTTCTTTTTATTTTTTTTTTGTTTTGTTTTGCTCTGTGAAACGGTTAAGCGCTTTCCAATCAATTGTACCGTAGTTGTGAAAGTTTGCTAAAATTTTTGCTCGAATTAAATGAAATAATTTGAGATTTCGGTGAAATGCTCCAAATTAAATCGCTGTTTTTTCTTATATTAATATTTTCTTTATTAATAACTTTTTATTGATATTTTTTATTAGTATCTTTTTAGTGATACTTTTCTACTAACTTTTTTATAATTTACTGTTGCCTTTTCTAATGAAAATTTAGTACAGGCTTGACTTGCTTGTTAATTATTGGTGCGCAACTAAATTCTCGCTGCTTTTTTTTTTTTTTGATGAAAATACAACTTTACTGCTCATCTTTTGAGGCTATCCACGGATCAAGCCATTTTTTGATGTCTTCATATGAATGCAACTACTGGTCAGCTAGACCATGCACCATCGATCGGAGCAGATGATAATCGGACGGCGTAACATCTGGAGAATATGGCGGGTGGGGTAATATTTCCTATTTCAGGGGCATGGAGAGAATGGTTAGATCGAAGTCCATGCCTACTCTGTTGTCCAATGCCGGACAGGGGCCGTACCAATTTCCACTGTGTTTCCGCCTGCAGATGGCCTTCAAGGCCTCTCCTTGGATAAAAGCATCAAGCAGTGACAAACCAATCAGAGCATCTAATGCCGGGCCTGAAGTAGTCGGAAAAGCTCCGACGCAACAGATAGCCATAGTATGCGTCTGATAACTACATCATCGAAAGAATTAACAGCTGAAGTAAAAAGCCATATAAATAAAACAGCACGAATTTCAAGATGCTTACGCGATGTAATATGGCGAAATTAGCATCTAAGCTTAAACGGAAAAGTCCGAATTTATAAAACACGCGTTCGACCAGTGAAATTTTGAATTTTGAAAGGTCGAGCCAAGAAGCACCGAGAGATTTGGTGACTTCTAAAACACCCAGACTCATTGTATTCAAAGCTCTGGAAAGTAAATGGGTAGATAGTCAAGGAGGAAAGAAGAGAAGAAGCAGCAGAGAAAAGATAGGATAGAATTGAGAAATAGAGGTGGTTAGACCTGTGAGGATTTTCCAGATTCTTTGGTGTATCTGAAATTATACTCCAGTTTTAGAGAACAAATATTACTCATTCTCAAGACATCGGCACTCCAAATTCTTAGCCTTGCTCTAGCAAAGGCAGGGCACTCACAGAGAAAATGCTCAGTGCAATTCGCCTCCTCTAAGCAAGGCAGGCAAATCGGGACACCAATGATTCCAATGGTGGTCATATGCAATCACAGGCCATAGTCGCAGAGTTCTTATGCGAAAAGAAGATTTAGATGAATATGCGACACGGAAGACGTTGTTAGGTGGAGCCGAAGACGAAGAAGGGTATGGAAAAATCACGTCCTGAGCATGCCCAACAGTAGGTTGGTTAAATCAGTAATGACTGGACAGCTGATGACTACGAGGCCATTCGGACGTTCTGCCAAACTTTGGAATGAGTGTTGGACATCCAGTTCTATCGATAACTAATTTTTTTTTATATAAAATATAATCCAAAGAAATTGTAACACTTCTAGAAAAATTGTTGAAGAACAGGATTTAATCCTATAATAAAGAAGAAGAGAAAGAAGAATTTACATACCTAGAAGCAGTAGCTTTGCTTTGACACTTATAACAGGTGGCGCTAAGTAATCCTCCTATCAGAAAATGCTATAAATTTTGCGATTGGCCCCTAATGTCAGTTCTGTTTTGACATTTGTGTAGTAAACACATGCGAAATATACGTTAATAAACAATGTTACGCTACACTGCTCCAGAACGCGGAATATTGCTGACTATTTATTTTACCAATAATCGGTCGGTGACTTTGGCACAACGTGAATTTCGTCGCAGATTCTCTCGCCGTTCAACGCCTACTGGTGAAACACTGCGACGTTTAGCCGCTCGCCTCGAAGAGACTGGCACAACACAAGTTGCTGCCAGGCGTGGCAGACCCCGGAGTAGCCGTTCTGCAGAGAATATTGCTGCTGTAGCCGAGGATGTCATGGAAACGCTGTCGACATCGACCAGACGACGTGCCACGCAAATGGGTATCAGTCGACGGTCTTTACCGCGAATTTTGGTACAAGATTTGAAGATGTTTCCGTACAAATACCAGACGGTGCATCAGCTGTTAGCTGCTGACCGCCAATCGCGTCTAACATACGCTCAAGCCATCCTTAATCACCACCAAGAGAAAGATGATTTTTCATCAAAAATTATCATGAGTGATGAGGCCCATTTCCATCTTAGCGGGTACGTAAATAAGCAAAATTTACACTTCTGGGGCACTGAAAATCCGCGTGTAACCCACGAAGAGCCATTACACCCGCTCAAAGTCACTGTATGGTGTGCTGTTTTCGCTGGAGGAGTCATCGGACCTTTTTTCTTCGAAGACGTCGCGGGCCAAACGGTTACTGTGAATGGTGAGCTCTACAGATCAATGATCAACGAGTTCTTTTTGCCGCAACTTGATGAATTGGGATTGGAAAATATGTGGTTCCAACAGGACGGTGTAACGGCACACACTGCACGTGCCACAATCGATATGCTGAAGGATGCATTTCCCGGGCGCCTAATCTCCCGTTTTGGCGATTTGCACTGGCCAGCAAGATCGCCTGATTTGACCGCTCCAGACTTATTTTTGTGGGGCTTTTTGAAGTCGCGGGCTTATGTCAACAAGCTTCAGACTCTTGCAGCTCTTAAAGATAATATCCGTCAAGAGGACCTATCGCCGGAAGTTTTGGCCAAAGTGATGGAAAATGCCATAGAAAGGGCTCAAATGGCAATCAACTGTGGCGGCGGCCATTTACATGACATCATATTCTCGACTTGATGTAAAAACATTAAAAGACCAAATAAAAGTAATCCACAAGAAGAATCAAAGTTTTTCATTTTTTTTTAATTACAGCCAAAAAACATCGCAAGGTTACTTTTGCGCCACCTTGTACTTTCAAATGTTATTCAAATTTTTATTATCTTTATCAACTTAGAACTTATGCTCCCCAAAATCATTCCAAAGCTACTTGAGCTCTTGCAAAACCTAATAAGCTGCACTCTCAGTAGTATTCCTTGAGTGACGGTCTGTCACCCATACACATGAGTAATCATGCAACAACAAGAATTACTCGTTTTTTTTCAATAAAACTTAGCAGTGCACCGAAAGAGCGCGATTTGTGTCTCAAATTATTCAAAGATAAACAACAAAAAAACGCACAAAAGAAACAATAAAAATATGCCACCGCACGAGCTGCTAAAGCAATTGCAATTATTAAGCGTTTATCTGTATTTCAATATGTACATATATTGGCGTATTGATGATTATATTAGCATCACATCAGGTGGCGCAGCCACTCATACCCAGGTGTTCCAATGCTTCCCCTATTATGACGTTAGCAGACTTTCAATATTCCACTCAGAATTCTCATATAAATTATTGCATTTTCTCCGCGCCTTTCCAGTAGCAATCCAAATAAGAACACCATTAAGTCATTTACGTACGTGAGTATGTACAGTGGGCGACAAGAAAATATGCACATAAAGTCGACAATTTAAGTATGATGGTGCACATTATGAATATGTGATGAGGTGAATATGAGATTTGGATGATGGCCAATGAATTTACTCCACACATTTATTAACATTTTATTTGGCTCAAAAGCAAATGCAAAAAAATAAATATAATGATAAAAAAAAATATAACAAAATACTATTTCTATATCTACGTCTAATGTCTGGTATTATTTTTTTGGCACATACTGCATTCTTATATCATGCCTACATAAGTATGGAAATTTATCATTTTTCTATCTCATCATCTGTTGTTTTATTTCCAATGAATGAAATGCTCATTCGATTAACGACAGCAGCTCGCTTCCAAGCCGCGCAACCTTTCTTGCAATTAGTGCTGACATACAACAACACATTACACATACCTATACATACATGCCTTCATATGCGAGTACAACAAATTTATTCAACAGCTACTCGTCATACTTAGCAGTCACATTTGCGCAAATAATCGTGATCGTTCCATGTCATCCATATAAAAGTAGAATGTCATAACTCCACTCTTGCAAGCAAGTCACGTAAACCGATGAGAAACAGGAAGCCAAGGAAGGGCGCATGCATACACACACACACACATGTACGTATATGAATGGTGGTGTATTGCAACTACTACATTCATGAAAAATTAGATTCTTTCGACACTAGAAACATGTTGATTTGCTATGGAGCTTCATTGAAGTCGAACAAATTTGAGCATTTCTTTCTTTCCACCACAAACTTGAAGTGTCTTTCAACTCGCCAACGAAATGCCGAAATTCTAATACTCTTCCATTTGTTATAAATTTAGTGATTAAGACCATAACAAAAACACAAATACACACCTTAGCTTTTGTTATGGTAATTGTCGAATGCCAATGAAGACGACATTATCTTATTAAAACTTATAAGAATCTTTGTTGGCATTACGTATGCCGTTGATTCGTTACGAAATCTCATTAGTGGTATGGGTATGGCATAACAATTGATTCGAAATTCAAAGAAATCCTACTAGAATATCGTTGTAAGAATGAATGAATGATTTGAATGCATTGATAAGTTGCTTGCGAATGGCTTGTAAGCGGTAAAGATCGTTTGATACCAGTTTGACAACGGTATACTTTTATGATTGAGTAAATTTCGGGATTTCCGTTTTGTTGGTATGCCATATTACATGTGAGTAGAGGGGAAGTGCGCTATTTAGAGTTGTCTACGACTGGAGAAATGATTATAGCGAGAAGTGAGTGAACTGAGTGTAGAATATTGAGTACAGAGTGCTGCTAGTGACTGAGAATTTAATGGGGAACGCTCTATGCGGCAAAAAAGAGGTAAGTTTAATTTTTCAATACGCTTTGCTCGACATTTCTCTAATTTGTTGGTGTACGCTCCAAGTAATATGATTTCTTGAGACTCTCAAATATGAAAAAGTGGCTTGGCGGTGAGTTAAGTTTGAATTGCGTTAAGAGGTCAACTATAGTAATCTCTTGAGCCATTTACTCAAACTTATTATTGTTATATATTAAAATATAATTAAAATTACGCACTAGCTACCAGGGCTTAAGACGCACTAGCTATCGGCTTAATAAAACTTGGAGACAGGAAGTAGATTCGGGATTAAATCTGGAAGATATCTTGCATGAGAGAGCAGACTCGTACGCCGCTGTATTGGTCTGCTGGGCAAAAGCGTTTTACTCGAGGAGTGCGGACGCTTCGTTGTTGTTGTTCTTGTATCAGCATAAACATTCCCCATGAATATACGAGGAATGCTACTGAAGTGACAGTCCTTGACCGGATATAAATCCAGGTCGTTCTAGTTACGTAGAACCGAATGTCGTGCGGACATTTTCGTTATTCTATGTGTTCAATAAGCTTTGCGTCCATATGAGAAAACACAAAAATTTATGGTTTGAAATGCAATTTATTATTCATAATAATCTCCCTGTCCTGATGGAAGAGTTTAGCAAATATTTAGCAAACTGAGACTTTTTTCACGATTTTTTTCATTCAGCTGGTCTAAAAGTTTACAATAACATTCAAAATTTATTGTTTTACCACTTTGCAAGTAATCCACAATCCCTGAAGCATGAATTTTGCCTCTGCGTAGGCTGCTTAGTGAAGGGCAGCTACACAGTTGAAGTCAGGAAAGGACCATCGGCAAATGACCAAACCTACTACTCCTTGATATTGCTCTCGGCTAATGGAATTGGAGAAATATGTAAAATTAAAAAACTTCTGAAGATTACAAAAACAAATAAAAGTGCGTGTAGCGTAGTACACATAACAGAATTGAAGCTTTCAAGGCAAACAAAGAAAGAGGGAGAAACCCGAGAGATAATGAGAGAGAGAGAAAGAATATATATCTAAATAAGAAAGAATATATATCTTGCAGAGAATACAAATAGACAAAATTTACAAAAAAAACGGAGAAGGATTGACCGGTGTAGGTAAACGCCCACTACTCCGAGCGTTTATCACCCGCACAAACGCAGCGATGACACAAATTCCCGCAAGGCAATACCAATAAATAGGCACCAAAAACACGCCAAAAAAATTGGAACCAAAAAACGCCCCAAACAGTAGGCACCAAGGAAATATAACGGAAATAAGTAGCCACAAAAAATATATTTCCAGTTTGCACCAACAAACAAGCGCCGAAAGTAGGCAGTGTTGTTTCTCACTAGAAATTAACAACTACAAGGAAAACCTCAGGAAAAATAGCCTAAAGTGTATCTAAGATATATATAAGGTATAGCTCTCTCTCTCCTTTTCCTCTACGTTATATCTTTTTTCTCTCTCGAGGAACGAAAGTGCCCAAAACGTTGCAGGACCTTGAAATTTTACTCGCCATTCTCTCCAAAATTAAAAAATTAAATTAAATAAAAAAAATATAAAGAAATAAAATAAAAAGGAGTCTGAAAGCGCTTCTACCTTGTCGAGATGACCTCACCTTTGTGCCAATAGGTGCAAAAGTAGAACTTAAATTGAAAAAATTATTAATGAATTTATGGCATTTCGAAATAACTTCATTTCTGTGCCGGGTGAAAAGGCAGAATTGACATGCGAGTGATGAATTTTCAAAAAAACAATAACAGATTAAGACGTGCGCACTTTTTGACAGCAAAAAAATATTTTAATGGAGAAATATATAACTTTTATTATTTTTTATAAGTTATTTCTACGGTGACACCATTTTTTTTTCAACGCTTTAATAATTCATGTAGTAAAGGGTTAAGGGGCATGCAAAGGCCTTGATAACAACTAAAATGAATTCACGTTCCCTAAACTTAGTTGAATAGGTCTTGAGTTATGCTGTTTGACAAGTTTTGAAAACGGCGACATTTTTACTACGATTTTTGAAAGAGGTTGCGTAGTTACGCCTGGTAGATTATAAAAATTATATAAAAAAAATTTGATTAAAAACATTTTATAAAAAATATTTTAAAAAAAAATTTTATAAAAAAATATGACAAAAAAAAAAAAATTTATAAAAAAAAGTTTATAAAAAAAATTATGAAACTATGCAAAAAAAAGTTCGGTGCGAACGAGCAAAGGAGTTGTTGCGCTTGCACGAACGTGGCGAATTTCCTAACATTGTATTTTCTGATGAAAAAAATTTCCCAATAGAGCACTCAAAATGATCGTGTTTACTTGACCGAACGCTCATACGAGAATTTGAGCCTACGTATGGCCACTCGCAGCCATTTCCCATCGCAAGTAATGGTTTGGGTCGCAGTGACCGCTGATGGACGCTCTCCAATCGTTTTTATCGAGCCTGGTGTCAAAGTAAATGCGATTTGTTATCGGGAAAATGTTTTAGAAGCTGTTTTAGAGGAGCCGTGGACACGCAAACATTTCGGTCGTAAACCATGGACGTTCCAACAGGACTCGGCACCATCTCATAAAGCTCATGTGAACCAAGAATGGTTAAAAAATCATGTTCCACACTATATTTCGTCCACACAATGGCTTTCGAATTCGCCAGACGCAAATCCGATGGACTATTCCATCTGGTCCATTTTGGAGAGCAAGGTGAGGACTAAAAAATGTGCCAGTATGGATGCGCTGAAAAAAGCGATTATACGAGAATGGGCAAAAATACCTCAAGATCACATTCGTGCAGCATGCAACTCATTTTTTGACCGTTTGAAGGCTATAGTCAAGGCAAAAGGTGGTCATATCGAGCTAAAGTGAATGTATGTTAAAAATATTGAGTGAAAATTCGAAGTGAAGCCGAGAAATACTTTTCAGGTTATTCAACAATTAACAAAGGACGCTCGGGCGCACCGGAGCTCGATAGCAAAACTTTAAATGCGGTTTTCTCCAAACTATGTTTTTTGAACTGGTGATCACTGTAACTTCAAATCCGCTTAGTAGATTTCAATAAAATTTATACTGCTTTTGAAAAACATAAAAAACTCATGCCGTGATCAGAGAATTTTTTTTTCGAAATTTTCGAATTTTTTTCTGAAACATATTTCTTGAAGCCGCCATATTGTTAGTTTTGAAAACAAAAAAATAAACTTCGATCAGGCACAAGATTATCTATTAATAAAACTAATTTCTCTTGTCCGATTGATTTTAGATGAATCTCCAAGGACTTGTGATGATCACTGCAAGGGATTTCTTGAAAAACAGGCGCCACACAAACAGCGATAACTTCTACAACTATTAATTTTTTGTTTGTTTTTTGAGTTCTTGCTAAAGTCAAGTCGAAACATGACGTATTAATGCTATGTTTCTATTTTTGTAAAATAAAGCAATTGACTAGCAAAACAAAAATTATTGAAAATCATCATTTTTTCGAGCCTCTAACTATCCCTAATCTCTTAAAAATTTAATATTCACCCAGATGCTGTGGGGACTGTTCAGAGAAGAAGACTGTTGAGCACTTTCGTTGTAAATGTCCGGGTTTGGCAACTAGACAACTAAGATCACTGCTTGCTCCTTTCTTCGACAGTGTGGGGCAGTGTGCCAAACTAAATCCCATCCCATTCTCCATTACATCAACAGCTGCGACTGGCAGTAGATATCTGCTTGTTGGAAGTCTCATAATGGTGCCAAAACGGCGCCTTACTGCTACTAGTGCCTTAGTGCCAGAGTGGTACTTCAACCATTTTATCTACCTACCATTCACCCAGAAACTTATACAAAGCAACAAAAGAAATGTAAGCAAATTTATAAGATTTTTTTAAACTCACCAAAAACAAAGCAATTCAAGTCAAAAACTTCTTTGATCACTCCAATTTGTTTGCTATTTTCAAAATCTTTTTATGCGCACTTTGCCAATTCCTACTTTTGTGCACCTTTCAAATTGCGAATTCCAATAATCACTTAATGAGTTGCCAATAACAATTCAAAATTTGGTAAATCACTTTCAATTGCGCACATTCAACGCATCAAATCACTTGTCACCGCTAAGCACCTGCCGTTTCGCGTACCATCGGGTGGTTGTGAATTCGAAAAAAAAAAAAACAAAAGCAACGAAATGATGCTTGACGAAAATTGTTGACTCTTTAAAAGTGGCGTAACCCGTCAAAACAACAAACGTTTAAAATATTTCGCAATACCGTTATAGCTAATTGACGTTAACGTTTCGAAAATTTACTTGTAAAATTCTCGCTGTATTTTTTTTTATTTTTAAAAATTTTTCTTTTTTTCTCTTATTTTCACAACCGCAAGTCTGTTTTCGTTCCAGCTACACTGCGGCTCATAGCAAATTATTTTCAATTTCTACAGTCGTTTTCCCACTTTCGAAGCCGGTTTCAACTTTGATCTGCTGGAATTTTTTCCCAATCTATTTTACTATTCTTTACGTTCTAATTCACTTCCGATACGGCACAAAAACAAACAGGAAATCTACACTTGAGTAACCGAAAAATGTAAACAAGCCCGCATCACTTGTGTGTGTAATTTGCGGTGTGCGGTGTGCGTGTTGAAAAGGAAATAAATTCTCTCGGGTTTATTTTGCTTTGTTGGTATTTTATGAGCGACTATTATTGTTTCACTTCGTTTACTTATTCGATTGCGTTTTTATTTCGTTTGTGTTTGTTTTTGTTTTTGTTTTTTTCTCGTTATCATCAGTTGAACATGCGCACAAATTTGATTGCACCCTTTTCTTCCTTGCTTCGTTTTTCACATTCGTCTTTCAAAGCAGTGAAAAAAAAAACACACTCGCACTCCAAAATTATAACGCACGAGGAGGGTTTGCGCTTGCACTTTTGGCTATGATATGCAGCAGTTCGACTATAGGATGACGTTGTAATGACTCGTAAACGTTCACAGGTTTGTTGCGTGACTTCGTTTCGAACGATTCAATTCGGTTGGCGGCTTAAATCGTACTGAATGGCAGCGCTAGAAATTGTGCTGCAGTTGGTTGCTCCTCGGCACTTGTGTTGCTGCGCGTCACCACCGGTTATTGGCTGGGTAGGCTGCGTAGTCGTTCACTGATGATGGTGTTGCTGGTGGTGGTGGTGGTGCTAGTGGTGATAGTGGCTGCTTTCAAGCCGAAGATTAACACTGTAGTCGGCTTTGTGCTTACAACACGCAACGAACTAATGAAAATGTTTTGACGAGCTATAGTCGGCAGTGGTGGGTTCTGAGAAATTTTGTAATATTTATTAGTAGTTTGGTAGTGCAATTTTTGCAAGAGCTTTCCTTAACATAATTTGTTTTACGAAAATTAAGGGTACAGATACCTGTAAACGGCCATATTTTCCCCTTTTTTCATTAAAGTTATTTAAAATGAAGAAGTCAATATATTTAATTCAAAATTGGCATACAGTTCATTTATTCATTAAAATAATATAAATATTTTTATTTTTTATTTTAATCAATTAAAATGGCGGATGTACACTCAATTCTGCCAGGAAGGTCGCAGCGGGGCTTCTCAAACGGCGCGCGCTGTAGCGTCGGCGTCAGTGATCTGAATACAAAAAACCAAAATTTTTTTGTCATAATTTCTATATGAATTAAACAAAAATGGAAATGCTTCAAGAAAAAAAAATTTTTTTGGGCGAATTTTCCTACTATTTTTGCTTCGAAAAAATTATTGTTTAATTATTTCGAAAACTTTAAATTCACATAGAAAGTAATATCATGAGCTTTCTATCGAATTTATTTTTGTGTAGAGTATTCGTGTTTTAAGGGGCTATATACAGTTGGAATTTTCAAAAAATCGATTGTTTTATTTTTTTTTCTTAATGTACATATATTTAAGAAAACACAAAGAAAATTTAATATCGTTCCGGTGAATATTTTCGAAGTTACACGCAAATCTGAAAAGGCGTTTCAGAGTGCTTTTAAAGTAATTTTCAAACTTTAAACGCGTTTTTCAAAAAAAAAAAAAATTTCAAAGTCGTTGGCAAACATTACTCGAAATCGGCTAAACCGATTAGTTTCAAATTTTAACACGACTTGCTTAAATATATATTTTAGTAATTAATCGAAGATTTTTTCTTATAGATAAATATTTTTTTTAATAAACAATTTAAGGCCGAAATATTGGTCAAAAATAGATTTTTTTTTTGAGAAACCGCCATTTTGTCAAAAAATTTTATTTTGCTTAGTCCTTCTCTTAATTACGAAAATCTAATCTTAAAACGAAATCTGTTTGGTTTTTTAATTTCAGAGGATCCAGTTCGGAGATATAGTGGTCGCCGCAAAACTTCTGTTTTGAGAGGAGCTCCTGGAGATCAGCTGTAGCTCCTTTCCTAATAAATATTTTTACTAATACTAAATCTTAAAATACAGTTAAAAGATAACTTAATATGCGCACAAATTTTTCGATCAATAAATTTGAAAGTTTTCTCAGAAAAAATTCTGAAAAATTCGCTTTTTTCGCCCCTCTAACTGTATATAACCCCTTAACTAACCTTAGCCTATACCGTGAAAATTATATACCATAAATCCTGTTTTTTACTATATAAATATTTTTTTCTTAATGAAATGGTTCTGCATAGCTTTTAAATGGATATATTGCGACTTACTGCTGCGATGAGCTAATTATAAATTAATTTTTAGGCGCCTTCGATTCAACACGGCCCACTTAATGAAAAATTTGCATGTGAAAGCAACAACAAAGCTACCGAGCAATATTCGCCGATAGCAATTTTCAATGCTGCCACCTATCTTTCAAAAGAGTTTCATTAGACCAAGTTTATACAAAAAGAATTTTGTTGTTTGAATTTCGGATTACACTAAGGTCATGCAATCCATGATTAATAACCTGGAGAAATACTGCACTGAATGGAATATGGAAGTAAGCCCAAATAAATCGGAGATAATGGTCTTTAGAAGAGGTGGGCGACTTTCCCAAGCAGAAAGATGGTGGTACCAAGGTGAAGAAATTAAATTGGTGGCAGACTATAAATGTCTTGGTGTCATTCTCACACCCAAAATGGTATTCGGCAAGCACTTAGAAGGCAGTAATACTCGAGCAAAAGCTAGTATTAATTGAACATGGAACGATTTTTTAGCGAAGCCATTCATTTCATTAAAATGAAAAGTGAAGCAGTTCCAAGAGGTATGCAGAACTTACGCGCAAGTTTGGGGGTATGCCTTATTCGATGAAGTAAATAAACTTCATTAAAATAATCCTAAAACTACCCGAGTTCACTCCGGGGTTATGCAATAAAACTAGAAACTAATTTAGAAGATAGCCATATTTATTCTTTAGAACTACATGAAGTACATATATCTGGAAAACCATTTATAAATACAATTGCAACATACTCCAACACAAACTAACACAAGGCATCTTAAGTAAAACTGTGTTTTGGCTTAAGCATCTGATCGAGATGGGAATGGAGTTCGGTCTAAAGTTTGAAGAAAACAACACCGCCATAGACTGGCAAGATCGCTGCGTGCAGCTTCTTACCAAAATGAAAATAAAAGATCTCAACAGTGCAAGGCAAAAAGCACAGTCAAGCGCGACGCGAATTTATAAACATTTAGACTACTCAAAAGGCGGAGTCATATATTAAAGAAGATATGCGACTAGCCGACATTAAAATAATTTTCAAAGCAAGATGTAGTTTACTAAAGCTAAATGCAACCTCGTATGGAAATATCCAGAAAATGTGCATCCTATGCCATTTAAACGAGGAAGAAGATATGCAGCACTTCTTAGGAAGATATAAGGTACCGGAGGAGATCAGAACAAGATACCTAAACACAGCGAAGCTAAATGAAGCAGAAGTAATAGATATACTTAATGGCCCCAATTGGAAAAAGCTAACTTGCTTTATATACTCAGCCTTACGCTACAGGAATTTTCTTATTGCTTAGTTTAATGTTTGATTAATTTTTATGTTATTGCCACAAGTTTATTATTTCTTTCTTTATGTATTTATATATTTAAATGAATTATTGAAATGTAAGATGCAATATTAATAACTAAATAAAGAATTACTACTATAATTACATTTGTTTGGAAAAACTTAATGAGTATTAGTAAGACTGTGTTCATACAGGGCAACTTTGGTTACTTCAACTCGTTATTTGTGATGATGGTACTCTATCAACACTCCTTGCGTTGCATACAAGTATTGTTGTGGAGTGTAGACTAAAAGCTAACAACTGCAAGATGTGTGAACGGGAACACTATAAAAGAATTCACAAAATTAAAGCAAATAAAGTTTCCTTGTATAAACGTGGTCTAATGAAACTTGTCTTATATCAGAAAAAAGATTTGGCAGCTTTGAAAATAGTGAGTTATACCAGTTATGTATGTGAGGTATAACCATTTTTTCCTTCTTTTTTATTTGTCTATTCTATTTACAGAATGTTAGCGAACACAACACTATAGATTTAACCAAAATTTCTAAAAAATTGCAAGTCCATAACTATTAATTTACTTTAATGTATTCTTAATACTACATCACAATGATCTTCATGATTTCGCACTGCGTTTACGAGTTGTTCAATTATTTGAAGTCCAGTCCATTCTCTTATGTTCCTTAACCAAGACATTTGCTTTCTTCCAATGCCACGTTTACCCTCAATTTTGCCTTGCACAATGAGTTGCAACAATTCGTATTTAGGTCCATCCGTGATATTCCCAAAATGTGCGGGTTTTCGACGTTTTATTGTTGTTAAAAGCTCTTATTATTATAGCGTTATTATTACTGATTGGCTGTTTGTGCACCGCGACCGGAAGAGATCTATTGTGCAGCCATGTAGCCTACTCAAACAGTTTTAGGCTGTTAATAAGTAAATCCTAAAAGTGCTGTAGGCTTAATTTCTACCAGGCGGTTTGGATATATAACCCCATTTCCCAGGTAATTTAGTCGGCATAGAATATGCTCTGCTGTTTCTTATGCCTCTTTGCAGAGTCTACAGGAATCGCACTTGCCTTATTAAGTTTACCTAAAACTTCTAGCAACGCAGAAGTGTCCAATTTATTCATAGACGTAGCTTTCAATGTTCAAGACTCAGCACCATATAGTGAAACAGACGCTTAAGATACCGCTGACGCAATTTTAAATTTAAGTTCCTGTTGAAATTGAAATTTGAAAATGTCGAGCCAAGCAGCACCAGGAGAGTTGGTGGCTCCTCAAACACTCAGGTTAAAAATCCCATTGTATTTAGAGCTCTGGAAAGAGGGTAGATAGTCAAGGAGGGAAGGAGAAAAGTATCAGAGGAAGAGATAGGAAAGAATAGAGACGGAGACAGAGGGAATTAGTCCTGTGAGAATTTTCCAGATTCGTTGGCAAATCTGTAAATATCTTCCAGTTTTAGAAAACGAATATTATTCATTCTCATGACATCGGAACCCAAACCTCGTGGCCGTGCTCTAGCAAAGGCTGGACACTCACAGAGAAAGTGCTTAGTGCTATCCGCCTCCCCCAAGCACGACAGACATATTCGGTCCTCACTGATTCCAATGGTGGTCATTAGGGCGGGTCGATTTAAAAATCGCTTATTGCTCTGTGATCGTGTGAAATCGTATCCAATTTGGGTCGAACGAAAAATCCCACTTTGACCCATTTAGAGTGCTCCAATCCAGTCCAAATGTATGACCGACCCCCACTAAGTTTGGACGGCCGATCCACCCATGCCAGTGGCACACCCCCTGGAACTCCCCTGGGGGGTTCCCCATACAATCATTTCAAAATATCACCATTTTTGGCCTTTACATGAGAAAAGAAACTAAAAAGTTCGACCCAAATTGGGGGACATCAGAATTCGTTTTAGAGGTATGGTTCCTTCGGCAAAGTTTCTTATTTTGATCCCTAGACTACGATTTTTACAGAGCAATGGGCGATTTTTTTGCCTCCCCACAAATCGACCCGGCCTAGTGGTCATATACTGACCCCATGGGTTGTGTCCTGTAATAATACCATCCATCGAACGTTTTTCCTTTCAAGTTTTAGTAGAAAGTTTGACTGTTTTCTCTTCGGACTTGTCACAAAACACTTTGCAGTTCTGTAGCGTTTTAGACCGGACCATCGCTTTTTATGTAGATTGCATACATAATCGTTGATCATCATGATTCCTAATCAATATTCCTGTGGCACTCATTCCGATTATTGTCTCTGGCCCTTGTGGGGGTACCGCTGATCCACGGTTGGCCAATTCGTCGGCAATTTCGTTTCCTTGAACACCGGAGTGTTACAGAGAACCTTCCTGTAGTTGTACCAGGCCGGTCTAGCTACTTCTATTCGACAACGAATTTCTTACCTTTCTCACTAGCGGCGAATCTTGCCCGATAACTCTGTTATTGCTTTTACATGCAAATTGTTCATCAAGCGAGCAGATCCCAAACATAGCGAGCAGCGTGACAAATAGAAGGCATCTTATTTAAAAAAAAACTTCTGTATAAGAAATTTTGAGCTGACCTCAAAACTTCAGCTAAACTTATTAGTACATCTGCTGGCGTTAGACCCCACATTCGTGGCTGAAAATTTCTGCATCTATACCACAAAATCTCAAAAAACGAAAGTACCAAATGCTTCATGCCATCACTGAACAGTCCAAATACGAGTGTAGCGCATCAAAATAACACAAGTTCGAAGCTGTTTGAATGCAACTCGCGCGCATACAACCAACAGTTTGATCGTTTGATCGTTTCGTGGCGTTGCCAACTACGCGCCCGCTTTTATATGGGCATATTTGTTTACGTGTATAAAAAGGCAACTAAGAAAAAGAAAAAACTTTTAGCTGATTAGTAAAACATATAAATGCGGCTCGTGTTGTTTTTATAATCCAAAATCAGACAGACTCCCACAAATATTTTTTCTAAATTAATTTGTTTTAAACACCTAATAGGTATTGTTCATTTATCGATTTGAACCGCTTCGGTGACATTACGATGCTAAGCTACGAATTTAAACAAAGATGGTGTGTAATTAATTATTGTCAAAATATGAATAGAAAATTACTACTGAAAATGCTTAACGCAGCTAAAAGAATGACACAACAAGCGACTAAAATTTAAAAGTGAAAATGTTTTGAAGATGTTTTTCATAATTACACACATACATATGTATGTATGTATGTACTTGTATGTATGCATGTAAACGCTTTGCTATTCCATTCATAATTTGTTGTCTGTCATTATTTTTCATTCACACATACATATGTATACGGGGCAGCATAGAAGAGGCACCCACTTCAAGTGTTTCTTTTTTCTTTCGTTTTTGCCTTCTAAGGTTTCCCCATAACTGCCTACGACAGGTAAAGGCTGCAATTATTGCCGCTTGGCCGATATTTCCACAGAAGTACGCATTGACGCATCAAAAAATGGTTTTGTAACTAAATATAAAAATAAATAGTACAAAAGTGTAAAATGTAAGAAATATTCTTTCATTCTTTGCTTGTGAGTGCATGCGTGCGTGTGGGTGTGCGTGTCTTGTAGTCGAGTGCGCATGCGTCGGTGCACTTGTCAACAATTGAAGTGTATTTGCCTCGCTGCAAATCGATTTCATGCGTGTTTGCATTTACTTTATGCGTCTACGAATGGCTAAAGCGCAAAAAATGTGCTCTTTGAGCATCAGTGAGATATACACACACACACAGACACAGGTCTTCTAAAGAAACATTGCAATGAACATTTACAGATATACCCGAGTCATGCAGTTTTATGCATTTTGCTCCATTTTTGCGCGCTTTTATTATGCAGTTGTGTAGGTCGTTCATTTAAGCTGGAAACTCGATACATTTCGTATAGTTTTTGACTAAAAAAAAGTGAAGCAAAGCTGCTAGACAAAGTAATGTGACAGTTTTATAGGCTGCGGTGTATTTATTACATAGCTTTGCTCACAGATAAAATACCGTAAATAAAATATTTGTAAGGTACTTAGATTCTAACGGTACTGAAGACTACTAATGCGGATTTCGTGGAAGCAAGTCTACAATCGACCAATGTTTTGTTCTCAGCCAAATGTTTTAAAAGCACTATGAATACGGGCTAGATATGCACTGCCTGTTCATTAATTTCAAACAAGCCTTCGATAGTGTTAAAAGACATAGGATCCAGCACATATTGCTTATTCTTGGAATAGCTGCCAAACTAATAAGGCTCGTTAGCGCAACGCACACAAATGCACAAGCAAAAGTGATCATTATAGGGAAGCTCACTGAGTCGTTTCCTATTGAAACAGGTGTAAAACAAGGTTATACCTTATCAACAGTCATATCCAATTTGATGCTGCACTTTGTCGTAAGGGAAGTCAACAATGGTGGTACCTTGATAACTAAAACAACCCAAATTTGTGCTTATGCTGATGACATCGCTATTCTCCCAGGAAATATAGGGTGGGCCATGTAAAATTTGCTTCTTGAATCGGCTATAAAAAAAAAACTAATCAATATTTTTTCAAAAATTTTTTTTTTTTTTTTTGAAGATTGAACACTGTCATTTATGAATCAAAAATAATATCGTTGAAATGACTGCCACGACTGGCTTTACAGTAGGCCATTCGATCAACCCAATTTTTAAGCACATTTTCGATTGTTTGTGCTCCAATTTCATGAATGGCAACTTCGATTTCGTGTTTTAAAGCATCAATCGTCTCTGGATGGTTCGCAAAGCATTTGTCCTTAGCGGCTTCCCACAAAAAATAGTTCAACGGGCTTAGATCACAGCTCCGAGGCGGCCAATTGATATCGGAATTCAAAAACGGTAGCCAAAAGTTCGAGTGTAACTTTGACAGTGTGACAAGTTGCTCTGTCCTGTTGAAACCAAATGTCGTCCATGTCATTCTATTCAATTTTTGGAAACAAAAACTCGTTGAGCATGTCACGGTAACGCTCGCCATTTACTGTAACCGCGGCTCCTCGCTCATTTTCGAAAAAAATGACCCGATGATGCCGCCAGACCAAAAACCGCACCAAACAGTGACTCGTTGTGGATGCATTTGCTTCTCTGCAGTAACGTGTGGATTTTCTGAGCCCCAAATCCGACAATTTTGCTTATTGACGTAGCCAGCGATGTGAAAATCAGAAAGAAGAAGAAGACTCACCACTTTGCAAATAGGTTTTCAATATTTCCCAATTTTGTTTAAGCGTATAGCGTCCCATTTCGTAAATGTCAAGTAAATTATGAACACATTTGACATGTCGTTTGAGTTACCATTGTCAAAAAGATGGGTGGTTCAAAAAGCAAACGCAACATGGCCCACCCTGTAGGAATGACTTAAAAGAAATTTTCTTAAAAATTAACAAAATTGCGAACGATATTGGCCTTTTTGTAAACGAGGGCAAACCAAATATCTGTTGAAATCGAGGCGGCCTGCACAGATACCAAATTTCCATGTGGGAGCCTATACTTTTGAAGCAGTGCAGCATTTTACGTACCTAGGAGTTATGTTCGCATGTAGCGGTGATTTAACTTCCGCCGTCAGGGATCGCATCAACGCCGCCAACAAAGCGTATTACGCCCACCATAACTTGTTCAAGTTCCGACTTTTGTCTAAAGCTACAAAGTTCACTATGTACAAGACTCTAATTCGACCAATCCTAAGGTATGGTTGTGAGGTATGGACTCTTAAGGTTGATGACTGCGCGCAGATTGCTCGCATGGAAAGAAAAATTTTAAGAAACTGAACTGAACGATCTAACTCAGAACGAGACAGCTGTACGTTTTATTAAAGCGCAGTGCATAAGAGGGCTAGGTCATGTGATCCGTATGCCTGTTGACTGTACCGTGAAGAAAGCCTTGACAGGAAAGCTAATGGGCGTGAAGGCGAAAGGCAGACCGAGGAACCGTTGGATATACGCAATGGAACACGATCTTAAGAAGCTGGAAATGCGTAACTACGAAGCAACAGCTCAAGATAGACGGCTTTGGCGGAGCATTTTGAAGGAAGCTTTGACGCACCCCGCGTTGTAACGCTATGAAAGAAGAAGAACGGTACTGTACTAGGTACTGTAAAAAATAGTTTAATTCTCTTTGAGGAACGCGTAAATCGTTTCTTTTGTTAGTTAAATCCTTTTTAGTTCAGTGGAGGCCTGCCAACCAGCAGAGAGTAAACCAAACATTTTTAGAGTTAACGATTTTTTATTACTAACTTAACTAGTCGACCTGTCGTACTTTGGTTCACTCCACTCGTTTTCATTGCTTTCGTTAAGTGTCCACAGCCATACGGGCTTTCTTAAAAACTTTAGGAGCCGCCAGAGTATCACGGTGATTCTAATGCGTTCACTCCGTTGCAGTGGGCATTGATGACCAGTTGGTAATATGAAACGATAAATATAAATATGCCTCTCCCACATTAGTCGGTCACAGAATGAGGTTACTGGCCACCTGGTCATAAACAAAGTAGGTCATTCGTATATTTCGATGGAAAGTTCTGTTCCAGATCCATATACGAGGTGATGTTCAAAAAGTATCGCGAATTTTGAATTTTCGCAGGTAATGTATATTCAAATTTCGTTTTTTTTTGTGGCGATATGTTGGTACTCATGTCTCTCTCTCATGCCGACGAGTTCGGCCATTTTGAATGTTCAGTTAATTGTTGACAGCTCCTTTGCTTCCGCGTGTTTCGGCTCGACTTCGATTTTTACCTATTCAAAAAGATGGATCAAAGAGCCTGTATCAAATTTTGTGTGAAAAACGAAATGAAGTGCGCGGATGTATTCCGAATGTTGACTGTGGCATACGGAGAAGCTACTTTGGACCAAAGCTACGTTTATCGGTGGTACAAAATGTTCTCAGAAGGCCGAGAAGATGTGAACGACGAAAAGCGTGTCGGACGCCCGAGCACTTCCACAACAGACGAAAAAATTGATGAAGTGAAGAAAATGGTATTGGCCAATCGTCGAATCACCGTTAGAGAAGTTGCTGAGGACCAGACATATCGATTGGCTTCCATTACCATTAAATTTTTTTCAATGATTTGGGCATGGGACGGGTATTCATACCAAAACTGCTCAATTTCGACCAAAAGCAGCATCGCATGAGCATTGCTAATGATAGATGTCGTTGGAGTCATCTATCTCCAGTGCTACCAATCACATTGTGTCATATCATATGGTGTTAGAAAGGTGATATTTTAGGCTTCATTTAACCAAAAAAAAATTAAATTTGGAGAAGCTGAAAAAATGTTATAGCTGTTCAAAAATGAGTGAAAATAATGAAGAAATTCGGTATATTTTGAAATATTTGTATAAAAAAGGGAAGAATGCCACGCAAGCCACCAATGAAATTTGTGAAGTTTACGGAGACGATGCTGTATCAGTTCGTGTAGCACAAAAATGGTTCGCTCGCTTCCGTTCTGGAAATTTCGATGTGAAAGATGCACCTCGCTCCGGTCGACCTATCCTTGAAAAAGTCGATGAAATTATGGAAAAGATTGACCAGGACCGTCACATAAGCTGCCATGTGCCAACATTCACCATCAAACGGAAAGTGGATCAAATACGACAATAATGTGCGAAAAAGATCATGGTGCAAGGGTGGTGAAGCTCAACAAATGGTCGCAAAGCCAGGATTGACGCCTCGAAAGGTTATGCTGTGTGTTTGGTCGGATTGGAAAGGAATCATCCACTATGAGCTGCTCCAGCCTGCTCGAACGATTGATTCTATACTTTACTGTGAACAACTGCTGAGATTGAAACAAGCAATCGAAAAAAAACGGCCAGAACTGATCAGCAGAAAGGGCGTCGTCTTCCATCAGGAAAACGTTAGGCCAAACACATCTTTGATGACTCGGCAAAAACTGGGAGAGCTTGGCTGGGAAGTTTTGATGTATCGACCATCTAGCCCTGACCTTGCACCATCGGACTACCATTTGTTTCGGTCAATGCAGAACTCCCTTAATGGAGTAAAGTTGGCTGCAAGAGAAGCTTGTGAAAATTACTTGTCGCAGTTTTTCGCCGAGAAACTACAAAAGTTTTACACTGATGCAATAATGTCTCTAGAAGAAAAATGGCAAAAGGTGGTCGACCAAAATGGTACATATTTGGTTTAATAAAGTTCATTATAAATATAAAAAAATGAGTTGAAGTTTGATTAGAAATACGAAAAGACTTTTTCGACTACCCAATAGAGCGAAGCTTAATCTCTCAAGATTCCGTTTTTACTTTTCACTTAGTGACGCAGAATACCAAAAATTACTTGCTTATGTTTTTATTTTATTTTACAGACCTTCTAAACGAAGAAAGACACAACGAGTTCGCATAATATTTGAAAATGGTTAAATTTGGCAGTGATGTCCAACGCAATACTTCCATAAACGAATAAGTGTCGAGAACGCGGTAAGTAAATTTAGCAAATAAAAAAATTGCATCCTCATTAGAAATGCTTTTATCTGACTTTTTTTGGAACTCCTTATAAGGCTGAAAGAAATTTTAATGAGCTCTTACGTGCAATTACTTATGTACATATCTATGTGTATATCGGCATACATACATACATTACATACACCTGTGAGCACAAGAATAGCAGCGCGAGCTAAAGCAAAGTTTTGACTACTTTGTGTTTTTTTTTTATTAAAAAAAAGTTTGTATTGCAACAAAAACACATTTAACTTAGAATTTCAAAGCTTGTAGTAAAGTTAAGAAAAAAATTAAAAAAAAACGACAAAATTTCAAGCTTCTTCGAAAGATTTGAAGACCTATGTGCAAGTTTCAAGTAGCGCAACATTTGAGTTGATTTTTGACAATTTTTTTCTTGACAGTGTTGTGCATTTTCTTCCATATAACGAACGCTTGAAATTTGGCTTATATGGAAAAATGAATAAGACCGCCGGTATAAAAATTTCAAATATTGTATTAACGAGAATTGAAACGAAGCCACCTCAAACTTGCACTTTATTCAAACTAAATGGGCTAAAAAATTGCATACCTAGAATTTCTCTAAAAATTCTGACTAAATTTTTTTAAATTTTGAGGAGAATTTTTTGGAATTTTTTTAAATTTTGTACAAAGCTTTAAGCGAATGTTGGGCTATTATCGCTGCAATTGTGAGTGTCTATCGCTCGATACAACGGCGACTGTGCACAGTTTTCGATAGCTAAAAAGTAATGAAATTAAATTAAACTAATTTGTGTGTTACAGAACAGGTCTAATCCTTGACAGTAAGCTAACGTGGAAGCCCAACATTGAGGAGAGAGTAAGGAAGGCAACAATCGCCTTGTATGAATGAAAGGGCGCCATTGGCAAGAGATAGACCTCTCGCCTAGAGTTGTATTTCGGCTCTATAATACCATAATAAAGGCAATCTTGTTATATGAAGTCATTGTCTGATGGAACTCACTGGAGAGGACGACATCAGTTAAAAAGCTAGAGAGAATTCAAACATCTGCACTCATTGGAATCAGTGGGGCGCTTCGAACCACTCCTACTCTGGCGCTCAACGCAATATTAAATGTAGTACCCGTAGACATCGCAGGCATAATTGCCGCTGCACGTACCGCAATCAGACTGAGCGGCTTGGGCTATAAGCTCAATCTCACATATGGGCACTCACGCATCCTCAGAAACTTTGAGTTCATCCCCTCGTCGACGGATCAGTGTGTGCCCACGCTTAGTCCAAGCGGAACTTTCTCCATCTATATTCCATCAAGGGAGGAGTGGACCGGGGCAACACTTGGGGACAGGGCCTGGTTAACCTGTTCACTGATGACTCCTCGAAGTTGGACGGTAGGTTTGGAGGAGGTGTTTTCTGCAAAGAGCTCCGCATCAAACTCATATTCAGCTTACCGGATCACTGCGGTGTGTTCCAAGCAGAGGTAGCCGCAATCAAAGAAGCAGCTGACTGCTACTTACTTGCTTAACAACTGTTAAGAAGGTAAATATTTACTCCGATAGCCAAGCGGCAATTAGGGCCCTAGGCTCTATTATGGTGCATTCGAAACTGGTCAGGGAATGCCTGGTATCTCTCTCTCGATTGCATCAGAATACTTCGATATAAAGATAATTTGGGTACCTGGTCACAGTGACATTGCTGGAAACTGCGACGCCGACGAGCTGGCCAGACAAGGGACTTGTGAAGTAGTGTGCCCGCGAAAGGAGAGGATCGGGATCCCCTTGACAACCTGCGCTCTACTCCTGGAAGGATGCGCTTTGCCTCAACTCAGCGAGCGTTGGGCAAGTACACGAACGGGTAAGGTCGCGAAGTCCTTCGGGCCACTTTTGCCTCCTATCCGTTCGAGGAATATTCTGAGAATGAAAAAATCTCATCTCTCAAATTTCGTGGGCATCCTCACGGGGCACAATCCGCGGGATACACATGCCGTGAGACTTGGAATTACTTCGAGTCCGTTTTGCGTCAGCTGTATGGAGGATGAGGTGAAATCATCTGCTCATCACCTGCTCCTTAGTTGCCCAGCTCTCGCGGGACTAAGATTCAATCATCTTGGTTCTCATTCCTTTTCTGCGCCTGCTGATATAGCAGGTCATGATATAAGGAATCTGATCTGCTTCATCAGCAGCATAAAGTGGCTAACACAACCGAAAAGTAGTCACCGTTTATAGTTCACAAATACTCAACCCTCCTCACCCCTTTCCTTTTCGTCCCATCGTTTTTTCCATCACCTCTTTTTCCCCTCTTGCAATGGTATCACAAAGGATGAACCAAACTTCTGTCGTCCAAGTGGGCCCACTCTCTGGGCAATCATTACTACCTACGGAACAAAAGTGCGCGTGCACTTGCGCGCTTTTTTCAGTTGATGGAGGTTCATCAAGACTTAGGGAAAATGCAAACACACAAATAAAAATAAAGTAGGAATCCACAGCGACAGAGCTAAAGTACTTGGCACCACCAGTGAGATCATGGGGAAAAGCGTTTAAATTTAAAATATTCTAATTGAGATTTAATAAATTAAGTAGTAAAGAATTTCGGACGTAGGTTCAGAAAGATTTCGAAAGCCAGACTAAGAAGTAATAATCTGAAAACCTAGTCGAACTTCGTGCAACTTGTGGGAGACCAAACATTTTGCATGTTCTAACATCTCTGGAGCAGCCTCGGTAGTCTAGCGTAAGTGCACTAGCCTGCGATCTCAGAGGTTGTGGGTTCGAATCCCACGTAAAGCACGGTCCTCGCACTTTTCCAAATTTACCTACTTTCCCTGGTTCTAAAAAAACAAAAAACTTCCTCCAATTCCATTCCCCAATCCCAAAAACTTATCCCATCCATCCCATCCTTCCTTCCGCTGCTAAAGCAACCAAAAAAACAAAGAAAAACACACAGTTACGCATTGCATCAGTGGCGCCAGCAAGAGGAAGCGGTAATAGCGCAGACACACGAAATTTAGCGATGTCCTCAACCATCTGTGCGATCCTTCTGGCATAAAAATGTGAAACACAGATGGCGCTCCAAGCAGTCAAGAAGGTGTTGTTCCTAAGCAACAACAGGTGGGCCTTCATTCCCACTTTTTAGGACTGGTAGCGGCACGCTAATCACCTACCCTGGCAGAAATCAAAAACAGATTAATAAAACCAACGCAAGACTGAGTTTTGTCGAGGTCCTATGCTCTCGAGAAGAGTGAACAAGGGGAAAAAATATCTCTGGAAGAAAGTGAGCTTCTTAAAATATGCTGTTGGCGTCGATCCACCGGGAAATGATATTGCAGTCAGCGACTTGCACGGTGAATTGGGAAGAAGCACTGGTGAGCAGGAAGCTTGGCAGAGTGATTTGATTGAAGTACCTACTCCATACTATCCATTTATTTGGTTTTTGTTAAAAAACATATTTATTTCAAAGTAATAAAAAGTAAATCAAATTCCGCAAAAATGTTAACAAAGTGACACAGCTGTTTACAATTATGATTAGACCATTCACAATAGACTAAATGTTTTTCGATCAAGTTACACAAAACAAAAATAGAATGAATTCAATCGACAGTATCTATTCCACTGCCAGTCGGCATTCGCATAAAGAAATAAAAAATAATAATAAAAAATAAATAAATAGTCAAAACATTGCTCTGCTATTATTGTGAACACAAGTGTATGAATATATGACTGGCGTAATAGGAACTCCCCCTACACAAAAGAATATTTTACCGTTGCACACTCACAAAATCAGCAGAACACAATACAGTTCCATTTTTGTATAATTTTTGTTTTTGTTTCCATGGGATGAGCCAGCGGTATTGAGAATTTGCAAAAAGGCACAACCGTAGAAACTTGTTTTAAAATTAATGAATTCAATTTTTTTATTTTACATTTTCTGTTTATGAATAGAATTTATTACCCAGCTGAAGTGAGTCAACCAAGAATCAAAACAAACCAAATGAGGCAAACCTTTTCAGGGTTTTTATTTTTTTTAAATTTTTTTTTTTAGTTTTTTTTCATTAATTTTCAAGCTGTTTTGCTGTGAATACTAATTAAAATTGGAGCAATGCAATAACAAAAGCAAACAAATGTGCACTTCCTCTGTGGCATCGCCTAGTTTTGAGAAATATTGTCTGAGGCACGCATCACACATTATCACCAACACCGCCACCACCACTGGCATTGTATGGAATACAGCAATAAAGTTGCATCACCCGCAGCACTTCAGAACGCAATGTGTCGATTATTGAGTGTTACCCTACAACCCTTAAGCGTTGCGCACATGTGCTACACATCAACCCTAATTCCTAATTTCGAATGATGAACTCGCTCTTCCGCTCTTTTTCATTGTAATTTTAGTTGTGTATGCATTTTTCCTCTATCACCCGATTTTGATTTATGTAATTTTTGTCTGTTCACTTCAGTACGACACATTTTTATTACACTTTGAGTTTATTGTTGGTATTGTTGTTATAAATGCATTAATACATTTAAGTGGAAACATCGGAAGGGTAACCCTTTAACCCATTTTTGTAGTTGCTGTTGAAGTGCCTAACTCGGGGACGGTGCTCTTATTGATGGTGTTTTTGATTGTGGTACTTGAGCAGTTGCGCCCATTGTTGGTAGCATTGATGAGGTTCGAACTGCCACCATCGGTGAGTCAATAAATGGGTGAATGATGATTTCATAATGAAATTTATGATGTGCCATGCGCTCGTCATCTCTACAAATTTGACAAAACGTGATTTTATCTGATGACCAGATGTGAGTAGCGATTTGTTAAAAGTTAATAGCTTATTTAGAATAGGAAAGGATAAGATGGGAGGAGATAGTGCAAGATAGAACAGATAAGATTTTAGCATGATGAAGGATATGAAAGTATAGGTAAGCAGATAGGTGAAGAGATAGCTCAAAAGAGGATACATATAATAAAATAGCGCCAAATAGTTACTACCATCGATGATAAGATGCCTATTTTCACTGCAATACAAGTCAGTGTTCTTGCTCAGCGCACGCCCGCATTTGGAGAAGCAGACCAAAGGGAAACCCATCTCTCAGTTGCTCAACTTTGTGAACTCATCAGGCAGGCAATTTTCTGCAAATCTCCCTATGACTATATGCCTATATAAGCTTGATATCAAAGTATTCGTATGGGACCGCGAGGGAAGTCAAGTATTCGCCCAGTAGTTTCGAGCGCACCGCCAGCAATTCCAGCGTTCCGGTTGTCACTCATTTGATGGAATCGTTGTTTATCTCTTTGAAAGCTTTTACACTAATAAGCAGTCAATCAACCTCCTTTCGTAGCACATCGCAGTGATGCGGTAGCCTAAACTTAAGCTAGACGTGGTGTTGCTCGCGGGAGACTACTCCACCAAACTTACTGTTCAATTTCGAGGTATCTGTGAACAGGTTCACTGAGCTCTGTCTTAAAATATGTACTGCACGCCACTCCACCCTCGGGTGGGCCCAGCGATGATGTGTCAACTTGGGGTCAACTCGAAATTTCAGAATTTCTGATTGTGGTGCGCGCAGCAGCAATTACGCTTGGGATATTCGCGGCCACAATATATTGGGTATTGCGTTAAATGCTAGAGTAAGAGGGATCCGAAGCTTCTTAAGGAGTCCAATGAGGGCTGAACTTTGTCTGCAGCTGATCAACCAATGTTATCTTATTTAGCGAGTTCCCCAGATGCAACTTCATACAACATAATTGGCTTGGCGAGGGACTAGCATGCAAGGCAATTGATAACTTCTTGATACATTTCTTAATAAAGAGTTTCTATGTTATCTTTCAACCGAAGATAGACCAAGGAGCTTCATGATATCAGAAAACACTAACTAAGAATACTCTCTATTAAGGAGAATTGGGATTTGCGTATCCTCTGTTTAATCGTTAATAAGGTGAGCTACATCTCAAGAGGATTCAGAAAAAACAACAGTCAGCAACCCATTTGCCAACTAAGTATAGGAAGTTTTCTCCTTATGAATATTATAAGATAATAAAGACTTCACGCAGCAGAATTTTGAATAAAAAGTTCTTTGGCACCACAAAGTGGGGGCGTTACTTAAATTATAATACTGCGCAAGAATTTCGGGCTCACTGCTTGGGCCGGAATGATTCGAACTCAAGATGAAAAACCTATACCCCTATATAATTTTAGAACATCGAAATATCTGTAGTTTGGCTACAAATCTATAATAAAATTTCACCAGAAATATTTTTGTAGCGCTCTGGTAAGTCTTAATGAAATAGCAATTGAGAGGTCGCTAGAGGATTAAAATGTTTTAAAAAATAATTCTACGCAAAGTCTCACTATGAATATTCGTAGACAAAATTTGTATGCAAAGAATGTCCACAGAAAGTAAAAAAAAAAACAAATATATCTTATTGAAATATGCCACAACTTTTTTATGCTTTCTTTTATATATTTTTCATAAAGATAACTCTAGATCTTTCGGGGGTTATGAGACAAAAATAGTGCAGCCACTATGTTCTTTCGTTTAAGTTATTAAAAGAGAGCGTAAGAAAGTGATTGCATATTTACAGGGGGCAAATTATTATTTTTTTGAATTTTTGTATTTTTTGGATAAATTCTTTGTCTGAGAATACCCAAAGTGAGATTCTGCGTCGAATAATTTCCTTGAACAATTTAACCCTCCAGCGGCCTCCGAATGGCCATTTTTTTAGATTTTCCAAAAAGGGGTCTAAACGACCCAATTCGTTTTTTAGAACATTTTAAAAACTTTTTTAAAAATCAAATTTTCTAGATATTTTAGCCTTCTAGTGAACTCCAAATTGGCAGTTTTCTAGATTTTCCAAAGAAGGGGTCTAAATGACCCAATTTAGTTTTTTAGAACTCTATTTTTAAAAATCTAATTTTCTAGATATTTAAGCCCTCTGGCGACCTCCAAATTGCCATTTTTTTAGATTTTCCAAAAAGGGTTCTAAACGATCCAATTCGTTTTTTTAGAACATTTTAAGACTCTGTTTTTAAAAATCTAATTTTCTAGATATTTTAGCCCTCTAGCGACCTCCAAATTGCCATTTTTTTAGATTTTCCTGAGCAGGGGTCTAAACGACCCAATTAGTTTTTTAGAACATTTTAGAACTCTATTTTTAAAAATCAAATTTTCTAGATATTGTAGCCCTCTAGTTACCTTCATATTGCCATTTTATTAGATTTCCCAAAACAGGGGTCTTAACGACCCAATTGATTTTTTAGAACATTTTAGAACTCTACTTTTAAATATCTAATTTTCTAGATATTTAAGCTCTCTAGGAACCTCCATATTGCCATTTTTTAGATTTTCCAAATAAAGGGGTCTAAACGACCCTTTGCTGGGAAATGGTTCGTTGTGCTCTATTTCTTGTTCAATTTTATTACATCTACCCAAACTACGAATTCGCTACGAAACGATGTTTAACCCTTTTGTTCCCCTTATGCCAAAAATACTCAGCAAAAAAAATGGAAACTTTATAAAGGCAAACAATGAGAATGCAAAAGGATTTGGAGGTTCTACCAAATGAGTTTAGGCCATTCCTTCGGAGTAGGAAGTATTCCGTACCTAAAAATGCTATTGCACTGTGTTGTTGTTGTTGTTGAAGTGGTTGAGTATTTCCACTGAAATAATTCTAATTAGTGACCAGCACCGTTTTACTACCACTGTCCTCGTGTGATGATGTCTTATTTTTCCTTCTAGTCAAATCCATTTAGTGAGAGCCAGGTATACCAGCAAATTCTTTATCTTGATGTCTGAGATCTCATTAATTTGCTGTAAGAAAGGCTTACCGAACGAGCGAAGTCGTGCCCTAGCTAGCCCTGAACATTCTTTTAAGTAGTGCAAAAGACTTTCCTTCACCTCTTCCGCTTGACAGCTTCTGCAGATGGGATCCCCTACTTTCATGAGTTATAATGGTTGCAGTGATGCGTGAAATGTTTGGTTGAGAGCATCCTAACAGATCATTCGTCCTTTGGATTTTTTACGGCGGCCATGTGTTTTTTGTTGTAATACATGTAGTTAATTGCTTCCGTCTTCTTCCGGCTAAAGCATGATAGTGTGACGCAATGGATGCTTTTATTGTGTTGAGTGGGGTGGAGGCTGCCAGCGCCTCTGCTTTGTCTCGTGTCGAACCCTTTCTTGCTAACTCATCCTCTATCTCATTACCCCGTAGTAGAGTTTTAGTGATTTACATGCTTCTCTGATCGCTAGTAGTTCTGCCTGGAACACACTGGCATAGTCAAGAAGTCGAATGGACTGGGATAGGATGAGTGGCACCGAATGGAAACCAGCTTTCACACCACAGTTCATCTTAGCACCGTCAGTGTAGATTTCAATATCCTATCTTCCAATCACCTTCCCTTTGCTTCATTCGGCTCTCGGTGGAAAACGTACCGTAAAGTCTTTCTTAAAAAGACTGTGTAGTCTGATCTGTTTTTGAGCAGTGAGGGTCCCTATAGGAGCATTTTGGTGTGACCGTACGACTTTGTTGTTCAGCTTCCTACGTCTCTGAGTCTCACCGCGCTCCAAGTAGCGATTGTTTTTATATGTAAGTCTAATGGTAATAGCTGAGTTTGTACATTGAGCGCTTCAGTAAGATTGGTGCTAAGCGCTCTTGTAAATAAGATACACGCAGTTCTTTTTATCTTGTTCAGCTTGGTTTGGTTGTATCTCTTTGCTATTGCGGGCCACCAGACTAGTGCCGCAAATGTTAGTATTGGCCTTACAATGTCCGTGTAGGACCAATTGGATAGCTTTGGTTGGAGACCCCATTTTTTATCCAACATTCTCTTACACGTGCAAAGTGCTATATTCGCTTTCTTTACCTTGAACTCTACGTTGGACCTCCAGCTTAGTTTGGGATCTAAGATAACACCTAGGTACTTTGCCTGTTGGATTAGCGTAAGACTAACGCCGTTTAGTTTTGGGGGATTAAAGTTTGGCATCTTGGTTTTCTTAGTGAATAGCATCAGTTCAGTTTTGATCGGGTTTACACTTAAACCACAGTCTGTGGCCCAATTGCTGAGTAATACCAGAGCTCCTTCCATAATCTCACTGCATATGGTTGGAAGCATTCCTGAAACCATAAGCACTACGTCCTCCGCGTACCCCACTTAATATCCCTTCGGTTGAATTTGGTAAGGGTATTGTTGACAAGTAATAAGCACAGCTGAGAGGATAAGCCCCCTCCCTGAGGGGTTACCCTGTTGACAGAGCGTTTTTGCACTGTGTAATCGGTCCGACTCACCGCTCCGACCGTTCAATTTCATTAAGCAGTTTTTTGCTATTAGTTAAAAAAAAAAGCTTTACAAAGAATACATATATACTGTGGGCAAAAAGTAAGGTGAATTTATTTGTCAAACTTCGCGGGATTAAAATTTCGCTCTAGTTATTTTTTTCATGAGTTGGCAGCACTGTTAATAACATCTGAGCCAACTTTCATGGGAATGTCATTATCAGGAATATATTTACGCTTGTGTTTACCAAACGACCAAGAGTGCATTTTTCGATTTTTACAATGTCTGATTTGATTGAGCAGAGAAGTGCCATCAAATTTTGTTTGCGGAATGAAATTTCGGCTGTGGAAATGTTTAGCATGTTGCAGAAGGCATTTGGTGATTCGACCATGTCGCAGAAAAATGTTTATAAGTGGTACAAAGACTTCAAAGAGGGTCGAGAACGTGTTGATGACTTGGAGCGCTCCGGACGACCATCGACGTCAACACATGACCAACACGTCAATAAAGTGAAGGAGTTAGTGCTCAAAAATCGTCGGTTGACTGTTAAGGACCTTACTGATATGATCAGAATATCAGAAGGATCTGTGAAAACCATTTTGAAAGACCATTTGGGCCTACGAAAAGTCAAATCTCGTTTGGTACCGAAAACTCTCAATTTCTTGGAAAAAAGTCGTCGCGTTGATGTGTGTGAAACAATGCTTTCAGACTATCAGGATAAGCTCAAATGCATCATTACGGGATATGAGACTTGGATTTATGCGAATATCGTGCTAAAGGCGAGGCCAGACCGAAAAGAGCACGTCAAAGACGTTCAAAAATAAAGGTCATGATGACAGTTTTTTTCGATTTTCGTGGTGTAGTGCACTATGAATTCCTTCCACCTGACCAAACTATTAAAAAGGAATATTATTTGAGCGTTATGCGTCGTTTACGTGAAGCAATTCGTCTAAAAAGACCAGAATTATGGGCCAACAACTCTTGGTTTTTGCATTACGATAATGCACCGTCTCACACTGCACTCGTTCTTCGTGACCATTTCGCCAAAAATTCCACGCATATCGTTCCGCAACCACCGTATTCGCCTGATTTGGCTCCGTGTGACTTCTGGCTATTCCCGAAACTCAAGAGACCACTACGGGGAAGGCGTTTCGAGTCGATTGAGGAGATAAAAGCTGAATCGAAGAAGGTGCTGATGGCTATACCGGAAATGGACTATTTGGCACGTTTCGGGGATTGGAAAAATCGTTGGCATAAATATATTTCATCGGGAGAAGATTATTTTGAAGGAGATGAAATTGATTTACAAGAATAAATAAAGATTTTTCATTTTACAACCAAATTCACCTTACTTTTTGCCCACAGGATAAAGTAATGCAAGAAAGTAACTTAAGCACACGCGAACTTTTGTTTTGTCAAATAATTCAAAAAAGTGCTTAGATATTTTCGAATTTTTTCTTAAAGTTGAACTTTTTTCGACCGCTTCTCGATTTCCACTGCTCCTCTTACTCGATAATTACGAATTTTTTTTTTTCTATGTAATGCATTGCATTGTAAGTAAAATTACTATTTTCATTTCGAAATTGCGTTTTTCTATTCATGCCTAATGTGTGCACTCGTATATTTCCCATGCATATCGCATTTACTCAATTAGATTCGCGTTCGCATTCAAAGTCTTTTGTCTACTGCGCAGCTATTCGACGACTATAATCGGAGGCAAACACATTGACCAACAATTTAATTACAAATGCAGTCAAATTATCGGTTATACATTGCAAGCGTAAATACGATTTAATTTTCAATGTCTGAAGTATCTGAAAACCATAATCACTGCCGTTGCATGCATTCGTTGTGGCACTCAATGTGAGGCGCATAAAAAGCGTAGTGTACAAATAAATATGGGTATGTATGTATGTGTGTATGTATATGTGTGGCTATGTAGATCAAAATCGAACCCCAGTGTTGTTAAGCAGTTAAGCACATTTAGTTGAAAATTGACCGGAAATAATTGAAGTGGGCAAAAGGCTGTATTGCGAATTTGCATTTTACCATTTAACCCTCCCTCCAAAACGGAAGTTAATTCAACGGAAATTGCAAAACTGCATAATATTGCATTGTTAAACACTCGAATGTGTACAATGAATATTTTAATACAAAAATAAATAAAGCAAATGCATTCATATGTGTGTGTGCCTGTGCGAATGCGTGAAAGCGCAGTCAGGCGTATAAAAGTACGCCCATTGCACGAATTTTAATGCAAAAACGGCGCTTGAAGTACAAGTACTTGGCACATTTGCGAGTTAAACTATGCATGCGTTGGGGGTTAAAGCAGAAACTGTTGCGTTTGCGTGAAGATTTCTAATTTAATGCAGGTTTGTTTACCTAAAGTTTATGAATTGCACAAATGTAGAAAAATATTCCATATACGCAAGTATTAAAATAGCCTATTGGTATTGTTGTTATTTTTATTGTTATTGTTACTGTGCATTTATATTGCACCATATATTGTGTGAAAACACGGATTCTTCCCATTTGTGGCACTTTCATTTGTATTGCGTTGCTGCACTCACATAACTGACAGCTGGCAACCTGACTGCCTTTGTGTACGCCACCCGCTCGATTATGTCGCTTCTCGAGATAGTCTGCTACTGCCGCTGTTAGCCCATTTATGTTTTCTGTTGGCACAGTGGGCGAATATATAATAGATGGTGTCAAAAATTTATTGTTACTCGGAGTTTATTTGAAATAAATGTAAAATCTGGAACCCAATTAATGAAGGGAGTGGAAAAATGTTCATGAAAAGTTAAAAAGGGAACTGAAGGAACAAGAAAACAGAGCTTAAAGGGGGGAAACCTGTTTAGATCGATCAAAAAATCAATTTTTTTTGTTGCATAAATCGTTAGTATGACTACTCAAGTATATGTGGTAAAAATTTTAGAGCGAAATTCGCATTATTCCGGATTCTATGAGGACTTAAGTGATTGCCCGTCGGCTCCGCACCGTAGCTACGTAGTGCGTAGTTAGAACGATGTTTTTCTCGAAGCTACTTTTTTCAACTGGTGGGCACTCTAGCTCAAAAAGTTATCGACCAATCGTTATAAATTTTTTTCAGAGTATTCTTTATTCGGTCCTAATCCATATGAACCTAATTTTGGGATTATACTACTGTGGGCAAAAAGTAAGGTGAATTTGGTTTTAAAATGAAAAATCTTTATTTATTCTTGTAAATCTATTTTATCCCCTTCAAAATAATCCCCTCTCGATGAAATACACTTAGCCCAACGATTTTTTCAATCCCCGAAACATGCCAAATAGTCCATTTCCGGTATAGCCATCAGCACCTTCTTCGATTCAGCTTTTATCTCCTCAATCGACTCGAAACGCGTCCCCCGGAGTGGTCTCTTCAGTTTTGGGAATAGCCAGAAGTCACACGGAGCCAAATCAGGCGAATACGGTGGTTGCGGAACGATATGCGTGCAATTTTTGGCGAAATGGTCACAAAGAACGAGTGCAGTGTGAGACGGTGCATTATCCTGATGCAAAAACCAAGAGTTGTTGGCCCATAATTCTGGTCTTTTTGGACGAATTGCTTCACGCAAACGACGCATAACCCTCAAATAATATTCCTTATTAACAGTTTGGCCAGGTGGAAGGAATTCATAGTGCACCACACCACGAAAATCGAAAAAAACTGTCATCATGACCTTTATTTTTTAACGACTTTGACGTGCTCTTTTCGGTCTGGCCTCGCCTTCAGCACGATATTCGCTTGATTGGTCGGTTGTTTCAGGGTCGTAAGCATAAATCCAAGTCTCATCTCCCGTAATGATGCATTTGAGTTTGTCCTGATAGTCTGAAAGCATTGTTTCACACACATCAACGCGACCACTTTTTTCCAAGAAATTCAGAGTTTTCGGTACCAAACGAGATTTGACTTTTCGTAGGCCCAAATTGTCTTTCAAAATGGTTTTCACAGATTCTTCTGATATTCCGATCATATCGGTAAGGTCTTTAATAGTCAACCGACGATTTTTGAGCACTAACTCCTTCACTTTATTGACGTGTTGGTTATCTGTTGACGTCGATGGTCGTCCGGAGCGCTCCAAGTCATCAACGCGTTCTCGAACCTCTTTGAAGTCTTTGCACCACTTATAAACATTTTTCTGCGAGATGGTCGAATCGCCAAATAACTTCTGCAACATGCTAAACGTTTCCGCAGCCGAAATTTCATTCCGCAAACAAAATTTAATGGCACTTCTCTGCTCAATCAAATCAGACATTGTAAAAATCGAATAATGCACTCTTGGACGTTTGGTAAACACAAGCGTAAATATATTACTGATAATGACATTCCCATGAAAGTTGGCTCAGATGTTATTAACAGTGCTGCCAACTCATGAAAAAAATAAGTAGAGCGAAATTTTAATCCTGCGAAGTTTGACAAATAAATTTACCTTAGTTTTACTTCACTTTCATTTTCATTTTCGTATTCCCCAACCAATAACTTCGTTCACTCGACCCACTCTAACTTATATAGGAGTTACTAAATATGTTCAAAAATATTATTAAAAAGAATTGCATACATTTTTGCTCACTTCTCAAGCACTGTGCCGCTACTTTACGCCGCTATATACATTTTATGCAAGTATTTTGGACAAGTCGCTGGGCTGTTCGCCATTAAGTGCGTTCTTCCGTGTGAAATCTGTCCATTGTTTTCGTTCCGTTGCATTAAGAGGCAAAACAAAAGCAATGTTACGTATCTTTCAACATCTGTTGTTGTTGAAATTTTCATGGGCTTCAATTAGTTTTTCTTGCCGCCGGGCTACTGTTTTGCAAGTGTATGCGTGTGTGTGTGTGAGATATTGCAGCATTGTAAGGCGCGTGCGCGCACGTGAATACTTTCCTCATTTTAATTAACATTTTTTTGCTCTTCACTATTTTCACTTTCATTTTCATTTTCGTGTTTTCCTGCCTTTTTGTGCTGCATTATCGAAGACTGTCAGCAATTATTACGCATCAGCTGACGCAATGAACTCTTTTCCCTCAGTCATGCATTTTTTGCGTCGCACTTCGTTATTGTAATGATTTTCCATTCATTATTCTCCCTTTTTTGGCATGACTGGCTGTCAAACTGACGTCGACGGCGGAGTACCTACAAACATACATACGTGCCACATACCTTCCTTACCGTTTTGTAGCCGCGCACCGCACAGATGTCAACGGCACGATTGTCACTTTGACGAATTGTCAAGCATTTGATTTGTTAAGCGGTGTGGCTTATATCCAAATACACACACGCACGCGCAGTTTGTTGCATGCAACATGCAGCTAAGTACTGCTTAGAGATACTTATTGCCGCTTGTGAGCTTTTTTTGCGGTGTTTTTTTTTTTTGTTTTTGCTAATGCCATTTCACACTAAATAAAGCAAAGCTGATGGGCTACTGCGATTTTTAAGGGTATTAAAGCGATTTATTATTTTGCGGATTGCGACATTTGAGCTGTCGGTAAGCGCATTTTGGTCAATTTAATCGACAATAATTGCAAAATTCGGCATATTTTTAGCCTAATCGTATTTAGGATTTAGCGGTTTAAGGCATTTAGGGAAGCATAAAAAGTATGCACTTAATTATACATACATAAGTGCGCATATGCATTTCAGTAGTCACATAGCAAGACATGGAAAGATTGTTGTCGCTTTTCATTCTATTTCCTACTTCATTGTTTCGCCTGGTGGGAGAATTTTCGTGAAAACAGATGTTTGATTCCTTTTATGTTGCCCTACTTCTGCGCTCTAATCATTGAACCTTAGATTATCCCTTTCACCCTATGCGCACATTAACACATCAGCCACATGGCGTCCTTTCTCCACAAAACAACTGTTAGAAAGAGAAATGCGTTTTCTTTTGTTGGTGCCTTTTCTTTTATGAAACTCTTCTAAAAGCGGATAACTCCTGTGGCGCTTGCTTTGCGAGTAAATTGAATACTGGCGACATTCATTCAGCATTCAACATTCAACATCATTAACATTTCAATTTTTCATTATACCATATGGGGCACTTTTTTCCCGTTATGTGACGCAGATACAGACATACATATTTCTCAAATCCATTTCAATTAAATTTAAGAACAATTATGGAGTGGCGCTTTCTTATCTAAAAGAGTTAAAATTTTTGACCAAAACACAACCAAGTTTTTTCGCTTTGAGCCTCCAATATTTCTTTATGTAGTAAAAATCCATTTCTATACTCACAAAACTTGCATGCGTATGCAAATAATGGGAATCCTGTCGCCGGTTTTTATGTAGCACTTGCTAAGTCCAGCCCACAACGCAGTCGAGATGGTTTTAAGTGGAACGCGATTATATAAAAAGCTGCTTGCTTCAAGACAGACTTCCACTAGCTGTACCAAGTTTTAGCGAACAGGCGTTGAAGACTCCGCTGAGCCCTTAAGCGAAATATGCCAGTGTAACTCCAACGAGGGCAAACTTTAGCTCACTAACAAACGGATATCTTTCTAGGCTATGCGCTGTTTGCTTGGAACCGTCTCGAGGCATTGGAATATGGCTTTAAGCAGTATGCGATATGTGACGTTTAACAAAGGGAACTCATGGTTATGAGGTGACTTCGGCAACTAGGCTCGAGGTCATACAGGGTTTGATTGAAAAGTAATGAGCTTTATTTTTTAAGCAGTTTTATTAAACCTTTTGGCTTATACAACTAATATTCTTCAAAATAGGACCCTTGAGCGTCAATACACCGCTGGTAGCGGTCCTTCCACTGCAGCAAACATTTTTTAAACTCAACCGCCGGAATCGCGTTCAATTCGGCTGTCACAGTTTTTTGGATCGCCTCGATGGAGTCAAAGCGCCTCCCCTTCAGCTTTCTTTTCAGGTGCGGGAACAAGTAGAAGTCCGGAGGGGAGAGGTCTGGGCTGTAGGATGGGTGGGGAAACACCGGTACCCCCATCTTGGTCAATGTTCAAAAATTCACGAACCCGGTTCACATCTTCGTCTGTTTGCTATTCGTCTTCGTCGACGTCCTCCCGGCCTTCCTTGAACGACTTGTGCCTCCGTTTTACCTGGGCACTGGACAGAGATTGGTCCCCATAAGCCTCCTTGAGTAGCCCAATGGTTTCGGCAATCGTTTTGTTTAGTTTTACGCAAAATTTGATCGAGTAACGTTGCTCCAACGATCGCTGCATTTTCACCACTGCAAAATCCTAACACACTTTTAAAACAGATTTCACGCGCGGAGCGATGTTGACTGCACCGCTGTTGCCAGTGAACTGGGCCCGGTTTCTAGTGGAAGGGGAAGGTCCAACGATCATTTTCCCCCACCAGCCGACTCGGTTGATCGCTTGGCAGACACTCCGCGCGGGAAGGCTCATTACTTTTCAATCAAATCCTGTATCTACCCGAACGATACATTAAAATGCATATCAGAGCTATATTTAACAACATGAACCAAATTTGTATGAGCACCTCTAGAGAGAAGAAAAAGATGAAACCTAAATCGGTTACATGAGCGCCTAGAGGAAGCTTTTAAGCGGCACTCTCGCCACTTTATTGCGATTCGAATAATCGCCTTCAGCGCTGCATATTTGTATAGCTGTATAGGAAACCAGCCCTTATGGTAATGCCATTGAAAACAAAGAGAGCCTTGGCGATTTTACCCTGACACGTAAGACTGAAGTGCCTAGCACCAGACACAAGCATCTCTTCATCTCAAAACTATTTGGGTATGATAACTTAACTGATAGGTAAAAGTTATGCTTCAGCTATGTTTGGTGTGTGCTTGTTGCGCGGACCTGCATCAATAACTTGTAGCACTTGAAATTTGCAATTTGAAAAGGTCGAGCCAAGGAGCACCAGGAGATTTGGTGGCTCCTAAAACACTCAGGCTAAAAAGCCCATTGTATTTAAAGCTCTGGAAAGGAGGTAGATAGGTCAAGGAGGGAAGGAGAAAAGTATCAGAGAAAGAGATAAGAAAAAATAGAGACAGAGATAGTTAGTCCTGTGAGAATTTTCTAGATTCGTTGGCAAATCTGTAAATATCTTCCAGTTTTAGAGAAAGAATGTTACTCATTCTCATGTCAAAGCTCTCAATGATTCCGATGGTGGTCATATGCTGACCCCATGGATTGGGTTCTGTAATAATACCGACCATCAACCGAATGTATTTCCTTCTAAGTTTTAGTAGAAAGTTTGACAGTTTTCTATTCGGACTTGTCACAAGTCCTTCTATATTAGGCCTTAAGGCCTTCTATATTAGCAGACGTATCAAAAAACTGAGAACCACTGTGCCTAATTCTTAGCCGCCCGATACCAGAGCTGCCAAGTAAAGGGTGCTGAGATGATTCCACCTTCTTCTCCATATAGTTGACGCAAAAACGAAAGTAATTTCAAGTCTCACAGCTTGCATGCCTCACGGACAGTGTCCAGTGAGGACACCCACGAAATTCAAGAGCTGAGAATTTGTCAACCTCAGAAAGTCCCTCTAACGTCTCTGATGCACACGTGGCTAGAAGGATTTCGCGACCTTATAAGTTTGTGTACTTACCCAGCGCTCGCTGAGACGACGCGACGACTCTTTCCAGGAGTAGACCGCAACTGGACCAATACTTTCGTTTTGCGTGGAAAATATCTCACAGGCTCCTTGTCTGACCAGAACATCCGTCCCGCATTTTCGGCTCTTTGACTGGCCAGAACATTCGTTCCGCAATGCCACTATGACCAGGTACCCAGATGAGCCTTATGTCAGAGATAGACAATAGATAGTAAAGTCAGGCATTCCCTGACCAGTTTTGAATGAACCGTCATTGAGCCCTAATTGCCGTCTGGCTATCGGAGTAGATATTTTCTTTCTTGACAGTTATTGCGTAGTGACTAGCCAATCAGCTGCTTCTTGGATTGTGACTACCTCAGATATAAATAAGTAGACTTCCACCATCTTTTTGGGCTTGAAAGCTTCATGCGATGACACTTAAAAAACTGTTTTTACGATGCCATGGCTAATTTTAGAAAACTCATAAGGGAAACTCATGGGGAACTCAAGTAATATTGATTGCGATGGTGGTTTTGAGAAAATGGCAGAAATACACTCGAAGGTTTGGCATTGTTTGCTGAGAAGCGTCCACTATTAGAAAACAATTTTTCTAGCACCTCTCGTTTTGTACCCTGTCTTTCGAACCTGTGCATTTCCGAATGGTAGTAGGCAAGTACCAACGATTCGTCTATGATGGCTGCCTTCCTAGGGCTTCCAATCTTTAGTGGTCCTAACAAAGCCAAATCTGTACTTTGTTCTATCAGGTCAGTCCATAAATTCGTGCGTTTTTTAGAGGTGGTTTTAAAATTAATCAAAAAGATGTTTAAGGTATTTATTAATCAATAATATATTTTCCTTCATTATTTACAATGTCTTCCCAACGGTTAGGCAAATTTTTAATTCCCTGCTCAAAAACTGTTTTTCCTTGGAGCCAAAATACGCTCGATATCCCTTTTTATAGCTTCTTTTGAGGAGTAGTTCTTGTTACTCATATGGGATTGAAGTCCACGGAAAAGGTGATAATCGCAAGATGCAATATCCGGAGAGTATGGTGGATGTGGCATTAGCACCCATCCGAGCTCATTCAGCTTGCCTAATGTTTGCCTTGCGGTATGAGATCTTGCGTTGTCGTGGTGAAACAAAACTTTGCGTCTATTCACCGAAAACGGTCGATTTTTGTTAAGTGCCTCATTCAGGTTTGATAGCTGATGGGAATAATAATCAGCAGTTATGGTCTGGTTTGTTTGCAGAAGTTCATAATAAACAATACCGGCCATATCCCACCAAATAGACAGGTGAATCTTCTTGTGGTGAAGGCCATCTCTAGGGGTCAGTTCTGGTGTTTCATCTTTATCTAAAAATTGGCGTTTGCGAACAGGATTATTGTAAAGGACCCATTTTTCATCACCAGTAACGATACGGTTCAAAAAACTTTCATTTGCAAGCCGTTGCAGCAGCTGAGAACACACATTCACTCTGCTGAAGGTAGGCGACGGAAAGTTTATGCGGAACCCATTTTCCCAGCTTTGAAACCTTCCCCAACTGAACCAGGTGCCTGTGAACTGTTCCATGCGATGAATTTAACCTCTGAGCTATCATATCGACTGTCAAATTTGGCTCAGCTTCCACGAGCTCGAGCAAGGCGTCGGAGGACGCCAGCATGCGGGGCATCCCCCACGTCGCAGTTACCACTTCGGAGTTTTGAAAACCACTTTTGGGCAGTCCTTACACTCACGGTATCCTTTCTGTGAACAGTGTTTATTTCTGCAGCAGCAGTTGTTGCGTTTTTGCCACTTTTATAAAAAAATACAAAAAATGCCTTTTTATTGCCATTTTATTTTTTAACAACACGTGCTTCTATCCGCGATAAAAATCACTTGATGAATGCATAATATATCAAAGAAAATATAAATAGTTCCGTTATATTCCGCGAATAATTTTTCTATGCAAAAAGTGAAATTATGGGTAAAATATGCACGAACTTATGGACTTACCTGATACTTTGAATCAGCGATTTGTGTGAATATCGAATTACTTCAAGTCTATTAATTCGGCCGTCGAGCTCAACATAGACTTGCAACCTATGAATATTGCTTAATTTTTTTCTTTTCGATGCCAACGACTAGAGCCTTTGTAAGCTGTTTCCTTTGCAAATCTCTGCTCGATACCCCATGGGCACGAGGGAGATGCATGCAAAGTTAGATACTCTGAACGAGAGAAAATTGCATTTTTTGCCATTGCTCGTTTTCGAGGCATAAATAAAAATTCCAATTTTTTAAATATTTTTTTATTACCGTATTGTTTTTGTATATTCATAAATCTCCAGGCGAACTTTAGTTACAAAATATTGAGCCCCATAAGTGAACCAGTTATACTAATACATAACTCGTCTGTGCATAATGAATTGTTTGACAAGTTCAAAGCGTTGTGCACCAGTAAATACTCATAATTGTAATTCTTAGTTTTTTAATGAGCCATTTAATGCAGTTTTACAAGTTTTGCTTTTAATTACGTAGACAATCGGCAAATGAGTTCGCACAAAATTTTATTACGAGTAGCGGCCAGGTGTGACAAATTGACTGCCTCGCATGGCAAGTAGAGCATATTTCGTGGTAAAAATGCATGCATTGATAGACATACATAATATTTATTTGTAGATATTTATATATACATACACACATATATATGGTACATACATGCATACATTGTGTTTAAACACCAACATTTGCGACCCAATAAGCAGTCATTTGTTTTTTTTTTGTTTATGCACTTTTTTCTTTATAATCCCCAAAACCCACAAATGCAAAGTGCAGCAACTACGTTTTGAAGTCCTAGAAAAAGTAGTCGCATTGTATTTTGACGGCGTCGTCATGCGATTACGTGCAAAGCAGCAAACATATTTTCACATGCCTTTCCGCTTTTTGCTTAAATCTCAGTTTTTTGTTGCCGCGGCACAGTAGTAAAAATTAAAAAAAAAGCTAGTCAAAATATGGGTATCAAAATATCAGTCATTAAGGATACATCATTTGCAATAGAGGTGTACTACCTAGCAGACCGTTATTCGGCTCTGAGAGAATTTCACTGATATGCCGACGTCATTCATTTTGTGTTTCCCTATGCTAAAGCTAAATTTTGTGAAAAACCAAAGAAATGTCGTAGAAGCCAAAGTTAACCCTCAAATTTTATTTTTCAAGCAAACGAACAAACCTTGGACAGGTGAAACTCCTACTTATCCAGAATTGACCCCAACAAACAGCAAGTTTCCTGAGCATACCGTTAGATGAGCTAGACGAAGATGACCCGTGATTACACTACACTGACAGGGCAAAGTTACTGCTACAACTACAACAACAATAGCAAGCCTGGTATCTATCATCCTCGTTACTTTTCTAATTTAAAGCTACTTAAGCCTAAATTATTATCTCGCGATCAAAAAGTTAAGGATATACAAAACCTTGATCCGCCCTGTACTTACCTATGGTTCCGAGCTATGGACGCTGATGGTATTTGAAAGAGAAATATTGCGAAAAATATATGGATCTGTAAGACTGCAAGACGGTACCTATCGAATTAGGTATAATAATGAGCTGGAACTATTAGCAAAAAACGAAATGTGATAAGATTTATAAAATCTACGAGGATAAGATGGCTCAGACACGTGCTTAGAATGCCCAAGGAGAGAACAACTCGAAAGGCAGTTGAATTACCCCCTGTTGGAGGCCGAAGTAGAAGACGCCCCAGAAAGAGATGGCTCGCAGAACTTGAAAAGCTGAACGTGCGGCGGAGGAAGGAGGTAGCCTCAGATAGAGACAGATGGCGCAAGGTTGTGAATGAAGCAATGGTTCACCAAGGAAGAACGAGTAGTCGAAATATGGAAGAAAAATGAAAGGCGGAATGCCATGATTTTTAGTTTGTAAATGGGAGGTAATTTATAACGATGTTGAGTGCAGATTTTCTAAATGGTGGATAACACTTGAAAAATCTTGTTTAAACTCACTACTCAATTCACTTTACTTATGACTCTGAGCTTCGAGCTTTAAAATTGGCTATGACAGTTTCAAAATAAATGGGCTTTTCAATCTTTTTGAAACTCGGCATATTTGTGCTCTGTATAAATTTATCAGACTGTTAAAACGTAAAAAAAGAAAGCTTCGTAGTGAAATTGTACAACTTTAAGTTGTATAGTCTGACACATTTTTAAGCTGATTGGTAAAATTGGACACCAGAGTTTTAAAATTTGAATTGTTAGTTTCAAAATGATGGATTATTACTTATACATATATATTTTTGAAAGCCAGGACATTTAAATTTTAAAGGTCGCTGATGGCGATATTGAACTCGAATATTCGAAATTTAAGTTTTAATTTTTTGAATTAGTAAATGTATTTGTTCGCCGATGATATCGACATCATCGGCCTTAACAACCGCATTGTTAGTTCTGCCTTCTCCAAACTGGATAAAGAGGCAAATCGAATGGGTCTGGTGGTGACTTCGTATACTTAAGAACCAGCACTAACACCGATAACAATGTCAGCCTTGAAATCCAACGTAGAATCTCTCTTGCTAACAAGTGCTACTTGGGACTAAGTAGGCAATTGAGTAGTAAAGTCCTCTCTCGACGAACAAAACTATCACTCTACAAGGCTCTCATCATGCCCGCCCTAACGTATGGCGCAGAAGCGTGGACGATGACAACATCCGATGAAGCGACGCTTGGAGTGTTCGAGGGAAAGATTCTGCATAAGATTTTCGGACCTTTGCACTTTGGCAACGGCGAATATCGCTGGCGATGGAACGCTGAGCTGTATGAGCTCTACGACGACGTAGACATAGCGCAGCGAATAAAGATCCAGCGGCTACGTTGGCTGGGTCATGTCGTCCGAATAGATACAAACGCTCCGCCTTTGAAAGTATTCGATGCGGTACCAGCTGGTGGTAGTAGAGGAAGAGGAAGGCCTCCTCTGCGTTGGAAAGATCAGGTGGAGAAATGACTGGCGCGCTTTGTTGAACGCGGCCAAAATCCCGCCAATTAAGAAGAAGAAATGTATTTGTTCAGTGAGAACTTTGCCCTTTTTTTGTTTATATCATTAACTCATTCCGTTTTTATGACTTTGAATTCAACTTTTAACTCTCTCTAGAAACGTTTTCCAATCTTCTTATATTAAAAATAATTATTGCTGTTTCTGGTGGGCGATTCCATGTCAAGTGATCCTAGTATTTTGAACACTATCGTAAATTTTTCTGAAAATTTGCTTTTTTGGAGGCTTGAGAAGAAGTAAACTGGAAAAATTTTGATAAAAATTAATAATTTTGAGATTCATTTAATGAAACCAACTTTGGCATTGAGTTTTTTAAAGTGAAATATTTTCGGTTATTACTAATATTTTTCTCTAATTTTTAATAGAAAATATATGTAGTTTAAAAAAAAATTAAAAAAAAAATTTTGAAGAAAAAATATTTTTTTTAATATACCTATGTAGTTAAAACAAAATTTAAAAGAAACAAAAAAAATATTTTTTTAATATATGTAGTTTAAAAAGAAAATTAAAAAAAAAATTATTTTTTGTATTAAATTTTTTCCCCCATAATTTTTGAGACTTTTTTTATCATTTGTTAAAAATAAGTTACGTACGGCGAACTCAGAAACTATAAAACAAAAATGTTTCTAAAAAAACGTTTTAATCATATTTCATCATAAAAAAATTTAAATTTTTTTTAAATGTTAAATGGAACTGCAGATATTTCATTTTCAAAAACTTAATACCAAATTTTTAAACATTGGATAAATCTCGAAACTATAAAAATTTTTTCAAAATTTGTTTAGTTAATTTATTTTTATACTCAAGTCTACAAATAAACCGGAGAAAGAGGAAACAATCTTCCATTTCCTCTGTGAATGCCCTGCCCTATGGAAGGACAGATTGTTAACTCTGGGTAAAACGCTGCTCGAGAGTCTCGAACAACTGTCTGGCTTAAATGTCAACAACTTAATAAAGTTCTTAAACCACACAGACTGGATATAGTCAAGCTGTAAATAACCGTTAAGCAAGTTGGTAACGAGGATGTGGCAACAAAATGGTGCAGAAGCGCTAGTTGGATTCTCTATGAATCACCACTTTAACCAACCAACCAACAAATAAATCAATTTTCATAAAAACATACGGCAATACTCAAAATACTTGGATCACTTGACATGCAAAATACTTGAGTCACTTGACTGCAAGTCTGAGTAAAAAATTATACCATGTTTTGAAGGTCAAAATTCACTCAAGATAAAACAGGATTTTCCAATAAGGGCTGCTCGAAATGGGATAAAACAAGCTATGAGAGATTAATTTTTCAAAGAATCTGCCGCATACATCCGACTGAATTTGAGAAATGAACTAGGCTATGTTGACCATGCAAGCATCGGTTTATTGCATTGCCATTTAGAAAACCGCTCAAGCAAAATTATAATGCGGCCAAATCACAAAACCTTGGATAGTCATACCCTTAAATTTTTCATAATAAAGTTGTATTATTGCTGGCGTGCTGCTCACACGCGTACGCGCACCTTCATGGTGATTTGGCATCAGTGACTGAATACTAAACAACAGATTTGACAGTAAAAAGACCACAGCCTTTAAACATCGACCGTCCTCATTAGAAAATCCTTTATTATAGGGAAGAAATTCCGACTGACATCATCAAATGATGCCGAGTGGAAAGAGTTAAAAAATCTATTTTGTTGTGCATTTTTGGCCAACTTTTTTTAGATTTTGAGCTACCGTATTTATTGGCAACAATGTTGCATTACTTAATCAAGCAAAAGTTGTATTTATAGTTGATGTCATGCAGACGAATGTGTCACAGAGCTGAAATTATGAGAGGCAGCGTCGCAGTCAAGCATTTTTTTCTGTGGGTGAAGAGGATTGGAATTAACAATAAATTAAAAAAAGTGAAATGAATTATTTATTTATTTGTTTATTCCATTTATTCATTATTTCAAATTCCGAATTCCGATCAGTTGAAAAGTGTCATAGACCAACTTTTATCCGGTGAAGCATTTGCAAGCACTTTGAACTCTATTAGATCAAAAGTGAAGCGTTTCTTGCATTATGAAGTATGGACAATTTCAAATCTTCTAATTTTAGGGGTTTTAGCACTCCCATAGCCCCTTCTTTAAACACAAGCCTGGAGGGAAGTATAAATAACGTAGCATAAATTTATGTCTGTGCTTGTGTGCAATAATAGAGGAGGAGGCAGCTACACAAAACTCATTCAATTGTCATGCATTTTTTTCCTAAAACTCATAAATGAGAAAAGCTGAAATGTGCAAGAGTATGAACGTTTGTGTGTGTCGTAATTTTTTTTGATTTACCATAGTGTTTCTTGTAGTAAATATGAATGATTGGCAAGTGCACATTTGAAATAGGATACGTCTGTAAGCTGGAGGTGTTTAATTTGAATAAGCTGATATGCGTTGAGAATTTTTTGAATTATGAGGTGGAAAAACTTAAATGGTATTAAATGTGGTATTCATGAATCAAGTACAATGACCGCGCGTCCGCAAAAAAGATCACCAGAAAATGCCATCAGAAGTGAGAATTTATAAATAAAATCTATTAGTTAGTTACATCAATTAACGTGTGATCTAAAAAATAGAATTATGCAATTTATTTAATAAAATTAATATCGCTAAATTAGTTAAGAATAAAACAATTTGTTTCTAAGTCTTAGAAACTTTTTTTTTCATGTTACTTTTTCTACAACCCAAAAAGGCGCGCCGACTTATGACACTCAGTAGTTTTGTCACTATCAAATTTAGCGGAGTTCCCGATAAATATTTTTTATATTTAATACCTATGAAGCTGGCTCATAATAGCCTAAGTTAATATTTTTATAATCCATACAAGCTGTACTTATCGGGGTACTGTTAGTGCAAAAGCGCATAAGAGTAGTTTCCTAATAAGTAAAGTAAGTGAATTATGAAGAATTTTTTAGTACATGAAAATATTTTTCAATTCAGATATTTTGATGGTCACTAAATCGCCGGAAAATACTAAGAAATTTTGTGAATTTTTTCAGAAGGTCTGTGCATTGAATCAAAATTCTGAAAAAAATCCTTATTTGCTCATGCTATAAGTTAATAAGTATACCAAAGTGATTTTGGTTGTTTTTTAAGAGCTTGAAAACTTAAAATGGTAATCATCATCATCATTGTTGGCGTGACGCTCCAGGTTAAACCTTGGCATCCTCAATGGCTCAATAACTTCGACCAGGAATCTCGATTTTTCAGTCCAAAGATCTTGGCGTCGTCATTGTATCCTCAGAACATGTCCAAACCACACAAAATAGTTTTACAAAACAGAAATACTTTTAGAATCATTTTTTTTTCTCGTGAACAATTTATTGGCATTTATTTTTTTAATATGATTTCCGATACACAGTTTGCAGCGGCGGCGTAAGATAATTTCGGCCCTTTCGAATGCGTGCATAAAAATACCGCCTCGAAACGCTTCGCGTACTTCTCACTCATTCTGTTTTGTTGCGCTTACGGGAAAGTTTCGAATGCCACTAACTTGAGTTAGCACTGGTGTCGTAGTCCTTGAGTGGGATTATTACGAACGAAATATATCTTGAAGTTACAAGAAAAAAATCGGTTCTTTTCTTTTGACACAGACTGTATCGTCTACGAGTTACATGGTCCATTCCGTTAGTCACATTTTTAACAGCGAGTTTATAAAAAAATTCAGTACAGATAGATTCGATTATATTGATTTGAGGTTTGCCCTACGACTTCAGGTCTTTTAGGCGTTTTACTTATCACAGTATTCCATTCACACCCAGTTCCCTTATTAAACTTAAGATAGAGCTGGGTTGGGCTGAGCGTATGCGCTTATCTGCTGGCTGTAATTGGTCCAGATGTCTCAACCTTCTCCACGCTTCAGCGCTGCATTCAAGAAGAAGGCAAATTGAAGTCTCTTGGAGTTGGTCGGAGAAACGAAAACAATCAGTGGACCTCATTAAAATAATGTGCAGCTGACTACGAAGTCTTCAATGGTCTCATGCCCGTGAGCATTCTCAGGTTGTCCTTGGAGAGGGTTATGAGTTGTCTACACCTCTTTTGATTATATCACACCCAGTAAGGATTTCGCTATAATTTGGCTCCGGCTAACCTTCTTTAGCCTTAGCTCTTAACCCGTAAGCTTCTTCTTGATGTTGTGTTGTCCTATAGCAAGGAAGATCTCTTGTCCTATTAATAACGAGGCCGCAGCCGCTACTTGCGTACGCTACTTCATTCCCCGTTATACCCCGTGTCCTGGGACCCAAATTAGGCGGATCCGAGTGTGCGCGCCTAGCAGATTCAGTGTTTCTCGATACACTTAAGGACCAGTGAGGACTTAATCTCACAGGATGACGCAGTCTTGGGTGTCGCCTGACTATCGCACAGAATGGCAGTTCGCTCATTACGGAAATTCCTGTCGAAGTTGATCTCTGCACATAGATAGATGGGATACACCTCCTACTACGTACGGAAATAAGTTCCAAATACAAAACAAAGAACAAAACAACAACAAAAATTTAAGTTAACAAAAAAACAAAAAAATGCATTCTCCGGCAATAAAGAAAAGCTAAAAGCATTTTTGAAAAAAAAGGACTTGTTAAATAAAATATTAAAATAAAAAAAACATCTCCAATTTTGTAAATAAAAATCCATTTTATCAAACAAGGGGTTGTTAAATAAAATAAAAAATAAAATTAAAAAAATAAATAAAAAAATAATAAATTAAAAAAAACCATTTCCAATTTAAAAAAAAACTATTTAAAAAAATTCCCTTTTTTTCAAAATGGCTTTTGAAATAATTTATAAAAACTAAAAAAACAACCATTTCCAATTTTGTAAAAAAACTATTTACAAAAATCAGTTTTTTCAAAAATGGCTTGCTAAATAAAATATTAAATAAAAAAAAAATATTAGCTCAATTTTGTAAAAAACATATGTAAAAAAATATTTTTTTTTAAATGGCTTGTTAAATAAAATATTATATTAAATAAAAAAAAATAGTTTCAATTTTTCAAAAATGGCTTGTTAAACTAAATCTTAAAATTAAAAAACAACCATTTCCAATTTTGTAAAAAAACTATTTATAATAAAAAACATCCAGTTTTTCAAAAATGACTTGTTAAATAATTTGTTAAAATTAAAAAACAATCATATCCAATTAAAAAAAAAACTATTTGAACAAATACATTTTTTAAAAAATTCTCAATAAATTTTTCAATTAATACAGAGAGCTGAATAGAGTTGTAAATATGTAATTGAAACTAGAAGTGAATTGGTCTAGATTTTTATGAGTCAGTTATCCGGCGAACTCGAGAAAAACGTGTTTAAAGTACCGTACACATTAGACTACATAGGAAGAAGTGAGTCAAATTTCTAAACTGGAGTATTTTGACAATTTTCTCACTTTAGTCATTTCAGTGTGCCATTCTACTTCTAAGTAGTACTTTTCAAAAAAAAAAAAAAATAATGATTTGGGCGTAAACTTCTGGCCGAGCTCCTCCTAATTGTGGTGTGCGTCTTGATGTTGTTTCACAAATGGAGAGACCCTTGCTTAAATTTAACCCGCCTCTGAACGGAAAATGGATTTTACGAGAAGCTTTTTCATTACTGACCGCTATTAGAACAAACTTTTTCTATCATTTCGTTGTTTCATGCACGAAGACTCGAACCTTCGCACTCCCGAATGGCAGTCACACATCAATGAGTTGGTGTTTTATTTTTACTATTTTTTTTTTTTTTTGGCGATGCCTTCGCACCATATAGTAACCGTCCCTACTACGTGTGATGTGATTCCACTAAAACTATTCCTCCTCTTCTCTTGGATTTTTACCTCCACTGCTTCCGCATTGGTTCGAGGTAGAGGGCCAAAACTAGGCCAAGGCTAAGAAGGACACTTACTTACTCCTGTAACCAGGGTCGCCTGTTTTAAGAAACCTTTGCTCAATGCTATTCGGCATAAGTTTCCATTTCACGCTTCTTTTTTGGGATAATATCCTCCACGAAATTTGCGACGGCATTCCATTTTTCTTCGTCTATCTTCATTTTCTCGATTATTTCTTCAGGTGTAAATAAACCAATAGCTCGTTGCAGAGCTGTTCTCTCCATGTTCACCTCTCGTATTTAAAGAAGGTGTGTTCCGCATCATCACACTCAGTATCTCCATAAATGCAGTTTGGTAGGTTCACATTTTTTCCATTCACCACAAGGCCTTGGGAAAAGAAGCATTGTCTGGACACTGTGTAAGGTAATAGTTAACCTCACCGCGCTTTCTTTCTACCCACTTTTTTAGATCGGGTATTAGTTTCATTGTCCATCTACCGTATCGTTCAGAGCTCCAATTGAATTCTAATGTTAAAAAAGCATAGTCCTGAGATTTTTGCCTCCCATCTCCGTTTGCGCTCTTGCGCTAGAATATCTATAGGGATCGTTTCGCTGATAACTCAAACCGCTGCTTCAGATACTGTTCTGTATGAAGAAGTCACTCTCAGAGCGCAGGTACGTTGCACAGATTGCAAAGTTTTTCGCCGGCATTGCACGCTTAGCGAATCTGCCGTTATTTCGCATCCGTATAGAAGAATCGAGTTCGTCGTGTCTCCGTTCGCTTGTTCTCCATTGGACCTCCAAGGCTTGTCATGAGCTTACTTAACATGTCCCTTACTTTGGCAGCTCTTGTGTTAGCATGATTCATGTGCGCCCAGTAAGTTAGCCTTGTGTGCAATTGCACTTCTATGTATTTGACAACTTTTTTTTGTCGATAAATGGCATCGAGTACTTGTATATCTACTTCTAATGGGATACGTCTGTTAGTTAGAAGGATTAGCTTTGTTTTCTCTGTGGCCAGTCTTAATCCATGGTCCTCTAGCCATGTCTGAACTCGGATCATCAACTGATTTACCTTCCTTTTGGCTTCGTCAGTGTTTCGAGCGATTATTAGAGCTGATATGTCAGCTGCGTATCCAACTAAATGCACATCCTCAGGCATCTCAATTCGAAGGATTTCGTCGTAGTTATATTCCCAAGTTCAGGTCCGAGTATTGATCCCTGGGCCGCACCTGCTGTTATTTGTTAAGTATTGCATCCTTCTCGGGTTTCGTATAAGAGCACGCGATTGCTTAGATAACTACGAATCATCTTCAATAGATTATTCGTTATCTTGAATTTTACCTTTAAGGCTTCAATTACGTCGTCCCAACTTAAACTGTGCATTTCTAATATCCAGTGTGGCTAGTAATACTAAGCGTTTGGACTATCGATTACCTGCTTGGGCATGTTCTACGCTAGCTGTTACATCTTGGATGGCTCCTAAGGTATCATAGATCTGCCACTTATAAAACCATGCTGCCTGTCAGACAGGCCGCCACTGTTCTCTACGGTTTCGCTAAGCCCACGCTTTATCCGTTTCTCAAAGAGTTTTCTTGCGCTATCCAGCATACGTAGCGATCTATAAGCGGACGCTAATGGTGGGTCTCCCTTTCCCTTATTAATTAGTACTAGTTTTGTTTTTTCTCCTATTTCTGGAAGAATTCCTTCTTTTATTCATGCGTTGTACATGTTTAGCAGCAAAAGAGAGCGTTCGACGGCAATAGTTTCAGTATTTCCGCAACCAGGCCATCAGATCCTGGCGTTTATTGCATTTCATTGCTTTTGCAGCATCTATTAGTTCTTCTTCTGTGAATGGGGCAGGTTCCGTTGCTTCATACTCGAGTTCTTCCCTCTGGACACAGTGTGTTGGGAAGAGTGTGTCGACTATTTTGTTTACCACTTCGATTTCCATATCAGCAGGTTTCCAACTCATTCGACTACGGCGGCCGCAATAGCACTTCCAAGCAAAAGCAATGGACATTTCGAAATTTCTACAGTGGCCCTTGCCCTTTAAATAAAAAAATTTGACTGAAAGTGCTTAAAGGAATATTTTTGTGTTGTTGTAAATCTCATGAATAGTTGCTTTTTCGGCAAGTCAATGACATCGCCTAGCTATTGTTAAAATCTTTATTGTTCCTCTGTTAAATTTATATTTTTTTCCTCTTCATTATTATGTCTTTGCTTGATAAAACCAAACATTGAAGCAAAATATTTGTGCTGCTTAGCCAGTGACAGCATCATAATTTAATAGTCCACTCTTTGTAAGCTGTCTTTTATTGCTAATGCTTTGAGTCTTTTGTGCCAAATCTCAACATAAATCTCCATTCTAACTAGTCGACATTTCACCCTTCTTCTTCTTCGCCTTGCAAAAGCTTCAAGAGTTCAACTAATGGCAGCCATTGGACTAATTCTAGTGAAAGCACTAAAAGTTGAGCGTTCAGAGATCAGCAACTGAAAATGTAAAAAAGTACAAATTATTGTTGTTTGTTTTTTTTTACGCTAGGCGAAACCAAGACTTGATATAGTCACCTAAGTGGCCACTTGGCGCACCCAAAAGATTTCAACTGCGCGTTAAGTAGTTTGTGAGCAAAAGCATAATTCGCGATCTAATTATGTACTTTTCTTTAAAATAAATTTTGTACACCTACATTTGTAAGTATGCGAGTAAGGGAAATAAGAATTGCAAAATTAATGATGCAAAATGAGAAATGTTCATAAGTATTTTTATTTGCGCTTCACTTCAGCTTTTGCTTATGCCACGCAAATTGTTGCTTGCTTCTTATAATAATTAATGATGCGCCATAAATGCTGACTAATTTAATTACTAGTTAACAAATTTATCTAGTAAAACATACGCGTTTATTGGAAAAATGAAATATAAGCTCACCATTATAGTTATTTCCATTTCTTTGTACTTTTCAAAACTTATCTGAAATCTTGTTATTCAACGGCAGACAAAGATTTTCAGTAAATTTTTCACCAGCGAATAGTTGAGAGTTGCACATTTTAACGCTTGAATACGCAACCATTACTTTTTCTTTTTTTACTGCAATGATTTTAAGTCAGAATTTGTCATTAAATGTTGCCGGGTCAGCGCGCATTCGCTGGAGCGTTACAGTCTTTCATTGCTTGCATAATTACTGGCAGACAACAACTTCTTGTTGTGTTTTAGCTCCTCGTTTTCATTGATGAAAAATGGATTTCTGCTAACATCTTTAAGTTGTAGATGGAACAGAATTTGTTTCTAGGCGAGTGAGTACAGTGAGAAATCACCTTTGCAGACATTTGCTAGAGCCTGAGCCACCTTAAAGGTGAATCAGGAGACATCTCTTCGACTACACCGACGAAACGCAACTGCAAACTTCTTCTTCTTAATTAGCGCGATAACCGCTTACGCGATTTTGGCCGAATTTAACAAAGCGCGCCAGTCGTTTCTTTCTCGTGCTAACCGGTGCCAATTGGACACACCAAGGGAAGCCAAATCCTTCTCCACCTGATCTTTCCAACGCAGAGGAGGCCTTCCTCTTAATCTACTACCACCAACTGGCACCGCATCGAATTCTTTCAAAGCCGGAGCGTTTGCATCCATTCGGACGACATGACCCATCCAACATAGCCGCTGGATCTTTATTCGCTGCGCTATGTTTTTATCGTCGTAAACCTCATACAGCTCATCGTTCCATCGCCTGCGATATTCGTCGTTGCCAACGTGCAAAGGTCCAAAAATCTTACGCAGAATCTTTCTCTCAAACACTCCAAGTGTCACTTCATCGGATGTTGTCATCGTCCAAGCTTCTGCGCCATACGTTAGGACGGGCATGATGAGAGTCTTGTAGAGTGTTAGTTTTGTTCGTCGAGAGAGGACTTCTTCATCTCTTCGACTACACCGACGAAATCTAGGACCAAACGTAACGGCAACTACTGGACCGGACAGTACGAGTATATAGACAAACATTAAACGAAATTCATCGGGAGACTCTAACCACCTTCCTAAGCCCCGACCACCGAAAGCCGTTTTCGGAGTCCAACCACCAGCCATTGCAGAGTTCCAACTGCCTCATGAGACTCACGTAACTTTGACTCACATACGAGATGTGTTCAAGCAGGATCGCGAATTTTGTGTTTTTTTTCAAAAATTACTTATTCATTGATTAATATCTATTTTGTCCCCTTCATAGTGCCAACGTTTTTTCCTATCTTCGAAGCACTTCAAAAAATCATTTTTTTTTTAATCTTATTCAGCTCCTCCTTCGACGCCGTCTTTATCTCGTCAATCGGAACGTAGAGTTGTCCTTTCATGGCCCTCTTCAGTTTCGAGAACAAGTAAAAATCACAGAGGCCAGATCTGGGGAATACGGTGGCTATGGCATCATTAGTGTGTTGTTTTTCGCCAAAAAGTCGCGCACAAGCAACGATGTGTGAGCAGGGGCATAATCGTGATCCAAGAGCCAATTTTTGTTCTTCCACAAATCCGGGCGTTTCTGGCGGATTGCTTCTCGCAAATTGCGCATAACTTGCAGGTAATATTCCTTATTGACCGTTTTACCCTCTGGCAAGAACTTGTGATGCACAACGCCCCTGCAATCGAAGGAAACGGTAAGCAGAACTTTTACATTCGACCGAACTTGGCGCGCTTTTTTCGGTCTTCGTTCGTGCGGCAGCTTAAATTGAGACCAGTTATGACCCTGTGAATTTGGGTCGTCGCGGACAGAGTCCAACATTTCATAAGCAATGTTCATGCGATGCTGCTTTTGGTCGAAATTGAGCAGTTTTGGTTCGAATTTTGCGGCGACCCATCTCATGCCCAAATCATTGAAAAAAATCGAATGGCTCGAGCCAATCGATATGCCTACGTCCTCAGCAACTTCTCTAATGGGGATTTGTCGATTGGCCAATACCATTTTCTTCACTTCATCAATTTTTTCGGCTGTTGTTGAAGTGCTCGGGTGGTCGGCACGCTTTTTGTCGTTCACATCTTCTTGGCCTTCTGAGAACATTTTGTACCACCGATAATCGTTGTCTGTCAACAATTACCTGAAAATTCAAAATAGCCGAACTCTTCGTCATGAGTGAGAGACATGAGTACCAACATATCGCCACAAGAAAATCGAAATTCGAATATACGTAATCTGTGAAAATTCAAAATTCGCGATACTTTTTGAACACACTTCGTATGTTCTAGACACTGTAGCAGGTTAAACTAATATTTAACCAGAATCGCTCTCTCCTTCTGGATCGAACCTGACGAAACAGCATGTTTCCTGGGTCTGCCGTTAGATAAGTTGAGCAAAGCCGATCGGTTACTACCGCACACTGACAGAACCTAGTGAACTCTTACAACAGCAACAACGAGGTATCCACGTGAGAGGCATGGTCAGGGCTAACGAGAAGGGAAGCTTCTGGGGGCTACTCTGACATATACAAATTAAAGGCTTCCCGAAAATCACAGCATCTGTCTCGGAACGAGCGGCTGCAAAAAGCGTCCGTGCTTCAAACTTCTCATGCTATTGAATATCTGGGCTCAGGAGCTCATCAAATATTTCTTACGCTTGTAACTTATGGATGTACACAGAAATGTGGAAAAACCGCCTGCCACGGCAGAAGGCACGTCGGATATGGAAATAGTAATTTTCATATATATATAATTGGCGCGTACACCCTTTTTTTGGGTGTTTGGCCGAGCTCCTCCTCCTATTTGTGGTGTGCGCCTTGATGTTGTTCCACAAATGGAGAGACCTACAGTTTTAAGCCGATTCCGAACGGCAGATATTTTTATGAGGTGCTTTTTTCATGGCAGAAATACACTCGGAGGTTTGCCATTGTCTGCCAAGGGGCGACCGCTATTAGAAAAATGTTTTTATTAATTTTGGTTTCACCGGGATTCGAACCAACGTTCTCTCTGTGAATTCCGAATGGTAATCACGCACCAACCCATTCGGCTACGGCGGCCGAACATAACCAGACAACCCATACCAGAACAAAAACCTGACAACTCAAAGTTCCCAGCTCTGTAAAAGAAATTGTCAAAATTTCATCAAAACTTTTAACAGAAAATTCTAGACTTTTTTGATTATACAATTTTTGGCAATTTTTTACTTTGTTTACGTTGCCTGGCTTTTTCCATATAAAACATTCGAGCATCTACTTTGTACGAAAGAAATGACGTGACACCTCAGCTATTTCTGTACCTCAGTATTTTGTGGTCACTTAAACCTGCACTCTGTTGTACTGAAATTAAACTGGCTATAAAACCGCATCTTCAGAAAAATTCTAGAAATTCTATTTAAAAAGTTGAAATTTTGGAAATATTTGAAAAATTTTATACAAAATTTCAAATTATGTATTGTAGTATATGGTTTTTTGTTGTTATGTTTTTATTAAAAAATAAAAATCGTAAGGATACGAATAAATAATTAATAAATAAAATAGCGGTCCATCCGAATGGATACAAACGCTCCGACTCTGAAAGTATTCGAGTCGGTACCAGCTGGTGGTACCTGGGAAGAGGAAGACCTCCTTTGCGTAGGAAAGATCAGGTGGAGAAGGACTTGGCTTCACTTGGTGTGTCCAACTGGCGCCGATTAGCACGGGAAGGAAACGACTGGCGCGCTCTGCCTCGGCCAAAATCGCGTAAGCGGTTATAGCGCCAATTAAGAAGAAGAAGAGGTTAGGACAAGCATAATATTATGGCATCATCATATACAAGTACCTATTTCATTCCTAAAATTTGTACAGTCAAAGTGGGAAATAGAAGTTCTTTTGTTCCTGATTTGATACCTAATTGGTCATGTTAATATGCTAATAAGATTCGAAAAGCTGAGCTTGTAGTAACCTAATGAATGCGAGTGGTTCTACGCTACACTAAGTCCACACGATCATTCTGCGCCTACATGTGGACCGCATTTCAATTACCTAAGACGATCTATTATAACTTCTCATATTATGTTTTTCCCCCCTTTTTTGTTTTAAGATCTGTACCAATAGCGGCCCCAAGACACTTCTAAGCACACCTTCCCTTATGGTATGAGTCGATGGTAGATGGCAATAATTAAGTAAATATTTCCTAAGAGTTTTTTCTAGATTTTTAGTTGCTAAAATATTTAAGTATAAACATTGCACTCAGCTTCTCGCATACTCATAAATTAACTCATTTTGGTATTTTTTGCACAAATGTTAAGAATTTGCTAACTACAGTTTTTACTTACGTACAACGTTGATGAACTTATAAATATAGGCATTAACAATATTCTTTCTACAACCGCCTTTATTTCGCGGGCGTTATTGATGATCGCAACGCCAGGTGTGCCGCATCTTTGAGCGAATAATTAAAAAAAAATGTGGTTGGATTCATTAGCAGCGCATTCCATAAAAGTTCTTAACATACAAGTGTATGTAAGTAATTAATATTAATGCGTACATACATTCATACATACATATGTATTGCAAAGTTTGAATATCAAGTTGTAAGAATATCAAACACCCACAAGCAATTAATTACATCGGCTTACAAATTTTTGTTTAGGGTGTAAATTATATTTTTTTAAATACATTTTATATACCTTGTTTACTTACATGCATGTATGTAATTACCACATATGTATCACATATCATAGTCATCATACCATATAATCATTGACAATTGTCGACTTGGATACTTTCATTTGATCGCTCACAACTTCCTTATTTATAGGCTGTAATAACTATGTTTCTCCCCGCTCAATTTTTGATTTTTTTCAGTTTGAAAACAGAAATTAATGAAACCTGAAATGACTCATCAGTTTCTTAGAAACTATTAGGCCCTTCAAAAAGTGATGTAATAGCCGCGACAGACGATGCCGTTAATCGGAATTAACGACTTAATTCGGAATTATCTTAGGAATTAAGTGAATTAATTCTCATCATTTAAGCGGATTAGGGTATCTTTCGATGGCAACATTGCAGAAAGACTGTATGCAACGCTAGTTCGCACTAACACGTTTGAAATTACGAGGGCGTTCCTGGGGGAAGTTGGTGTTAACATCGGGTGCTGACATCTATCAAACGACGGCAAACCAAATTGCAAACTGATTAATAGGTTAGTTTGGATTTGGCAGCTATTCGAGTAAGACGTGTTTCGTGATTTCCACTAAGATGGAAAACGAGCAGTCCGGTAATTCGCTTTTTGTTTTTGGATGGGAAAAAAATGCGTGGAAATAAAAGCAGACGCTGGAGATGCTTCGCAATCTATGCACACAGTTCATATTGTATTGGTTCAACGAATTTAACCGTGGGCGAACATCCGGTTTTGATGAGAAGCGACCTGAACGCCCGGCAGACGTGGTTACCGAGCTCCCTCTGGCCTCAACCTGTCGAAACAGCATGTTTCCTGAGGCTACCCTTAGATGAGTTAGACGAAGACAACCGGTGATATACACTACACTGACGGGACTTGTATTACTGCTACAACAACATGATGACATGATTCTCGCTGAACGACGAACGAAAGTGCGCGAAATAACAGAGGTCATATGTGTGTCAACGGCAACAGCAGTTAATATTTTACGAGTACATGATAAGTTGGCGTTGAAAAAATTGTCAGCCCGATGGGTGTCGCGATTGGCCACGGTGGACAACAAGCGGATGCGGCTGTTAACTTCGAAGCAATGTTTGGTTTTGAGCTCCGGAGGAATTTTTACGTCAATTTCTCACCGTTGATGAAGCCTGGATTCATCATTACACACCAGAAACTAAGAAACAATCAAAGGAATGGATTTCTCCTGGTGAATTTGCTCCAGAGAAGGCGGAGACAGCCCCATCGACCGGAAAGGTCATGGCGACGATTTTTTGAGATGCGAACGACGTCATTCTCATGGATTTTTTAGAAAAAGGAAGAACGATCACGGGACAATACTACAGTGAGTTATTGGACCGCTTTCACGAAAAATTGAAGGGGACACGGCAGGATTTGGTGAAAAGGAAGGTGCAGTTTCACCACGATAACGCACATTTATCCGGAGTTGTTGCCGCCAAACTGCTTGAATGGCTGCGAATCATGCAAAAAAAAAATTATAATGTTAAAAAAAATTACAAAAAAAAAAAAATAACTCGAAAGTAATGCAATTTTTATAGCTGAAAAACGGAGAATTAGAAATATCTCGAAAACTTGTTTATAAATACGAAATTACTTCTATTTCCGAAATCAGCATCGAGCGATTTCGCATAGGCATTTTTTCTGTAAAGCAGTGTTATTAACGCTGCGACTTTTGTTTTCTTTACCAAACTTACTTTCTTTAATTTCTTGTAGTTTACAGAGAAAAAATATTGATCAATCTAGAACCTAGTTCAACAATTCTTTTAATAACATTTTGAAGTGGTGCTTTGTGGAAGAAAAATCTAGACTATAGGATCTGAGAGCGAATTAAATTATTTGAAATTTCTAAAAATCGGAGCATTGAAAGTATAATTAGTTTTAACCGTCCCTAACCAGAAAATAGCATGATTTCGTAAGCTTCGCTGGTATTGAAATTAATTTTCTCGAGTAGTGATGGGGAGGCGGGGGAGAAAATAGATCTTCTAATATCTACTGTTTTTAGATTAATGAGCAAGCACCGGCTTTTATAGGATGGAATTTGGTCAGTGAAAGAACACAAAGTATAACGCACAAAAGCTCTTTGAACTCGTTTAAACCAACTAATATGAGATCCCGGCGGCATCATAGGGACGTATTTTTTCCAAAATGAGGCCGGTCAGGCAGTTACTGTGAATAGTGTTCGCTATCATGAGATGATAATGAACTTTTTATGGCCCGAATTGGAAGATATGGATGTGGACGATATGTGGTTTCAACAGGACGGTGCCACTTGTTACACAGCTAACGAAACAATGGCTCTTTTGCGCGAAAAATTTGATGGCCGAATAATCTCACGTCGCGGCGATCGCAATTGGTCGCCAAGATCATGTGATTTGACAACGTTCGACTTCTTTCTTTGGGGTTATTTGAAAGAAAAGGTGTACGTAGATAAGCCAGCAACAATTCAAGAGCTAAAGGATGAGATAATTCGGTACATTACCGGCAGAGAACATCAATTATGCCTCAGCGTCATCGAAAAGTTGGACCATCGGATGGCGGTGTGCCGCCGAGACCGCGGCAGCTATGTATTTTGCCAATATTTTATTTCATACATAATTGAATTATACTAATATTATCATAATAAAGAGATATGACAATAATTTTTTAAAAAATTGTATTTTATTCAAAATCAACACCGGCCATTGAAACTTAACCGCCCTTTACTAGTAGTTGGATCACTAAGGGTCAATATCATGCGCCCTGCAGTGCTTGTAACAAAAATAGTGAGTGCTAAGGGCACTCTGGAGTAACTCGTGTTTCATTGCACAGCATTTCGCAATTTGCGACTTATCTTCCTTTGCTCTGCGTTCAGCTATTCACTGTCAGACATTGCAGATCAGAGAATCAAGAATATACTAGAACGTTCGAATCTCTATGAAGCACAAAACGAAGAAAAAGTTTTTTCTAATAGCGGTCTTCCCTCAGCAGGCAATGGCAAACTTCCGAGTGACTTTCTGTCATTCGGAGTCGGCGTAAAACTGTAGGTCCCTTCATTTAAGGAAATGGAAGAAGAGGAGCTCCTCCAAACACCTAAAAAGGGTGCAAGCGCCAATTATATACATATATAATGTTTTACGAAGAGGATATAAGAAAGAACATCTCTTAGCAATAGTAGGAACCAGTTTTGGTCTATGTGAATTCACAATTAATGAGACAAGTTAACCTAACCTTAATTCTGTCTACAATTACTATCTCAAATCAAATGATGAATATCACCACATTTAACCCTATTTCATATCTGTACCCTTTCCACCTATGAAGATAGGAAATGTGAATGCCTTCGCAACAGCACTTTGTGTAGTACAAAATTCTATTATTATTATTAATTCAAAATTGTGTCCACTAATTTGCTGCAGTTGAAATACAAGTATGAGACGTTTTTGTCTAAAATTTATTTTGGAAGCGCTCCATCTGGGAGAGTAAGTTCATTCAATCTCTCCAAGCCATAAACTCCGAACTAAGCAAGCATTCCATATATCCACAAAAATGCATTCGCCTCGCATTCTGCTTACAATTTCCATTTTTCAAGTTTATTACACACACAGCGACATATGTGGCTATGGAAATAAAGAATAAGTAGAAAACTTTGGATTGTCGATATTTGACGTATTGCCAATTTTCATTTTATTATGTGGGTGCTGAATGCGAATGCAATCGAATTCCAAAGCAGATAATTTCTAGCATGTAGCATATTAAATTTGCATAATTATAAATGTGAAATATGCCCGTACAATAAGGATGCAAGTGTGCATGTAAAATTAAAAAACCATAATCGCCAATTACAAATCTCGCTTGATTAATAAACGACAGGGGCGCGTCCACATGGGCGTCATTATAGATACCTCTCCTAGCGTACGGTTGCGGTCATATGTATGTATAACTGCCCTGCAGGAAAAACCTGAGCTAGCGAACGAACTTCTGGCTCAGAACTATTGTAGTTAGTTACGCCAATTGGAAGCCCTTTCTCTACTCACGTTTCAAGTAGCGGCATCTATGCTCAGAACTTAGCAATAGCGGCTTTGGATTGACTACTTTTATGCTCGCTAGAGAATTCTGCTGGTTACTAAGCAAAATATTTGTATGCTGAAGCAACAACAGTTTAGCGAAGTTCAGACGACTTTTGTTTTTAACTACTTAGCTTACAAGCGACGTGCTTTGCCCAGTACTTCCAAGTATAAATAAGTGGAGATAATTTTTTATACATTTTTATGCGCACGATTAAATTTTTTTTAAATATTTTCAGGCGAGATGCTTTGAAAAGCAATATAATTACATATTTCTTATTGTAATATAAATTTATCCTCAGTTCGTAACAATCGAAAAAGCATGTAGCGCGAGGAAATTGATACCTCCTAAGCCAAGCCGTGTAAAATTCACCAGTTACCTATACGAAAAAAGAAGTACTAGCAGGAACTAGTCGAGGTTAGTAATCATTCGATACCACCTCCAGTAGCAGAAAAAAACATCTGGTTCTGAATAAATACCGGTAAAAAGTACTGCGTATATTCAAGTATAGGTTGTAAGCTCTGCCTTTTTCAAACTAAATAAAGAAGCAAAGCGAATGGGTCTGGTGGTGAACGAGGCGAATGGGCCTGGTTGAAACGACAGGGGGTGTCATCAAACAAACAGTCGGTACACTCGCTTATTGGCACCCACGTCACTGTAGGCAGTTATGATTATAAATGAGTAATAAAGACCTCTCTCGAGGAACAAAACTAACACTCTACAAGGCTCTCATTATGCCCGTTTTATTGTATGGCGCAGAAGTTTGGACGATGACAATATCCGATGAAGCGACACTTGAAGTGCTTGAGAGAAAGATTCTGCGGAAGATTTTTACACGTTGGGGACGTAGAGTAGACGATGGAGCAATGAGCTGTATGAGCTTTACGACGACATAGACATGGTGCAGAGAATAAAGATACAGCGGCTATGTTGGCTGGGTCATGTCGTCCGAATGGATGCAAACGCTCCGGTTCTGAAAGTACAGATATATTCAAGTAACTAAAAAAATTTTAAATATAAAGATCAGATTTTTTTTTCTTTAATTTTTATTATTGAAAGGAAAATCTTCTTTATACGTTTTGTTAGAATTTTACAAACCGAATTGCACAAAAATTTAAATGTTTACATTTAGCTAAAATATTAAGCAAAAAAATCGTCCACACTGACTAACGCCAGCCACTGTCGGATGCCAGCCACTTCAATTGGTTACAATTTTTGCGGGTTCTTGCTTGTGGGTTCTTGTGACTTGTTATAACTTCTTTTGAGCCTTGCTTCCCTTGAGGATATAATGCTACCCAAAAGGAGCTGACTTCCTCAAGCTTTATCATCATAAATCCCTAGAGTTCCAGTGTGGAACATAGGGTGACAACGAATTTCTTCTATTCGGGTCTGTTTTGCGTCAATCTCTCATCTTCATTCCACCTAAGCTGCATGGCGCGGGTTTCTGACTTCAGCAGTCGCCTCCAGGTATTCGCTGGTCTTCCGCGTCTGCGGCTCCCATAGTGGTTTGAGTCAATGGCGGCCCTTGTTCATTCACCATTTCCTTAGCGTAGAACATGGCCAATCCAACACCATTTTCTCTTTCGGGTCTCTAGTTGGACAGCTTCGAGATCGATACCATAGGTTGACAAAGTTTGCATATTTCCTGTGCTTATACGCGTTTTTTGGATATTGATCTTCAGCCCTGCTTTCCCAAGCTTAGTACCCTCGATTCAAAATTCTTATCGATTTGCGCTTACAGGTCGAGTTTAAGTGCATTGCCGACATTTATTTCGAAGTGTACTTCCGCTGTTCTCTCTTTTAGCAGCGTTAATTTTTGATGATGAACTCTTAACCAAGTTTAACAAAGCCTTAACAAAGCGTTACCATAAAGAAGTAGCAAATACTGCAAAAGAGTATCGATCCCCAGCACCAAACTCGAAGCGAGTACAGAACAACTTGCTTCCAGAAAAAAAGTATTGACTATTTACTCGGGGGTGGCATAATGGCATGTGGGTTCCTCGATTTGCGCAAAAAAGTCTGAACGCACAGCACAAAGAGGAGTAGGAGTTCGTCCAAAGACTCAAGAAATGGTGAAAGTGCCAACTATTTATTGTTATTATTTCTCTTATTATAAAGGTGTCGAGAAATCACTAGCCATTGTGTGAAATTCACTACAAGCGAACCACTTTGGTACGCGAGGTTTTTCCAGCAGGGAAATTTATGAATACGTCTTTGTAAACTAAGAGAATTTTGCATTCAACTATTTTTATGTGTTTTGTTTTATAATTTTTTCTTTTTAGTCACGTTGTGCAAATTCACTCAACTGAAACTGACGACACCCATAATCATAGCCATGGGCACAGTGCCTAATAACTATGCTTGTTCAAGTACAAAATACATTATAAATATCTATAATAAAGCAATCATAAACGATTTGGTATTTGCCCACCCACAAATTGCTTGCTTTGACAATTAAAAATCGTGTTCGATATTTTGCAATATCAAACAAAGTTTTGATCGATTGACGGAAATGGGTCATCAACGAAGCTAGCCGAAATTTCTGTAGAGTGCAGAGTCTGGTAGAGTTCATTGAGGTGTTTGATGTTTTTCAATCGACTGAATGGAGGTGAAGAAAGCTTTACTGCTACCAGTGAAAAAAATGAAAAAAGTTTGCAAAAAGTGGCGAGAATTTGTTTACATTTTATGTGGTGACCTACTAAAGTGATTGATTGGGCTTTGGGTTTTAAGGTTTTGTGGATTTCATTTGCTAATTGCTTTTGTTTGCTATTGGTAATTTTACATGCATTCATTGGCGTATCTTATATGAAAGTATATTAATTTTATATATTGTATGTATAGGGTGACCAGATGAGAATCATAGGAAAAGAGATTTAAATAAAACAGCAATGGTTTGAGACTCCAATGGTCATGAGATATCAATTTGAAATTAAATGCCTAGTATTGTGTATTAAACAAATCATTAAAAAAGCTGCCTCAGCTTTGCAAGTAGTGCTTCAAAGGCTCAACCAGTTTTGATAAACGCGGTCCAATATATGCGGCATTATAATGATAATAGCATCTCGAATGTTATCCCATAGCCCGCCCAAAGTACAATACCATAGCTGATTTGTTAGTTTAGACTAAGAAATTTACATATCCCTGAAGTAATTAATCGAGGGTACCAAGTAGTATAATAAACGACGGCTGATTGATAAACGCTTGCCGTCATTTAGTCGCCAAATCTCTCTATCAACTTGTTGTAGCAGTAACTCTGTCCTGTCAGTGTAGTGTAGTCACCGGTCGTCTTCGTCTAGCTTATCTAACGGTAGGCCCAGGAAACTAGCTGTTTCGACGGGTTGGGTCCAGAGGGAGAGGGGTGTTAGATGAGTGGGTTTGATGGGCCATGTGAAAAGGTGGTTAGCGTCGTGTGAGGTGCCTTCACATGCCGGACATATGTTTAGTATGTCGGGGTCGAGTCTGAATAGGTAGGAGTTTAACCTGCTACAGTATCCAGAACGTAATTGTGCCAAGGTTACGCGGGACTCTCGGGGAAGTTGAAGCTCTTCGTCTGCATGGGTGGTGGTTGGACTCCGATGACGGCATTCGGGAGCCGGGAGCTTAAGAAGGTGATAAGGGTCTCCCGATGAAAGTCGTTAATTGTCTTCTTGCACAGTGTCCGATACAGTAATTGTCGGTCTGTTTTGTCCTAGATCCTGTCCGACGGGGAGCATATGGGCCTCCTCATATAGATGTTGTAGTGGAGACATCAGAAAACATCCTGTCGCAATCCTAGTGGCAGTGTTTTGGCAAGTCTGTAACATCGCCCACTGCGAACCACTGGTTCTAGGCGACCAGGCAGGCGCAGCATAGTTTAAAACCGGTCGGCCTATTGCCTTAAATGTCGATAGCAACATTTCTTTGCCTTTGCCCCAAGTGCTGCCGGCAAGCGATTTGAGGAGCTTGTTGCGTTTCTGAATTTTAATGGCAATAGCGGTTCTATGCGCTGAGAAGGAGAGCAAACCGTCGGAGGCAACTCCCAAGATGGGGGTTGTTAACCGTCGAAATTGGTGTGTCATCGACTTTTACCTTAAGTTGCAGTTTGACCTCCTTTGTCCAGGTGGTGAAGAGTTGTAAGTTCTTCGCAGTTAAGAAGCGAGTAAGGTAGGCGAGGTAGTCGTTTACCTTGGCGCACAGGCCATCAACGTCATTGCCCGACACCATTATCGCGCAGTCGTCGGCGTAAGAGACCAGTGAGACTCCCTCTGGTGGCTGGGAGTTTGGAGATATAGAAGTTAAAAAGCAAGGGTGAAAGCACGAAATCCTGTGGATCTCCTTGCTTCATTTTCCTCTGTTTTAAGATTTTTTCTCGAAATAGGACCGACGAAATACGACAACTCAAGTAGTTCGCGGTCCACTTCTTCAGCCCTGGCGGGAGTGTCAACTGTAAAATATCAACTAGTAGCGTAGCGTGGTAGACTGTTTCGAAAGCCTTTTTTAGGTCCAACCCTACTAGGACAGTCCTCTCGCCCCTGCGTTTTGTTTGAGCCCGCGGTTTATCTGAGTGTTAATGACGGTGAGTGCTGTGGTGGCACTGTGCACTCTTGGAAGCCATGCTGGTGTGAGGCTGGAATCAGATGTTTCGTGTAGCGTTTGCATCGTTTGTGTTGCTTACAGCGTCTCCTTACAGCGTACCCTTTCGGAAGATAAATATTGTATTAATTACAATTTTTTTAATTTTACTTGGTTTTTTATATAGCTTTTTCTCGTTCTTTCTCCAAAACGCAACGTTAGTTCTCCAAATACATTGCGAGGAAATTTGGAAATTAAATTTATTTTGTTTTGTTGGCCTTAGGAGCAGACGAAGATAACTGTGAGGCACAATTGGTTTGTGCATTTGAAAGAGGGCACTATCGACCATTTCAATAACCAGTAGGCCCATATAATTCATATCTGCAGAAACTGGTTGTTTTTCAGTTGTGGTCGCCCCTTAGCAAGGAAACGTCGAGCCCCAAGCGCAATACTGGCGCTTGTATAAAAATACTTTCAAAAGCCCTAAAGCCATATTGAGGCGACATTCAGCTGTATGGCCAAACACAAATCGATGCATAGGTATGCTGGGCCTAAGAACGCCACAATTTCAGAATCCAAATCTGGAGAACAGTGTATTAAATGTGCTTCTACATCACGAAACGACTGCATAGTCATGTTTGACTTTGTGATTTATATCCACTTCATTAGGACAGCTAAAACATGCCACCATGTAATTTAAATTACTACATAACTCATGCCGAATGAAACATTTTCAAGAATTTAAATTTAATTCGTTCTATTACATTTTGTTTTATTTGTTTATATTAAAATTCATTAACACTCCGCATTAAATTACAATGAAGAAACGGTTATTTTCCTCTTAAAATAACACGATTTACAAGTAATTCGAGAAATTTATGGTCTGCTTTGATACATCGGCATTTCTTTGCCGATACAAAGGTTCCACTCTATTGCCCACAAGCCTCTTTAAGCTGTAAATGTTGTTGTCAAATATCCAAACATTCTGTCCGCAGCGATTCGCACGTCACAAGTGGTCGATGTGCTTTGCATTCATAATCACTTGGATGGAATGGTGAACCTTCGTGTAGAAATTTGAAGGCACCAATAAAATTTTGTAAATGCCATGGATTACCCGTACAATTGAAATTATTTCAATTTAAATCCTTTAAGTGGCATAATGATTAGCTTTGCAAGTGTAGAAGCGAATGCAAGAAAATGAAGGCAGAAACAGATACAAAATAAATAATTAAAGGGCCTGACTATTAGCATTCCCAGCAATGCATAGGTGTTGGTAAAAATATTCACTCTAATGCATTGGCGTATTTTGAGTTACATCAAGCCAGAATTTGTATGCAGAGCAGTGTCTGCGTGATAGTTAGTTAAATATTTATTTTACTTGAATTTTTGAAATAGAATTATGGAATTGCCTGGTGCAGTTGGTTGAACTGAAAAAAAAATTTAATTTAAATCAAATCGAAACTTGACTCTTGAAATGTTCCAGTGGCTCCACTAAGCTCGACTAGGCTAATGCCTCTTTATTTAAATACGCTTCATGTTGGCTGAAAATAATTAATTCAAATCGATTTCATTTACGAGTCAATTGGCGCATAGAGGCGCATTTTGTTGGACAGCACATGGAGAATACCCCAAAACTCTTGCGTACGTCAAGACTTGTTTTTTATAAAATTACTCACATAAATACATAAATAATTGGTGCGTAGACTTCTGTTAGGTGTTTGGCCGAGCTCATCCTCCTACTTGTGGCCTACGTCTTGATGTTGTTCCGCAAATGGAGGGACCTTTTTAAACCAAATCCGAAACAGTTGTATACCAAATCCGAACGGCGAATGATTTTTTATGAAAAGCTTTTTCATGGCAAAAACACACTCGGAGGTTTGTCGTTGCCTGCCGAGGGGCTACCGTTAATATGTAGAAAAAACTTTTTTTATCATTTTGCTGTTTCTCACAGTTGTCTATTGAAAACCCCCAGAAGTATTTTATTTATCGTACCACATACATCACGAGCACTGTTTCCGCGCTATCATGTAGAGGAAAGTTGCGGCAGGTTCACTGCAAATCAATCCAAATAGAGTTTTAAGTTCATCCGATTTCTCATTTCCCTTTACCCCTAGTTCTTATAAAATAGATGACCATCAGCAGAGGCACTGACAGTAATTTCATTGTGCATTCATCAAAGATGGATCCATGGGTACTGACGTCCCTGCTCGAAGCAAAGATTGTTTAAGACTCTCCAAATTTCTGAAAGGCCTTCGACAGGCCATGTTTTCCAATTCTGACCACAAACTGTAGTCCAATGGATTCAGATCTGGACTTACAGACGACCTATCTTCTGCGGCTATGAACCCAGAAATATTATTTTCTAGCCACTGCTGGGTGGTTTTTTGCGTTGGGGCTGGGGCGGAATCTTGCTAGAGGATCCAGCGCTCTCCATTGCAGAGAGTACTGCTTTACTATGTCTTCTAAGACATCCTCCTGGTACACTTTTGTCCCCGTCTCAACCGCTTTTTCGCAGAAATGAAGATATGTAACGCCTTTACAAGATGCTCCCCTAGACGCTCCATTGCTTCAAAGGACGAATCACCTGTTAGAATGCTCTCGACAAAACATTTCACGTATAACTGCAACCCTTACAGGTCATTGGAAGGTAGCGGATCAGGCAGCCAGACTCAACCTCCCCTTCAATCCCTTCTGCAGAAGCTGTTAAGCGGAAGAGGTGAAGGAAAAAGCTTTTGCACTACTTATGTGAATGTCCAGTGCTAACTAAGGCACGACTTCGCTCCCTCGGTAAACCTTTCTTACAGCAAATTAATGAGATCTCAGACAACGAGATAAAGAATTTGCTGATATACTTGGATCTCACTAAATGGATCTGACTTAGAGCAAAAAAAAAATAAAAAACAAGACATTATCACACGAGGACAGTGGTAGTAAAGCGGTGCTGGTCACTAATTAGGATTATTTCAGTAGAAATACTCAATCACTTCAACAACAACAGACCTTATTTGATACAGATTCGATTTTTTTTATAAAGTGTTCTATATTTTAATATATAATACTTTGCGAAAATAAAAAAGCAGAGTATGCAGATATGTTTTTTATTTTGTTTTATTTTATTTAATGTCTCAACGTAAAATACAAAAAAGTGTCCACTTATTTCATTGTAATGCAAAAGAAACAAAAATATAAAGAGAATTCTCGCCGCAGGTTAAATGATGCAGTTAAAAAAGAACAACTATTTATTTCTAATTTTTTTGGACATTCTACGCTTTAACATGGCCACGCTTAGGAGCTGGACTGATAGGAGGGGACTCGCTACATATCCCACAAAAACTGAAATAATTCTCTTCACAAGGAAACGTAGGCTTCCATTTGAGAGAGAATGGCAAGTACTTAGGACTCATATTAGATAGGAAACTCACATGGAAACCTATTATTGAGGAAAGAGTAAAAAAGGCCAACGTTGCATTATATACTTGCAAAAGAACGCTCGGTATTAAATGGGGGTTAACACCTCGCGTTATTCATTGGCTATATACTTCGGTAGTTAGACCAATCTTAATATATGGAATACTTGTATTGTGGCCATCTTCTCTAAAGGCGAGTTACGCTAAAATCATGAGTAAGGTCCAAAGAACAGCTCTTTTATGCTAATCAATTTGCCTGCACTAAATTTCATGGGGAAAAACGTGGCCGCCGCCTAGGCGCTTAGATTCAAAAGTATGGTGCTATGAAAAGAACGGCGGTTTTGCACACTCTGAATAGTCACAAATAAGAAATAGAATATTCTATTCCTAGACTTACCTTCGAGAAGCTCTTCAAGACAAGTATACCGTCAAGAAGGGAGTGGCAGACACCAAAGCCATGGAGAAGGCTGGAATTAAATTTTTACACAGATGGTTCCAAGCTAGACGATACAGTTGGCTATGGAGTATTTTCGAAAGAATTAGGACTGAAACTATCCGTTCGACTACCAGACTACTGCAGCGTCTATCAGGTAGAGGTTCTAGCTATGACAGAAGTGGCTACATATCTAAATATGCATGCCGTAACAAAAACGACTATAAATATATTCCCGGATAGCCAAGCGGCCATTAAATCAATGAATGCGGCTATACTAAGATCAACCGTTGCACAGGAATGCCGCGCAGCCCTAAATGATATTTGCATCGTATTCAAGGTCAGCCTGATTTGGGTTCCGGGACACAGAGATATTAATGGAAACTGTAAAGCCAATGAGCTAGCTAGGAAAGGTACTGCTCTACAACTGTTCAGTGATAAAAGTACCATTGGAATACTTTTGGCAGTAAACTAATAATGAAAAGCAAAATTATCCAAGAGGTCAATAGGTCATGGGAAGGTGAAGATACATGCGTAACAGCTAGCCACAAATCAACAATAAAAAGACCAAGAAATTTCTTAGCCTCTCAAGATATGATATCTCGAAGGTCGTGGCTTGTGTCACCGGTCATTGTCTATTTGGCAGGCATTCCTTCAGGAATTTTCTCCCACGAATATTGTAAAAGTTGTAGAGATGAGGAAGAGGAAGAAACAGTTGAACATTTCCTTTGCAATTGTCCAGCCTTAGCTAAAATCACAGCAGGTTGCCTACGTAAACACTTTTTCAATTCTCTTACAGAACTGGCGCGGCGATTAGACCAATCCTGCGCTGCATAAGAGCCTCAATTATAGTTTAAAGTCTACGTGGCACGGAGTGAACCAATTTTTTGTGTATTCTGAACTAATTTGGTTCCACTCTTCAAGTAACGCTTTTTTATGATCAAATTTGTTATGGATGTCATATTTTCTTATAATTATTTGTTTTTATGTGTGCCGGCCACGCATTTTCGATGACGTTCAAATCCGCTGATTGTGCAGGAGTCTCAACAATAGGGGGTGCATTGATATATTAACCATATTTGTCTTGTTTATGACTTGTGCTTAGGGTCGTTATCTTGATAAAAGCGAAAGTCATCTTCAATTTGTAATTTTCTAGCGCTTTGAACGAAAATTTTCTTGCAGAAGTTTCAAACGAACAAATTTGTTCTTTGTCTTTTCTTTACAAAAAATCGTATTTGTATCAAATAAAGTGTCAGTGAGTATGGCATTTCTGTATAATAACAAATATTTTGAAAAATGCAGCTCATCAAAAAAAAAACCATCAAATCAAACTATTTTCATAACACAACATAACACAACTCTTCCACATCTTCTAACACTCAGTTCTAGTTTTGAAAATTTGGTGCACGATGGATCAAAAGTTATGATATATCGATGTTGATTCCGGCAGCAAAACGGATTAATCAAAACCTTCAGCCAAAAGATGATGATTAATTGCATAACACTTTTGACAAACAACCGGTTTTGTGATTTATCGGATAGCTCAAGATGTATAAATGTTGCATTTATTCCGCTCTAACTTTTTATCACAACAAGCAAAGGGGTGACTTTTCAGCCAGTCAACCGAATGGGGACCCCTCTCTCGAATTAGACACGTGTCCTGCTTCAATCACACACAGACACACATACCGGCCATAAATTTATGTCATGTTATGATGCATATGAAGTTGAAAAGTGTAAAAGTAGATAAGTGCAAAAGCATGTAAAGTGAATCCCCAGAACATTTGTCATAAGCGATGTGTATGCATGGATGTGTTTGTATGTCATGTATGGCTACAAGCACGCGCAATTCTGCAAAACTCTGACACTTTACGCTTGTAAAACGTCACGCATGCGCGCATGCACTCTTCCATCAAACAAACGTCTCATCATGCTCACGGGTGCGTATGTGTCTGGGTATGTATCTGCGATGGTCATGGTCATGTTGATGATCATGTCAGCCGTCAATCAAAGTCATCTAGTGGCACACGGGCGGAGAGAGGCGCAGATGGAAAGAGAGATGGAATCACACGCATGCGTGTCACAATAACTAAGCAATGCAGTGGTAAAAAGTCGGTACACAAGCACATGTACATATATATATATACATATACATACACATACGCACACATATACCTGTATATGCTTATATATGTATGTATATATGCAGCACCACCAAACAATAGACGAAATTTGAATGAAAAGCACCCGAGTGGTGAGCTAACCGTGTTGAAGTCACATGCCGGCCAGTGACAGACAACAACGACAACAATGGGACAGCGCGATAAAATTAATGGCACAGCTGTCTGGCTCCTTAGCCATACATTATTTGTCTATCTGCCTAGTCGCTTGTCTGTCTGCCTGTCTGTCCCTCTGTTTGTCTAACTGTTTGTCCAACCATAGAGGGCAGTCTCATTGTTACAATCCTCCTTTTTTACCATTTCTTTGTGCAGTTCTTCTGCTTTAACTCACAATGTCCAACCTCCCCGCCCGTTGGACACTTGTAGCCGCACATTGGTGGTTATGCGCTTGAGCGCTTCTATTGCCGCTCAATTTACGATCTGCATAAATAATTAATAGGTTAAGATACAAAAATTTCCAATTTCAATAATGATCAGCTGCATTTAAGATTTTATTTACTTTTGAGAGCGCAATTCGGTTTTCCCTGCTGGCAAATTGTTTGCGTATGCCGCAAGTAGGGGCGCGCCACCGCCGGCAGTTCTTTGTCGACCGTCATTATCGTCATCTTTATGTTGCGCAACCTTTCCACCTTCGGGTGCAACACACAATTGGCTGTGGACATGCGATTACTCCCCGTGCACAAATCCTCAATTATGCTACTCAATGTACGAGTATTTGTTAGTGTTGCAACATTTATCGCATGCTGAGTTGTATTTACCGAGGCGCCTACTGTTCTACTGCATTTTCGAGCCCCTGCATCCCTTACGTGATTGCCTGATTGCATGTCTATTGTTCTTTTGTTGCACACAGTTTTACATCGAGTAACATTGAGGTAATTGTTCTGATAATATCGAGATTGACTTATATGTAGTTACAGTTTTATGACAGTTACACACTCTACAGTGACGAGTTGATGCTTTTTTATGGGCTCAATGACAAGAAAGAGATAGGAAGCGCATTCAGGCAAACAATGTGTGAGTATGAATGAATGCATGTGTGTATGTGAAAAATTAAACGTTTTTTAATCAGTATCGAACATAGATACACCTGTGTTCCCAATAATAGAAGCGCGATGTATCTCAAAGTTTTCACTTTTAATTTAATTTTCATTAATTATTTTTTTTATATTTATTTTATTATTTTTTGATGTTCTTATAAAAATAAGTCTGTACATATATCCCATAATTATTAAAGAGGTCTAAGTCATATATTTCTTATTTCGAGATATTTAATGAATTGCGTTTGAACGAGTTAAAAAATATGTTTGATGGAAGTTTAGTATCAATATGATATTTTGCATGAATTTCATTCCAAAATGTTGTTTTTAAAGCTCTAGACCATTTTCAAAATTAATTGAATGTCCTATAAATGACTTAGTGCAATAAAGAACTATGAATAGTAATCTGAAACAATAACTTTAATGAAATAATTCAACAACATTTATATAATATAATAATTTTTAAAAAGTAATCCATTTTTATCATTTTTTTCTAGTTTTTAAGAATGTTCATGACAAACTGGAGGGATGCATGGTAGTAAACACATAATATCTTTATCTTTGTTTTCTTCCGTTTTCCGGATGATGCATAATGGAAATAATTTAATATTTTTGTATATTTTTGGTCTTCCTCTTTTCTTTGGAAGATCCTAAACGGAAAATTTAAAATCATCTAAAGAAGTTTTGTAGAAAATTTTATAAGCTTAATTTTTCAAGAAACGCATCCATTGAACTTTCAGCTAAGAGACAGACTCGCCCGCGGTATTTTTTACTGTTTTTGTTATTGATTCTTCTAGTGACTTCATCCAAATATAATCCGGCTGCAACATTCGTTTTACCGAAAATGGCTTTTTCCTTCTACGATTTTCTATCAAATTATAATAATGCTCAGGGTTGTTTAAGTACGTTGCTTTTTTTATTTTCATTTCTATGAAACCGAAATCACGGTCATTCGGTAGAAAGGAATGACCCGATACCAAAAATGTGTGGTCTACCGTTTCAATATTATTATTATTTAACTGAGCAATACACACTGTAAGCTATTACGTGTTTTTGAGTAGTTAGTCTATATGCGCTAAAATACATGATGCTACTTCCTGTGCACCTCTTGATGCTGTAGTTTCATCCTATACATACCTACATCTTGATATTGCCATTATGGAAATTAAGGAAGCCAAAGTTATAAACGTACATATTTCGCATATAATAGGCTAACGAAACAGACAGTTTGGGGTGTGTGAAAGTGGTTTTTGTAAATCAAACGAGAGTCCATAGTGTTCGCTGGAATTTTCTTTGGCTTTTTTTGGTCCTCTGCAAGACAGTTTCTAGCTCTTTCGGCATTTTGTAAATGTACCTCATGACGTTCTCTAAGATGCAATTTCTTGACCTCATTATTGCCTGTTTGGATGTTTCCATTCAGTAAATCGCAATTTTGGCATGAGTTTTTTCGAAGGGCATGAAAATTTAAGTTAAATTCAGTATTAAATATTTTCCTGTAGATCCATTCCTTAACAAAGTATTGATTCTTTTCCTCACATTTCTCTACATATAGGCTAATATTTTGCGAATGTCTAAGCCAGGACTTAAATATTTTCGACCAGGAGTGTGACGAGCTCTGGTGTAGTGGCTCTCAAATGCTGCAAAACTTAAAATATGTTCTCATTTATTTTACCAGCCTACTATGTAGTTCAGAAATGCATCGAAGAGTGTCACACGCTATTTTCAAGTTGTGTTTATATGTAATTTCTTCAATTTCACTTTCATAATTAACACTAAATGAATTTCTTATAACGTTGAAATTACATCCACTATCTAAAGGTTCATTTTTGTCGATATCGTGAAAACTACATTAAATACATATATATACATAGTTTAAGATAATGTGGACGTGTATAAGTGATAAACTAATTTTTTTTGAAATTATGGGCACATATATGAATAAATTTTTTTTGGAAATGTCATTTTTTACCATAAGAATTCTATTTTTCTTTTCATAAATTTTTTTCCATAATTTTTTGTTTTTATAATTTTTTTTTTAATTAAATAGTGAAATATATATTCGTGTATTTCTGGCATTTCAAAAAAAAAATGTATACATGTATATATTTTTTTCCATAAAAAGTTTTTCATAGTTTTTTTTTTAATTTTTTTCTTCATAAAATTTTTTTTTTGGATAGTAATTTAGATTAATAAAAATTTTACTTTTCGAGTTACATGGAGAACCAACGCACAGAGAACCAACGCAAAATATTCTTTATCTGCTTACTAATGTATAATATGTAGGGATGCACGATCGTAAAATAAAAATTCAAACTAGGCCCAATAGGCGTGGAAGAGTTATAAAAAAACTGTTTGGTAAGTAAGTATGAACAAATAAACGTCAGCTGCTTCTTTCTGGGAACTATTAACAGCCTGTTATTAAAAGGAAATATAATATGTATTCATTTACGCTTATGGAGGCAATAGACGGAAAACAAATCAAAACAATTTCAACAGATTGACACGTGTGAGGCGCAGTTGACGATTTTTCGCATTTCTTTGAAATTTTTTAGTGCGTACTTGAACGGATAAATGGCAACATTAAGTAAAATATTTATTGGGGAACTCCTAGGTTTGTTCAAAAGCCAAATAAAAGGACAAAGATGTAAAATCAATATTTTAAACAGAACGTCCAGTTTTTGGTCTGCCAGCCCTTTTCTATCCTCGACAGAACCACTTTCTTGAAATCCAACCTTTGAAATGTCGACTCATTGATGATTATTTAAAAAACAAAAAAAAAGTGCGTGTAAAGCGTAGTACGCATAACAGAAGTGAAACTTTCAAGGCAGACAAAGAAAGAGGGAGGGACCCGAGAGAGAATGAAAGAGAAAGAATATATATCTAAGTGAATTCATAACATTTGCAGAGAATACAAAGAGACAAGATTTACAAAAAACGGAAAAGGGTCGACCGGTGTAGGTAAACGCCGGACACAAACCGTGGCAACAACGCGCACTTCTCCGAGCGTTTATCACCCGCACAAACGCATCGATTCCAGGACCGCAGCAATGGCACAAATTACCGCAAGGCAGTACCAATAAATCCGACGCCGGAATTGATAGCACTTTATTTTACGCACAAGCACTAGCCAGGAAACGGAAATAAGCGTCAAAACATGGGCACCAAACATACGCCTCAAAAAATTGGTGCCAAAAAACGTCCCAAACAGTAGGCACCAAGGAAATATAAAGCCAAAAAGTAGGCACCAAAAATATATTTCCTTCAAGTTTGCACCAACAAACAAGCGCCGAAAAGTAGGCAGTGTTATTTCTTACTAGAAATTAGACACCACAAGGAAAAACTCAGGAAAAATAGCCTAAAGTGTATCTAAGATATATAGCGTTTTTCAATAGGTGCGCTTCAACTTTTTTCCGATAGGGAGGGCGAACGACGCAATATTTTTATTTTTCGCTTACCATTTGTAAACTTCTTTAGTATACATTTCATCATGGAACGCTACACACTTGAGCAACGATTGCAAATCGTGCAAATTTTTTATGAAAATAATCGTTCTGTTGCTGCTACTTTAATCCAGATTTTTTCCAAAAAATCATCTTCAGTGATGAAGCTCACTTTTGGCTCAATGGCTTTGTCAACAAGCAAAATATGCGTTACTGGGCAGAAAGCAACCCACACGTGATTCATGAGGCACCGTTGCATCCCGAAAAAATCACTGTTTGGTGCGGTTTACATGCCGGCGGCGTAATTGGCCCATATTTTTTCGTTGACGAGAACGATCGCCACGTTACTGTGAATGGAAATCGATACCGCGACATGATAAACGATTATTTTTGGCCGCAATTGAATGGTATGGACTTAGACGACATGTGGTTTCAACAGGACGGGGCCACAAGCCACACAGCACACGCTACAATTGATTTGTTGAAGAGTAAGTTCGATGAGCGCATTATTTCCAGAAATGGACCGGTCGAATGGCCGCCGCGCTCGTGTGATATGACGCCTCTAGACTATTTTCTTTGGGGTTATGTGAAGTCATTGGTCTACAGTGACAAGCCGGCGACGATTTGTGAGCTCAGAGCCAATATTGAACGCGAAATTGCTGGAATTTCGGCCGATTTATGCAAAAGAGTGGTCGAAAATTGGGTTCAACGATTGGATTTCGTAAAACGTGCACGCGGTGGTCATGCAAAAGAAATCGAATTTCATACTTAAATGTATATGTTCAAACTCGATAATGAAAAAAAAATTAGTTAAAAAAGTCAAACCGTTTGTGTTTTATTCAAAAAAAAAGTTGAAGCGCTCTTACTGAAAAACGCTTTATAAAAGGTATAGCTCTCTCTCTCCTTTTCCTCTACGTTATATCTTTTTTCTCTCTCGCGGAACGAAAATGCCCAAAACGTTGCATGGCCTTGAAATTTTACTCCCTATTCTCGCTCGCCCATCGACGCCTAAGAAGTTTCACTTAAAAAAAAAATTCGCGAATTTCTCGGAACAACCTTTCTAGCTCCCAACCTTCCGGAAAAAATAGTTTTGCAAATACTTGTAAATTTACCTTTCGCTAAATTACACAATTTTTACAATAATTTACTTAAAAATGTTAAGCCTCCGGAGAGTGCGGTTTTCAGTTTAAGGATGAGGATACGCCCCTCTATCCCACCTTTGCATAATTTCTTTTTAAAGCGTGCGGCATTGTACCGAATATTCACCGAATTATTCACTACTGACATTTGGGTGTCACTTTTTAAAGACCCTTTACCTAAGGGATTTTGTTGGCAACAAGGCGAATCTATAAAAGGTGGTGTTGGTAAACCATCTGATTTGTTTTTTTTTTCACTGTGTCCATGTTATTAAATATTTTTTTGTAATCAATTTTTTGTTTTCTACTTCGCCAGTACCTTTCCGTACAAAACATTGTTGTTGGTCTAGTGCCACCACCTTTAATAAATACGCCTTGGTTGGCAATGTATTTTTCAACTTCCATAGCAACTCAAATTTGTTCAGTGAGTGCTTTTGACAACCGGTTTCTATATTAGTTGTTTATTCTCAACAAAATTAATTTTTGAAACAATTCCGCATACATCGCTCACGATTTCATAGTTCTCCATTATATCTGCTGTAAAACTTCTTTAAAAATGTGTTCAAAAGATCAATACAGTGAAATGAAAGATAAATTTAAATCACCCAAATTAAAAACGCCAAAAAGTAAGATATCGATTTAAAAATCGGAAAAGTTGTTGTGATTTCCCTGTATTTGCTGTTGTTTCTTCCAGCCACCCGAGCTCGCTGCTATGAACAGTTCCTTTGGCAGGAGCTCTACGATGAATATATTCGCTACAACGATCGTTTGGTGAACATAAAACCGGACAAGGCTAACTCTGAATACTTTGAGGAGTTTTGCAAGAAAGTACCGAAGGAGGACATCGCCAAAAAAGAGCGTTTGATCAACATTTATCCCCTGTATAGCACCAGTGCGATAACTCTATGGAATAATAATGGCGATATAACCAAGGATTTTAAGAAGCGTTATACCATAACGCGTCCTGTGCAGGAACAAACGGAGCAGTTCGGTTAAATTTTGGTGTATTTGCATGTGTATGTGTATGTGCATGTACAAATTCATGTATTCAAAACTTGGAAGTGTTGACTGTGTAACATTAAATTAATGATTAATAATAGCTGTGTTTTTTCTTTAAGCGCATATGAGCTGTGCAAGACAGGTACCCGTGAGTAAACGTGCGCTGAAGTAGGCAATTTGCCTGAATTTGAATGGTATTTTGCAAGTTACCTTTGTTATGGCAGTGGGGAAAAAATAATCTGATTTCCCGCCCAATATGCATGTGATGCTCTTACTCACTCTATGACAATCTCTATCTTTCAACTTGTGAGGCATAGATAATAATAATAATAACAATACTTACATTATTTAGCTTTCTGCTCGCTGCTGAGAAGAATAAATAAATTATTAATACCTACAATCAGTTGAACAAAAAATTTCAATACATAACTTTCTAAAAAGCAATCAAACACTCTTGCTATAAGATATAAAAAGAGGCGTTGTCAAGTTTTACCTCCACCGTGTCTACAACATAAATTTTACAAGATATCAAGCTAGCCCATCTCTTCTCCCCTACATCTATTTCTATCACCTACATATATTTGGCTAAGGTCAATGAAGCTGGATTTAGCTGGGCATAAGACCGATGTAGTCCTAATAAGCAGCAGGAAGATAGTAGAAACTATAAATGTAAATGTTGTGACCGTAACCATTAGTCCAAAACCCGCTATTAAATACCTAGGAGTGATGGTTGACAGCCGTTTAAACTTCAAAACGCACCTGGAATACGCTGTGACGAAGACATCGAGTGTGCAGTCCTGTCTGTCGTGAATAATGCCAAGCAATGGCAGACCTAGACACAGCAAAAGAATACTACATGGCAGGGGTAGTCAGCTCGGTTCTTTTGTATGCCGCTCCGATCTGGGCTGATGCACTGAACTTATCGGCTAAGCGCTTTGCGGACTACCTGCAGCTTCCGTACAATTTCGAACGATGCTTCCGTCGTTATAGCCGGTCAAGTCCCCGTAGACATTTTGGTGAAATAAATGCGGAGAGTGTGTATAAGGCTGTAAAAATATTGCAGAAGAAGAAAGGCGACGTTCGATCGCCCACTGGCAAGACCGGTGGAACAGATCACCGAAAGGTAGATGGACGCATGGGCATTAGCTAGAAAGGAACCATTGGGAATCAAACTTCCACCTAACCCAATTCCTTTCAGGCCACGGAGTATTTCTGAAATACCTCCATAGATTCAGCCATGACACTTTCCCAAACTGCCCAATCTGCACGGAGAGGGAAGAAGCCTCTGATCACGTCTTGTTCCAATACTTTAGTATTGGAGGTAACGTTCGAAATTACATTAAATGTTTTAATATCATATTTCGGAGCAATTTGAGAAATTGCAATTTTGGGTTTTTTTTAATAAAATAGACGGGCTGCCTGCGGTCCATCTTTTACATACTGACAAAACTATACAATACACAAATCAGCTGTTCACTAACGCGCGTAACAACCGTCTGTCACACTACAATTTTAATCAGAATTAACTGCGCCGGTAATCCCGATTAACGCCGCCGTCTGTCTAGGCTATAAAACAAATGGAAGGAAAGTGTTAGATTGTGTTAGTAAACATCTGAAAATTTTTGGTTGTGGTCGTAAAGTAAGTATTGTAGTTACCGCCGTCTTGCAGGGGAATGACAAAAAAAAATTCAAAAAATTTTGAAGAAAAAATTTACTAAAAATTAAAAAAACAAAATTTAACCAAAATAACAAAAAAAAATTATGCAAAATTTTGGAAACAAAAATTCACTCAAAATTTTGGAAAAAAAATTTAGCCAAAACTTTGAAAAAAAAAACTTCATTTTTGAACAAAAAACTTTCAAAAAGTATATTTTTGCTTAAAGAAAAAAATTAATTGGCAAAAATTTTCAACATTTCAAAAAATTTACTCAAAACTTTGAAAAAAAAAAATTTTAATTTTTCTCAACAAAAAATTAATTGGCAAAAATTTTCAACATTCCAAAAAACTTACTCAAAACTTTGAAAAAATAATTTGAATCTTTTTCAACAAAAAACTTTCAAAAAGTATATTTTTGCTTAAAAAATAGTAATTCGCTAAAATTTTCAACATTGAATAAATCTCAAAATTATTAAAAAACTTTTAGCTTTCTTCTTATTATTCTTTCTCTTCTTACGCCTACAAATAAACGAATTTCACAAAAATGTACGGTAATGCTCGAAATACTTTGACCACTAGACATCTTGGAATTGCTCCAGTAGTCAGCAGGTGGCAGGTATCTGAAAGAAATGATAGCTGCTCATTAATTATTTTATCCAAAATACCCCCAACTTAATTATTTTACTTAAGGGGTTACATGGGTTTCGTCGGGTAAAAAAAAGGACTATTTTCAATATTTTCTTTCTACGTAAAAAAAATATTTATTTAATTCAAACTTTTTTCTGTCGTATAGATACATATTTAAAGAATAATTTCTAAAATTTTCAAAAAAAAAATTAAAATTCCTCTATTGTGATGTCATTTCCGGCGACCACTCGAAAAAACGATGCGTCCGCGTTGTCAGCATAACTCCTGACAGGATCATCAAAAATGAAAAAAACAAAAATAAGTGCTTTAGTTAAGACCATAAACTCGTGTTTGATCGAAGGAAAGAAAAAAAGTAAAAACTGGAATTTTGGCAGATATTTTTCCAAAAAAATTAAAATTTCAGTCAAATTTGCTTGATATTTTGTTTTTCTTGAAACAGTTGTAAATAAAAAAAATCCTTCGTTCAAGCACGAGTAAATTGTATCTCTATGAATATTTATTTCGACGCTTCTCCTCCTCTTTGCATGAAAATAATTGAAAAAAAAAAAAAATGGTGACGGGACGTGGTATTTTGAATACGAACCCGAAACTAAGCATCAAATTGTGGATTGGTGGCCACCAGAGAAAGATTATCCATAAATAGTCGTCCGAAAAAGTCAAATGTGCAAATTATGCTCGCCTTTTGTACATAAAAAATTCGTTACGCCAGGCTGCACAGTTAAAAAGCGTGCAATTGTAAGTAGCAGAGGATTTGAAATGTCTTACTAACGAAAATTCACTAAATGACTTCGTTCCCTCCTTTCTCAAAGTTTGTCGTATTTATACTTTCCTTGACAGCTAATAACAAATCTACATTCAAACATTCGTAAATATTTTTTAGAATTTGTGTTACAGAAAAGCCGCACGTGCCGAATATTTAATAGCTTTCTATACCCTTTCGATTCATCGAATTTTATTTGCCATACAAACCAAACCCAAGACAATTAATTTGCTTGTGTATTTATGGTTAAATACACCCAGGTGGAAAAATGCCACTAGGTGAAACAAGAAAATATTAATATAACTAGCAATATAACTTAGTATTACAACGGGCAATACATCTCACATGTTTCCCAAACTGCGAGGCCCTTAATTAGCATCTGTGGCCGTTTCAATATCATAAACCTGTGCTGTTTTGGCGATGGAGTTTTCAAGACTGCTGCTTCCTATAGCCACTTCGTTGTATATAGAAAAAAAGAATATATCCAAATTCAAATCCTGACATTTTGTTGAGAAATGGTTTGCCAAAAGTTCGTAGTCTAGTCTCATATGGGTAACATGTGTTCCAGTGTTCTGTGAGAACCGCGTTTGGTCTTCAAATGTCGGCTCGACCACACCCAAGTAGTTGTATGGTCTTTGATGCGGTGCGTTATAGTCAGGTCATGTCTTCCTGGACATTGCACAGGAAGATAAACCCTTTCATCGTATACTTGAAATGCTGTAATAGTGGGACTCTCGTACTGCCTTAATCTGGCTGCAGAGAACTGCTACTGACTCAGCGTCGGTCGAGCTTAAGAAGGATTCTAGCCTAGCGAGCTCATCCGCCTTCTCGTTACCCTCGATGTTCTTATAGCCTGAAACTCATACTATCTGTGATACGTTAAGATTTTTCTTTTTATTTATTTTAACGGCCCTCAAAGTTTTATTAGAAGTCAGCATTAAAAAAATATTCTAATTCTATAAAACCATATCATCATCATCATCAATTCCTTTTGTCCCGAATGAAAAATAGGACCTCCATTGTGAATATACCATAACGATTTGAACAATTTGTTGAGGTTTGAATTGTAGAACTATTTCCTTCCGCGGGTAAGATCACCAGATACTCAATAGCATGAAACTGCTTCTAACATGAAGAACTGACGGCTTTTACAGTCGCTTGCTACGAGGCAGACGCTGTAGACTTCGGAAGGCCTTTAAATTATATATGTCAAAGTAGTCCCCCCGAAGCTTCCCGTCTCGTTAGCACTGACCATACCTCCCAGGTGGATTGGATACCTCGCTGCTGTTGTTGTAACAACTGGGGTGACAGTCCTCAGCCGGATATAAATCCGGGTCGTTCCGATAACGTGGAATCGACTGTCGCGGGAAGTTTGATACCTCGTCTTCAGCTATGGTTGCTCAAGTTAGCAGAATACGTGGTACACGTGGAGGTGAGAAATGAAATTGGAGTTATAGAATGCTGAAAGCTACTTCCTCATATCCCTTAAACCCCCTTATACCCCATAAAATTATTTTACATAGACTTATGTTTATCAAATGAAAGAGTATCAAGAGAATTTAAAATTTTGTTTCTTTTTTCGTAACGATCCAAAAAATGTGAAAGATGGTTTGAAAATTGAAAATTTCGTCATTCAATATCCCTGATTTTCTTGGAGTTTAGTCGCGGGTAAAACATTTAAATGTCGTATTTCCTAATGGCAATAGCCCATCCACAGGCAAGCGAAAATCTCTCAGTGGTTTTCCACCATAAAAGCTGCATCTCATAAAAAACAGTCCCTCTTCGAAAACAGCATGAAAGTTCAAGGCTAGACTTAGACTCCTAGAACTCCTTTCTACCACAAAAGAATTTTCGCCAAAATACAATAGTTTATTCCAAAGAACAGTTATTTAGCCATCACTCTTTATAAGAAATATGTGTCGTTCGGAGCAGGCTTAAGACTGTAGGTCCCTTCATTTGGGGAACAACATCAACACGCACACCACAAATAGGAGGAAGAGCTCGACCAAATAACCCAAAAAATTGTGTAAGCGCCAGTTATATATAATTAGCCAGCCTATTATTATTTCTGATATTATAAAATATTGGTGCCAATACTTTTGAAATAATATCCATCAAATCCGTTTACACCTGTCTCGTTTTTCCTGCACGGTTTGCAAATGAGGTAAAAGACAAAAAAATGTGCAAGATATTAATGCTTTTTTTAGCATAGTTATGCAAATGTCAATTCTGGCTCAATATCACAATTACCATTGATGAGTTATCCGTGCATCGATCAAGATTTGTGTACTTTCCTTTCGCATCGGGGGTGGCGCGAAAAACACTGCGCAAGAACGAAGTTGTAAAAACTAAGCATAGTTAGTTGCTCAAATAAATGAAAGTGAATAAATGTGTATGTATGTGTACATAAATTATTTAGTTTTCCATGTTGTTGAAGAAAGAAACTGATATAGGTAGTGTTACACATGGGCTGAAGAGTCTCCGGCCTATCGTTTTTAGTTCGAAATCAGTTTTCCATCAAGGGCAACGCAAACATTCCGGCGCCGCACTAACATTTCAATACCACTTTTGTAATTCTATTTACACGTACCTAAATATTTTTTAGGAAAATCGAAATTGGTTTAAAAAAATGTATTTAAGAAAAATTTTCTTCTAACAAATTCCAATACTATTTTCCTCGATGTTTTCATAAAAATCAAATTTTCAGGATTTTTTGTATGGGCATATTTTTCAAGCTGACGATTTTGTGAGTGGGAATTACATTTTTGGGGATTTTAAGCCCCTCTCAAATCAAAAAATTCTATATTCAAAAAGGGACTTACAGTTCTGCCACTAAAAGAAGGCGTGACAAATCTTTCACAAAAACTTTGCGAAAAAATTATTTCTTTACAACTGAATATAAAAGTTAGAGAGGTCGCTGATAATAAGATATCATGTGCGTTTTTTTTTTTTAACTTTTCCTATTAATTAACTTTCGTTCATTATACTGACTTTATGTCACAGGATATGAGTTGCAAAGGAGACAATAAAAAAGGTCTGTCGGTGAATTTACTCTCTTCTGCTATATTCCATTCGAAATTTTCTTATGTATCAAGTACTTTTTTAGCTGCATGAGATCTATGTACAGGGTGTTTGTTACCTATTCAAAACACCATAACTTTTTTGTGTGAAATTAGTTTTTATTGATTTCAAAGACAAAATTGTTCAAACATGACTACAATTTTAGCATAGTACATTCACTTTAGCTCGATATGAATACCTTTTGCCTTGACTATAGCCTTCAAACGGTCAAAAAATGAGTTGCATGCTGCACGAATGTGATCTTGAGGTATTTTAGCCCATTCTCGTATAATCGGTTTTTTCAGCGCATCCATACTGGCACATTTTTTAGTCCTCACCTTGCTCTCCAAAATGGACCAGATGGAATAGTCCATCGGCTTTGCGTCTGGCGAATTCGAAAGCCTTTGTGTGGAAGAAATGAAGTGTGGAATACGATTTTTTAACCATTCTTGGTTCACACGAGCTTTATGAGACGGTGCCGAGTCCTGTTGGAACGTCCATGATCTACGACCGAAATGTTTGCGTGTCCACGGCTCCTCTAAAGCAGCTTCTAAAACATTTTCCCGATAATAAGTCGCATTCACTTCGATACCAGGCTCAATAAAAACGATTGGAGAGCGTCCATCAGCGGTCACTGCGGCCCAAACCATTACTTGCGATGGGAAATTGCTTCGAGTGGCCATACGTAGGCTCAAATTCTCGTATGAGCGTTCGGTCAAGTAAACGCGATCGTTTTGCGTGTTTATGAACTGCTCAATTGGGGAATTTTTTCCATCAGAAAACACAATGTTAGGAAATTCGCCACGTTCGCGCAAGCGCAACAACTCCTTTGCTCTTTCGCACCGAATTTTTTTTGCTGTGTGGGTGAAAGATCGTGTGCTTTTTGGAACTTGCAAGCCTTGACCTTGAGTTCATTTTTCAATATGCGTCGAATGTTGTCTTGCGATATTTTCAGTTCTTTGGCCATTTTTCCAACTTCCATTTCGACGTGGATTTCATTCAAGTCAAGCCTTCACTGTCCGAACCATTTCTGGCGTTTTTGCGGTTTGGTTTTTTGGTCCACCTCCATAGCGTTTTGCAATGCTACCAGTATCATTGTAACGTTTTATAGTGCGATACACAAACATTTTATTCACTTTGAGGTGACTGAGCTCACGAACAATGGCTGGTTGTGATTTTCCAGCCAAATATAACGCAATCACACTATTACGTTTGAATTCCATCACAGAAAAAAACATTTCAACAAAACTGAGACGCAAATGCTTTTGATGGCTGATAAACAATATATTGAACTGTCATTAGAACAATTTTGACATTGATGTCATGAGCTCTTTTACAGATACAAGCATCTATAACTACAGGGTGACAGCTGAGAATGGCACATTTCACATTTCTGTTCAGTTAGGTTTTCCAAGTCATCATGAACAACGCCAGAAAAACGCTTCCGAATTGTGTAAGTTTGCTTTGAAAAACATAAATCTGTTTGGAAAATTCATAGAGCACTGGCGGCATCATTGGTCCTTATTTCTTTCGAAATGAGAAAGGAACTGCCGCTACAGTGAATGGCGAGCGCTATCGGCTCCTACGGCTTAAGTCGTTCTTTAAAACTTTAGTGTTGCACTTGCAGCGCTCTCCGACAACTATCCCTTTCACATTGATCAGACAAACACATGCGTGGACATATTTAATTAGCTGAAGCACCATTTTAGATAAACCAAAGAATAAAACCCCCAAATCGATAGTTTAATTTGGATTTCTTGGCACGAAATGGAGACCAAATATCAGTGAGACAACGAGAAGATGGAACATTTTCTGTGCAACTATCCCAGATTTGATGGAAGTATATTAGCTATGCGGTTTTTTGGAAATAAGTATGTTTTGTAGGGCAAACAACTCAGCTGCTGAACAATCAAAAATGAATACTGGTGATCTTAGACAGATTACTAAGATCACTTAGATCGAAGACAGATTAAGGAGAGCGCAAAGGCAATTGATTTCTCTCCCATGGATGGGAGGTACTTGTAGTCTGTAAATTGTTTTTGTGTTAATTGCGTAAGTCCAAGAACAAAAAAAGTGCAAAAGCTGAGCCTTTAAGACGGGGCTTAAGTAGCAGTTAACTCGGATCTGTTCGGTATGCAAAAATACTGTTTTATAAAAATACTCGTAAATTTTCGTACGTAGAAATTCGTAGCTAAATGCGCAAAGAATTCATGCACGATTCAATGTTCAATAAAGCACAAAAAGGATTTTTTTATCGATTCATGATAACTATGAAATATGCGTGGGCAGAGCAACTGACTGAGATATGGTAGTTCACATACCTTCAGATTTCTCATAATTGTAAGTTATTGATGTGGGTTGGGAGAGTAACTAATTTGGGCCTGCACTCAGGAACCCAATCAACCAACCCTGGTCCCGCACGGAACATGGCAGCAACCATTGCCTCCACCGTGTAAAATTGTGTTAACATGCGAAATTAATCATTCAATTTTATTATTGAATCATTTTTTTACTAAATAAAAAATCTATTTATTTTGAGTAAATTATTTCGGGTGATGGAAATCTTTATTTTATTGTATACTGTTTGTATACAACAGCTGTCCAATTCACAAGTGTCAAGTATGACTGACGTGCGCCACCGTGAAGAGGAATAATAAAGAGTTGTACTCATGATTCAATAATAATAATTGAGTCATGAGTTGTACTTTAGTAACTTAAAAACAATTCAGGTTATTCCCATGATTCATAAATCACGGGCCGTTCTCTCATTAAGCCTTAAAACTAACAATACTCATTTTCTCCATTGCTAAGCTACAAACTAACCCTTTTATTTAGACTAGTGTTTTGTTGAACCACCCTCTGCTTATGCATAAACTTCTATGCAAAGAGGTGGTCGCCATTTCACTGCTCAAACGGCCAGACAGGGCGCAATGCTTTCAACCGAGTTGTTTGGTCGATAAATCTATCGAAACCAGTAGGGAGGTATTGAAAGAAATGTAAATAAATATTGTTACAATATTTCTTGATGTATAAAATAAACACGGAAGTCAAAAACAAATCGAATCGGGCTAAAGCAATCAATGAAAAGCATACGAAACACAATACTAATTCACGTTGCCTAGACAAGACAGGACTAGACAAGACAAGAGAAAATAAGACAGAGGTCAACCATTGGCCAGACAAATAATAATAACTTTGCAGTCTTCATTCTTCAATCAGCCATGGTGCAAGTAACACAAACAGAAGAAGATATCAAAATCATCATCGAATTGAATCGCCTAATAACGCGCAAACCGGATGTCATTCTCTTACCGCAATACATAAAATTCAATAATCCGCCAATATTCTTCGAACGTCATCTTGTCAATGAAATTGACGAGTTGTCCAGTTTTTGTCGCATTTTCAAGAATGAAGCGCGTCTTGTACTTGTGAAGAAGCAAAAGGGCATCTGGCCAGAAGTATTTCAGAAGCTTTCCAAAGACGAATTGAAGCAAAAACGTTTAGAGATTTCCGAATTAATAGTCGAGCGTAATAAAGAGCGCGATAAGCATGCAATTGAGCGTTTTGAGCAAAAGCGACGCTCCGAAATCGACAAGGAGATAAAACGTGAAACGGCTATGAGAGAGCGGGTCAAACAATTTCAAGAGAATGCGCGTCGCGAAGCGTTGATGGTAGGTGTTCGCAAGGAGACACATACAAAATCACAGGTCACACCTCAAACTTCAACACCAATGGCGGCAATCAACAACACGAACGTGACGGGCCAACGTATTGGTACGCCGGTAGTGCGACCGTGGGCGAGCATTAGGAGTGGGGGTAAAATAAATGTGAGCTTTTCGAAATTTACATGGAGTACACCGAGGCGAGAGTCACAGGAAGGCATACAACGTGCATTTACCATGCACAACAGCAACAACGACAACTACGATGCATCATTGGCAAGTCATGAGCAGCGCGATGTGAACGACTTGAATGCAACAGATTAATGCGAGCAAAGCAAATTTGAGTTTGGAATGAAATTTGTTTATATGGAAAGGGGAAAAAACTGATTGGACTGTAGGCTTGTGATTTTTAAATAAATGAATACTTAAACAAAAGTGTGTATAACATTTGAAACTTTATAATTAATTCTTATCGGATGATGCAGTATCCTGCTAATATTTCAAATGTGAAAGTTTGTTTGGTTGTGGATTTGTGAGTTTGGATGTTTGTGTCTCAATGACGCGAAAACGACTGATCAGATTTATCTGGAATTTTGTGCACAGTAGTTTGTGATCTAAAGTGAGAAATGGGGCACTTTTTTAGATAGTTGCCATCTGTTAAAAAAGTTAAATTAAATTAATAAGACCAATCTAGTATTACAACACGCGAACCGAATGATAAAAAGTTTACGAGATTTTAATTTTGCAAATATTTTCAAGACTGTTGCCACCTATTTGAAAATTCAGTTCAAGTAAAAATAATAAAATAAATAAAATATATGGATACGGACGTCGCATCATGATTTACAGTTTAAGAGCACTTAATTTCGCAAATATTTTCAAGAGGGTTGCCACCTATTTGAAATGTTAACTTCAAGTAAATATGATAAAATAAATAAAATATAACAATATGGACGTGAAATCATGATAAACAGTATAAGAGAACTTAATTTCGCAAATATTCTTAAGAGGGTTGTCACCTATTTGAAACATTTAGTAAAAATAAGAGAATAAATAAAATATAAAGATACACACGTCGATTCATGATTAACAGTTTAAGAGCACTTAATTTCGCAAATATTTTCAAGAGGGCTGCCACCTATTTGAAAAATTAAGTTCAAGTAAAAATAATAAAACAAATAAAATATGATAATAAGGCCGTCGATTCATGATTAATAGCTTAAGAGCTTAATTTCGCAAATATTTTCAAGAGGTTTGCCACCTATTTGAAAAATGAAATTGAAGTAAAATAAGAAAATAAATAAAATATAACAATACGGGCGTCAAATCATGACAAACAATTTAAGAGAACTTAATTTCGCAAATAACTTCAAGAGGGTTGCCACCTATTTGAAAAATTAAGTTCAAGTAAAAATAATAAAATATATCAATACATCATGATTAACAGCTTAAGGGAACTTAATTTCCCAAATATTTTCAAGAGGATTGCCACCTTAGTCCAAAGTAGCACTTATTGGCAAGAGATATTCTACGTTGGATTTCCAGGCTGACATTGTTATCGGTGTTAATGCTGGTTTTCACGATGGAAATACCTTAATTTAATTGTCAATACGACATATAACAAAATTATGAAAAAGTTGTATATTTTTTTCTTTTGCGTTAAAGATCTAAATTCGGTAAAATGAGCTTAATAATGAGTGCTATTCGGAGGACCCCAAAACTATTGAAGCTGTTCATGTATGACATGAAAAAAAAACCATTTTAATAATGTACATACATATATAGAGCAATTATTAAGTTCTCATGTTTCTTAATACACATTTGCGTGAAGCTAACCTTTTTTCTCTTACTTTTTTTATATTTTTCTAAAACTTCAGGCCAGGTCCAGACCAAAGCATTCAGAACTCATTTAAATGAGACGTCTTTTGAAGTTAAAAATATACTTTACGTTTTTGCTGTTTTTTATTGTTGTGACAGCAAAAACATTCTGCGGATATGTACAGGGGAAATCCGACCGGACTGATATCCTTGGCCCGATATAAATCCGAAATTGCTCTGTGTTGGCCCACCGATGTTTGCCATTAATCTACTTAGCTACCCGTGACATTTGCTGCTTTGGTAGCCGCAAGCCGTATCTGGGCCCAGAAAGTAAGCTTGCAGTCAAGTTGAATGCCTAAGTATTTCACTACTTTTTGGGTCACTAAGGACGAGTCGTATATTTGCATACTGACCTCGAGTGGCCTAAGGATGACTACGGTTTTATGTTTGGCGAGTTCCAGGCCATGGTCCTCAAACCATATTATTTTGACATTTGCTTAAAATGTATGAACTTTATAAATATGTATATGAGTCATATCAACTATTAGAAAAAGATTCTCGGAAAAAAATTTTGTGGAGGCTAATCTAAGTATGTAAGTGACACGATTTTCTCACTTTTTAAATTTGTGTTGTTGACATTGGGGCAAATGTTCGTTTTGCTTTAATAGAAAAGAAGCTGTGTTGAGGTTATTATTATGATTTTACAAACTTGTTTTTTACTATGCGCGTCCGTTTCTGGATGTTTTTAATATTAATTATGCGGAGAAAATCTAATTTGTCGAAAACAGCTAAAAGAGAAAGAGAGCTACGAAGAAAAGTAGAAGTGAAGGATTGACCGTAAGGTTGATATCACTAAGTTTAAACTCTTAAATTACGATAACCGGTGGTTAAGATGGTCTAACATAGCTTAATTTAATGGATTTCATAAAAAAAAACAAAAGGAATGCAGAACACAGTTTTCTGTATAATTTGTATTCAGAACTATGTGCAGAGAAATACAGAACTAGCATTCTAAGTAGCTTAACCACACTTCGCGTATATCAATTACAACTACCTATGAAAAATAAAGTTCAAGAACAATCTTTGAATAAGTTTGGATTGAACGCAAAAAATCTTTGTTTTTGCTATTGCCAACTGTTCATAGCTTACTCCATAATTGGTGCTCCTGGAACATATATGAAAAATTTATCCGAAAAAACGCAAATTTTGTTTATCCGCAGGGCTTAGACAAGAAACTAAAAAAAATTTCCAGCATGTTTTTCTAACTGGTTGCTGTTTCTTTATTTTTTGCACCTTCTTCTGGAATGTAGCGCTATAGCGCGGAGAAGGTTGAGAAATCTTGGCCAACTGCAGCCAGAAGAAAGGCAGTGAGTGTATCAATCCAAAGCAGCTCTATCCTGAGTTTAATAAGAGAACTGGGACTGTATGAGGTACTGTGACAAGTAGAGGGAACAAAATACCAAGGTCAAAGTGCAAACCTCATACAGAATCTAATCGAATCTACTTAATTTTTTAAGAATTTGCAACGCATATCGGTAGTAATAATTTTTGTCTGCAAACAAACAAAAAACAAAGGCTGAAAACGTAAAACAAATTTTTTGATTTTTTGATAGCAAAAGCTGTTGATAAGAGAAAATGTGTATTTAACTTCAGATTTCCAATTTCAGACTTCGAACAACAGAAGATGGATCCCGTCTGTTTAAACATTTCATTAAACGTTATCGCAACTTAAAAATGCTTTTAAAATAATTAAATAAGACGCTTAGTATCTAAAATTCTATTTAAAGCTTCACTTACAGATATTAAGTTTGGTTTTTTACCGAGTTATTGAAATGTTTTCCATTTTTAAAATAACTGCCTCTTTAGGTCAGTGGCAGAGCACTGGTCTTGTAAACCAGGGGTCGTGAGTTCAATCCTCACAGGAGGCATAACTGTTACTTCCAGTTTTTTTTGGCAATATTTATACATTCTGCCAAAAAAGTACCGATAATTGTTCAATAAAACGCAAAATAATTATTTTATCATCAAAATTTATTTTGTCCCCCTCAAAATAGGCTCCATTCGAAGCAAAACACAAGTGCCAACGATTAGTCCAGTCATCAAAGCACCCTTTAAACGCGTTTGAAGAGATCTTCTTCAGCTCCTTCAGCGATTTCATGGCCTCTATCGACTCAAAGCGGCGTCCATGGAATGGCAATTTAAGTTTTGGGAAAAGGAAAAAGTTACAGGAGGCTAAATCCGGTGAACACGGTGGTTGTTCGATGACATTTCTTGAGTTTTTGATCAAAAAAGTGTTCACAAAATGAGCCTTGAGAGACGGTGCGTTTTCATGGTGCAAGATCCTTGAGATTTTTTCGCACAAATTGGGCCGTTTCCTACGCAAATTCTCTCTCAAACGTCGCATAGCTTCCAAATAATATTCTTTATTTACCGTAGAACCATTTGGAATGAGTTCCGAGCGCACAACAACATGATAATCAAAGAAACCCGACTTTGATGTGGTTTGTTGGGTTTGGGCTCATGTGGATTGCGCCCTTCAGCCGCCTGTTGGCTGGTTGACTGCTTTGTATCTCAAGCCCATATGCCTATGTCTCATCTCCTGTTATGATGCGCTGGATAAACATTGGGTCCGAATTCACTTGCTCAAGCATGTCTTCAGCCACCTTTTTCCGATGAATTTTTTGAAAGAAATTCAACTCTCTTGGAACGAGTCGAGCAGCCACGCGTCTCATGCCCAGGCGTATGGATGGTGTAAAATATTGAACGCTCAGGTCGTGAGCTACCTCCCTCAAACTTAAATTATGGTTTTCCAGCACCATTTCCCTGACTTTGTCGACGTTTTCATCCGTTGAAGACGTTGATGGGCGATATTTTTATCCATAGTGAAAATCGTAGAGCACACCTGCAGTTGACTGATATAATTAACCTCTGTGACATTATAGAGGAGTGAGTACTTTTCGCAGGAGTGTAAAAAAAGCATAGCTGAGAGAAATACAGTGAAGCTTATCTTGATCCGGACACTCACCGATATGAATTGATGAATAAAAACGCAAATTTACTGCATACTTACAGGCGGGAATGAATTTAAGAGAAAATTGCTTAACAACAGGCTTTGACAAATCTGAAAAATTAATTTGGAAGCTTGGTAGAGGGTTACAAATTTCTTGAAAGAATTTCATAAGGGGCCTTCTCGAACTGTATACGAAGAAAGTAAAATTTTACCGAAAATAAAATAACAAATCTTCGTCTTCTTCTTAATTGGCGCGATAATCGCTTACGCGATTTTGGCCGAGTTCAACAAAGCGCGCCAGTCGTTTCTCTCTCGTGCTAACCGGCGCTAGTTGGACACACCAAGTAAAGCCAATTCCTTCTCCACTTCGTAGCAGAGCACACCCGTTCGGGAGTGAGCCAACGGGAAAAGGCGAGGAAAATTCTAATAAATGATATTTAGACTCTGCATAACAAACTTTAGAATAAATTCAATTTTTTTTTTTTAATAGCAATTAACTAATTTTCCTTTCAATTTTATTTAAATTTAAATATTTAGAGCAATAAATACAAATACGTCGTTACCTTGCTTGAACTGCAAGCGAGAGCGCGGAACGCTCAAAGCTGCTTTCAACGACGAGATCAGCATGTTAAGTTCCGCTGTTCTCCAACAAGTTAAGTACCGATTGCAGCAGATTACTGGCGTATACGACAAACTTTTCGAAAACATTCACACTATATTATGTGGAGATTTCAGACAGCTTCCACCTGTACGAGCAACTCCATGTTATACTATGCCGATCAACCAATTAGGAGGTCCGATTCATTGGCACAGTATTGATTACTTCCCACTGGCTCGTGTTATGCGACAAAACGATGAGCGGTTTTCAACGATTCTAACAAAAATCGGCGATGGACTTCAACTAAGCTACGATAATATCTTGAGTCCAGACAAAAAACTCAGGCTTGGTGCAAGGAAAACGTGCCTAATGCTGGCAGGCTGTATTATAGTAACAATGAAGCCGATTCGTACAACCGAAGCGCAATTCTAAATGCATACAACTGTCTCGCACATGATATTATGCTTGGCTATTCAAGTGAACAAGAGAAGAGACGGTACCAAGGTAAACTACACAAGATGACAGTGGCAGATTACCGTACCTACTGCCTTTGGCAGAAGGATATCCCTACATGATAACTTCTAACGTAGATGTCGCTGATGGGTTGGTAAATGGAGCTATGGGTATCTTGCGACATATCGAACGTCAACAGTCAAATGTAGATGACAATTCTGCAGGACCATCGACCAGTACAGCTTCGCCAGCAGCTAAAGAAGAAGTTGTAACTTTATGGTTCGAGTTTCCGGAAGAAACAACAGGAACCATAGCAAAAGTTAAATGTCGACCTCACGTGCAAAGCGAGCCAAACACTTTGTCCACAAACTGGATACCAGTTTATAAGAAATTAGTAACCATTACACTAACAAAAACTATAAAATGCAAACGAAAACAGTTTCCTTGCGTTCCTGCTTGTGCCATCAATATTCAGAAGTCAAAAGGTGGGATGTTTGTTTATAAATACTCATCCAAGCAAACGCAACAGTTGGTGTACGTGGCGCTGAGTCGGGTAAGAAGTATAGAAGGCTTACATATTATCACTAAAAAAGATGCTCTATTTCGCTTTAAACCCGGACGGGAGGGAAACGATTCACAGACCACAAGAGATGTCCGTAACGAATACATTCGACTTCGTTGACACACACTTCGAACAATTACTGATACTGCAGTACAATTCTGTAATAACTCAAACAATGCAGGACAAACTCTAATAACGAACCTTAATTCACAGAGTTTGCCTGCTCACTTTGCAGGTATTAAAAAAAACACAATGATTCCAAGGTCTGACTCTTTGATTTTGACTGAAACTTGGATGCGTGACAATTGTGATCCAATTTCAATAGAAAATTTTGAATGTGTAACCCGGCAGAATAATCGATCAGATTTTGAAATAAACGCAGCAGGTGGAGTGGCAATTTATAAAAATTTATCATCGACATCCACGGCCAAAATTGTCAACGTTGAACTGTCGAATACAACCCGACTTATTAGAATCACTGGTGACGTTTGCTTGGCAGAAGTTACATGCTTCACCGCTGCTACCACGTTTAAAATGGTTCTAGGCGCAGTTTATATTCATCCTGAAGCAAATATCTCTAACATCCGTGTTCTGCTCCATCAAGCACTACTTAAGTATGTTCACAACAGCCAGTATGGACATCCCATCATGGAAGTTGATACCGATGTACCAATTCTTCTTTGTGGTTACTTCAACAAAAACGTGAAAAATGACGAAACATCATGAATGTTTCCTCATTTTTCACGTTTGTGTAAATGTAACTTGATCAATTCCATTGTGATTCCATTTACCTCCTTCTCTATATCCATACGAAATATCTATCAAACAAATAAAATTAAAAGTTTCTTTTGAAAAATGCAACCATTACATCAGTATTTTCTTATGACGTTGTCACGTTAAACTTTAATGTTTTCTTCTTGTGCCTCCCATAACATATTATTGGGTAGTTGAGAAAGTCTTTTCGTATTTCTAATCTAACTTCAACTAATTTTTTTTAATATTTATAATGAACTTTATTAAACCAAATATGTACCATTTTGGTCGACCACCTTTTGCCATTTTTCTTCTAGAGACATTATTCCATCAGTGTAAAACTTTTGTGGTTTCTGCCTGATGGAAGACGACGCCCTTTCTGCTGATCAGTTCTGGCCGTTTTTTTTTCGATTGCTTGCTTCAATCTCATCAGTTGTTGACAGTAAAGTGTAGAATCAATCGTTCGAGCAGGCTGGAGCAGCTCATAGTGGATGATTCCTTTCCAATCCCACCAAACACACAGCATATCTATCGAGGCGTCAATTCTGGCTTTGCGACCATTTGTTGAGCTTCACCACCCTTGCACCATGATCTTTTTCGCACATTATTGTCATATTTGATCCACTTTTCGTCCCCTGTTTCATTTCGTTTCAGCAAAGAATCGCAGATGACAATTCATGTGGTACCCAAACATCAAGCTGTTTTTTTGTAACCAGCCTTTTTTAAATGGTTCAAAACCGTTTGATGATGAATGTTTAGTGCCTTTCCGATGTCATGGCAGCTTATGTGACGGTCTGGCCAATCTTTTCCATAATTTCATCGACTTTTTCAACGATAGGTCGACCGGAGCGAGGTGCATCTTTCACATCGAAATTTCCAGAACGGAAGCGAGCGAACCATTGTTGTGCTACACGAACAGATACAGCATCGTCTCCGTAAACTTTACAAATTTCATTGGTGGCTTGCGTGGCATTCTTCCCTTTTTTATAAAAAAATTTCAAAATATAGCGAATTTCTTCATTATTTTCACTCATTTTTGAACAGGTATAACTTTTTTTCAACTTCTCCGAATTTAATTTTTTTTTGTTAAATGAAGCTTAAAGTGTCACCTTTCTAAAACCATATGATAGATTAGCAATGTGATTGGTAGCACTGGAGATAGATGACTCCAACGACATCTATTGACAAAATACGAAAAGACTTTTTCGACTAGCCAATATAAACTTTTTTTTACACTTCCCTTATAAGCGGACACATTTTTCAGTCCCTTCGTCCACTGTGTATTTTGTCTAAATTAATAATTATCTCAGTTTAAATTCAAAATCACAGTTATAATTTCTGGCATACCTGTTGAGCTACGTCGTGACTTAAACTTAAATAAATTTTATTGAAAAATGTGAGTTCAGTTTTTGATAGCCTCTTTAGCTCAGTGGTAGAGCACTGGTCTCGTAAACCAGGGGTCGTGAGTTCAAACCTCACAGGAGGCATACGCTTTTCTCAAATGCTTGTTTTTTAACGAGACGCTATTTTAAATAATAATTATTCTTTACGCATACACATAAAACGAAAATGTAGGAAAATTTTGATCTGTCTCAAGCTTTACTCTTATTGTCAAAAGCAGCTAAGTTTCTATTTAGAGTCAGTGTTTGATTAGAAAAAAATGCACTAGGAACTAAATTGCCTACAGTTACTCGTACATAAATTCTTCGTAAATCAGTACTTACTAATCGTTTAAACCATTTACGTGTTGAGTAAACTTGCCATTTTTGTACAGATTTGATCAAGAATCGAGCGTCTAGATTAGCGATAGGCAGCAAAGGGGCCCATCAGCGACAGTGCTGCCGATAATGGGCACAAAGGGTGTTGCATATGCATAGGCGCTCTTAAGAGTAATGCATGAAAAAAGTGTTAATATTTCAGTAACGCATTTAGGAAAATTTTATTCATTTGATACATAATTCAGGGGTTACATACATCCAGCAGCGCCAAAAGAGCGCTCAAAGAAAAACTGTTTTTAAAAGGGATAAAAACACAGAAATAAAATACAAAAAAATTGTATACATTTTTATTGGTACTTAAACTTAAAAAAAAAATTATTTTAATTTTCTTTACAAAAATTAGTAAATAAAAAATCAAGAGACCCAAAGTACAATGAAAAAAAAGTTGCTCCACGGTCTGCATCATTTCTCCTTGAAATGTTGATGGATCTGTAAAAAGTAAAAAAATTCTTGTAAAATATAGTTGTAGGACCGGATTTTTGAATTTCGAAAAATTTTGCAATTTACGGCATTTGACCGCCTGCCAGTTGATACTTCCGCAAAAGCAGATTAGTCGAATAAAATGAAAATTATTGGTGTTTTCCGGTAGATGGCTGCATTGGTAAGCGTTAGTCAAAATAGGTAAAGTTAGGTTGGACTTGGTTGGTCCAGTAGACCGCATATAGACTAGAAATTGATCCAAAGTGATACTAAGTTGTGCATGTATCATTCTGCACCTGCTTCAGTTCGGCCGCCTCCTATGGAGTGAGACAGTGCCCCGCCAGTATCCCTACTACAAGTTTACACTCTTTCGTGGGAAGAGATAAAATATAGTTTGTAGACCTGGCATTGTACCTGCGTAGCATGACTTTTGAGATCCTGCATAAGCTGGTTCCTGTCCATTTTGAATTCGCTTCTTGAATCACTGGTGCATCTATGTACATATATCTAGTCGACATTTGCAGAGAGATGATTGTATGCGGGTCGTGTTAGCTACAGGAAGATTTGCATCTGCTATGGCTAGCATATTCCCTTTCTGGTTTCCTTAAATTCTCTTGTGTCAAAATAGACAAATGTAAATATCACGCAGTAAAATTAAATATCTGTGAAATAACCGCAATGCTAATGCATTTAAAGTTTATTCATAAATTTATTCTCCGTCAAAGGCACTAGTTTTTCTGCCAATTTCTAGTATTTTGCCAGAAGTTTTGATTTTCTGCTTTTATTCGAAAAAAATTGCCACTGATACCAATCAAATTTCTCAAATATGTATGTATATGCTTACAATGAGTCTGCAAGGATGATAGATTAGCAGGTTCGGCTCTCCACTATGGTGAAAAACAAGTTGAGCAAGTAACTTCGGCTGCCATGTCAGTGACATGATGTCACCGGCAAGAATGATAGATTTATTAGGTTTGCTCTTTAACTATGGTGAAAAAGAAAATTGTGAGGTGAACTTCGGCTGTCACGTCACTTGGGATATTCAGCCGAATTCTGCAAGATCAAGTTTGAGAAACACTGCTCTGGATGGCTGACATGCCTCCAAAATAAAGTGACGAGGATGAGCAGAAGATTGAACTTGAAAATAGCTGTCTGTCCATCCATCCAAAAAAGGCCTTAGATTACTTTGTGGAGCACTTACATTTCATTATAATAGGACTATCTACACTATCTAGCACTAGCTTATGCAGGTTCTGCTGTGATTAAGAGGAGTCCATGTGGCACTTAATCACCAATTGTGAAGCATTTGGTCACAGGATACACAGAATACTGGGCTCGTACCTACTAGAGCCTGAAGACTTACAAATGCCTTCTCCTAAGGAGCTGGTTCGATTCCCGGAAATACTGAATAATTGAAATGAAGCACTTAGGGGCACATAATAGATCAAACTGGTCGCGGTGCATAAAGGAATCATCCTAACTCGTACAGTCATTATCATCGCCGTTACCAAGTGATCTGTTACTCACACATCTCAACATGACTACCGAAAACATGGGAACCAATCCATACTCATATGTAGGGAAAAATATTACAAGCATTATTAATAATTAAAGCAATTAAAGATTACGCAGTCATGTGTATATGCTGGGGATATGGTCCACTGGCTCCTGTCGCCTATATGATAAATCCCCGGAAGCTTCGAAACACCTTTTTCTCGAATGTGATGCCATAGCTAGAAGAAGGATTAGATCTCTCGGCCGGAAGAAAGGCGCATACGCTGAACTTAATTCAACTCCATATTAAGTTTGTCGAGAGGGCCGTATTTGGATGAGGTACTGTGATGAGAATAAGGCACAAAAGAACGTGGGTCAAAGTGCATATCTCATTTCGTTCATTCACCAATTCATTAATTCATTATTAACCAATTCACAATCATATCTAGCAGCCTTGTTAGGGAAACCTTTAAATTTTAGTCATCAAATTTTGAAAGCCATATTTCGGCAACACTTTTAAACGTGCTTACATACCTACATAACATACATACATATGTACATTTCTTCAAAACAGCCAAATTGATTGCACAGCTTTTTCTTTTGTTCATTGCTGTATATTTTTTTGCAAACAACTGCATGTCTATGTTTTTTATCTTCAACTCGGTTTGTCTTAACATCAAAACTCTTTTAAATTAATAACAACTGTTCTTTTGGCACTCAGGCCTCCCCTAGAAGCTTTACTTAAGAAAAACTTAGGTTGCCTTTTTCATAATTTCATGCCAATTCTTATATTTTTTTATAAGCGCCTCTTTAGCTCAGTGGCAGAGCACTGGTCTTGTAAACCAGGGGTCGTGAGTTCAATCCTCACAGGAGGCATAGCACATCTTTGTCAACCCCTTTTTTAAAATGCAAGGTGGCGCAAAACCAATCACCCTATGGGAAGATTTATAATTTTGGCAAATGGCGTCGACACTGCAGTTGCAAATAGACAAGTAATGGAGCGCGTAAAGGTAAAAAATTAAAAAGATTTCATCACTCGTATCACAGTATTTTTGATTAAAATTTTATTTTTGGATGGTTTAAAAGCAAAGGGCATTTATGAACGAATGTTGATAGGAAATTATGTACATATAAAGACTTTTGGCCATCAATTAGTACACTCGAAAGGTGGGTTTGCTGAATTTAAACATGATCGTACAAGCCTTGAAGGCAATCCACGTCAAGGACGCCCAAAAACTGCAACAACATCAGAAATCGTTGAAAAGAAAATAGGAAATCGTATTGGAAAATCGTGGAATGACTAAAAGAGATTTAGTAGAAACCCTAGGCGTCTCATTGCGCAGTGCAAGCAATATTTTGACTGAAGACTGAAGTATTGAGTTTCAGAAAGCTGTGTGCGCAATGGGCGACACATTCGCTAACAATGGAACAAAAACATATTCGTGCATTTTGGAAGGCATAAAATGGATTTTGTGCATCGATTCATTCACTATGGATGAGACTTGTGTCAATCACCATGATCGTAAATCAAAATAGGAGGCTAAAGAGTGGTTTGAACCTGGCTCTTCGGATCCAAAAGGAGTTTGTGTCCAGACATCGACCAAGAAGTTGTTAGCATCAGTTTTTTGGGATGTGAGGGGAACTTGTTTTGTTGATTACTTGCAAACAGGTAAAAATTCTGAATATTATTGTAAACTTTAGACCAGCTGAAAGTAAATATTCGTGAAAATGGATCCAGTTTGCAAAAGAAAATCATTATTTTTCATTAGGACGTGCCACCAGAGCAGTTTAACAATGGCTAAAATTAATATATAAGGTTTTTCAGTAAGAGCGCTTCAACTTTTGAACTTTTTTGAATAAAACATAAACGGTTTGACTTTTTTAACAAATTTTTTTTTTATTATCGAGTTTGAACATATACATTTAAGTATGAAATTCGATTTCTTTTGCATGCCCACCGCGTGCACGTTTTGCGAAGTCCAATCGTTGAACCCAATTTTCGACCACTCTTTTGCATAAATCGGCCGAAATTCCAGCAATTTCGCGTTCAATATTGGCTCTGAGCTCACAAATCGTCGCCGGCTTGTTACTGTAGACTAATGACTTCACATAACCCCAACACGGGACGGCTTGTTAAATGGACCGTAAAACGGCCGTAATGCTCTTAAAGTAGCAGCAACAGAACGATTATTTTCATAAAAAATTTGCACGATTTGCAATCGTTGCTCAAGTGTGTAGCGTTCCATGATGAAATGTATACTAATGAAGTTTACAAATGACAAGCGAGAAATAAAAAATATTGCGACGTTCGCCCTCCCTATCGGAAAAAAGTTGAAGCGCACCTATTAAAAAACCCTATATTATATTTCGAATTGTTAGAGTATTCACCAGATTAGGCCTCTAGTGACTTCCATTGGTTTTCGGACCTAAAAAATGCATGGGTCGAAAGGGTTTTCCATCAAATGATGAGGTCATAACAGCTGTGGAATTGTGCAAGGTGAAGTCCAAAATAAACAAGACTGAGCTAAAATAGAAACGACAGGAGTTTTGTTCTGATAACTTTAAGTTTATTTATTCAAAATCGTCCCTTCTGGCCTCGATGGACCGTTCTGCGACATCTAAAAGCTTTTCGAAATATGTTTGAAGTCATTGAGCGGAATGTCCTTCAGGATGTCCGTACAAGCCTTTTGGATGGCCTCTACGGACGCAAAACGTTTTCCTTTCATGGCCAAATGCAATTTTCCGAATAGGTAGAAGTCTCAGGGAGCCATATCAAGCGAACACGGTGAGTGATTGATGGTTAAAATGCGATTTCTAGTCAAAAAATCAGTTATACGAGTGGATCGATAAGATGGTGCAAAATCATACAATAAGCGGCAGCTTTCTCCTTTGCGGTATTTAGGGCGAATTCGACGAATGCGATGCAATAAACGCTTCAAAACGCTAATATAGAAAATTGCATTGACGGTTTGGCCCATTGGCACGAACTCCTTGTGGACTATTCCCATGGAATTGTAAAAACAAATGAGAATCGACTTGATTTTTTACTTCTCCAAACGCGATTTTTTGGGTGGTGACTCGTTTGGGGCCTTCTTGGGGGGCACTTTGTCGTTTAGTTTCAGGTTCATGTTGCAAATACCACGTTTTATCACCAGTTACAATGTTGCAAAGGAAGTTCTCGTCTTTTCTCGTCTCTTTAATGAGGTCTTTCGAATATTGAATTCTAAGCAGTTTATGGTCCTTAGTTAAATTAAGGCAACAAACCTTTCGTAAGCCCAAATGAGCAGTTCAAATGCAATAAATCGATGTTTTTGAAATATTCAACTCCGATTCCATGAATTTCAACGATGATTTCTGTTCATTTTTGATAAATTTACGAACAATTTTGATGGAGTTTTCGGTAATTACTGATTTTGGGCGCCCCGAACGTATGCCCATTGTCATTTTTGTCCTCACAACCATCTCTGAAATGTATAAACCGCTCATGAACTCTGGCACGAGACATTAGCTCTTTGCTCCAAACTCATTTTAGACGGAGCCCAATGAGCAGACGGAATAACTTCACTTCCACTGAACCGAATGTCACCAAGCTTTCACTGGAAGTCAGATAGGGATGTATCTCCCAACGCACTAACTCAATAAAAAGATGGCGCTATCAAAAACATTTTAATGGCGCCAGTCTTGTTCATTTTGGACTTCACCTTGTGTTTTAAAGCCCTTCCAGATACTCACTTCAGGGATGGAATTCATAATTTGGAATCTGGTAGGAACAAGTGTATTGATGTTCAGGGAGACTATTTTTTCCCCCTTCACTCCTCTCGGGAGTATGGGGCCTCTTGCGTTGGTTTCGTTAATCTATTTTGCTTTCTGGCAGGGTAGGTGATTAGCCTGTCGCTACACCAGGGAGACTATACTGAGAAATATGTAAAGTGCATTTCAAACCATAAAATTGTGTTTTTCTCATCGAACCGCAAAACTTATATCACAACTAAGTATAAAGTATGTCTTATTTTCTGTTCGTTAACATTTTTTGCTTCTTCTTCTCGTTGGGAGAGAATTTTCGCTTCTTCATCTTCAGAGCATCTTCATTTGGATGGGTGGCTGCTGATGGCTTATTCTGTTATTGAACACAACTATTACTTATAGCCGAATCAAACTAAGTCAGCCAAACACTAAATGAACTACCCTGTACATACATACACACATATGTGCACGCATGTGTTATAGTCTCCACACAAATCAAGCTACGTTAAAAAATCGACCCACTATAATAAAAATGTCTATATAAATATTTGGCTAATGTGTTTTTAAGTATCTTATTTCGCTTTTAATTTAAATTTTGGCATAAAACGTGTAATATAATCCATGCACATATAAATTAAAAAATCATTTACCTTTCAACCTTCACTCCAATCAAACGTGAACGAAATGTTGCGATTTTCGCGCAAAAGTTTATTCATTTTACTTTTTGCAACACTTTGTGGAAATGTGGAAAATGCAAGTGGCTTGGATGATTAACATAAAATGAAAGTTCCTCTAATTTATGTGCTTGTTGATTTTATAGAAGCTATTCAAATTATCGAGTATTAGCTGTCTCTCCTTGGATGAGAGTTTCATCATATTTAAAACTTGTCGTCTGAAAGCAGTGAAACGTGACACAGCTGAGCTATCGATTTATGCGAAATTGTTCCAGTTGCCTATTACGAATGTTAAGGTGGGTAAGCGCGTATTTTAGTATTATTTGACTCTCTTGGTTTTTCCAGCTCGGCGTAACGTTGAGGAAACGCAACGACTATATGAATCCACCGCTTTTTGAGTATCAGATCGATGGCTGTGCTTTTTTTCGCAATAAGCGGCGAAATCCCTTGGCTGAGCTATTTTATAGCTTTTTGGGTCTTAAAACCCACAGCAATGCAAATCACTCATGTCCTTATGATGTAAGTATGAATTGTGTCAAAAAAACCGATTTATCGAATTACTTAGCATTGCTGAATTTTTACCTACTATTTTTTCCAGCACGACATAATTTTAGATCGTTTTGCGCTCAATCAAAATTTTGCGTCTGTGGTTCCATTGCCTGTGGGTTCTTACTTAATTTCAACAAATTGGCAAATAGATGCAGTGGTACGCGCTAATGTTTCTCTCGGCTTGGAGGCGTTGGATAAAAATTGAAATTAATGCAAATTAAAATCTCTATATTTCTCATTACAAATATTTCTGAAAGTCTTGCATACTCGTATAAAAGCTGTTTGAAAATGACAAATGAGAATAATATTCTTCAAGTAAGCATTGCTTAATAATTATTTAAAAATGTCTCCACTATTCATTTCACAATTTTATGGCATTAAAGTTAACCCTCCTTCATTTTACGACTTCATTTTAACCAAAGCAACCTTCCTGAACTTCGTGCTAGACTTGCAATAACAGACTAACAAATTCATAATTTTTTAAACTTTTTCTCAAATTAAATAATTAACAATTAAATTTATGTAAAAATAAAATTGAGTACTTGGCATTTTAAAAGAGATTATAATTTTTTTTAATTAATTATAAAAATGAGTAGTTGTAAAAGAGGAGCTCGGCCTTACACCAAAAAGGGTGTAAGCGCCAATTATAAAGCGTGGTTAAGTTTCAAGGGCCGGTGTTGATTTTGAATAAAATACAATTTTTTTAGGAAATAATTATCATTTTTTTTATTATGATAATATTGGTATGGTTCAATTACGTATGGAATAAAATTTCGGCCAAATAGCCGCCACGGCCTCGGCGGCACACCTCCAAAGACCACCAAATTCAAATAGTTCCTTATCTGAAGGGTGGTTAAGTTTCAAGGGCCGGTGTTCATTTTGAACAAAGTACCATTTTTTTAGAAAATTATTATCATTTCTCTTTATTATGATAATACTGGAGTGGCTCAATTACGTATGAAACAAAATATCGGCCAAATGGCCGCCGCGACCTCGGCGGCACACCTCCATCCGATGATCCAAATTTTCGATGACGCTGAGGCATAATTGAGGTTCTATGCCGTTAATGTGCCGAATTATCTCATCCTTTAGCTCTTGAATTGTTGCTGACTTATCGACGTACACCTTTTCTTTCAAAAACCCCAAAGAAAGAAGTCCAACGGTGTCGTTCACGTTTAGGTGTGGTTCACATTCAACATCGGCCCTTGAAGTTTAACCACCCTTTATATTATAATCGTAACATGTACGAGTTTTACTTATAACGTTATTTCTAAGAGATTCACTTTTCTAGGATTAATGTTTGAATGATGTCCGGCATATGACCCGCCACTATCGACGCATACCTGGAGGCTAATAAGTAAGAAATTCACACAATCTGAGTATTAAATCAGGCTAAGTTTCGTCAATAAAACATCAATTGCGCACGGCTGACGTCGATGAGCCTTCAACTAACTAACCACAAAACTGAAGCAGTTACTGAAGTAGTTCATATTTCCACGACAGTTGGTTCTACGTTACCGAAACGACCCGGATTTATATCCGGCCAAAGACTGTCACTTCAGCAGCATTCTCCGTATGTAAGTATGCTGCTACAACAACAACAACATTAAATAACTTGGAGTGATGAATAACAGTTGCTTGAACTTTAAAACACAGCCGGATTGCTGCTCTAAATAAGGTGTCCTGCTCTATAGAAGGCATCATCCGAATAACGGCGGAGCTAGACACAGTAGGAACGGGACGAGGTAAGACAGGGCGAGTCCATAAATGAATACACAAATGGCTCAAAGCCCGGAACAGAGGTGCACATTCCGAGCATCTGGGAAACTCCTTCAGTTTTCGACTTCCTGACTACTGTAGTGCCTTTCAAACTGAACTGATGGCAATAATGGTGCGGTGTGATGCGATACCTGGAGATGAAATCTGCATTTTCACTTATAACCAGGCGGCGATAAAATCAATCTCAATACAGTGGACAAGCTCCAAGGTGGCCATGAAATGCCACGAATCTCTTAACGAGATGGCTGCGTCATTTCACCTTACGATAACATGGGTTCCTGGCCATTGTGACATTGAGGGGAACTGCAGAGCCGATTAACTAACGAAAATCGGTACCAAATTGACTGAAGAGTACATAGACAATGATATATGTAGGTATACCCTTGTAAACAAACATGTAAGCTACTCATCCTTGAAGAAATTGTAAAGAGAGCAAACGAAAGATGGCGCAATAAAGCCACCTGCAATATCTCCCGTCTCTGCTAAGCCAAAATAAACACAGTCTTAGCACATTGATCTCAGTCATAACAGGGCACTGCCTAATAGGTGGATACGCCCAAAGGATGGCTGTGCAAACACATGACTTCTGCAGAAGCTGTCTAAACGAGGAAGAGACGATTCCGTACCTTCTGTGTCACTGTCCTGCTCTATCCAGACGTAGACTCACCATTTTGGGCAGCCATTCCTTTAATGAATTGAAAGATCTCGGCTATGTCGCAATTAAGGTTCTTACAATATTTTTGAAAAGTACACATTGATTTTAGGAGGGATAAGGGCTAGTTCCCCATGCGGCCTCACAATGGGCTATGAGCATGAGTCTGTCCCATAGTGGACAACCGTTTCAACCTAACCTAACCTAGGCTCAGTAAAATAATTCTATATAGTAGGATAGTCAATTGGGTGGGTTCTCCTGTACGTCGCTCAAATCTCGGCTAATGCAGTCAATATAAATTCGCACTCATAAAAATCAGCAGCTATTTATCGGCTCCATGCATCATTTGCGGTTTTCGCACAATCTGCGGCGAAGCTTCCTTTGTTATCGCTTTTCTAATCTAAGACATACCAGCAAAGGAAATGAAGAGACCGTAATATTATCTGATCACAATGGAGAACAAGGATAGAATCAATCGTTTCAGCAAGAAACTTCTTTCGATCGACTTTGAGTGGAATACATCAACCAAGGGTAGATGGGCGCATAATAGCAATATAAAGACGTGATTTGAAAGGAGCCAATAACTTTTACTTAACGCAGTTCCTTTCCGTTCATGGCAAGTTTCGAAAATACCTCAATAGGTTTTGCTTGGCTATATTAACACTGATCTAAAGAGCACAGAGCCCCGCAAGAGTCAAGAATTAATGTGCCAATAAGTCAATGAGCTAACCCTTGAGGTAATACGGGAGAGTGATTGTTAGAGGTTAGATATGTTTGGAACAGGTGCAGCTGTGAGTTCATAGTTCTTTGAAGTGCACCAACCGCTGAATTTTCCAGGTTATAACGATATTTGAACAATGTTTCAAGGATTTTCACCGTGCATTAACGAATGATTTTCAAAAGAAATTTCCGAACGACGAGAGACTTTTCATGATAAATTAATTGCCAAGTTAAACTATTCTCGAAAAAAAACTAAAATTACCGAAATGGCAGAAAAAACAACCTTTATTATAATTTACTTACGGCAATTGAACTGCAATGTGTTACCGGTTTTTCCTACTTAATGAAGTATTACAAACATGCATTTAGATATTTTAGATATTGGTCAGGGCCAGTCGAGGGGAAACCCCTTCAACCGCCTTCTGCTAGCCCGATTCTACTTCTTGATTGGCGTGATAACCACTTACGCAATTTTGGCCGAGTTTAACAAAGCGCGCCAGTCGTTTCTTTCTCGTGCTAACCGGCGCCAGTTGGACACACCAAGTAAAGCCAAATCCTTCTCCACCTGATCTTTCCAAAGCTCATACAGCTCATTGTACCATCGCCTGCGATATTCGCCGTTGGCAACGTGCAAAGCTCCAAAAATCTTCCGCATAATCCTTCTCTCAAAAGCTTCAAGAGACGCCTCATCGGATATTGTCATCTTCCAAACTTCTGCGCCATACGTTAGGACGGACATAATGAGAGCCTTGTTGGAGTTAGTTATATTCGTCGAGAGTGGACTCAGTTGCCTACTTGGTCCAAAGTAGCACTTGTTGGCAAGAGAGATTCTACGTTGAATTTCAAGGCTGACATTATTATCGCTATTAATGCTCTTTTACAACCTCGAAATCATAACTGTCAACAGTGCTGTGGGTACCGATACGCCGACTGTTTGTTACATGACAGGAGGATCTTCATGTTGTTCGCGTTCACTCAGACCCATTCGCTTTGCTTCTTTACCCAGTTTGGAGAATGTAGAGCTAACAACAATCGTACGCTCCCATAAAAAATTGTGCCTGAGCGATTAAGTTCTGCGGCTCGCACAATATTTTCCAGCATCAGATTAAAGGAGTCAAGGAGTAGGGATATAGATTCACCCTGTCTGATACCTCGTTAGATATCAAATGGCTCAGAGAGGTCCTTCCCAATTGTAACGGCGCTGCTGGTATTGAACAACATCATGTTGCATAGCTGTATTAGTTTTGCGGCGGTACTAAATTCGGACATCGCGGCATATAGACAACTCATTTTTTTCCTGTCGAATGCAGCTTTAAAATCAAAAAAAGATGGTGTGTGTCGATTCTCCTTTCATGGGTCTTTTCCAAGACTTGGTGTATTGTGAATGTCTGATCAGTGGTGGATTTTTCAGGCCTAAACCCACACTGATGACGACCGCTTCGAGTGGCTTCTGCCAGCCCGATTACTAACACGATAAGGACCTGGGGGACCAAGATAGGCAGACAGTATCTACACACTAGCTAGCCCTGGATTTTACAAGTAGACAATGAACCCAAGTATCGAAGCCGAAGTTGTATAGAGCGGCGACAGAAAAATGTGATTGAAAATGTTGAAAATGTTTTGGCAAAAGTTAAGGAAAAACTCAAAGGAAAACAAATATGGACACACTCAAACAGTTATGAAGACATATTCGGATGATTTGGAGTCGATTACTTCCACAACGAGCGCAGAAATTAAGACAAAATATGACTCGATGATGTGAAGCCATTATAGCGTATTATAAATATTAAGAGCCCTCCTTCCAAAAAGAAAAACAAAAAAAAAAAAGCCAATACGTTGCAGTTTGTTACAATCGAAAAATGGAGATACCTACAGTTTGAAGCCAATTCCGAACGGCAGATATTTTTTATGAGAAGCTTTTTCATTTTTCACATTTAACTCCCGCTGGAGGTTGTTAAGAAGAGGTTCCGTAAGGGGGGAAACAGGTTTAGGAGGCCAACATTTTGGTGTTTTTCGAGAATTTCTTGAACAAAGACCAATTTTTTTTTATTAACAACATATTTCCTAAGAATATGAACCTAATTATGGTAAACAAATATTGAAAATTGCATCCTTTTGAGGCGCTTGAACACAAAGTAGTTTTTTATACCATATTTTTTCATCTGTTTTGCTTAAAATTCCATATTTTAAATAATAATATAAATCCAGAATTAGGTTCATATAAATTAGAATTTTTTTTTTTTTTTTTTTTGTTTGTATTGAAACGTTATAAAATTTGTATACATTTCATGGTATTACGCCTAGCATAAGCTAACAAGTAACATTATTCTATCCTTAACATTGAAATTTAAAAACAATTATAAGTATTTTACAAACAATTATACAGCGTTGGCGACTAAATCTCGTGGCTTAGTTCTTCGAAGTCTTCTTGTGCAGACGGTTTTGGTGAGCTCTGCGGCCTCCGGGTTTATGTGCTCTTTCAGCCTGGTTTCATGGTTACTTGCAAGAATTTGGATTATATCAGCGACTTTTTTCACCGACAGATCCTTGTGCAGGTCGTGATTTCGCACATACCAAGGTGCGTTGACCATGTCTCTGAGAATCTTGTTCTGCAGGCGTTGTACAGCTTCAATGTTTGATTTAGTGGTACATCCCCATAATTGAATGCCGTATGTCCATACCGGCTTAACTACTTGGTTGTATATTAATAATTTATTCTGTATTGACAATGTAGACTTTCTGCCAATTAACCATTTCATTTTTTTAATTTTTAAGTTGATTTCAGTTGCTTTAATTTTGACATGTTCTTTCCATTTGAGCTTTGCATCCAAAGTCATACCCAAGTATTTTGCTGTATTACTATATGGAACAGTAGCAGATGATATTTTCACTGGGTTATAGGCTATTTTCTTGTTTGTAAAGTCTACGTGAACAGACTTGCTTTCATTTAATTTGATTCTCCAGTTTTCAGTCCATGCGACAACTTCGTCTATCGATGCCTGTAACTTTCTAGTTGATTCATTTGCGTTATTTCCATAGGCTAAGATACACGTGTCATCAGCAAAAGTGGATATCTTACTTGTATTTGAAACAGGTAGATCTGCGGTATAGAGCAAATACAGTACTGGCCCAAGAATGCTGCCTTGTGGTACACCAGCTTCAATTTTTTTAATGTTTGAGTATGCTTGTCTTTGTTTCACTCTAAAATATCTGTCTGTGAGATATGATTCCAATAGCAAAGTATATTGATATGGGAGCATCGCTCTGAGCTTACGGATTAGACCTTCGTGCCACACTTTATCAAACGCCTGTGCGATATCAAGGAATATTGCTGAACACACTTGATTGTTTTCTATGGCCTCTTCTATGATGTGTACTATACGATGTATCTGATCTATCGTTGAATGTTTTTCTCGAAATCCAAATTGGTGAGATGGTATTAATTGTTTATTAGAAATTATATCCTTTAATCGTTTGGAAAATAGTTTTTCAAATAGCTTTCCGATGGCTGGGAGTAATGCTATTGGGCGGTAAGATGTGACTTCGTTGGGATTTTTCCCTGGCTTTGGGATCATTTTAATTTCAGAAATTTTCCAGTGCATTGGTATGTATTTAAATTCAATGCATGCATTCATTATTAAAGTGAGTTTGATTAGGGCTTTGTAAGATAAGTTCTTTAGCACTTCGGCTGTGATTAAGTCAAATCCTGGACTTTTCTTTTGTTTTAGCTTAGAGATTTCATTTGCTACCTCATCAGTGGTAAAACTTGTAATTTCAACAGATTCTTGCACAGTATGGGGAAACAAAATGTAATTTATCGTTTCAAATGGCTTAAAAATTTTTTGGAGGTGTTGTGCAAATAACTCAGCTTTTTCCGAATCGGTTTTTGCCCAAGGTTGGTTGCTATTTGGCTGTTTAATTGGGGGATTATGTTGAATTGGTCTTTTCATATGTGCCGTAGTCCGCCATAGAGAGTAATCAGAGGTTTTATCTGCAGATAGGTTTTGTAGCTTTATATTTAAAGTTCTGTTTTTATTTTCTTGAATAGCATATTTCACTGTTTTGGTGAGGTTGTTTAATTGTGTTTTAAGTGATGGAGACCTAATCGACTGCCACTTTTTTCTGATTTTTCTTTTTTCCTTTATGAGTTCAATTATATTCGAAGGATATCTTTGGCGATTAATTTTTTGGACTCTTACAGGTGCACTTAACCAAGCAGCTTTTTGTATCTGTGCTGACAGCTTTATTGTTTCCTTCTCAATTTCGTCAACATTATCGATTTCATTTGTCGTGTTTACATATGTGTCTAGTTTAGTCTTGAAGTATTGCCAATCTGTATATTTATTTGAAAGGAGCAGGTTACTTTCATTGATTTTTGGTTCACCATCAAGAATCATGAATATAGGTAAATGATCTGAATTAAGATCTAAACCATCCTCCAGAGTTATGATGTTGTATGGTAGTTGTTTGACTACGAAAAAATCAATCAAATCTGGAGTCTTATTAATGTCTGTTGGCCAGTATGTTGGATTGCCAGTTGAGAATATTTCACAACCACATTGTTGTGCCGCTTTCCACAGTTCGCGACCTTTAGTTGTCGTTAGGCGAGATCCCCAGTTAATGTGTTTTGCATTGAAATCGCCTCCCATAACGAATCTTCCTTTATGTTTATTTAAAAGTTGTGTGTATTCTGTAGACTTTATGTTATGTCTCGGCGGACTATATACTGCTGTTACCGACAGTTGGTAATTGCAAAACTTGATTCCAACTGTTGTCGCTTGAAACTCAGTGGAGCTGATCTTTTCTTCTTCGAAATGTTCAATCGAATTCCTAATAATAATTGCGCTACCTCCTCTTGCGTTGTTTAGAGGATGATTTGAGCAATACATTATAAATCCGTTGAATGTGGAGTACATTTGGGTGGTCAAATGAGTTTCAGATACTACAAGCTCAAGTTCATTTTTGTGCTTTAAGATTCCATTCGCGTTCCATGCCATTATCTTTAAACTTTTTCTTATTGTGTTTTTAGACATTTATAATTTGCTCAAGTTTTTCAACGCGATTCAGTAGATCCTGGTTTAAGGTTAACTGCTTTTCAATTTTAAATAAAATTTGTGTCAATATATCTTTATCTGTCGTATTTTCCTTTTGGGCTGCTACGTCTGCATATGTTTGTTTACCCGGTATTAGTGTTGGTTTCTTCGTCGTTCTTGGTTCTACAGAGTGTTTTGGCATAGCTAAGGCTTGACGTATTGCTGTTGGGGGTTTTTTGCCAGTTTCTTCTTTGTGTTTAACTCCGCTTTTGTTACGGAGCTTTTGCAACTCCTTGGAATTGAATAAAGAAAAAATCTCGAAAAATTTTAAAATGATTGGTCGATAACTTTTTAAGCTAGAATTCCCACCATTTGAAAAAAGTAGTTTCGAGAAAAACGTCGCTCTAACTAACGCGCGCGACGGTGCGGAACCGACGGGCAATCACTTAAGTCCTCTTAGAATCCGGAATAATGCGAATTTCGCTTTAAAATTTTTACCACATATACTTGAGTAGTTATACTAACGATTTATGCAATAAAAAAAAATCGATTTTTTGATCGATCTAAACCGGTTTCCCCCTTAACACCAAGCATTTCTTCCATATTTCACTGAACTGAACATTAAATAAAGTTACTTATCTCTTTCAGAAGCGTTTGCCGCTATCGCAGCATAGAAATACTTTTAAATTAATTAGCTTTCTACAGTCTTTTCATATTAAGTAGAAATAGGTCTTGAGCCCACATGCAGACAAACATATGTGTGCATATATATGCGCCTCTTTAGCTCAGTGGCAGAGCACTGGTCTTGTAAACCAGGGGTCGTGAGTTCAATCCTCACAGGAGGCATCACATCCATAGGTTTTCTTTTTGTAAACGATTTTTTCGAGATGTACAAAGGTTTTATGATATATTTATTGCGAAAAAAAATGGCATTAAAAGACTTGTCTGAGTTATTTATTTCTTTATTTACTTATTTTTTTTTCATTACAACTCCTGTTCCTTTTTTAAATATGCAGTAAGTGCAGAAAATGAAAACATTTTAGATTAATAGCCTCATTAATGAGATTTTTAATTTATTATTCAAAAGTCAAAATGCAGATAATTAATTTCAGTACAATATTTGCAGCCCTCTTTTATTTGCAATTTTTTTGTTTGATTTTAATTTAGAAGGGTTGTTCAGAGTGATCAGATCAAAGCGGTTTTGTGCAAAGAGTTGCGAATATTATTAAAATGCGTGTTTGTATGTATGAACGCGACTCGAGCCACAAATCAAAAAGTCAGTGAACTATCGCACACATATACTATATATACACACACACATATGGATGAGGCTATATGTAGGCACTAGGGGTGGGACTATTCGAATAATAAAATCTTTTATTCGAGAGGTATTCGTAATTCGAATAATATTTATTCGAATTTTTTATTCGTTTATTCGAATAATGCTATTCGAATACCTCACTATTCGAATACCTCACTATTCGAATACCTTACTATTCGAATACCTTACTATTCGAATACATCACTATTCGAATACTTCACTATTCGAATATTTTTGGTAAATATTTATTTAGATTAGCGGACTACTAATCGGTTTATGTACAAGTGCATGCACCATGAGAAGGGCCAATGTAATTTTTATATTTTTAAAAGCATTTTCTCCCTGATGTTAATGAATATATAGTGAGGTATTCGAATAGTAAGGTATTCGAATAGTGAGGTAGTAAACTATTCGAATAGTGAGGTATTCGAATAGTACGGTATTCGAATAGTGAGGTATTCGAATAGTAAACTATTCGAATAGTGAGGTATTCGAATAGTAAGGTATTCGAATAATGAACTATTCGAATTATTTGAAACGAATAGTATTATTCGTTTTATTCGAATAATGTTTATTCGAATATTATTCGAAAATAATCCCACCCCTAGTAGGCACTCGTGCATAGCTTCATAAACAGCCGTAGGCTCGTTGGAGTATTTAGTCTGCGAATAGTAATGTGTGCGTTTGAGTACTCGACTAAAAATGCTTTTACTTCTATAGTGTCATAATTCAAAAGCCGAAATATTGAAAAAACGGTTTCAAAGCTTTCAATTTACATACCTCAATAAGTAATACAGGGTTGCCATTATTCGACGGACCCATCTGGTAACCCTGTATCTTTTCACAGAGACGTCAGATCGCTTAATGACATACCGCGTTGGAAGCGTCAGTCCAAGCAGATTTTTACCATGGAACAGTACACGCCACGCCAGCGCTCCCAAATTGTTGAAATTTACATTCAACAAAAGAGGTCAATTGTGAAAACTCAACGTGCGTATAAAAAATGAAATAATGTGAAAAGTGCACCTTCTAAGAACACCATTAAACGTTTGTACTTTCGACGTCGAAAGGTTTCGAAGGTGATGCTCTTTCTAATCCACAGAGGCCAAATCAAAACCGACCAAGGCGTCGCCAAAGTCATCCCAAAATCGCCGTTCTCAGCAGTTGGACATTACTCGGACTACTTTACAACGATTCAATGCGCATAATGCGCAAGATTGTTGCCTGCGGACAAGCCTCGTCGATTGGAATGGGCCCAAAGAGTCATAGAAATTCGTCGGGTCCGTCGAATATGGGCAACCCTGAAGATATCGCCTTGCATATTTTACACAATAGAGAATAATAGTTTGTTGTGTCAGTGGCATTAATGCATACAAAAAAAATACTATTTCACAATTAATAGTCATCTTGAAATGCCAATAAAAAGTCGCCCCTCGGCAGCGACGAATGCAGCAAAACGATTGGAGCAGGCCAAAGTCTACGTTGATAAGCCAAATGACTATGGCAAGATGTTATATTTATGGGTGAGAGTAAATATAATATATTTTGGTTAGAAGGGGAAAGAATTGTATGGATAAAAGCGAATTCTGCGTTGAGAAGGAAAACCTCGCTTCTACGATCAAACTCGATGGAGACAGTGTAATGGTTTAGGGCACAGTGGCAACCAATGGAGTAGAACATTTTGCATTTGTGGAAAGAGCTATGGATAGATTTTAAGTAACAAAAAACTGGTGCAAGACAATGACACCAAAACAAAATCTGAGATTATTCCAACTTATTTGTTTTACAATTGTAAATTTGTGCTCCCACATCAACCCCAGTCTCCAGTCCCAGTGATCTAGAGCTTGAAGATTTAGAGTATTTTCAGGCATTTTTTTTGTAATAAAAACATGAAAACCGTTATTTAAATTTTTTTTAGGCTTTTTCTTTAACTTCTTTTACATATAAAAATAAAAATAAAATAATTTTGAAAATGTCGCTGAATTGAACCTGGACGGGGTTGTCCATTTTGGATCTTCTATTTATCTGAAGCACATAAACCAAAAAAATTATTAATCATGACTGTGCTATGTCCTTTACTAGAATAAAAAAAAATTGACATTTTGTCAACCGCCATTGTGCGGTTTTGTATTTGACACTCTAAAAATGGGGATAAATCAGTAATTCAAGACCACTTTCCTCTGACGAAAAATTCGAGTTCTTTTGACTTGATCCATTCATTGAGCCAGTTTGCGATGCACTCGTAAGAAGTGAACCGCTTTCCAATAAAAGCTGACTTCATTGATCGGAACAGATGATAATCCGAAAGTGCAATGACTGGGGAATACGGCGGCAGCGGCGAGATTTCCCAATTCAGTCCCTTTAAATATTTCTGAACCGATTTAGGAACGTGTGACCTGGCGTTATCATGCAGCAAAAACAGTTTTTCATGTCTACAGTCCCATTTCGGTAGATCCATTTTTCATCGCCAGTGACGATGCGATGCAGAAAACCTTTTCTTTTCTGCCGTTCAAGAGGTACCTCACACGTCATCAATCGTCTCTCGATATCCCTCTCCTTCAATTGATGTGGCACCCAGTTACCTGCTTTCTGAACCATTCCCATCGCGTGCAAACGTTTACCGACGGTTGATCTGTCAACATCCAACTCTTTAGATATATCATCAAGGGTTCGACATGCATCTTCATCCAATAATTGTTGTAGTTGAGTATCTTCGAATTTTTTCGGTACCCTTTCGCGATCTCTATCACTCAGTCAAAATTGCCACTTTGGAAGCGTCGAAATCACTCTTCGCAAGTTGTATTTGGTCGAGCGTGATTTTCGTAAATATTGATGAATATACGAAACGTTTCAGCTGCACTTTTCTTTAAAAGGTAATAATGAAGCATTACTTCCCGCAAGCTTTAATTGCCCGCATTGATTATTTCGAAAATCACCAACACAAACTCAGTTTTTGCCGACCTCTCTTGCTGTCACATCCCCTGTTACGTCAGCAAATCAGCTGCTTCCTTCAGAATAGCTGAGAGTCGGTCTATCATCTATTCCATCACCCCTGATGCGACGCACTAAAAATACATTATTAAAAAAACATATCTTAAGTTTCACATCATCATGAATTGGGCAATCTGATGCCGACGTTATTATTCCATAAACTGAACCTACATGGGAATATAGAAATTAGGAACTAACTCTAACTGAAATATACATTTTTCTATGTTCTTAGAACACAAATTGCACTGTACTTCCGAATTTGATTTCAAGTTGCACCTGATTCATCAACTTTTACGTTTCGTATTTTGATTTTTTTTGTTGTGTTACGAAATTCGCGAAAATTATGAGTTTTAAAAACAGTTTGATCATAAATGAATGCTATAAAAACAAAGCTTTTTTATTTTGCCTCCTGTGAGGATTGAACTCACGACCCCTGGTTTACAAGACCAGTGCTCTGCCACTGAGCTAAAGAGGCGCTATAAAAAATTTCTCCTAAACAGCTACGCATTACGGGAAACAAAAACATGTTTGCATATGAATTTTGTGTTAAAAGTTAAATAGGACAGATTGTGGCCGAAAATAGATTGCAAAATCTAAAAGAAATTTACTTAGCTTGAAAGCAGTTATGTGCCAAGAAATAATCAGAAATGATGTCATACTTTGGGAATACGTGTGTGTAAATATATGTGTATGTATGTGTGTACAAATATGTTGCTTTCCAAATGATGATTTATAGCTGAGACGATCAAGAATACAAATTTGTATAAACAAGTGCACTTTTATATGAAAATATTTGTTATTGTAAATGCCTTAAAGTGCTAAAGCACCTTAGAGGCAAGTTAGTTATGTATGTATCTACATAAATAAGCAATATGCCGTTGAGCAGATAAATACATATATGTTTCTACTAATATGGCTCATTTGCTGAAAGAATGTCATAACTCAAAACATTAAAAGCTCGTGAAAAACGGTTTCAAAGTTTTCAATTTGCTATGCGTCCCTAAGTAAAAGTGAATACTAATTTTCTGCTAGTTTCTGAGATGTTTTTAATAGACATCATCATGACTTTTTACACGGCATAGACAAAGAGCTGGTTGGTCGCTTTTGCATACTTACTTCGACATTGGTATTTAATTAATTTCTTTATTTTTATTACAAACTTATAAAAAAGTATAAAAACTACCTCTAAACCGGGCTATTCCTCTCACTATTGTGTTGATATTTTCTATATATACATAATTCACCTTTTCTGTGTACACCTGCGTTCACAATAATAGCAGCTTGACATATTGCAAAGTTTGGACTTTTTTTATTTCTTTTTTTTTTGTTTTCATAAAAATAAGATTATACTATAACAAAAACCAAACTTTTCTTATGTACCAAATTAACATATTTTTAACATAATTTCAAATTTTTTTTAACAAATTCCGAAAAAAGTTTTGGATGCGCAGTTTCATAGGCTAATAAATTTTGGTCTATTAAAGTACAAGTTTGCAGTGGATCAAAAATCGAGTTGATTTTTTAATTTTTTTTCTAGGCGGCCTTCTCGTCGTGTGCAAAATAAAATTTTGATTCGCTATTTCGAGGAAAAGCCGTAAAAAAAATTAAAATTAAAAAATGATCAAAAATGAAGGCATTTTTCGAGCCGCTATGATCTTGCACTTTATTATTATTATTAACTTTATTATTATTAAAATACGGTGGGCTATAAAACTGCATACTCGGAATTCTTCTTAAAATTCCTATCCAAAATATTTGAAATTGCGAAAATTGCTTTAATTTTTTTTTTAATTTTATAAAAAATTTGAAACTTTGAATTATATAATTTTTATTGCTATATTTACAAGAAAAACTGAATAATGAGATAGTCAAACTTTGCAATATGTCGCGCTGTTATTATGTATGTTTCAATCTTATCATTTGTGGGATTAAAAAATCCCTAGAGGGAACAAGACTGGGGATTTACAACACTAACCTCCATATACCGCAACCAGCAGCTGCAATATTTCGCCAATAGATGCCGCCATGCGCGGTATGAGCACGAAAAATACGCGACAGAGAGCGCTGCTCATAAAAACTACGTTTAAGTCTTTTGTCGGTTGATCGCCATGGGAAGAAGGCAGAGTTTAGTAGACTGTTTTTCGTAGAAACTAAGAAATTGTAATCATACAATTCGTATAGCTCCGCACGTGCATTCGAAATTCGTAGAGTAGCATTCACCGAATACACTTGTAACGTCAAATCTTAGAGTTTCGTACATTTTTTCTACGACGACGTTAGACTAACGGACAAAAATTAGAACGAGTAATAAAAAGAGGATTTAAAAGGAAACAAATACAAAAGCTTTAAAATGTAAGTCCTATATTAACTAAACTATAAATAAAAAGAAATGGTTTAGGTATCATATATGTACTTTTATGTGACTTCCAGAGGTGTAAAGTTGTAACAACACGGCAGCAGTATGCCACTTCGTTGGAGCTAATAAAGGAGAATTCAATTATGGCATTGATACTGTATTAGCCCTTCCGGTTGTAGTAGAGGAATTTTTCATTAGTGGGGGAAATAATGTGCGTCCCATACACACACAAAATGATGCCAGGAAATCTATATTTTTTGTAGAACTCCATTTTGCTTTGCCGTTCATTGGCACTCATCGTATTTGTAATGACGCCAATACGTATTTTAGCACACAGCGAAATGTCGACTGCCCCGAAATCTTTGCCAACTCCGTGCTGATAGCCTCCCTTCACAGGAAACCGTAAAACAAAGGATAATCGGAGAACTGGAGTTATGGACGACGACCTCGCTGAGCTTGTGCTGTCTTCAATAAAACCTAAAACGTATATACAACTTTATAAATGCAACTTTATTTAACCGGTAATTTTTGATAAACCTGTTTTAAACCGTATTTAAATAAACTTTTTCTTTAACAAAAAGGGAGGCACTTACATTGGTTCGTCCATATCGAGAGGGTTGCTTACATTTTTGAATATTTTTCGCTCAATTCTGAGACTCCGTTTGCTTCTCTCACTTTCCTCCTCCATTAACACAACCGCACATGTCAACGAATACATTTTAATTTGAAAGTTCAGCTAACTAGACAAAAACTTAAAGATTATTTGATAAATTGTTTTGTTTACATTGAAGTGAGTGAAATATCAAAATTTTACATTTAAGTTTGCAGCACTTTTTTCGTGTTCACATGGAACCGACGACTAGCTTTTTTTCGTATTCGAAGGTTTCCTACGAAACCGAAATAACTGAAATCGACGCCATAAAACCCAAAATGCTTGACAAGGTGATGATAAACGCAGGAAAAAGATCGCAGTTTGTGATTGCTAATAAAGGTTGACACTTGATTGATATTATATTCAAAAAATAGTTTTAAAGGTTTAGATCGATCAAAAAATCGATTTTTTTTTATTGCATAAATCGTTAGTATAACTACTCAAGTATATGTGGTAAAATTTTTAAAGCGAAATTCGCATTGATTGCCCGCGGTTCCGTACCGTAGCGCGCGTTAGTTAGAACGACGTTTTTCTCGAAACTACTTTTTTTCAACTGGTGGGAGTTCTAGCTTAAAAAGTTATCGACCAATCATTCTAAAATTTTTCGGGATTTATTCTTTAATCTATTCTAATCTATGTGAACCTAATTCTGGGATTATATTATTATTTAAAATATGGGGTTTTAAGCAAATAGATGAAAAAATATGGTAGAAAAAAACTACTTTGTGTTCAAGAGCATCAAAAGCATGCAATTTTCAATATATTTTTACCACATTAAGGTTCACATTCATAGGAAATATGTTAATAAAAAAAAATGCTGTTGATTTCATAAATAAATTGCAACTTCAGAAATTCCCACCAGCAAAATACTCGGATGGCGATCGTCCATGGGCAGCACGCTCTAACGCCACTGTCTCCCGCGGAAATAGCTTCAAATAAATTTAAAAGTATACCTAAACATTTAAATAAAATATCCTCTAAACTTAAACAATTTCTGATTATTCCTTCTTTGTTCGAAAAATTCTCGAAAAACACCAAAATTTTGGCCTCCTAAACCGGTTTTCCCCCTTCTAAATTGTAAATAACCAAACCAAATAAAAATACCTCACTTATACAAATCAGTTGTTTTTGTTTTTCAAAGTTATTCAATGTTTTCATTCGACTCCAAACTGCAGATATTTTTTTATGAGGAGAGAAAATACAGGTTCGCCCTGCCCTGTCGAGGGGCGACCGCTACTAGACAAATTTTTCCCATGATTTGGAGTTTCATGTACGCAGATTTGCACTTGTGCGCTTCCGAATGGTAGTCGCGCACCAACCCATTACCAACCCATACGGCGGTTGTGTTAAGAGTGCTCCTTTGAAAATGAACCAACGTAGATAGGCGCCATGAACCAACAGAATAGTTTACCTTACATTTTCCTCCTCTTCAATTACATTTTCTACATTATGTTGGTGCTTTTTAAGTTAGTCTTTCTTTCGTGGCTATTTCTGTTTGTAAACAAACCATCTTCACGTTCCCGCAATCCATTTTTCGTGTAAGCATCAAAGAGTGCATAATTTCGGTATTTCTGTGTGGGTTCTCTTTGAAGCGATATCAGTGCTCTTAAGAAATCTAAAAATACATTTCAACCACAAATATTGAAACACCACGCTATGGGCAGATTTTCCATATTTTCAGTTCAGCTGCAGTTTTCTGAAAGAAAAGTTCAATTTTGTATAGCAAAAAGTGAAAGATTATATTTTCTATCGATATACTAAATATAAGAATTATAGGAAATTATTAATAACCCCTTTCGTCAACCCCCTATTGCTTACAATTGAAGAAAAATGTCTTTGGTGGAGAAAACCGGCTTTTTCCCCGACTACTATCTTAACCTGAAAAACTCGCAATCGAGCATTTTTGATGTGGAGGTGGCCAAAATTGCGGCATGTCGCAACGATTACGAGCGGCTGACATTTGTCGAGCAATTTCCTGGCGTGCGAGAACGCGATGCCGAGCTGCAAGTGAGAAGGGTGTATGCGGGTAAGGATGTTGACACGGCAGCACAATTGAAGGAGAAGGGCAATCAGGCATTCAAAGCTAAGAATTGGTTTGAAGCGATGCTTTTCTACACAAGAAGTTATATGGCTCTACCGGAGGACAAGGGTGAGAGAAGCATTTCTCTATTATTTTTATTGGTTAGCTGAAATCAATTTTTTTTAGCAAGCGAACGCGCGATTATCTTGGCAAATCGCTCTGCCACACTCTTTCACATGGAGAAATACGATGAGACGCTTATTGATGTGAAACGCTCCATAGATTTGGGATATCCAAAGGAGCTGCTATACAAGCTGTATGAGCGTCAGGCGCGTTGCTATCTAGCGCAGGAGAATTTTCCGCAAGCCATCGATTGCTTCAAGTGAGATGCTTGTGTTTTCGGGATGCATAAATACATATTTTACTAACTCTCTCATTTGATAATTGCAGAAAATGTATCACTGCATTGGATGATGCCAAAGTGCCTTCGGATAAACGCAGCAAATTGTCCCTGGATTGCATGACTATGATTAAGTTGCTAGAAAGGGATCCAAAAAGCAGCAAACAGGCGGAGCGACAAAAAAAATTAGGCGAGGTGAAATTGACCATGGCCATACCCGACGAGAAAGAGTTCCTCAGTGAAGCGGTGCGCATCGATCAGAATTATGCGGAGGGTAGATTTGCGCGTGCTGCCACCGATATTACAGTGGGTGAGGAGATATTGGTGGAGAAGCCATTTGTGGCGGTGTTGCTAGAAAAATTCGCTAAAACGCATTGCGATAATTGTTTTATAAGGTAATTGGGAATAATATTTGGTTGATTAAGGGGCTAGGGGTAGTCAGAGGCCCGAAAAAATGATGTTTTTCAATCATTTTTTTTTATTAAATAATTTTTTTTTGCTGGTCAATTGATTTATTTTACAAAAATAAAAACATAGCATTTATAAATTATGTTTCGATGTGACTTTAGCAAAAAAAATAAAAATTAATAATTGTAAAAGTTATCGCGTTTGTGTGGAGCCCGTTTTTCCAGAGGCCGCTTGCGCTGATCATCACAAGTCATTGGCGAGTCATTTAAAATCAATCGGACAAGAGAAATTAGTTTTATTAATGATAATCTTGTGCCTGATGTTGTTGTTGTTGTAGCTGAAGTGACAATTCTTGGCGGGATATAAATCCGGGTCGTTCTGGTAACGTAGAACCGACTGTCGTGGAAACGGCCTGTGCCTGATCGAAGCTTTTTATTTCAAAATTAACAATATGGCAGCCTCAGAAAATATTTTTCAGATTTTCGAGAAAAAAACCTACAATTAATTGTTTAAAAAACAAAAACGAAAATTTCGAAAAAAAAATTCTCCGATCAGCCACGAGTTTTTTATGTTTTTCAAAAGCAGTATAAATTTTATTAAAATCTACCAAGCGGTTTTTAAGTTACAGTGATCAACAGTTCAAAAAACATAAGAAAGAAATATTTTGTTTTATTGAAATTTAAAAAATATTTTTTTTAATTAAAAAATACTCCTTTATTTTTTAATTAAAAAAAATATTTTTTAAATTTCAATAAAACAAAATATTTCTTTCTTATGTTTTTTGAACTGTTGATCACTGTAACTTAAAAACCGCTTGGTAGATTTTAATAAAATTTATACTGCTTTTGAAAAACATAAAAAACTCGTGGCTGATCGGAGAATTTTTTTTTCGAAATTTTCGTTTTTGTTTTTTGTTTAGATACATATTATAGCTATTTCAATAAAAATATTTTTTCTCTTATTTTGTATTTTTAATTCAATTAATTTACATCACACAGTAAATAAACATTCTTTTACTTCCCAGAACCGCAGTACCAGTAGCTTGTCCCAAGTGCGCTGATGTGCTCTACTGTTCCGAAGAGTGTCAATCCAAAGCCAGTTCCACTTATCACAGATACGAGTGTGGAATTTTGCCTACAATTTGGCGTTCGGGTGCATCAATTAACTGTCATATGGCTTTGCGCGTTCTTGCTAATAAATCTTTGGAGTATTTCTTAAACATTAAACAAGATATCGAGAAGGAGTTGACTATCGCTGAAATACTCAAGTAAGTACTGGCATACAATTTTACACTCACGCATACATATGCATATATTTTTTTCCGATTTTTCCAATTTTTTTCCTACAGACTACCCAGCGACGACTATAGACGCGTATCGCATCTGGAACGCCACGAAAAAACACGGCCACCATCGAACTTTTTCCAGCACACACTCATGGCGCGCTTTCTAACTAAATGCCTTGCAGAAGCTGGCTACTTTGGTGCGACACCTAAAGCTGAAGATTTGAACACCATTGGCGGCATAATTTTGCGTACTCTGCAGTTCATACAATTCAATACGCACGAAGTGGCCGAATTGCATGCCAAGAAGGCAGATGGCAACGAGAAGACGGTCTTCATTGGCGGAGGGCTCTATCCAACTTTGGCGCTCTTCAATCACTCATGCGACCCGGGTGTGGTGCGGTGGGTAGCCGGCGGTCTATTGAAATGAATTTTTAGTTGTATTTTCAAATTTTCATATGCAGATACTATCGTGGCACCACCATACATGTCAATACCATACGCCCCATTGAAGCTGGTCTACAGATTGCCGAGAATTATGGACCCATTTATACGCAAGAAGGACGCGATAAGCGCCAAGCACAACTTAAAGACCTCTACTGGTTCGATTGCACTTGCGATCCCTGTTTGGAGAATTGGCCCACCTTTGAACAGCTGCCAACCGATGTCATACGCTTCCGCTGCGATGGACCGAAACAGTGTAGAGCAATTATCGAAGTGCCGGCCACCTGCAATGATTTCATGATCAAATGCGTGACTTGCGGCGAGAGCACAAACATTTTGAAGGGGCTCAAAGTGATGCAGGTGCGCATAGATAATGTTTTTTGTTTTTGTTTTGCGTAATGTGTCATAATTGCGTTGATGAATTGTACATTTAGGATACCGAATTGATGACACGCACGGCCAAGCGTCTCTACGATGCAGGCGATTACTCGAAGGCATTGAACAAATTCATTGATCTACTAAAGATTATGTACGAGGTGCTGGCACCGCCCTTCCCCGATTTTTGTCAATGCCAGCAGCACACAAAGGATTGTTTCCTGCACTTGGGCAATTTCTATAATTTGAATTAGTACCTACCGTGCCTACATACATACATACGTACCGAGTTATGCAGCTAATGAAGCTAATTGCTTGTGACATTGCCATTAGTAATGAAATTCGAAATGTTTGCGCAACAACTGGTAATTGTTTAATATGTAGATATTCAATATTTATTAAAGTGTTTTTTATTCAGCAAGAAATTGCATTTATTTCGAAAATTATTTACAAACAGGCAAGCGAACAATACTAAATGATGAAAATTGCGCAACAAATATATAAAATAGTAAAAAAATGCGCACTACTATTCATCTCATTTTACAATCATTACTACAACTACAACTACAAATATACATACATATGAGTGAATACATGCACATACTTCAAATATATTTAGTTATGTAGCTCCATTAGAAATACAACCAATAATTGCTGTAGGTTTTGTAATTCTGCTGACCTGGGCAGTGGGAGCGATGCACTTCGTTGCAACTGGCGTAGCTGACATCGGTGTAGAGGCAGCAGCGGTAGCAACGCACTGGGTATTGGTATTGCCATTCTGTAGTGGAAAAAATGAGATGTATTAATAAAAATCAGTTTCGCATAGCAGCGAGCAGCTTTTTAAAAATCTTTAAAAATAAAATAAAGTCACAAAAACAAAGGGGCGATTAAATCATTGCATTGAAAGTAAAGTGAATTGTGGACGTAAATCGCTTATTGCCCTACAGAGTTACTAAGAAATCGCTCATCCCAACAACAGTGCTATTGGAAAGCGTTAATTTATTGTATAAATATGTACGTGATAACTGTGCGCAGCGCGCGTGAAGGCACTGATAACAATGAAAAACAAAATTGCTGTAGCCCAATCTATTCATGGAATTGCTTGTTTTTTCTCCGCCAAATGTAAGGAATTCCCCACGACAAGGATTTTCAGTAGAATTCATTGCATTTAATTAATAAATTGTTATGTGCATGCGTGACTTTTGCATTTATGTAGGTCTTTAAGCTTTTACATCACTATTTGCATGTACACTTGTGTTTGCAATAATAGCAGCGTGCCATATTCCAGAGTTAAGACTATTTTTTTTTTATACAATACAAATATAGTTTATACCACAACAAAAGCCATATAATTCAAAGTTGAAAACTTTATACAAAATTAAAAAAAAAAGATTAAAAAAATTCATCAAAAATTTCGGGTGCGCAGTTTCATACCTCATTGAATTTTGCTATAATAAAATACAGATTGCAATAAATTTGGAGTCAACATAAAAAAATCAAATTTTAGTATCAAGCAGTGTCTCGCAAGTCACAAGTCTGGCGACTTTTTTTGTAATTTTACTGCATTTGAAATAAATTTCAATAATTCGTTGGCAAATTATTTCAAAAATCAACGCAAGCCACTTCGTCATCCCAAAAAAAAAAAAAAAAAATTTTTTTTAAATTTATTGAAATCTTTTTTTAATTAAAAATTAAAGCAATAAATTTTAAGTAAATATAGAAAAACCAAATTTTGGCAAAAAGAAGTGGCTCAAAAGTCACAAGTATGACAATTTTTTTTTGTAATTTTACTGCATTTAAAATAAATTTCAATAATTCGCTGGCAAAAAAAAACTAATTTAAAAAAAAAATTTTTAATTTATTGAAATCTTTTTTTAATTAAAAATTAAAGCAATAAATTTGGAGTAAGCATAGAAAAAACAAATTTTGGCAAAAAAAGTCACGATGATTTCTTATTTTTGTAATTTTTCTGCACATAAAAAGTTTTCGACCATTCGCCAGCTAAAAAAAAATATTTCAAAAATCATCTCAAATATGGGGCTACTTCTTCATACCAAAAAAAAACAAAATTTTTAAATATATTGAAATCTTTTTATCTTTAATTAAACATTTTAAAACTAAATTTGGAGTAAACAAGAGTTGATTTCTGACAATTTTTTTTTTAATTTTTTTTATATATAAAAATGTTCGATCATTGGCCAACAAAAAAATTTTGTTCAAAAATCAACGCAAGCCACTTCTTCATACCAACAAAAAAAAAATAAAAATTTTAATTTATTCACAATTTATTTTAATTTATTCATTTATTTTTAATTAAAAATTTTAGAACAAAAAATTTGAGGAAACTTAAGAAAAACAAATTTTGGTATAAAGAAGTAGCTCAAAAGTCACGTTGATTTCCGAGAATTTTTTTCGTAATTCTTCTCAATATCATAAAAGCAGGAGCATTCGCCAGCAAAAAAATATATATATATATTTCAAACTTCTTTACGAGTATAACAAAACTATTTTTTATTGTTTTTTAAGGAAAATTTATTGAAATTTTGTTTAAATTAAAAATTTTAAAACCATAAATTTGGAGTTAATATAAAAAAAAAACAAATTTTAGTATCAAGAAGTGGCCGAAAGTCACGTTGATTTCTGAGAAATTTTTTTTTTAACTTTTTCATATATACAAAATGTTTGACCATTCGCCAGCTAAAAAAAAAAACTATTTCAAAAATCAACTCAATTTTTTATTAAAATTGGAGTGAACATAAAAAAGAAACAAATTTTAGTATAAAAAAGTCACTTTGATTTCTGACAATTTTTTTTGTCATTTTTCTGCATATAAAAATTTTCGATCATTCGTTGCAAAAAAAAAATCAAAAATCCACGCGAAAATCGCGCAACTTTTTTTTAAAGCAAATTTATTGCGAACTTTTTTTTCTTAACAATAAAATCTAAGCAATTAATCTAAAAAAAGGGGAAAAGGGGGAGATCTTGCGCAGCACGATAAGGAGATATCGACACTCACCTATAACGAACTAACGCACCACTTGACGTGTGGTCAACGTTGAGTGATTTTTTGTTTTTGTTGTGCTTTGCAACATTATTCAGTTTGGTCTTACAATCACCGACTAACTTCGAAAAGCAGCGTGGATTAGCGAGGGCTCTTAGTGCAGCTTGACTGTTACTAAAAATTCCGTTACTACTACCCCGCCACTTTTCATCAATTAGCCAGTATGCTACATTCCAATTGGCATAGACATCCGTTAAGAGTACCGTATCCATCTGTCCCGTAGTATTTTGAGATTACTAAGTGCTATTTCATTTAATAGGCTACAAAACTGCATATACAGAATTTTTCCAGAAATTTTTACTAAAAAGCTTGAAATCTTGATGGAAATTTGTGAAATTTTTTTTAATAAAAAAAAAGTTCGAAAGCTTAAGTCATATAGTGTTTGTTGTAGTCTTTATAAGGAACTACATTTTGAAAACAAAAATAAAAATTGTATAATTAAAAAAAAATTCTATATGGAGTTACCACTTTGCAATATGTTGCGCTGCTATTATGGCAAAGACAGGTGCTAATAGCTGTGGTAAAAAAAAACCAGAGTGACTGTACTAAATTCTAGACATACGCAGAAGGTAATTATATTGAGGCTATAAAAATTTCATGTGCAAATGTTTTTCTTATTCCCATCAATTTAATTTTTTAAATGGCTTGAATGTTTCAAATAACTCAATTTTTAAAAAAATGGCTTTAAATACTTATACTCACGCCATGATATTAGTGCGAATATCAAACGAGAGGAGGTAAATTTATCCAGCCACTAAAAATAAATTATTGTTTATTTTTAAACCTTTTTCCCTGCTGTTTGTAAAAACGTAAAAATAATAGTTGAATATTTCCACATACGAAATAAAGTATACGCAGTGGATACCAGACAAAATCTATAAAATATTTGTGCTGACGATAACAAAAGGTTGATTTTTGTCGCACGGTGTAGTGCTCATTTAATTTAAATTTGTAATCCTATAAAGATTTTGAATTTTTTTTTCCTAGAAATGATAAGTATAAGAAATAAATGTAGCGAGCAAAAATGAGAGCAATGAATACCAAAACGACCAGCATTGGTCGGGTAATGTTAAAGAAAAGTGTTTGTAAAAATAAAGGACAATCTTCAAATAATATAAATTCGTCAAAAAAGATATATTTCACTGAAAAGAGATATGTTTCTGTAGTATTTTTTTTTTTGGTTTTTGAAGGTTTTAGCTTCACTTCAACGGATTATTGCCAATGTAAGTACTAATTGAATCGGCGGCCGAAATAGAACCTTAGCGAAATGAGACTTTTAAAGCAAATTCCTAGCGGTTGAATTTTGAAGATTTTTTATCGACTCAATGCAATTTAAAAAATAAGATTGGAAAATGTGGGAATGAAAGGTTCACGCCAAAATTAAAACGCGTTGTGGTAGGCGTCTCAGATTTTGCATTCGTTTGCCTCGACAAATTGAGGAGCCTAATTCATAGTTACTTGATGACAATTTTTTTGAATTTTTTCTGAAAGGTTTAGTATTCTCTGTCAAAACAGAAAATTTGCGCAATAAGTCAACATCTTAAATTTTCCATTGTCCTTGTGCAAACCTACATACATAGTTTTGAAAAGTGACGCGAATATTTCCATTTTGCATTTCGCTTTTAAAAGCATTTTAAATGCCACAAACTTATAATTACTCAAAAGAGTTTGCAAGAATAATCAGGTAAATAAAAAAAGGATGTGCTTATTTGTGTGTATAAAAGTTAAATATTTAGTAAAAGTGTATCTGTATATATGGATAGTTCCCATGATTCGCTATTAAAAGATTTGCTCAGTAATCTCAGTAGTAAAATATCTCGTTCTCTCTTAACAAATGGGCTCCCACAGCAAGACACTGGGTTACTAACTCTAGAAATTTTGAGTAAAAGTGGAGGAAAAGTATAATTTGTAGGAAAAAAATTGATTCCAGGTCAAAATCCCGAAAACACATGCCCGAATGGACATTCACCCGAAACCCAATCACCCGAAAATAATTTACCCGAATAAATTTGCCCGAATACGAATACCCGAATCTTATTAATTTTCCCGAAAAATGCCCGAAAAAATAAAAATAAATTTTATATAAAAATGTTAATAAATAATTAAAATTCAAAATTTTGTAAACAAGTTTTAATTATATGGCATGGTGTGAAAGAAATTGAATTGTGTGAATTTAGGATATTTGAATGTTGTATGCTAAATTAGTTAAGTATTCCAAAATTTTGTTTTCTTCTTTATATCTTTGGTATTCTTCCGTTATTGTGCGTAATCGATTTTGGAGTGATATCCAGGTTTGACGTGGTGTCGCTCTAACTTGGGCGGATGTTCATGAGGAGATTTTTTAGGGCCTTTTAAAACTATTAACTCAGAAACTGTCTGCAATGTAATTGCCCGCGCTTTGCATTCTTTTCTTCGAACCAATTGACAGTCCCAATAGAATTGATTATTTTTCGACGGTTTGGATCTGATATAAATGTATCCTCCGATTATTAATTTTTTTCCGACAAGTTGTCCCACTTCCTCAATTTCTTCCATTTTTATGAATAATTAAGAACGAATGACTGACTGATGAATTTGACACAAGAATTTTGACAACATTTGTTATGAATAAATAAAGGAATAGCACTCTTTTGTTCTTTTCTTGCATGTACTTCAAGTGTATACTAATTCTTAATTATTTTAAATTTTTTTTTCTTTTCGGGTAAAAGGATTCGGGCAAATGGGTTCGGGCGAAGACGTTCGGGCAAAAAAATTCGGGAAACTGTCAATTCGGGGAAATATACATTCGGGCGTGTGGATTCGGGCGGGTGTTTTCGGGCGTTTGGGCGTAAACAAAAAAATTTGGTTTTTTTTTCTTCTATGAAATAATTCATTACGACCCTATTTTACTTAGGTAACATGAAAGCTTCATAATGGAGAAATTTGCAACTTCGTGATCTGTTTTAAATTTAAAAATTAATTCGTAAAATATATTTCCTGGATTAAGTTAAGCCATTAGTTGTCACTTAAGTAAAAAAAATCCTTTTTTAGCTACCATTTTTACCAAAAGAGATTTCATTTTTTCCATTTTCTGCACCCTTCGTAAATGCCAGCTTTTGTAAAGGAGTGTAAAAATTCTAATAATGCAAGTGAGCAAACCTTTAATAATTGAATCATGGGTAGTTCCATGCCTAGTGATTTTGGCCATGTTCTTAACTTTCTCTGAAAACTGGTTTATTTGTAGACTTGAAGTAAACTGAAAAAAAACTTGAAACAAATTTATTAATTTTGAGATGGATTCAATACAGAAAATTTCGGTACCGAGTTCTTGAAATTCAAATATCTTCGGCTCCCTTTCATACATTTTTTATGTACTAAGATAAAATATAGTTGAAAAAATTTTGTTTTTTTAAGAACTTTTGGTAGAAATATTATAGAAAATAAGAAACTTTTGGGGAAAAGAAAAAATCTGTTTGTGGAATTTTTCAAAAATTACCAAAAAAAATTTTTTATAAAAATTTTGGGTATAAAATAAAAATTTTGTTTTAAGTACATTTAATCCTGAAATCGAAAATAAAAATATTTTGAAAAACTACGTTCCTAATTTTATTGGGAAAAAGGAAAAAAATGTATATGTGAGTTTCTCAAAAATTACAAAAAAAAATGTTTCTATAAATTTTGAACAAAAAATTTAGTTTTCCAAAAAAAACTTTCTTTTTAATTATATTTGATCCTAAAACCGAAACAATTTGACTTTAAAAAACTATTCGCCGCAATCTTCTCACATTTATAACCCTTTTTATAAACGTTTTCTGTTAACTTCTTATAATACTTGTATTTTTTTGTCAAGAAGGAAAAAGAAAAAAACAAACTGTCTGTGGAATTTTTCAAAAATTACAAAGGCAAATTTTTTTTTAAATTTTGAGTAAAAATTAAATTTTTTCCCAAAAAAATTTGTTTTGCCGGGAAAAAAAAATTTGTCTTCACAGATTAATAATAATAATTTTCTAAAATTTCAAAAACAATTTTTTTTCTAAAAATTTTGAGAAAAAAAATTTTTTTAATAATATTTTATCCTAAAACTTTTGTGAAACTAAAAACTAAGTACCGACTTTTTTTGGCAAAAGGAAAAAATTTTGTCTTGGAGTTTTTCAAATTTTTTTAAATTTTGAACAAAAAATTAAGTTTTCTAATAAAATTTTCCATAAAATTATATTTTATCTCAAAACAGAATAGTTTTGACATTAAAAAACTATTCACCGAAATTTTGTCAAGAAGGAAAAAAAAATCTGTTTGTGGAGTTTTTCAAAAATTACTATTTTTTTTTAATTTTGAGAAAAAAATTAAATTTTTTCCCAAAAAAATTTTTTTTGCCGGGAAAAAGAAAAAATTTTGTCTCCATAGGTTAATAATAATAATTTTTAAAAATTACAAAAATTATTTTTTTTTCTAAAAATTTTGAGCAAAAAATTGACTTTTTCAAGGAAAAAATTTTTTGATTATATTTTATCCTAAAACTATTGTAAAACTAAAGAAGTAAGTACCGAAATTTCGTGGGAAAAGAAAAAATTCTGTATGTGGACATTTCAAAATTGTTTTTCAATTTTTTTTTAAATTTTGAACAAAAAATAAATTTTCCAAAAAATTATATTTTATCCGAAAACCGAAACAATTTGGCTTTAAAAACCCAAGTACAGAAATTTTGAACATTGAATATATGTATCTCCAAGTTTTAATTTTTTTTTCAAATATTTTCAGTTTACTTCTTTTTATACTCAAGTCAATAAATAAACCAATTCTCAGCAAAATGTAACGCCAAACTCAAAATACTGTGGCAGAAGCACTTGAAATAGTATAGTAATTTACTTACTGCCGCACATCCACTGTAAATAAGGCGATCCGCGATGCGATCTATAGTAGCAGCGATTTTGTGGTGGATCCTGAGGGGGATTTGGTTTTTGCGGTCGATACGGAGGCACATATGGTTTCCAAGGATTTACTGGGCGATATGATGGATAACCTGGATGTTTTATTGTAGTTGTTGGTCTTGCAGGAGCTATTGGTCTTGCAGTAGTTATTGGTCTTGCAGTGGTACTAGTTGTTGTTGGAAATATGGGAAAATCGGGCCAGCGCTTAGTAGTTCTTGGCGGTAGTGCAGTGGTAGTGGTTGTTTTTGGTGTTGTTGTCGTTGATGATGCTGGCTGCTCTGTTGTTGTTGTAGTAGTAGTGGTCGTAGGACTTGCTGTAGTTGTTGGTTGTGCGGTAGTCGTAGTAGTGGCAGTAGTAGTTGTAGTAGTAAGTCTTTCTGTTGTTGTTGTTGGCTCCTCTGTAGTCGTAGTAGTGAGAATAGTAGTAGGCACTCTTGGTGTTGTTGTTGTTGTTGTTGGCTGCTCTGTAGTCGTAGTAGTGAGAATAGTAGTAGGCACTCGTGTTGTTGTTGTTGGCTGCTCTGTTGTCGTCGTTGTAGTGGCAGGAGTGGTTGTAGTCGCAAGTGTTTCGGCAGTTGTTGTTGGTTGCTCTGTTGTCGTAGTTGTTGTAGTGGGTGCAGGACTTTCTGCTGTCGTGGTAATAATTGTTGGCGCATCTGTAGTGAACTCAGTGGTTGTTATGGGCAGCTCGGTGGTAGTTTGTGGTGCACTCGTTGTTACTGTTTCGGGTTCTAACGGTTCAGGCTCGAAATCTTGCGCCAAAGCGAGACTCAAAAGCAAAACACTGCACCAAAGAAACTGCACTCTTGCCTTTTGATGGAAATTTCAAATATTTATTAGCAAAGGAATTTTTTTGAAAATTAATTTTTTTGTTGTTTTTCTTTTCTTTTGTTCAATATACTACGCACAATTACCATTTTGTTGAAAATTTACAAATCTTGCATATGTTTCTAGCTAATTTTCGAACTTTAATAATATTTTCACTTCTCTGCTTGACGGCACTTCCATTCACCAACAGAACTTCTTTCCTACTATTCCTACCAGCTCGCACGCCGGTTGTCACCAAATTGAATTCGCGCTGAAATGGCTCAAGCTTGCCGTCGGTGTCTGGCAGCATTTATCACGAGCATGTGAACTACGAAATATGATCGTTTTCATTCAGTCACATACTTGCTTCATGCGAGTTCGTTCATTCATTTATTTATTCGTTGTTGAATAACCGCCAGCATTTTAGTGCAAATTCCTCCATCATAGGGCTGATAACTGGTGGTTTCATTAGCTGCCCGTAAACGCCTTGACATATCAACAAACTATTTATTTATGCATTTGTCTTCATACGCACACACACGCACAAATATGTACCTATCTAACCATATCAATATATGTACACAAGTATGGGTTACTTGCATGAACTTTATTTACACACTTGAGCGGGTTTTGGGGTGCAAATGATGCTGGTGACGTTGGCAGCTCGTCCTCAGCCCAGCTTTAACCGCTTGCTGCTCTTCACCTCGAAATGCGATAGGCATTTGTGGGCAGCTATTGGCATTTGACGACTGATGTTTATTCGGCACCTTGCGCGAATTCGATGACTAAGCCTCACTATTGCAGGTCTGTTTACGCGCCTAAGCTGATGAGAATCCAACGTTCATATGTGGAAAAACAATACAAATAAAAACATAAAGATCTTGTATGTGTGTGTGTATGGCCACACTTGTGAGTATAAGTGTACTTGTTGTACTTGACATATGGAAATTTCAAACTCAGTCATACTAACTTGCAATAGCCTGCTTTTTTCTAAAAGGTTTCAAATATTAATTTCTTTGGTTATTCAAAGCAATTTCAGTTTTATCACACAGGAATGACAACTAGCACCAAGCACCTAAGAGAAAAATGTTGCGAAGTGCTCTTCACCCAATACTTGGTTGACAAAGCTACGAGATGAAATATTAAAACCCAATTCCGAAAGCAGAAATTTCGGATACTCTAAAGGGCTATTCGCATTGTGAAAAGGTGCGGATTAAGGGAATTTTCGATGGAAACTTTGACGAAAAATGACATTTAGTATCTACAAGTATTGTGGATAAAAAAATAATTAAAATATAAAGAGTAGAACAAAACTGAAAAAAATCATGACAGCAATACAATTGTGGAACAATATGATGAGGAGTATTTTATAGCAGTTTTGTTTTATTTTTATAATTAAAAATGCATTTTTCCAATTTCATACGACAAGCAGAAAGAAACGTTCAACCTGGATGGAGAGGAACGAGCAGGCGCTCATAACCAAATAGGAAAAACGCGCAAATGAGTAATAATCAGGGCATATCCGTATTTGTCGCCTGCGATCCGTCTTTTACTGACAAAACTAGACAAAACTATCGACTTAAAAGTAAGACTTTGCTATACAAAATACTAAATTTCTTTTCGCTTTGCAATCACTATTCGCATCGCATTACAGGGTAGACCCGCAGGATTCCAACTTTCTGTACGGCAAGAAAATACACGCGGTAAATGTTATGGCAAGACTCTACCATCGTACACGGTTTGAGCTGTTGTTTTTGCACCGTCCCATAAGATGTCGGCCTCTGCTAGTTCGCGCTATATCGACCTTCTCCAAGTGTTTTTTGGTCGACGGCGACCTCTGCTCCCTTGCAGGTTCCAGTCCAGTGCCATTCTCGTGATGCTATCTGGTGGTTTTCTCAATGTGTGACCTATCCATCGCCACTTTCTGTGTTTGATTTGCCTAAGGATGGGTTCCTCATTCGTAGATCTCCACAGTGCGTCGTTACTGATGGTGTTTGGCCAGAATATTCTGCAGATGATGCGGAGGCATTTGCTGATAAAATATCCTTATGTATGGACCCATATGTAAGGCGGTGTTCTAAAACTGGATATGCTTCCTAGAAGCAAAGTAATTGGATTCGCGGTGATATTGCGGTGATTATAGTGGGTAAAGGCTTGGTTAACGTCCATGAACCTAGAATTAGCAGAGCACAAGACGAATGTGGTTCTAATGAGTAGTATGAAGTCAGTAGGTGTTGATTACATTTTGTTCCAATGCCCACGTTATGTTCCTGAAGCCTTCAAAATTTTAAGCGGAGAAAATATTGTGGATTTTTTACTGAAATCAGCTAATCACTGGAAGAGAATCTGCTTGCATGACATTCATAATGATCTAAAACGCGCAGAGTTTCGTAGGCGTCAAGAATAACTTGGAGCATTTGAGTTAATCAGCTCCGTGAGGTAATACCTTTTTGGCAGTTCCGTGGGAAGAGTGGTAGATAGTGGAGAGTTGTTTAATACGTAGGTAGGAACATTTTTTGAAGCAATCTACGATCACCGCGGGTGACGTATAAGGTGGAACGACGAGCTAGATTAGCTTATAAATGGCGAAAATGTTATACGTTTTATCAAAGCGCCCCGGTTAAGACGGCTGGGTCATATGTATAACAAGAATGGACGGTACAAAGGCGCATAAGAAAATTGTAGAAGCCAGAGAGTTCAACACAAAACAAGTGGAAGGACGAGAATAAGATGGCCCAACAAACTAGAGGAGGACGCCTTACGAAACTCTTAAAATTTGTATTTTTATTATTTGCCACCTTCGAATTGAAATTGAATCAATACAAAATCTGGTCACTGGCTATAGTAGAAGTACTAAAGTAGTTCTAATTTGGCGCCCAATATTTGCTTAGATTATCTATGCAGCGTCTTGCCCCTCTACAGATACTTACATACACTTGGTTTGATTGTATTTATAAGTAGAATTGCTGGTATGCACTGACCTTGCCTATTACACAATAAAAATAAAAAAACGAGTGAAGAAAAACATTTCATTCGGTTATCAGCGAGCAAACATTACAGGGAAAGTAGTGAGGCATAAATTTTGTTTTGTTTTTACATATTAAAAAAAAAGACAATTAAGTTTTATTTTGAACAAATATATTGTATACTTGTATATGTATTTATTTTTATTTTTAAGTGATAAGAAAGAGCAATGGGGCAGCACTCAAGTGTGTTCTGCTGCTACAGTAAATATTTTTCACTTTATTTGCCGTAAAAGTGTTGCATTGTTTATCGACGATTCCAGAGAATTGTCTTACTAAGAGCCTGACTTTCGTTCTGGGCGTTAAAAAAAATATATAAAAATAATAACAAAGGGAGGAGATTTCAGTTGTGACTAATACATACATATTTACTCACTGACTAATTTGATATTCGTCTTGTTACCGATTGTTTGCACAAATGTGCTTTTCTATACTAGTTTTGTTAAGTGCTAAGGTGCATGCCATTTGTTTTTGTTATTTATTATTATTATTATTAATATTTGTAATTGAAATCACAAAGTAAAGAGGTCTACAGCAGGCGCGCTCGAAGTTTGACAGCGCATAGCGGCCCCAAGTTCTTCGAAAATGCGCAAAGAGCTGCGCGCTCACTGTCAATGTGTATCTTGGAAGCATATTTTTTATGTTACCCCCTAATTTTGTTCTATGACCCAATTTGCATGTATATCACAGTGTTTTATTGCTTTGAGTAGATCACCTTATACGATGGTTAAAAATCAGGGAATGATTAACAAATAAAATACTTCTTTTTTTTTTTGGAAAAAAAGCCTATCAATGTTGATTAGGGTCCAGTATAGTGGAAGCATTTTGTTCTATTGATACCGAAACCTTCTTAGTTTGCTGGTCGAAAACCTTAACATATATTATATACTAAATAAATAAATAAATAGGGTCTGCTACTAAAGACTGTGCCCATATTACGAGCAGCTGGCGTTAAAATAAGGAAGCTTCAGTACCTCTTCATCACCCAGAACAGAGGTCTGTGTACATACCAGTGAATAGGAAAAGGGAGGTAGGTAGGTAGATAAAATGGTTGAAGGGCCAGTCTGGCACTCCTCAAGTAGCACTTATGAAACCTCCAACAGACAGATATCTACAGCCAGCCAGAGCTGTTGATATAATGGAGAAGATTGATGCGATTTAGGTCTGTCGAAGAAAGGAGCACCCAGTGACCTTAATCGTCTAGCTGCCAAATCCGGACATTTACAGCGAAAGTGCTCAACAGTCTACTTCTCTGAAAGGTCCCCACAGCTTCTGCAATGGGCGTTAAATGGTAACCCTAGCTTTTCCGCGTGTATGCTGATCCTCCAGTGACCGGTAAACACAACAACGAGCTTGGAAATTGAATGGCGAGGAGTCCACAGGACTTTCTGAGTCCTCCGTATACTGTACTGGGGCCAAAGGGTTTTCAAAATAGAACATGAAGAAATGGAGCCTGCGCCTTTCTGAGAGAAAAGTTATGCAATTCTCATTTAACAACAGTCAAAGACTTGCCGACGATCGGGTAAGAGACTTCTGAGACTAATTAAGTCGACACTTTCCTGGGAAGCTCATCAGCAATTTCATTTTCCTCAAAGTTCCTATGTCGTGGAACCCAGATAAGAGAAATGTTACCTGCGCATCCAAGAGATTTGATCTCCTCCTTACAGCAGTTAACCAGCTTCAATCTGGTTCAATGTCGTGGAACCCAGATAAGAGAAATGTTACCTGCGCATCCAAGAGATTTGATCTCCTCCTTACAGCAGTTAACCAGCTTCAATCTGCTCCATGGCGTCGTCAGAGCCTTGATTGCGGCTTGACTATCGGAGAAATTGTTAATATGTCCCTCGCCCCCGCGTTTTCTAAGCATTTTGCCTGCCTGCAGGATCGCAAAGACTTCTGTTTGAAAAACACTAGCAGTATTCGACAGTTTAAAGGAGATAGATAAATTGGCTGATTTAGAGAAAACCACTTCGCGGACTCTCATAGAACTGTCTGAAGCTTGCAGAGCTCTCAGTGAAGACAGAGCTGCAAGCTTCGGTGCAGATTTTCCCCTCGATTTAATCCAGCCCATTTTGAAATTGCCCTAGCACGACCCTCAAGCTCCTGTTTGTGGATAGAGAGGTCTGTTCGAAGTTCAGAGAAATACGGTGTTAACTGCCCGAAATGCTACCATGCCTCTTGAGAGATTGCCTCCAGAGCCCAACCTCCTTTAACCTGATTAGTTTTTGAGCTGCAATGGAAATAATGTAAAAGTCGATGGGAAGTAAGTGCAAAACGACATTCAGGGCAGCACTGGGGCAAGTTCATGCAGTCCTTTGCACCCTCCCCAATTTAGTGATATTATTGTCCTTCTGAAGAGCTTTCCCCCAAACCAGGCACCCATACGCTAAAATTGGCAAAACCACTGCTTTGTACATCCACAGCACGACCTGTGGCTTGAATCCAAATTTTTTACTGAACATAGATTAGCATGAGTAGAAGGCTATACTCGCTTTTTTTACCCGATTTCCAATGTGTAGCTTCCAATGGAGTTTGGAGTTGATTATCACTCGAAGATACCTTATTTCCGATAAGAGCGGGAGAACGTGGTGTTTAATTTGGGAAGTCGTGAATGTTTTGGGTGAATGTTTATATTTTCTGGTAAATAGCACCATATCTGTTTTATCAGAGCTGACTCGGAGACCCAGCGACTGAGCACAACCAGTGACTTTTCCAAAATCTCGGCCATGACTTTGGGAAACGGTCCCGATACCAGCAGGACCAAGTCATCGGCGTATGCTACTACCTTAACCCCACCCTTATTTCAGAACTTCGTCAATACAACTAGCCAAAGTAGGGGTGAAAGGACACCACTCTGCGGCGTCCGCGCAAGGGAACAAGGAACTGAACACTGAGAAACTACCAACAATAGACATAAATGACGGTCAATAAAAGCAATCAAGGAGAGCAACTCAGGACACCCCAAAGATTCCAGACGATTCCCGTCCACTTACATAAAGGACGCGGTAATTGGAAGTAGTGGCTGAAGCGACGTCGGAAGTAAAGTACCCCTAAAAGTGGCGGAAGACTCAGCTTAAGAAACAGGAAGTAATCAAGCCGACGTCAAACTGAGTCCAAAAAAATACCAGATGAGGTAGCGGGAGAGATAGCTGAAGAAGTGGCTGAAAGCGAGGCCACTATAGACTGATCGCTGCTACTTCATGAAAGTGAGAGTGTCGGTGACGTTGACACCAAGCTCGAGACGCAAAGGCAACTCGGAAGATGAAATCGCCAAACATATGCTGATATGGTGCCCAGTACTGATAAATAAGCGGGATACACAGGAGAAAATCAAACTTAATAGAAAAAGAAAAATACTAAAATTATTGAAGAAGTTGGGCTTCGAGAATTACTCTAAATCCATAAAGAGGACACAATAGATCTTTCATGTCACAGTACTAAATGACCTCATAATAATAATAGTAGTAATAATAATATTAATAATGCTCAATAAACTGAAAATACTACTCAGACGTACAGTTGCTAGATGGAGAACAGAAATTTAATCTCCTTCGGAAAATTCTTACAAAACAGTGTTTTTGAATGAGATAAGGGTAAAAGGTACTGGATTTCTGACTCATCGACTGAAGAAAGCTGCTTTGGTTCCAAATTTTTAGTGAAATCCTGAGGTGAGTGGGAAAGTTTGAACTTAACATCTTCACTTCAGATTTGTAACTGAATACTAAGTTTTCACAAAAATCGGTTCGCAATTCTGTACCCAGCTCTGCTCTGCGCCTCCAAAGCAAAGAATGTTAATGAAATGAGGAGACGCAAATGTTACTGTTAAGTATTTTTAGTACACACTAGTTTTGACAAGTTTGCTAGTAAGGAGTTTTAGAACATCGACGATACAGGCCCTACACTGAGTTTTGCACCGCACCAAAAATTGAAAACATCAAACATGTCTCACCTCAACAATAAATTGAATTGAAGTTTTTACAATTTTTTTATTTTTGAAATGATAAGCGAATACATAAAATTTATTATCAAAACTTTTTTCTTGCTTCTGCGTGCTTTTGTCGTCCATCAATTCTAAGTATTGTACTTACAAAAACAAAATACATTCATAGGCGCAAAAGCAGCAGCATGCCAAGCGAACTAAAAAAACTATTTTGCAGACAAAGGACACTCACTGCATGCCTCAATATAGGATTGTCATCCAAAATTTCTGAGCCAAGCCTAGCGACGGTCATTCACAGGTCATGATTCTTTTAGTCGCGTTGGCGCTGAACAGTTTAAAATATTATATAGCACAACAAAAACAAATTCACTCATAAGTTCGAGCTCATAGCAAGAGCAAAGTACCCTATGATTAGAAAGTACCGGGAATGTTTAAATAAACAAAACAGAATTAAATTTCAAGCAAATTTATTTTATCTCCTTCATAATATGACCCGCATGAAGCAACACACATGTGCCAACGTTTAACCCAGCCCTCCACGCACCCTTGGTAGGCCGACAAAGGGATGGCTTTCAGCTGCTTCGTCGTATTCTCTTTGACCTTCTCTATCGACTGAAATCTCCTTCCACCAAGTGGTAACTTCAACTTGGGAAACAAAAAGAAGTCGCACGGGGCCATATCAGGTGAATACGGTGCTTGCACGATGGTATTTACTTGGTGTTTCGCCAAATAATCCAGCACAATTTGGGCTCGGTTCGGTGGCGCTGTATCATCATGCAAAATCCAAAAATTGTTTGCCCACATTTCTGGCCGTTTGCGCCGTACAGCATCTCTCAAACGCATAAATAATAATCTTTATTGACTGTCTGGCCCGATGGAAGGTACTCATGGTGCACTACGCCTTGACAATCGAAAAAAAAACAGTCAACATCACTTTCATTTCTTTTTCGAGCGGCTTTGGCGCCTTTTTTCGGTTTCGGCTCGTCTTCGAAGCGCCACTCAGACGATTGTTGCTTGGTTTCCATGTCAAATTCATAGACCCATGTCGCGTTGCACAGTAATTATCCGTCTCATGAAGGTTGGATCACTTGGGGCTTCAGAAATCATCTCCTCAGCAACTGTCTTTCGGTGGTGTTTTTGCACGAAATTCAGATCCTTCGGAACGAGCCTGCCTGTAACGCGTCTCATACCCAAAACCTCAACCACAATGTGTTGTGCCGCTCCATATGAAATGCCAAGTTCACTAGAAGTCTGTCTTAAGCTGGTATGAAGATTTTCAAGCACGATTTCTTTCATTTTCTTCACGTTTTCAGCGGCGTTCGACGTCGATGGGCGTCCGGAACGAGGAAAATCTTCCACCACTGTACGACCACTTTTAAAGTCTTTATACCACTCGTATGCTTTTGTTCTTGATAGAGCAGATTCGCCAAATGCTTTTTCATACATTTTCAGAGCATCGGAAAACGAAATTTCGTTCAAAAAAACTTTTTGTTCCACAAAATTATCCATGGTAAAATGCGACAAATTGAGAAAAGTTGATTGATGTAAACAAACGCCAGGCAGTTACTAATGATCCGGTGGCGCTAAAAAGTGACAGATGTGTGTCTTACAGTCCTACCAACATACGAGAAAAATATGGGCCGGTTCCCACGTGCGCGGCTCGTTAAAATTAAACATTCCCGGTACTTTTTGATCAATGGGTACTTTCACTCATAACACGAGCGCACTTGAGCCGCCCATATAACAAATTTTCTCAACGATGACAAATATTTAAATCCAAGGTTGAAGAAATAGTCAATATTGAAATAGTCGAAGCTGCTGTGGTGAAATGCCTTCCTAGTGAATCTTCAATTTAGTACTTGCAAGAATGTTTTTTTATTATTTGCGCCTTCTTTTCTTATTTCATTAACATTCTCAGGTGAAATAACGAACAGCCTAAACAGGTTTGTGTCCAAGACACGCGTTTAGCATAGATCCAAACCATCTGTGCGATTGTGAATGAGTCGCACAACAACGCCTAGATTTATGCTGTGTGTATTTAGCGCGACTTGCATTTTTAATACGTCACAAGTAGGTGGGCGCTTGCTATGTTTTGCTGTTCGCCTGGTAGAATGCGAGTTTACTGATTTCGATTTTCAACATTTGCGATTCCGATTCACGGACACGCACGACCACGACGACGACACGGCACAGCGAATTTTATCGCTAACTACTAAATAAGAAAAAATTGAATGAATTATGGCGAAAATCGATATTTGGATTCCTGTGGACAAAGATGATTCTGATGCAGCTGCTGGCTAATACATAGAAACCGATTTTATTTTCTGAAATTAATTGATTTGATGAGAATCTGAATTGAATTGATGAGAAGTAGAAGCGATTGGTGCAACAAGGTGGAACGCTAATGGTCTTGGTACCGGCAATGATGCGCTCTCAATTGGAGTTATGTTAGAAGTGTGTGGCGTTTTTTTGAACTGCGCCAAATAATGGAAAATAGGTTTGGATGAGGGACTGTTGAAAATTTGACAGTTGACTGTTGTTGTTGTTGTAGCAGCATAAACATGCCCCATATTCACATACGGAGAATGCTGCTGGAGTGACAGTCCTTGGCCGGATATAAATCCGGGTCGTTTCGGTAACGTAGAACCGACTGTCGTGGAAAAGTTGAAACCTCTAGAGCTCCTCAATTGTTGAGCAGCAGCCACTACAACGCGGGACTTCGCATATTTATTTCCATAGATTAAAAGCAAAAAAACGTACGCAGATTTGGGCACAATGCCCAAAAATGCTATATTTAACTTTGGCATATTCCTGCTTGACCTGGAAAATTAAAGGCTCACAAAAGAATTACCTCAATTTAGAAACAATGTCTGATTCGCTATCAGAATCAGCCGGAGGAGTGAGTCTAAGTTTACAGCAGCGATGGAGTTTTTGTTTCTTAAAACTATGTTTACGATTTTTTTTTATTTATTTATAAAAAACTTAGAAAAATTCAATAGTTTCTCATTTAAATTTGAAACTGTTTAATACGAATTTTTGAAAAAATTTTAGGTATGCAGTTGCTCATCTTATGAGATAATAAGCGTAAATTTAAGGGGAAGATATGTACCTGTGAAATTTCGAAAAAAAAAATTTCATAAAATGTTAATAAAATCCTTCAAGAATGTGTGAAAAAATTTTTAGAACGTAAATTTAAGTATGTCTTCTATTATAGATTGTCAACTGTGACGACTCTATTCTTTGCGATCGACCGCTGGGAGAGGAATTTTCATGTATTCAAACTTTAGACGCGTTTTTCTCAAAACTATATTTTTCGAATTGGCGTACACGATAACTCGAAAAGCTATTGACCGATCTCCTTGAAATTTATTTTTATGATATTGCTTTCTATGTGAATTTACACTTCGAAAATTTTTCAAAAAAATAATTTGTGGTCTTTTGTATTCAGGTCACTGACGCCGATCCTACAATGCCCGCCGATTGAGAAGCCCCGCTGCGACCTTCCTGGAAGAATTGAGTGTACATCCGCCATTTTAAATGATTAAAATAAAAAAAAAATTTTGTATTATTTGAATGTATAAATAAGCTGTATGCCAATTTTGAAAAAAATGTATTGAATTCTTCATTTTAAATAATTTTAATAAAAATCAGTGAAAATATGTCCGTTTTACAGGTATCTGTCCGCTTAAAGCGGCTAAGGTCAATAAGCTTTCTGATAATTTTTTTCTGACAGCTTTTTGCTCTTTATTTAATTTCTTGTTGAAGAAGAGGCACACGAAAAAAAAAATTAAAAAGAATCAACTCCGATTTTTATAAATTGCACATTTTATATGCAAAGAACGGCAAGAGCCGTCTCCAAATTAGAATTAAAAAAAATCAACGCGATTTTTCACTTTTTATTATACTAAAATGCAGTGGACTATAAAAGTGCATAAGAAATTTCTCTAAAAATTCAGATAAAAAAGTTCAAAATTTAGATGAAAAGTCGCTGATATTTTTTGAATTCTGTATAAAGTTTGAAAGTTTGACTATGTGCTTTAGTTGAAGAATGAACAATACGTAGGTTAGGTTAAATGCCCTAGTTTAGGGCACATTTGGACAAATATTGAAAATTCGTCCGTTGTGATGCCATACAGAGGAGAGGAGAAAGGAGAAGGGAAGGAAGAAGGAGCCTTGGGATTGGAGACGATGATGACCATGCATTTTACGACGACGCCGACGGTGGCTGAAACAAGCTACTGATGAGCTTCACCAAATTTATGATATTTACACCCGCCATATCCGCAGGCGTAACGAAAAAATTAGAGCGCAGATGTCTAAATCTTTGCCAGACGAGAGCAGGGCAGCTGAGAAAGACCTCATTAAAGAGGCGAGAGAAGACGAGAACTTCCTTCAAAACATTGTAACTGATGACAAAACGTGTTGTTTCCAACATGAACCTGAAACTAAGCGTGGAAGTGACGAATGGAAGGCCCCAGACAAGCCACCACCAAAAAAATCGCGTTTGGAGAAGTCGAAAATCAAGTCGATGCTCATTTGTTTTTACGATTCCAAGGGAATCGTCCACAAGGAGTTCGTGCCAATGGGCCAAACCGTCAATGCAATTTTTATCTTGGCATTTTGAATTGTTTGTTGCATCGCATTCGTCGAATTCGCCCTGAATACCGCGAAGGAGGAAGCTGGCGCTTATTGCATGGTAATGTACCATCTAATCGATCCACTCTTATGACTGATTTTTTGACTAGAAATCGCATTTTATCCATCAATCACTCACCGTATTCGCCTGGTATGCCTCCCTGTGACTTCTACCTATTCGGAAAACAGCATTTGGCCATGAAAGGAAAACGGTGTGCATTCGTAGAGGCCAACCAAAAGCCTTCTAGCGGCATCCTGAAGGACATTCCGCTCAATGACCTGAAACACTCTTTCGAAAAGCTTTTAGATCGCACAAAACAATGTATCGAGGCCAGAGGAGACTATTTTGAATAATTAAACTCGAAGTTATCAGAACACAGCACCTGTTGTTTCCATTGCAGCTCAGTCTGGTTTATTTTGGACTTCACCTTGTGTAAATAAATGGCTGAAAAACAATTGGGTTGGGGAAAAAGAAATGTCGTATTTGTGATCGAAATTTGACGCTTTATTTAACGTACTTAGAATTATCCGATTCAAGTCAAATATGCCCCGTTTTGTTCGCAAACTTGTTGCCATTTAGAAGGCAACTTCATTATCCCCCCTTTATAAAACCCCTCTCCTTATTAGCAAAAAACTCAGACAACCAGTTTTCGCAAGCCTCTTTTGAGACCAACTTGGTATCACCAAGGGCCGGAAGAGATGATAGTCACTTGGTGCCAGGTCCGGACTATATGGTGGGTGCGATTGGACATCCCATCCGAGCTCCCGTAGCTTCTGGCGGGTCATCAAAGATGTGTGAGGACGAGCGTTGTCCTGGCGGAACACAATACCATTCCTATTGACCAATTCTGGCCGCTTCTGGTCAATCGCCTGCTTCAAACGGTCAAGTTGCTCACAGTCGAAGACCGAATTAAGGGTCTGGCTATAGTTGAGCAGCTCATAGTGGATAATTCCCTTCCAATCGCACCAAACACACAGCAAAACCTTCCTGGTGGTCAATACGGGCTTGGCGATGGTTTGGGCCGGCTTGCCGCTTCTCGACCACGATCCTTTTCGCTTGGCGTTGTCGTACGTGAGCCACTTTTCATCGCCAGTCACCATCCGCTTCAAAAATGGGTCAAGTTCGTTCCGTTTGGGCAGAGAATCGCAAGCGTTGATTCGGTCCAAGAGATTTTTTTTCGTAAACACGTGTGGCACCCAAACATCCAGCTTTTTTTGGAATCCAATCTTCTGCAAATGGTTCCAAACGATTTTGTGGTCTACACCTAATTCCTCAATGATCGAGCGAATGCTCACATGCCGGTCTCTTTGGATAATTTCAACGATTTTATCAGTCTCTACGGCGATTGGACTACTAGTACGGGGTGCATCTTCGACATCTACTACACCAGAACAAAATCGATCGAACCAACGCTGTGCTGTGCGAACAGTATCAGGCCCATAAACTTCACAAATTTTTGGCGCCGCCTTCGTTGCATTTTTACCTCTAAGGTAGTGAAAACGTAAAATATGAGGATTTTCTTGCTTGGTGCACTCCATCTTTGACGCGCTGTAACTTAAAACTGAAACGTACGATCACAACACTGTCAAGGAGACACTTGTAGTACAGATTGTCGTCTTCAAATCACCGTTTAGTGTGACCCGATGGAATGAGGACAACGCAAGATATGTTTAAATGTCGCGCTCAATTGACAAAATACGAAATTATTTTTTCCCACACCCAATATATAGAGTACTAGCGAACCCTCTGCCTGCTTCGCTAGGCATATCAAAATTAGAAATGAATAATGAACACTCGATTTAAATTCACTCTATGTGTATTTATTCTTTTTTTTACAATATAAAATTAATGTTAATTTTAAACTTAAACTAACGCAAAGCCTTTTCGTAAACTACATTTTTTTTTGCCCTGAGTTGTGGTATAAATAAACAGAGCTGATGGCTTTAATACACGTGAACATGATACATATAATTGTCCGTGGGAGAAGCATGGATATTCTAAGTCAATTCTGCATAATTCCAGCGATTGTCCTTGTGCTTTGCAAATGTGCGAAAATGTGTGTGTGAAATTACAAAAATGATCTGGCAAAGTGATTAAGCCAGTAGCAGCATCAATAGGAATTTGTCCATTCCCTATCTTCAGAAGTTGTCTTGAAAACTCGTCAGCCGATGCATAATTTTGCAAATAAACTCGTAGATTTGTTTTCAAAGTCAAAGTTTTTACGTGCCTCCATAAATGGGATGTCTTTAAACATGCTTTTAATTCTTCTGTTGGTGTTGAACGGGGAATTACTGGCAAAGCTTGACGAAAATCACCAGACAATAATATTATAGCGCCACCAAATATTTCTTGATTATTACGTAAATCTTTCAAAGTTCTATCCAATGCTTCCACTGATTTTTTATGTGCCATTGTACATTCATCCCACACAATTAATTTGCATTGTTGCAAAACTCTTCCGATTCCAGAACTTTTTGAAATGTTGGATTTTCATTAATTTGCATATTCAATGGTAATTTAAGTGCGGAATGCGCTGTACGCTAATGCTATATTGTTTTGTGATCTTACAGTCGCTAATAACAACGAAATCAAAAACGTTTTACCGGTGCCACCTGGTCATATACATGTTTTTGTTCTATATTCAATTTCGGCAGATTCAAATTCATAAATGTGTTAAGATCATTTATATCGCATTGTTGTTCACGTTGTATATCTTGATTAAATACGTCATGCATTGCTCGATTAGGAGGTGGTATACCTAATTGTGACAATAATTTATTTGCAACTGCTAAGCACATATCTTCAATAATAATCAATGCCTCGTTATACATTTCCAGTGTAATGAGTAATTCCTGATTTACAGAAATACGACGCATTCTATTCAAGATATCTTCGGTCATATAATCACGATAACTTTGCCACAGTTGCAATGGATCAGATCGAAAACATGTTGCAACAATAATTGAAAATAATGCCCGTATTTGATGCGGTGTACTTGTTGCGGCTGCATCTGCAAGTGTTGCATCCCAATGATTATCATCTTCAAGTAGATGCAATTCTTCACATGCTCGCCGGTAAGTTTGACAGAGGCGCCCATTAACTCTTTTCAAATTCAAAAAAGGCGTTGGTCCACGAACATTAATTAATAACAGACGCAAATAAAAACATTCAGCCTGGCTAGGATGCACTGTATAAAGTCGTCCTATGGCGTCTTTTTCAAAAACACCAGGATAACCATCAACAGGTTTTCCTCTTTTACGTCTTTCCCATGCCTTTGAACTTACATTCCATGTGTAAAATGATAATATTACTATGTGAAATCAAGTAAATATGCATTTTTGTATTATATCCTGAGCATTTGTCCTCAGCGCTATACCAATGCTTGAACACTTGGAGCATGAAATTTACAGAAGTATTGTAACAGAAATCCCTGAGAGCGTTATTTTAGTTATACCTGCTTTTAGGCATTTATCTCGTAAACGTACGTTTGCCCATATAAAATTGTCTACCTAAATGCATGAAAAAAGTGTCAGCATAACTTTTTCGAGTACATATACATACAGGAGGATTTATTTTTTACCTTTTGCTCGTCGGCTTTCGCGTTTTATTTTCTTGGTTTTAGACTTTCACCACAAAAAAATTACGCAAACCCATGAACAAAGTTATACTAATAGAAACCTGATCTTAATACTCGAGCTACAATCAAATTAACAAGTTTTATTTTTTAAAAGAACATTTATGGCGACTGTCGATCCATATTGATGGATTTCAAAAAATGTATGGATTCCACCGCTGAACAATTTCGTATATTTTAAATCCATCTAAACTTTTACATTTGCGCATTTGTATGTATATGTATATGTATTTAACATTTAATTTAAGTAAACGTTTCAATATTTGTCCAAAAACTTTGAACTTCAAAAAATACAGGCTTATGGTTATTAATGGAATCAAATATATTTAACGAATTTTTATTTGATCTAAATCATAAAACGTTCAAATGAAGCTCAAAATATTTTTCCAGTTTAAAAAAAAGCAATGTGCTTTGATGCCGTGTCACGCATGCATAAAAAGGAAAGAAAAGAGAGGACAACTATTGCGTTACGAATAATACAGTCGCATACGTCACTCGACATCGAAACAATGTTATTCATGTCTGTGTATATTCTATTCATTTGCGTGTATTCTCATTCCGTATACGTAATGTCCGTATAAGGGAAACACGCAAATATTGTATTTTTCACACTTACACAACGCACGCATACTTTTACCGATTTCTTTAAAACTTCACATAAACCATCTATGGACCAATACCAATGATCTGTGAAAGTTTGATTGAAATCGGTGAATGCGTTTAGGCGTGAATCGGCGACTAACGAACACAAAAAAAACGTCTCCATTTTTATATATAAGATGCACCGAAAAAGTAGGTATTGAAAGTCTCAAAAACAAACAAATATAGGCATTATTTTATTTATTTATTAATAATATTTACGACGCTGCACATAAATTTTACGGTATACATACATAAATAAAACAAAGGCTCATACATACATAAATGTATTGAAGTAAACATATATTTTATAATATAATGTAAATATGTAAATTTATGGAAATCGTAATTATTTTTTTTTTTTTTTTGTAAATTGTCTTTTAAGGCAAATTGTTGCAAACAACTGCTGAAACGTTTATTTCAATCCTCTTCCGGATCCTCGCTTATTTGCTAAAATTACAAATAAATCGTAGTTATGTATGTAAGTATATAAAAGGTTTAGATTAATATCGCAAAACAGTTAGTTAGCATCGGTGATATGTGTGTGTTCGTGTGTAGGTATGCGCTACTACTACAAAATACTTGTGTAAATATATTTAAAAAAAATCTATTTTCGAGATGTCTTCAAATGTTCGACTTAAAAGTTTTGAAATCAATAATCGGCCAGCAATGGAAGAGTACAAAATATAGCAATTCCATTTGTGAAAGAGCTTTTAAATGGCATAAAAATAAACAATTTGGCGAATGAGCAGCGGCTGCTTGCTATTGAAATTTTTTCAAAAAGTTCTTTGCAAACATTCACAATTTTCTTGTTTTTTTTTCTATTTTATTCTTATTATGAATACTTGCTGACTGTGGCATCTTTAGGCGGCGGGCATGAAAGGAAATCGCTAATGAGTGCAGGGGGTGTGGGTGGATGAGGTAAGAGGTAAGAGGTAATGATATCCAACACATGCGAATAAAAAGTGCTGGAGCTAAGCGCGCAGCTTAAAAAATGATAAATGATTAAACGATTTTTGTACGAATTACAAAGGTATGCATGCAGGTGAGGGTGTGTGGGTGTATGGGTGTGAGGATGTGTGGGTGTGTGGATTCTCGTGGTGCTTATTTCGCTATTTAAAATTAAAATTTTATTATTATATTTGGGGGTACACATCCTAATACCATTTGGCGACGTATACGCAACACGTCCATTTCCTTTGCGAACGCAAGTGGGCTGCTGTAAACGATGTTTGTTGTATGTAAGTATGTATGTATGTAAGTGCGTGAACAGCGCTTAGCTTATTCAGCTCATAGATAATAAACGTACATATGTATGCGTGGAAGGGTAAACAAAAATCAAAAACATAGCGCACATGCACATACATACACATGCATTATTGGCTGCGGGTGTGTATGGGTGCGTGCATAAGCGAATTTTGTTTCACATTTCTGCTACGGTTTTATGTTTGTTGTTTGTTGGTTTTTGTTTTTGTATTCATTTTGTAATTTCTTTGCTTTAGAAATCATACGAATGATCCTCATCATCGCCCTTGCGCACCTTAAAGAAAAGCTTGTAGAAGATAGCCGCAATGATGCCACCAAGTATGGGTCCCACCCAGTAGGCCCAATGATACGTCCATACGTTATGAATGACTGCTGGACCAAAAGAACGCGCTGGATTCATGCTGGAGCCAGTCAATTTGACCTGCAATGGGGGACAGAGAATTAATATTTGTTTTTAATTTTTTTTTGTTTTTAATTTTTTTTTGTTTTTAATTTTTTTTTGTTTTTAATTTTTTTTTTGTTTTTAATGTTTTTTTTTGTTTTTAATATTATTTTTTTAAATTTTTTTTCTTTTCATTTTTTTTATTTTTTTTTATTTTTTCTAAATATCCATATTTCCACTTACAGCACTCAAGTGCCCAGCGGCTATGGAGAGTCCAATAGCAAGTGGCGCCGAGCCTTTGATGTCTGTGCGTCCAGGATCGGATACTGCTTTCACAACGAATACCAAAATGAAGGTGATCAAAGCCTCAATCATTACCACCTGCCCGGCACCGAGGTCAACATTGGCTGAAGAAACGCCTAGATTCGTGCCAGCCAATTCGGAGCTTACGGAAGCCTAAACAAAATGCAGAAATTTACTTAATAGATTTTTCGCTTCAGTTGTTATTACAGAGGGTTAACGGGAATGTCGTTTTAGATAACATAGAAAGGCAATAATATTTAGATTATTTTGATTAATCTGGAACGTCTGATATCATATTCAAAACTTAACAGTTTTCGTGCTATGCGATTTTACAGATTCTTTTATGAAAATATTTTTCTTTTTTGCGTCGTCTTTGCAGGCCCGCTTTATTTTGAAAGTTTGTTCAAGGCTTTGACATTTTTCTGTTTTTAGTTGAAAGAACCACCTTCCCGTTAACCCTGTATATCATTTCCTGCTTGGTACTTACGTATATAAACGCAGCGCCGGCTATGGCACCAACCAGTTGCATGATGATGTAGAATAAACTCTTCAAAATGCTCATTTCACCAACAATGAGAAAGCCAATTGTGACGGCGGGATTGATGTGGCAACCGCTGATATGACCCAGGCCCTGAAATGAGATACAATGAAATGAGATTAGTAAATTTGTGATGGTTATTCAGTAAATTGATCTTCATTTTAATAAATTAAATCTCTTCTGAGATAAGTTTCAAGCTTATCAAACGATTTGATGTAGTTTTTGTAAAAGAATGAGCAGTATTTTCCTAAAAAAATACTTCAATTAAATAAGTCGCTGTGCTGTCGTTATTGAACGCACTGTAGGTGGTGTATCTGCAACTTAATTCTTGACTGTAAGTCGTTTGTGATAGATGGGCTGAAGTTGGGTCTTTTTTAGTGAAAAGTGGCTTTTTCACGCTGATTGATAAAAGGCTTTTATTGATGAGGAAGAACAAAAACAAAATCAGACTCAATTCAAAGGCAAATAAACTATTATTTTGAAGTACTAAGCTCATACCTATGAATCCGGAATTTTTAATAAAATGCCCGCACATTGAAAATGGCTATCAAAATTTTATTTTAACTGTTGGCATAGCTGAAAACACATGTTTCTCATCTCACAGACGTCATATTAGATCCCAAACTCAGCTGGAGGTCCAAAGTAGAGTGCAGGGTAAAGAAAGCTAATATAGCACTTTTCACGTGTAAGAGAATGTTGGATAAAAAATGGAGTCTCCAACCAAAACTATCGAATTGGTCTTACACTGCCATTACAAGGACAATACTAACATATGCGGCACTAGTCTGGTTGCCCGCAATAGAAAATAAATACAACCGAACCAAGCTGAGCAAGCTACAAAGAACAGCGTGTATCTTAACTACAGGAGCGCTTAGCACCAGTCCTACTAAAGCGCTCAATGTACAAGCTCATCTACTACCATTGGATTTACATATAAAAGCAATCGCTACTTGCAGCGCGGTTAGACTCAGAGACATAGGAAGCTGGACAACAAGGTCGTACGGCCACAGCAAGATCCTGCTACAGGCACCCTCACTGCTCAAAAACAGATCAGACTTCACAGTCTCCGACCTTAACTTCACGAAAGACTTTACGGTACGTTTTCCACCGAGAGCCGAATGGAGAAAAGGGAAGGTGATTAGAAGATGCGACATCAAAATCTATACCGACGGTTCTTAGATGAACTGTGGTGTGAGAGCTGGCTTCCATTCGGACCCACTCAACCGATCTCAGTCAATTCGACTTCTTGACTATGCCAGCGCATTCCAGGCGGAACTTTTAGCGATCAGGGAAGCATGCAAATCACTAAAACTCTACAAGGAAGTTGGTTCAAGAGTAGCTATCTTATTAGACTGTCAAGCAGCTATCAAGGTCTTAGACTCCAACTCCATTTCATCCAAACTAGTCTTACAGTGTAGAGAGGAGCTGGAAATGCTTAGTCATTGCCTTGAAATTACTCTGGGTTCCCGTCATAGGAACATACGGGGTAATGAGATAGCGGATGAGCTAGCAAGAAAAGGCTCGTCACTAGACATAGCAGAGGCGGTGGCAGTCTCCACCCCACTCAACAAAATAAAAGCATCCCTTGCTTCATACTGTCATGCTTTAGCCGAAAAAAGATGGAAGCAATTAACTACATGCATTACAACAAAAAACACATGACCGTCGTACAAAATCCAAAGGACGAATCACCTGTTAGGATGTTCTCGATCAAACATTTCACGTATAACTGCAACCCTTACAGGTCATTGGAAGGTAGGGGATTTTGCAGCTTGACTCAACCTCCCCTTCAATCCCATCTGCAGAAGCTGTCAAGCGGAAGTGGTGAAGGAAAGTCGTTTGCACTACATATGTGATGATGCCCAGTGCTAGCTAGGGCACGACTTCGCTTCCTCGGTAAGCCTTTCGTACAGCAAATTAATGAGATCTTAGAAATCGAGATAAATAATTTGCTGCTATACTTGGGCCCCACTAAATGGATCTGACTTAGAAGCAAAAAAATGCAAGACATCATCACACGGGGGCAGTGGTAGTAAAACGGCGCTAGTCGCTAACAAAAAAAATCTCTCAAGCTATTTTTGGATATAGATTAGTGTGAGGAAAAAGAAATTCATTATTTTTTCGGTAGATGGCTGTAGTTATCGACATCTCGTAAGGTATTGATCAAACTAATTAAAAAAATCATTTGCTGTTTTTCGTTTCTTCCATCCAGTTTCGGGCTACAGGGAATCGAACAAAGACAAGTATAGTTTACAGTTTTTCTTTGATAAAAGCGAAAATACAAGCCAGGTCGCTAAAATTGTGAATGGTGTTTATGATGCCGAGACTTTAACAGCTAATTGCGTGCAATTTTGGTTTCGTCGATACCGTTCAGGCATTTTTGATGTTAAAAAATGTCGATGATGCCCAAAATGTTGATAAAATCACAGAAATAATCGAAGTTGACCGGCATGTTAGTAGTTGCAGCAACGCCCAAGAGCTAGAAACCTATCATAAAGCAGTTTGGAACCATTTGCGTGAAGCTGGATTCGAGATGAAGCTCGATGCTTGGGTGCCAAAAAAAAATTCATGTTTATATGTGCGTAGTACACATAACAGAAGTGCAACTTTCAAGGCAGACAAAGAAAGAGTGAGAGACCTGAGAAAGATTGAGAGAGAGAGTGAGAGAGAAAGAATATATATCTAAATAAATTCACAACATTTGCAGAGAATACAAATAGATAAAATTTACAAACAAGGCACGCGCATGCACAATACTATCTATCCTATTCTATCTATATCTATACAATATGTTGCTCTCTTTCACTCTACTATAGTAATATGGCGTTAGTGCTGTACGTTTACGCGTCACTCTCTATCTCTCTCTGTTATATTCTAACGCCTTGCATATAATGTATACGTGGTTCTCCTACAATACGAGTAACGTCATACGACTTAGACTAGAGCCTTAGCGTAGGAGTGGGAGAAAAGACGAAGGACCGCTCAAAAGGGAGACGTGAATAGGCTAAAGTGTATCTAAGATATATATGTATAAGCTATAGCTCTCTCTCTCCTTTCCCTCTACACTATATCTTTTTCCTCGCGGAACGAGAATGCCCAAACGTTGCATGACCTTGAAATTTTACTCTCCATTCTCGCTCGTCCATCGACACCTAAGAAGTTTCACTTCAAAAACATGACGATTCGAATTTCCATGGGCGAAGCCTTGGCCAAACGCAATGAAATCAACATGCTTCTTAAACTAGTGATGCGATATGGATCACATACGACAATATTGTGCGAAAACGACCGGGGTCAAAGCGTGATGAAGCAGCCCAAACGGTGGGTAAGCCAAGACTAACGGCCAAGAAGGTTCTATTGGGTATATGATGGGATTTTCAAGGACTAATTTACTATGAGTTGCTTCCGTATGGCCAAACACTAAATTCAGAGTTCTACTGTCAACAACTGGACCATTTGAAGCTAGCGATTAAGCAGAAACGGACAGAATTTGCCAACAGAAGGGGTTTTGTGTTCCATCAACACAAAGTAAGGCCGCACACGTCCATGAAGACTTGCTCAAAAAATCCGCCAACTTGGTTGAGAAGTTTTAATGCAGCCACCATAGAGTCCGGACTTGGCATCAAGCGATTACCACCTGATCATTGCAAAACTTTCTGAGTGGCAAGAATTTTGTATCAAGAGAAGATTGTGAAAGTCGATTACTGGAGTGTTTCGCCTCGACTTCTTTGAGAGAGCCATTTTGAAGCTGTCTTTAAAATGACAACAAATTATACTACAAAACGGTGAATTTATGAACCAAAGCAGACAATCGGAAACATCTTAAAAATAATTTTGAATTTTACGCTAAAATACCCTTTTTGGGGCTTGGCCGAACTCCTCCTCCGATTTGTGGTGTGCGTATTGATGTTGTTCCACAAATACTTTTTCAAGGCAAAAATATTCTTGGAGGTTTGCCAATCCACTGGGTATTTCGCAATCAAAATTCATGATATGTAGCTTTAATCTACAACGATGTAAAAATTTTATGGAATTTAAAAAGAGTAGTATGTACTTGAAATCCCCAAAATCAAAATCCCCAAACACGAAATCCCCATGGTTTGGGTGAAAAGCGGCGACCCCACTTAATACAATCAAGTACAACGACTCTGAATCAGGACAGCGAAACTACGAAAGAAGAGAGAAAGAACCAGCTACGTTTAAGATTTACAGTAATAAGTATCCCCCTTTGTCTCAATACAACAAGTTTCTTCATTTTGTCGCAATGTCTGTATTCAACATTCCCACGCTAGGTCCTTTTCCACTACCCAGCTGAATTGACTGTAGTGTTTCTCACTCAATGTCACGTGATTCGATTTTAAATATGTACATACATGGTGGTGTTTGGTTGATGTATGTAATGAGTATTGTACATAATAGCTCTTGAATTCAGTTGTGCTGAAATTTGCAATGCTAAAAAGTGATTAAGGTGCGCGCATGCGCTGTCATTCTGCGCACATTCAAAGTACTCCTTTGGTACACACCTGCGTTTGAATTCAAAGCAGACACATTTGGTTACTTCTATTCCACTATAAAAAAAGAGGAAAAAATCATGAGAATTTATGGAAAGTCATTGCGCATGCGTGTATTCTATCCTATCTGTTTAACCCATTACAGCCTATCGGGTGTTTAAATTAAATAATCATTGAAAGGTGTTTATGCAAACTGTCGCCTACTCGAGCTGGTGAAAGGAATCTGTACAGTTTCGAAAAAGCGCAGACCGGGTGTGGAGAGAAGAGCGAGTAGGTAATATAAGAGGGATGTGGGAGTTATTATCTTTTTGTTAATGGATTATTTACTTGAAGTATATGAAGAGGTGGGCTCGGTGCTGCCAGGTAACAGTTTGCTTCTGCCTTGTATGCTTATGATAGTCAATGATACCTTCCGCTGTTACTACCTTCTCATTTTGGTAGAATATAAGTTTATATTTTATTTTTATTTTTTTCCTTTAACTCTTAACTTGAAAGTTCCGTTTTTTGTTCAAAATATTTGGGAAAAAATGTTTTTTGTCATATTGGAAATATACCCCTCCAGCTGCTTATCTTATTTTTTTCATTAACAGCTGAGACTATGTTCCGTAATCCCTGAAAGTTTCCTAATGGGATTGCCATGACTTTTCGAGTTATATTCAAATACGTACAGCGAACTAGTGAAAAATACCCCGAGATTGTAATGTAAGTAATGACGCGCTTCAGTCGATTTGCGAATGGACATAATAGAGAATGACTAGAGCAATATTTTTTGTATTGATTTTTGACTGGTTCACTGTACGAACTCGTTTTGGAACATAGATCGAAAAGATATAAAAATGCCACTATGAAACCTTCATGAGCTACTGAGCATAGGCTCAAGAAAAACAAGAAAACAAATCCATGAGGGGAGTGTGTTTTTAGCAAATGATAAAACAATATTTTTTGTCAAAATTTGAACAAACCAATTTTTGTAGTTTTTTTTTTAAAGCGCATGTATTTTATTGAAAAATCAAATTTTTTGTCAAATTTAATTTTTTTTTCTAGAAATGTTCAACAAAAAAATTTTCAATAAAAAATTTATTTTTTTTCAAATATGTATATTGTTTTTAATTTTTTTTTTAATGCATATATTTTCTGTAAAAACTACGAAAACAAAATTCACTTATCAAAAATGCTGAAACAATATTCTTTTCTCAAAATTATCAACAAAAAATTTAATATTTTTCAAAAGAATTTTTCAAATTTTTCTTTTTGTTTAGAGTACATATATTTTATTAAAAAATTACAAAAAAATTCTTCTTGTTTTTGAAATATAATATTTCTTTGTCAAAATTTTCAACAAAAAATTTTATTAAAAAAAAATGTTTTCAGTTTTTTTTCACTCAAGTGCATATATTTTATTGAAAAATTACATTTTTTCATATAATATTATTTTATCAAAATTTTCTACAAAATATTTAATTAATTTGAAAACTTTTTCTAAGTTTTTTTTAATTTTTTTTATTCTTTTCAGGGAATTTTTGTAATTTTATTTTTAAATGCATATATTTTATTAAAAACTTAAAAAAACCATTCCTTTTTTCATATATAATATTATATATCTAATATTTTTTCCTCAAAATTTTCAACAAAAAACTAAATTTTTTCAAATATATTGTTTTTTAAGCTTTTTTTTAATACATATATTTTCTTTCTTTTCTTTTTTTTTAAATTCACTTTGCAAAACCCTGAAAAATATTTATTTCTTAAAACTTCCAACAAAAAATTTAATATATAAAAAAAATTTAAAAATTTTTCATTTTAATTAAAGTAGGTACATATATTTTATAAAAAAATTACAAAGAAATTCTTTTGGTTTTTCAAATACGATATTGTTTTTTGCCAAATTTTTAACAAAAAAATTTAATTTAAAAAAAAATTGCTCAAATTATTTTTCTAAAATATTTTGTATTAAGTTTTTTGTTTTAGTAAATGTATTTTATTAAATTAATTTTTTTTTTCAAATATAATATTTTTCTCTCAAAATTTTCAATTTAATTTTTGGCTTATTAATATTTTAAGGACACATATTTTATTAAAAAATTACAAAAAAAAAAATTCTAAATGTTAAAAGGAACCAAAGATGAAATCTTTGTACCAAATTTACAAAATTGAATAAATCTCAAAATTTATTTATTAATTTATTTTCAGTTTATATACAAATTTTATAATTTCCTATGTTTTCAGAGAGAAACAAATGACCCTTTGTATATATAATAATATAATATAATGGCCGCTCACTCCCTTAAGTGGGTGTTTGGCCGAGCTACTCCTCTTATTTGGGCGTGGGTTTTGATTTTTGTACAAATCGAGGAAGCTACAGTTATAAGCCGACTTCCCCACATGTTTATTGTGTTTTTCTTTTCTTGCCTTTAGTTTACTTCTTGTTATACTCAAGCCTACGAATCAACCAATTTTCAGCAAAATTTACGATAGTGTCTAAAAACTTGGATCAGGTTCATGTGCTTCCCTATACAATTTAAAATAGATTGCGCAGCAGAATAAACTATTCGCCATTAACGGGTTAAAGTTCATGGCTTTTAAGGCACAATTTGTCAGAAATGTAAATAAATACTAGACGGTTACAAGTGATTTGTGTCATGTAAACATTCTGATGGAAGGGGATCTCGTACCAAGAGCTTTCGCTGAGTGTTTGATGGTTGTGAGAAAATACCCATATTTACATATTTAGTTTCAAAAAAATTATGTATTTATACTTATAAGTAAAATTATATAAACTTCGTTGTTAGTGAATCATCATCATCATAGAATCACAGTTCGGCGTGCACCATTGCTTCCGTTACAATTTGCCCCCATGTCACTTGGTCTTTAGCTTTTCTTTTGATATCAGATATGCCCAGAGTTCGTATGTCTTCTTCTAATTCATCTCTCTATCTTTTTCTCGGCCGATTGCTTCTTCTATCGCTTTGCGGGCTTATTTATTTATTCATCTAAAGAGGTTATTTGCTTCGAATATCTTTTTTACAAATCTATCACTACTCATTCGCACAATGTGAGGATGACAGTACCATCGAATTCTTTGCGCTTTAACGTATCTGCCAATATTTGCACCTCTAATAAGTGTGTCCAAGTCGTCTTTGTACCGAATGCGGTGGGTATCATCTTCAAGTCGTACAAGGCTCTATACCTTTCTTTCGTAACAAATTAATTAATCGACGTCATTTCAGCACACAACCATTGCAACCGTATGTGAGTGTAGGTCTTATGACACTTTTATATATTTGAAGCTTCAGGTTTCTGGAAAGTCGTCTCGACTTCATCAGTATTATATGCGCGAAGTAATATATTATTTGCAGCTTGTATCCTGTCTTGTACGGCAATTGTTGAATCTTTCTGCGCACTCGGCATATAATTCATTGACTTTTTCAAAGCTATAGCTGCCGATTTGCAAGTTACTTGTTACTTTGCGTATGGCACCTTCCATATATTTGGCTTTTTCTTCGTTGATGGCAAGTCCTACCATCCTAGCAGTTGATTCTAGGCGCGTAAAAGTTTCTTTCGGATCTTGGTTGTTTCTGGCATATTTGTAAACAAAATTGGTTCCAGGACCTATATCAGGTTGAAAAGTAGGACTGAGAGCGCGCATCCCCCTGTTTAACATCTGAAATCACTTCGAAACGATTGCCGACATTATCATGGCTTAAAAGTTATGCCTAATACCTTTATATGATGCTCAATATGTGTTTTCGGTTCAGTTTGTCAAACCCTTCTTTAAGGGGAAAGCCTGCTTTAGAGGCTTCAAAAAATTTTTTTTGCATAAATGTCTTCCCAAACTATCCAAGAATGTGAGCAAGCGTCGCGCAGGTATACGAGCGGCCGGATCGCTCGAAGTGCGATTTCTCGGTTTTTTATTTTTACGATTTTTCCTAATTGGCGGGAAAGATAGGGAAAAGGTTAAACGTCCTATCGAAACGGAATAACATAAATTTTCTTCTAGTTGAACATAAAAAACCTTAAGAAGGTTATGATTAACCCACTTTTAAACTAAATCTAAAGTGAATTTTTTTTTCCAAAACAATGAATTTTTTTTTTCAATTAGCGAAAAATTGTTGAATTTTTCACTTTTTGTTTAATTTTCTTGGTTTAACTAGATACTAAAATAAAAATTTTTTGGGGTTTTTGGTTTTAGATGAAAATTGCGACCTGCATCTTTCCCGCCGCACGACACATGCACACTCGAGGCGCCTCGGCAAAATGCTTGTACCAGGCATAATATCACATATATTTTAATGAAAAAATTTCAGAAGACTGTTGAAATATATAACAGTAAAACCTCAAAGTTTCGTTACAATCGAATATTTCTTTCCTTCCGAAAAAAAATCCACGAAAAAATCGATTTTTGGAAGCATAATTTTGTATTCGTGGCGTTTTTCAAATATTTGGGAGAGTGAAAAGGCATCGCTCTGCTCTGAAACCGCATTGATAGTTGCTGATAACTTTTTCGGCGTATTCATTTAGCGTATTGTGCAGAATATTTGAAAATTATTGTTAGAAACTAGTTGGCTCAAAAACTACTGTGCAAATTTCAATAAACTTATTTTAGTTCCTTTCTTATCCCATTGATCTCAGCATAGGCTACAAGCTGATCCACTCCGTGACACTGCGTTGATATATTTAGAAAAATTTCTATTCAAGATTCAATTTGCTACTTATTCAGAAGGTATTCTGATAACATGATCAGAAATATTTTTGCGAAAAAATGTTCAAATAGCTTCCAACTAGGGGATTAATAAGAAAAAAAGTACATTCGGCGCACTTTCGGCGGGACTATTGTTTGGACATTGGAAATTAAGCTAACCACCCATTAACATGCCCTACTACCGAAAAAACTAAAAAGAAAAAAGCGCAAAGTTGATTACAATCGATATTCACAGCCTGTTTGTATAAAATTCATCAGTCACTCTTCTAAAAGAGAAGCAGAAGACCCGCTAGTTTCTTACGGCGAAAAGGAGGCCACCTGTTCAAATCGAGTGAATTCTGCTATAGAGTACGTATTCCTACACTTATACAAATAAACACTTACACCAGTACATGTGCACATATATTCACAATTACATATGTATATTCTCATATACGTACGTTCAATCGTATGGATTTCATGTCATGCCAGCACTTGTCATCTTACAATGCGATGACTTTTCAAAATTTGTTGAACGATTATGCGGTGTTGAAATCAAAAGTGATTATTTGCAAAAAAATAAGAAGGCAGATCAATGATTAAATGTGTGTGCACTTGAATCAGCGTAGACACTTATACGATTATCGCTGATTTAAGATTAGTGCTGCATATGCAGTAATTAATTTTGGTATTCGATTGTGGGTTTGCAGGTTTTATAAAAAAAAAAAAAAATAATTGGCGCATACACTTCTGTTAGGTGTTTGGCCGAGCTCCTCCTCCTATTTGTGGTGTGCGTCTTGATGTTGTTCCACAAATGGAGGGACCTACAGTTTCAAGCCGACTCCGAACGGCAGATATTTTTATATTTTTATGAGGAGCTTTTTCATGGCAGAAATACACTCGGAGGTTTGCCATTGCCTGCCGAGGGGCGACCGCTATTAGAAAAATTTTTTTTTATTAATTTTGCTTTCACCGAGATTCGAACCAACGCCTCTCTGTGAATTCCGAATGGTAATCACGCACCTACCCATTCGGCTACGGCGGCCGCTATACTTTATACCCTTCATTAAAAACGTTTATGTGTAATGTGTAAGGTGCATATCGATGCATATATTTTACAATTTCGGGATAAAGGTTGATTTGATTAACCCTTGGATATGTACGTGTACTCAGTCCACACAAATTAAAGTGTTTAAGGTAGTAGCCCGGTGTGACGGGTTCAAAAAATCGAATTTTGTTTTTACATTTTTCGGAAGAAAAACATCTTAAAAATATACTATACAAATTTCAGACAGAAATTTTAATTATTTTTAAAGTTATAGCTAAAATAAGAGAGCGCGCCGTAGTGTGTATGAAAGCGTGTGACACGCCAGCAGCAGCTGTTGTCGAAACTTTAAACGCGTTTTTCTCAATACCATGTTTTCGAAATTTCGGGGAATCACTGACTCAAAACTATTCAACCGATTTGGCTAAAAATTTAACCCTTTATTATAGACACACATATCTAGATCCCGGACCTTTAAAACATTTAATTTTTTAATAATAAACTATTTAATTTAAACAATTTATGAAGAAAAAAATTTTTCACAAGTTCGCCATTTTCTTTTTGTTTTTTTACTTTTATGTATATTTTAGGTTCGGGACCTTAAATAAAGTCTACAGTATAATAATCTCCTTGAATATTTTATTTCAGATGACTTTGGAAGGCTGTTTGTTTCCCCGAACCAACTCATCTTATCATCAAATTAATATAAAATTAACTTTAAACAATTTTGTTTATATACTTCAAAACACCAATAAAAACATGTAAAAACTTTAAAACGATCGCATTTTTTTTTTTTTTTTTAAGATTCATGAAAAACGTCGAAATTTCGGTCGTTACACCGGACTACTACCTTAACTGAAACAGTGTTCGTAGCAATTACGTATGAATAGTCATGTTAGGGATGCCAATATTAACGGTTATTGTTGACTTCGGGATTTGGAACATTTCTAAGGTAATCCCGAAATCGCAGGACTAGTCCCGGAAAAAAATGATCTTAAATTCAGTAAAGTTTTCGTAAAAATTACGCTGGAATATTGCATGCTAGGGTTGAATCCCGAAATAAAATAAAAAATCATCTTAAATTCAGTAAAGTTTTAAACTGAAACAGTTTTCCTAAAAACTACGCTGGAATATGCAAGTTTGGTATGCGAGTATTACCGATTTATATTGAGTTCGGAATTTTGGCCCATTTTTAATGAATTCCCGAGATTAAGGGATTAGTCCCGAAAAAAAAATTATTTAAATTCAGTTAAGTTCTTAACTGAAACAGTTTCATGGTTTTGTTGGTTTATGGACCATTTCTAATGTAATCCCGAAAATTCGGGACTCGTCTCAAAAACAAAATTTTCCTCAAATTCAGTAAAACAGCAATGAGTCTAATTCTTTTTGTATAAAAACAAAAGGAATTTTGTCGTACATATGCATGTACGAGGTACGTCGTACATTTTTTTTCGGCTTGAAATACTATTATACTAATAAGAATATAAAAATTAGAAAGTTTTTTTTATACAAAATTATTCATCCACTCTGCTGGCTGGTTCAGAGAGGACTCAGGAAGGTAAAGGACGAGTTTCAGTGATATCGCCACTCAGCCTAACCTAATCAAACCTAATCATCCACATTTATGGCTGAATAACTTTTTTATTAAATAAAAAAAGTGATTTTGGGTGATGCAAATCTTTAGTTTGACTTTTACGTCCTCCTCTACTTACCAACTAAGCCATTCGCACAAGTAATAAATCTTCCGATAGGATGATTATTTTTGCGCCACCTTGTATATGAAAAATAGGAAATGTGCACATTGGCGAGCTGTATGAGTTTTAAATAGACAAAGTACGGCGAATAAATACCTAACAGCTCCGCTGGTGAGGCTTAATTGGTGACTGGTGGCTGGTGGCTGGTGGCAGGTGATGCCCAATTCATTTTTATAAAATTGTGGTCTTATGATAGATTTGTGAAAGCCAACTCGTCAGACGAAATTAGTAGAATGTAGGCTCATCTGCATAAAGACTACGATCAAACCTTTCAGAGCAAAATAAGATTGCACCTTAGACTTTTTACTTGTCAAAAGTCATCAATGAAAGTCGCTTTGCAGCCATACCGGAGGCCACAGTTTGCATAAAGTAGATGAATGATTGACCTAATATTCCTTTTTCCAATACAGAAAAATTCACGTTGAGTGATCGTTAGAAACAAAATATTCAGTCTGTTACATAAGAGCGCGGTCACTGTTACACGTAGATACAAAATCATAGCGCCCTGTTTCTTTTTCTATGACATAGAGAACACCTCAGTCCTTCATGCTTTTTGTAAAAAGTCAGCTGTCTGTCAAATTTAGTCTTCAAGTGAGTGGTTTTTCGAAATGAGTGCTGTTTACGCCTCTCGCTTTGAGGCAATTTTTCTATGTTTGCATGAAAAAGGACCAAAATTAACGCAAACTCCTGCTGCGAAATATATGGGAAAGTCGAAGCAGTTCGTTAGCAAGTGGATAAATCGCTATAAAAAGGTCGGTAACGTTGATGATTTTGCTGATCGCGGAAGTGCAAGGAAAGTCTCACAAAAGAGACGAAAAAAAGATTTTTGCATTGTTCTCGAGAGATCCAACTTTGACTTCAAGTGGAGCTGCTGTGAAATTGAAAGCAAAAGGTGTTGACATACCTTACCGAACGATTCGCAGGCACTTGTCTTGCCAATAAACTGAAATAGCGCAGTACTTTAGAAAACCAATGTTGAGTGCAAAACACGTTGAAAAACGAGTGGAATGCGCGAAGGAAAACTTGTACCGCCAAGCAATTGAAGCAATGTAATTTTTTCTGCATCTAACACGCCCGGACAACCTCCACCAGTAGGATGCTGCAACGGGCTGCTAAACTCCCCGTCAAGGTCCATGCTTGCGGGTGCTTCTCAAACAAAGGTTTCGGTACTTTTTGTCTTATTAATCGATAATTTAAATGCCGAAAAAATCAATTAAATATTGTATATCAAAAGGCTTTGTTACCATCTGCTAAGCAATCGCATATCAAGAAAAATGAAAGCTGGATCCTTCAAGAGGACAACGGAGTTTTCACTTTCGATTGGCCATCTCAGTCACCGGATACAAATCTCATAGAAAATGTGTGAGCTCTGATGAAAATGCAGCTTCGCATACGCAAGATTGGACTTGCTACTGAGGTATTTGCATTGACTATTGACGACCAAATTATCAACAAATTTGCGAATTTTCGAAAAATCAATTGTTGTTACTATTTAACAGTGACAACGCTCTTATGTAACAGACTGTATGTATTTTTTGTGAAGCATCTGGACTAGTACATTTCGTTAAGGCTACAATACGCCCGGACTAGTACAAGTACTAGGTTGCCCATATTCGACGGACCCATGTGTTTTTTTTTAAATCAAAGAAAAACACATTTTTTTGATGTTGACGATAATAATCATTTTATTTGGTTGAAGTAGATTTGTTGACATCTCTTGATATCTCTCTGTTGATATCTCTCAAATGGCCGCCTTGAGCCTGTACGGCGTATTGTGCCCGTTTTGCAGCATTTTCCATAGTTTTAGGTAACATTTCGGCTGGACTAGCGGCTATTTCCTCACGGATGTTGTTCTTGAGCTCTTCTATGGTCTTTGGCTTATTAATATAAACCTTTGATTTTAAATATCCCCACAAGAAGAGGTGGCGTTAAATCGGGCGAACGCGGTGGCCAGCAAAATCGCCATTTTTCGACATCAAACGACGAGAAAACAATTTCTTCAAAAAATCGATTGTGGTGCGAGCTGTGTGTGGTGGAGCGCCGTCTTGTTGAAACCAGAACTGCCTCATACGCTTTCGGCGAATATTTGGGATCAAAAAAGTGGTTATCATATCGCGATAACGCTCCTGATTGACGGTAACAGCTTGACCATCTTCATTTTCGAAGAAAAACGGCCCAATAATCGTTTTCGCACTAACGCCGCTCCAAACAGTGACTTTTTCGTCGTAAAGAGGTACCTCTTGAATTTCGTGAGGATTTTCAGTGGCGTAAATACGGCAATTTTGCTTGTTTACCGCCCTATTCAAAAAGAAATGAGCCTCATCGGACATGATGATTTTGTTCCAAAATTGCTCGCCATCTTCAGCCATTTCGATGACTCTTTGGGCCCACTCCAATCGACGAGGCTTGTCCGCAAGCAACAACAATCTTTGCGTCAATAGAATCTTATATGGGAATAAATGCAAATCAATGCGGATAAATCGTTGTAAAGTGGTCCGAGCAATGCCCAACTGCTGAGAACGGTGATTTTGGGATGTCCTTGGCGACGCCTTGGTCGGTTTTGATTTGGCCTTTTTGGATTAGAAACAACATCACCAGTGGAAAACCTTTTATACAAACGTTTAATGGTGTTCTTAGAAGGCGCACTTTTCACACTATTTAATTTTTTATACGCACGTTGAGTTTTCACAATTGACTTCTTTTGTTGAATGTAAATTTCAACAATTGGGAAGCGCTCGCGTGGCGTGTACTGTTCCATGGTAAAAATCTGCTTGGACTGACGCTTTCAACGCGGTGTCATCAAGCGATCTGACGTCTCTGTCAAAAGATACAGGGTTGCCAGATGGGTCTGTCGAATATGGGCAACCCTATGTGGCGGTAGTCAATAACGTTCTGGTATTACGCACGCCTCGAAATTATTAAAAAGGCGCCACATATTGAGAATTTTTGACTATTTTCTTATTTATTTTTTAATTTTAATTATTTTTTGTGATTGAAATATAGTTCAATCAACAATAAAAAGCAAAGTAATCCAAGTTTCAAACTTTATGCAAGATTTAAAAATTTAGTTGAAACTCCGTTCACTCAAATTTTAAACTTTTTGAACATGGAAAAATATTGGGGTACTCAATTTTATAGCTTTTTTAAATTTTGGGTTAATAAAGTGCGTTTTCGAAGTCGCTCAAAATTTTCGTTGATTTTTGAAAATTTTCCTCACTGGCGACGCTTCGCATTTTCTCCGTATAAAAAAAAAAAGTTAGTGCATTTGCTATATGGAAGGAGAAAATGCGCAAAAACTTCAGGTGGAATATTATAAAAAATCAGCAAAAAGTTTTGAGCCACTTTAAATTTGCCAAATTTTGATACTCTGATTAAAAAGTTTACAATTTAGATGAAAATTTGTCGCATTTTAGCCAAATTTAGCAAATTTAACCCAGAAGTAAGGCTATAAAATTAAGTACTCAAATTCTTTCTGAATTCTGAAAAGTTTTGAAATGTGATGAAAATTTCTCAAATTCTTATAAGGCTTGTACAAAACTTCAAACATGACTTTTTTATGATCAAGGGTAGGATCCCATACGTGCGAAATATCTGAAGCTGCTCCCAAACTCAAGAATACTTGACCGCAACTCGGTGGAGGGTATTAGTCGATGTACCTTAAATATTTTTGTATATTACAAACTTTATAGCGCAACAATTTTCTATTAATTTGTGAAAATTTTGAAGCCTATTGTGTAGGCACCAGTTTGCAGTGAGTGCTTTGCTGATGCTACACGTCGTATGCGTAATATTTATTTATAAATATGTACTTGAAAAGCTGCTTTATGATTTACGCATTACAGACAAAAATGAAAAAAATTAGGTTGTTGAAGTGTTTTTACATTCGTAAGCGCATTCTAATATAATCATAAACGCCAACTGCTGATTATTAAACTGATTTAATGGGCAAGCAATATTGACTTTTCGCATAATAATAGTGGATCTAAGTACAGGGTGGGGCATTTATAGTTTGTAAAGTTATTTAATTCGGCTATAAATTAAATGTGCGTGCACATTTTTTAATAGATTTTTTCAGTCGGAAAGATTAAATCGTGGCATTAACCGCTTAATACACAAGTGAGCATTTTCGGGAACGTCAAGGACACCGCGATTTTCATGCATTCGAATATTTCAGATTCGTAATGTGAAATTGTTTTGATGAAAAATATATCAGCCATAGTTAAAATACTGAAAAAAAACCTCAAACTCATGAAAAAGGGGTGGAACCTAGAACATTTTTTCACACAAATGACTTCTATGAATGATGTAAACCGAATCTTTTCATGACTTTCGGCGCTCAAATTGTCAATGGCTACTTTGATTTTATGTTTCTAACTCTTCAATCATTTTGGAATGGTTGGTTTAACATTTAAGGGTAAATACCAGAAAAAGTACCAGAAAAAATATTCTAATAGAGTCAAATCGCTGTTACAAGGCGACTTATTCACCTCACCAATTCGTAGTGTCACGCATTTTCTTCCATAGAAAGTACATTCGAAAACTTTTATTTATATGCCAGAAACCCCCTAGCACCGTCAGCAAAAATTACAGTCAAAAATCAACGGTATTTTGTAGCAACTTACAACTTGCACTTTATTATACTAAAGTTGAATGGGCTATAAGACGGCATACCAAAAATTATTCTAAAAATCCTTACTAAAAAATTTGAAATTTTGGCGAAAAATTGGAAGAATTTTCATAAATTTTTCAAAAAGTCTGAAAAAACAACTTATAGGATTTTTGTTGAATAGCGCGTTGAACTTTTATAAGCAATTAAGTTAAATGAAATAAACAAAAGCAAAATAGCGAAAACTGGTCAAATTACGGAACGCGTCTTTTATTATCCCTGAGTGTATATTTCATGAGCTCTTGTACTGTCCTTGAATACTGAGCGTAACATTCATGCAATATTTAATTTTTGATATTCGATTTTAATATCTCCCAACATCATTCAGGCGAAAATTTAAGGATTTTACAAAATTTCTAGACCTAAACTAAATTTATGACACAAAACGCAAATCAGGTTAGGTTAGGTTAGACGGTTAGGTTAGGTGAAGTGGCTGTCCTTCGACACAGCTAGGCCAGGTAAGGGCCCCCTTGTGATACCACCGGAACTTTCCTAACCTTGCTCTACTTCATCCTCCTTAAACCATTATAAAAAAAATAAACCTTAGACCATTATATGGCCTTTAAAAAGCTGGATATATTAGTTAGCTTGAGATTTCCAACATCCGCAATGTTGTCCAGAAAAGCGAGACCGAGTAATATCAACCATTTTCTCGCAGATTCATGCACCCGTATAGAAGATGTTCGACTCTCTCTTCCTCTTCTATATCCTGACAGCTTCTGCAATAGTCATTGGATGGTACCCCTAATCTCCTGGCATATCTGCCTATGACAGGATACCCACTACGATTCTTAGATCCTCCCAACTTAATTTAAATCGGATTTTACAAAATTCCTAAATCTAAACTAAATTTCTGACACAAAACGCAAATCAGATTAGGTTAGGTGAAGTGGCTGTTCTTCAAAACACCTAGAACTTTGCTAACCTTGCTCTACTTGATTCTCTTTACACCATTATGTGGCCTTTAAAAAGCTGCTATACTAGTTGACTTGATATTTTCAACATCAGCAATGCTGTCCAGAAAAGCGAGACCGAGCTATCTGAATCTGCAATACTCATTGTATGGCGCCCCTAATCTCCTGACATATCTTCCTATTAGACAGCGCCCAGATAGGATACCTACTACGATTTTTAAATTCTTCCTACTTAATTTAAGTCAAGAGTCTTAGTGCGGCCCATGTTTCATTCGGGTCATGTTTGTCTACTGATAGTGGAGGTGTTTAACTCTTTCTAGTAGGAATTTGCAGCAGCAGTGATGTGTCTGTCTATTAAAAGTTTACATGTTGCTAAGGGCGTGGGTATGTCGACCTCGTCCTGACTAAATTGGGCTGTGGAGACAATATTGCTAACTAATCTACCTCAAAGTTACCTTTAATGTTATTATGTCCTAGGAGCCAGAGTAGACTAATAGAAAAATCCTGTGGAAGTATTTTTAATAATTTGTAACACTCTTTTACTGTCTTAGACCAGTGTTTACATTATAGGAGCGTTATCAGAGCTGCCTGACTATCGACGCTTTTTTTAGCACTAAAAGTCTTTCTGAGATTACCAAGATTTCAACTTCGAATACGCTATAGTTATCAATCAAGCGAAAGGATATGTAGGGGCCTATAACTTCGGAGTATACACGACATCCCACCTGATCATTGAGTTTAGAGCCATCAGTATATATACTGACCCCCTTATATTATCCATTTTCCCAATCCTCTCTGAATGGAGTCTGTCTAGGTATGTATTCACCGAGTCTCAAAAGTCCGAGTGGTGTTCGGAATACCAGGAAGCATCCCAAGTATGCCCGAGTGTCCCAAGTTATTTGTCTTGAGCATCGAAGATTCCCTCAAGCTTAGCGTCGTTGTGGTGGAAAGTTTTCTACAGTACAAAGTTGGCGTTGTTGTGAGTGCGCCAGCAATACTGAAGCCAGCCACCTCGCAGTTACGTGGCATTAACATCTAAGAAGTGGATGGATTCTGCTATTTCGGAAGCATCATTAACAGAACTGGCGGTTTAGCGCTGACAAACGCAATCGAATAGCAAAAGGTCGCGCCGTATTTGGCGTGTTAGACAAACTTTGGAGATCTTCGCATATATCTAGGCGTACGAAATTAAGAATCTTCGAATCAAACTTGAAGTCTGCCGTTCTGTCTGTATGGCTGCGAAACATGGAATAGAACAATGTGCGATATAGAAGCTTGCCTTCGAAGAATTGTGCGCGTTTTCTGGCCAAACACCATCGCCAATACTGACCTCCGGAGTTTGAGGAAGCAGGTTGCTGTTTATCTCGATATTCAGCGACGAAAATGGAAATGGATTGGGCATACACTTTGGAAGTCTCATGGAGAAGTCTCATGGAAAAGCAGTCTTAAACTGGTGCCCACGCGTGGAAACGATTAGATGAAACAGAAGGGCTTCAAGACCAGCCAACGCGTGGAGACGATTAGATGAAACAGAAGGGCTTCAAGACCAGCCAACGCGTGGATACGACTAGATGAAACAGAAGGGCTTCAAGACAATCCAACACGTGGAGATGATTAGATGAAATAGAAGGGCTTTAAGACCAGCCAACGCGTGGAGACGATTAAATGAAACAGAAGGGCTTCCAGACCATCCAACACGTGGAGACGATTAGATGAAACAGAAGGGCTTCAAGACCAGCCAACGCGTGGAGACGATTAGATGAAACAGAAGGGCTTCAAGACAATCCAACACGTGGATACGATTAGATGAAACAGAAGGGCTTCCAGACCATCCAACACGTGGAGACGATTAGTTGAAACAGAAGGGCTTCAAGACCAGCCAACACGTGGATACGATTAGATGAAACAGAAGGGCTTCAAGACCAGCCAACGCGTGGAGACGATTAGATGAAACAGAAGGGCTTCAAGACAATCCAACGCGTGGAGACGATTAGATGAAACAGATGCGCTTCAAGCAGGCCGTTCATGGCGACAAATCAAACTTCTTGCATTGAATAAATCTAACTATACATTTTTTGTTGAGGCCCTATGTGCCTCCTAGGAACCGAAAACAATATATATAGGCGTCTTTTTAGTACTTCAAGCCTCTTGACTGACGCTCTCTTATCAAGGGTTGGGCACTGGACCATAACTCCGTAAGTCATAAGTGGTCGAACAATAGCTGTATTTAGGCCGTGAACTATTTTGGTAGCTAAACCCCATTTTAAACATACAGTTGTTTGCATGAGTAGAGCCCCGTGGCTGCATTCTTTACTCTATCCAGAACATTCAGCGTCCATAACAGTTTCTTGGCTGCTTGCCAGAACGCCAGTTAGTTTAGTTATACCAAATTAAAAAGGAACTACGATCGTTCAAATCCCCAACGCTTCATGAATCACTCTGTATATGCGTGTGCATTTTCATAACAATTACACGAAATGTAACTTTTGAACTGACTCCACTGCGCCTTATTAACTTCTCGGCTGCATTTAAAGCGAATGTTGAGTACTTCATGAAATTCAGTATAAAATTGAGAATAATGAACACAAAAAAAAAAGAAAAAAAAGCAATATGCCATACCATCACCGAGAAACGGGTGCGTTTGGGCTTAACCATGTCTATCGAGCTACAACAGCCGTGCAAAACCACACTCGCCCATAACCATAAACAATGTGAAGATGTGATCTGAACATGTCAAGCTGTGCGCTTAGCACTAAATAATCACAACTCAACTGCTCTTGGCTTTTTGCGTTATTCACATATAAAATGTGCGCGCTGCAAAGTTGGCTGCTGGCGGCTGGCTGGTTGCAGCTTAAGCGCTCAAGGCCATCACACAGCCAAGTACGAAATGTTACGCATGCGCAAAGAAAAAAATGCAAAAATACGAGCCTACGAAAATCAAATCAGTTTGCAGTTGCTGCTACAAAAACGGATCTGTGCGGCTGCCAACATTTTGAATGGAATCGAAAGTACTTTGATTGAAAATGCATAAAAATTGCCAACAAAATAGCAAAAAAAGAAACAAATCTAAAATAAAACATAACACATATGCAAGTGCGTGTGTATGTGTGTGTGTATGTGTGTGTGTGTGTGTATTGTAGACCCAAAAGTGTTGTCGCAGACAGCTTGGTGTTGCGAATGCCAATGTTCATGTCATTGCTGCTGGCTGCCGTCCGCTGGCCATACACTGACCGCCTTTCGCACTAGCCATGACTCTGGCATAACGCATTTGGCTCGCTTTGGCTCGGCTTGGCTAGCTAATGATTTCTGATGCGATAAATTGTAGGCCTTTGGCAAGTAAATAAGTTTTAGCTAAATAATAATACGAATATACGAGTGTCCACATGCAATAAAAGCTGTTCGGCAAATAAATAATATCAGTCAATATCAAAGCTTAGCAGCCAAGCCGCACTTGGCATAGGCCTGCATTTTCCGCTGCCTCGCTTATGCGGGCTTTTGTGCGCACGCATTTAATTTTTCCACAACGCACCGCTCCATTACCGTTGCTGTCGTTGTGGTCCATGCCCATTCATTTGCGCGCCTGTAGCTAAGCCTAGCGAATTTTGTCTCAATTTAGTCGTTTTAGTCTCACTTGTGGAATACTATTTTCGATTTTTCTTCGCTTAACGTTTATTATTACTTATTCAGATTTAAGAGAGCTTTGTTCACTTTGTTTTTCATTTGCATTAAAGATTTTTCTTTGAGCTTCACATGACCGCCACCTTCAATGTGATTTCAAAAGATGTGTGAGAAAATTAGCAGCAAGCGTTGATTAAAAGGTATGTGGATGATTGCAATGCGAGTTGAGAAAATTAAAATTATGCAAAAACTGCGAAGATGGATTTGTGTGTGTATGTAAGTAAGTCTTTTCAAAATTTGTGATCTCATAAAATTTCGATTTTTTTAGCGATTTTTATGAATGAGTTTCACTTGATTTAAAATTAAATATCTCAAAACTGGAATTTTGCTTGAAAATATAATACCAATATAAATATTGGTAATTTTAAAGGGCCATTCAAAAGGCGCACCTAGATGTTTTTTAAGAGGTTAGGGGTAGTCAGGATTTTCCCAAAAATTTTTTTTTTTACATTTCCTTAAAATCTAATATCTTAAAAATATTGTGTGAAAATTTGAAGTGCAGCCGACAAATACTTTCTGAGTTATTCAACAATTAACAAAGGGCGCTCGGGTGCTCCGGAGCGTTCGTATGCTGAAAAATGGATGCTGCACGTATGAAAGTGGCAGATAAGCGCGTTAACGATAACACTCGAGATGGTAGAATTCTACGTAGGCAACAGCAAATCGGTATTTTGGAAGCTGCTATGACGGCTGAAGAACTATTATATGGCCCAGGAATAGATGACACAGTGTAAGTAATTAAATAATTCGTATAACTCTACATAAATCGATGACATAAATCGATGGCTTTAAATGCGTTTTTCTCAAAACTATGTTTTTTGAACTGGTGATCTCTGTAACTTAAAAACCGCTTGGTAGGTTTAAATAAAATTTATGCAGCTTTTGAAAAACATAAAAAACTCGCGCCCCATGGAAGGATTTGTTTTATTTTCCTTTCGATTTTTTTAAAAATTAACTGTCGGTTTTTTTCTCGAAAATCTGAAAAATATTTCTGGAGGCCGCCATACTGTTAATTTTGAAAAAAAAAAGCTTCGATCAGGCACAAGATTATCTATTAATAAAACTAATTTTTCTTGTCGGATTGATTTTAGATGAATCTCCAAGGACTTGTGATGATCACCGCAAGGGACTTCTGGAGAAACGGGTTCCACACAAACAGCGATAACTTTTACAATTATTATTATTTTTTTTTGCAAATTTTGCTGATGTCAAGTCGAAACATGATTTATTAATGCTATGTTTTTATTTTTGTAAAATAGAGCAACTGACAAGCAAAAAAAAAAATGATTGAAAATCATAATTTTTTCGGGTCTCTGACTACCCCTAACCCTTTAAAACAAAACGTGTAAAAATTTAGATTTCTTCAGACTTCAATAATTTTAGTCAAAATACGATTCTGAATAATTGTATGTGCAAAATTAACCCAGAGTACATCAAAGGGCCGAAGAAAGTTTGAGTGTGGCTCGAGTGGCGTTCCACAGGGCTCGGCTACCGTGACATTGCTGTGGAATATAACGTACGGCGGTGTTATACATTAGGGTGGATCGAAAGTTGTGTGGAGAATATTGTTTTTTGAAATTTTTATTTCGGCCTATGCGGGAAAGTTGCCTCATTGCCTCATATAAAGACAATCAAATGTTTTTACGGAGTCATGTCAAAATTTTGAGCGCGAAGACTGCCACACAAAATTCTTTCAAATCAGTAAAGTTCTGACATAGTTGCAAAGAAATTACAAAAAAAAATTTTATACCAATCTTGTTAAGCTATTTATGTGTGAAAAACTCTACAAACGACATTTTTGTCTATTTTCAATATTTAACGAAATATATTGAAAAATATGAACATGGCTTTCGCTCCCTGCTCGTTTGGCCTGTCAAAGTATTTAGTTACAAATCTATCTACTATTCTCTATCCCACAGAAATCTATTCCCCGTTTTTTCTGTGTTTTTCTATGATGTCTCGACTTAGAGATCTAAGATATTATTCTTTAATAAGCGTGAGGATACTGTGTTACATGATAATAATTCAAAGTTAATAATAAAACCTGTACAAACTTTCAATGATTCGATATTCAAAAAAAAGTGTGTGATTTGCATTTAAAAGAATGTAAAAAAGTGTAAAGTTGACGGTGTATAAATTTTAAAATTGATGGCAAGAGTACCACGGGTCCACTAAAAGCTGCCCTAGAGGCCGCTGTGATATCATAATGTTGGCCACAATCTGCGAAAGATAACAAAACTCAAAGGAAGAAAAAGCGTCTATAGCCATCCGGTGCTGTTGATGTAGTGGAGGGGAAAAATTGGATCTTGGTTGGGGAACCGTCTCAGGCTATTAACAAAAGGTACACTAAGGAATCTCAAGCGCCTAGCCATCAATGAAAGTGTTCAACAGTAGGTTTCTCGGCAGGATATCCACAGCTTCTGCAATGAGATAAAGATTCTCCGCATAAGTTCCGATCACCCAGTGGATTTGGCAGAAATCCGTGTAAGTTTTGAGTTAGATAATCCACTGGAGCAATCATTTTTGCATAACTCATCATTTATGCCTGAAAGGTTTTCTTTTTTTAATGATAACACAGCTCAACAATTTTACAAAAATGTTGCTCAACATAAACCAGCACTAATAGGTTTGAAAGAGTGCTCTGGGTGCTTGTCTGCTGAGTGCTATTGACTGAGTGCATGAGGCACAAATTTCCAGATTTTTTTCCGATTCTTATTTTTTCAAAAATTTTGCAGAATTTTGTTTTAAAGCTATTTTCCAATTTTTTCCAACGTAATTTTTTTCATTTTGTCTACTTCTTTATTATACTAAAATTAACATTTCTTACGAGGTTCTTCTTTTAATGTGGCTACTATTAATTTATTAATTAAGGTCAGGTTCTAGTCAAAATCGACCAAAAAACCTACTTTTTCGTATTGTTTTATTTTCATCCTTGAGGTATTAAAAATGTGTAGGCAAAAGGTTATTTCTCTATCAAATTGATTTTACGAGTTAAAGCGTGTAGACGAGAGAGCGCGTCGGCCGAAAAACAGGTAGAAGCGCGGCTCGTCAAACTTTAAACGCGTTTTTCTCGAAACACCTTTGTTTTGCGCGCGGGCGCGATTTCGTTTCAACGACAACACCGATTTCGACGTTTGGCGGCTCAAACTAAAGCTTAATCAATGTAGGGGGCCGTCAGGAAGCGTTTTTTGTTAAAACAAATATTTTGGTATTGTTTTTTTTTTAAGTTAAAGCAAATAAGAAGAGGCAAAAAAGGTGTTTTTTTTCAAAGGATCCCCAATTTTTCAAAAAGGGTTTTTTTTCAAAAATCGGAAACTCATAAGGCCCCCCAAATTTCATCTACTTTAAGATTTTTTTTGAGTTTTTCGTTTCAGATCACTTGGCAGGGCTGTAGAGTGCCCCGCGCACACTGTCCATCGCGGCGCACGACCGCCGTCAGTGCGGGCTGGAGCTGCCATTTTGTATTATTTTTACTCGAAAATTTTTTATAAACTTCTTAAATATAGACAAATACTTAAATGCAACAAAAGTTAAAAAAAAAAAACAAAAATCATGAAATTACGCATATTTTCGGGCCTTTGGACTAGAACCTCCCCTTAACTCATTAGCACAACCACAAATTACTTTACTTACTTCACAGAAAAAAAAATTTTGAATTAATGGAAATTGCAAATTAAAAAAAAACTACATAAAAATTGTTATGACGATAGCAGCAGCATTGAAAAAACACTAAAATGGAATACATGGAAATTTAAATTATGCAAGCGACAACATTTACTTCATCGAAACCAAAAGTATGCAGTTCTATGAAATCATAAAAATTCTGCAACATTTGTTCATTCAAGAATTGGTGCATTCAAAATTTCAGATTGAGAATGAACGCAATCAACACACATTTCATAGAAAATTAAAAGAAAAAAAATTAAAAAATTATATAACCAAAATTTAGAAATAAATGTTACAAAAAAATGTTGTCCACATCCGTTCAGCGAACCACTAAAAATACCAAACCACAAGCCACAAAAACCAATTCGAAGCGTGTTGCATTGCATTGCGTTGGTCGATAGTTGTGTACGCCAATAGTCACGTGAACGAGTGCGTTAGTTACCTCAGCTACTCGCAGCCAGCCAGTTGGTCAGCCACTTGGTTAGTCGGTCGATTCGACAACCTCAAAGTTAATCAAATCTCGTTACACTCGTTTGACAATAACAGTTCATAAATTGCAGCACAGATTTAATGTACGTTTGGTAGCTGAAAATTCGAGCAGACAAGTGAACGCCACAAATTGATGCACACCATAAAACTTGCAACAAACGCGCCACTTGACCATGTGTGGCCGGGAGAGCAATGGCAACAGCAACGGCAACGGCAGCGACTGCCGCTTTGCGCTTAAGTTAGCAGCCGTTATGGCGCACACGGCTGAATGACACAAAAGGCTGAATGACAGTGGCAGCGACAGCGTTTAACACATTTAAACGCATTTTTAAATGCCAAAAAATGCCGTGTAAACAAATAATTACGCGCCCGTTCGATGGCGCATGCACGCACAACCGGACTCACGCATGCGCGACAAACTGCTAACAGCCATTACCATAACCGAAGCCATTGCCGTTGCCGCGTTCTCGCGATGTCCCTTGCCATTGCCTTTGCAAACAAATTTCAACGCCGGCAAACACCAATCGCGGTAATCGCGGCAATCACTACCATCAATGCCACGCATCGTCGCCGCAGTCGTAACTCATAATGTGCTTGGTCTTTGGCAGGTACATTGACTATGTCAAATTCAATGCTTACTCAACCCATTGCACTTGCCTGTTTGCCATTAGCTGCTGACTTTGACTTCTGCTGCACGTTCATGGAGCCACGCATTTTGCTACGGGTATAGTCGTCGTACTCTGGCGTATGTAAATTTAACACCTTCATGCACAAGTATTTGCTTTGAGTTCGAAAACTGAAAGGAGAGCAATATAAGTGGCAGAGGGGACAGAGTAAAGAAAGGTTACTCAGAACAAGTAAAACCCAAATGTTTTCGCTGTATAGTTTTTCTTTACTAAAAATTATATTATTTTTAATTCAAAATAATTTCTGCACATAACTGCAGAGATCGACTTTACAGTACTGCATTATTTCCATAGAATTTCCCTAGTCTTTCTTTGACGGACTCCAGGACCACATCAAGATTGGTTTATGCATTATTGGCTTTAAAAGAGTGAATACTTCATGCATTTTCCTCATGAGATTTGGTTTTAAGGGGGTCACAATTTCGAGAGAGCCCACTTACAGCGGGAGAATGGTTTACAACACGAATGAACGGAGCGTGCAAAAGGTCAAGCGGATCGTTCGCTATGGTACGTCATGCAACTGTAACTAAAGTGAGTGACATAAAGATAGAGATCACATTTTGATTAGTTTTTACCATAGTTTTTTCAGTTATTTTTATACAAAAGTGTAGTTCAAACTTAGTGGAAATTAAAAAAAATCGACATATTTCCATAAAAATTTCAAACTTTTTAATCAGAATTTAAAAAATAAGTACGCAGGTCTCCTCGTTCGTCAAAGCCTTAGCAAATGGCGAATATATGAGGCAACTGGTATAAATTTGGGTTGAGCATTTTGCACTACCACTAAATCGCTCCCACTATTTTTTAGTGGTAAGTAAAGTAAGGGTTTCATTATCGCTGACGATATAAGTTTTTCAGCGTTTTAATTATCCGCTTATTGCACTATGCCCATTCCTGGTATAAATAAACAGCTCTTGGTAGTGCCATCAAAAATTACATTTGTTTGCGAAAGTACTGAGGTATAAGCTTAATCGCTACCGGCGAATCTTGCTGAATGCTTTGTTGTTGCTTTCACATGCAAATTTTTCAAGAGAGCGAGCAGAGGCGTATCGAAAGCGCCTTCAATAAAGTGTACATTAGGAGTGGCTCAAAAATCCCGTTGATTTCAAAACGGGCGCAATAGCGTCAGGGGGAAAAATGATTAATAATTAGCGAAAGACTTCAGCCACTTCAAACTTGCAGATGTTTGCGACGCAGGCTTAGATGCAACAACAGAGTTCAACGCATTGATCTCATTATCAACAGGCGGACATCGAACAGAAAGAGAAGAGCGCGAAGTGCTCACATGATTTACCGATTTATTTGAATTTGCAATGCCGAGAACATTAGCAGAGTTAGCAACAATGCTTTTGAGATTTTTTACCTTAATAGTTAGCGTAAAGAGGGCGGTATTTTTTGCTTCATGCTTAGAGTGCAAAGAGTGAATTTCTGCAATAAGATCATCTGCCTTTTGTATTTGTTGTTTTTTTCTTCATGTAGAGCACTTACAGCAGATAGCATGCGGCTATTTTCTGTTCTAAGCGCAGTTATTCTTTTGACAACAATAAGCAAGGTAATTTGCTGCTTATTATTGTGCTCATTTATTTGTACCTTCATGTTCTTTATTTTTTATTTCGGACGGAGGAACTGATAAAGTTTGAGACCTAATAGCAGAAAGTCTGACCAGCTTAGTATAGTTTAAAGTCATTGTCTTATAAATTTTTGATATTAAGGGTTTACATGGGTCTCGCCGGTTAAAAAAAGGCCTTATTTTCACTATTCTTTTTTCTATGTAAAAATTACTTATTTAATTCAAACTTTTTTCTGTCTTATAGATACATACATATTTAAAGAAAAATTTCTGAAATTTTTAAAGAACAAAAATGAAAACTCCTCCATTGTGACGTCATTTCCCGTGACCCCTCGAAAAAAAGGTGCGTCCGCGTTGTTAGCATAACTCCTGACAGGATCATCAAAAATGAAAAAAAACAAAAAAAACTAAAACACGTTAAGACCATAAACTCGTGCTTGAACGAAGGAAAGAAACAAAAAAAGTAAAAATTGGAATTTGGGAGACATTTTTCCAAAAAAATGAAAATTTCGGTCAAATTCTCTTGACATTTTGTTTTTTTTTTAATAGTTGTAATTGAAAAAAAAATCCTTCGTTCAAGCACGAGTAAATTGTATCTCGAACACCGGTTGAGTAGTTTTTGAGAACATTTGACAACCGACTTTGAAAACACGGTTCCGAGAAAAACGCGTTTAAAGTTCTGAGTAACAATAAAAGTGGTTGGAGCGCACACCTTCCAAAGACTGTATCTCTGACACTATTATTCGGATCGACTTCAAAATTTAGGATAATATTCTTGAGGTGTTGTAGAAATTAATAAGCAAAACAAATCGATTTTTTGAACCCACGAAACCCATGTAACCCCTTAACAGTACAATGCAATTTCACTTAATATCAAAATTACTTCAGAACGAAAATGCAGAGCGGTTAGTGAAAAACGTCCGTTCGGTGCGATTATTTACACACGCCTCGGATATTCAAACCATAAGTAAATAGTGAATTTTTTGGGTTTTTGTTAGTCACTGTAACTGAAAACACCAAAATTTCTGCTTTTTCACATAAACATTGAGCATGAAATGAGCTTCATCGTTAAGAAGGATTTCTTGGTAAAAATTCCGTTGAACTTCTAGTTGATTTTTACGTTATTCACCGAAGAAAACGGGAGAAAATCGCGCGCCTTTGATTCTTTATATCAACTGCAATACTCTCACTCTCTCTTTCCAGCAAGTTGACGAAGTACTCAACACAAAGTGTCAAACTCACGGTGGAGAGAATAGATTAAAGTAATGGAATAACGTAAATTTGAGAGAATTGGTTGATTTGCTGATGTAGTAGTGTAATATTTGCATTCATTTTATTATTGTATTGCTCTTCATTTTTTGTTTTTATTTTTCTTATTTATTCAACTGCTATGTCACAGCAAGAAATACTCTCACAGACGGTCGCAAATTGTAATTCTTTTGACAAACCAGCTCTTTATGGTGACCAATTTTCACGAATTTGCCACCAAATAATTGCAAGAAATTTACCTATCGATTGAATGCTTTGGTTAAGTGTCAATGGATCTGTATTTTTGTCTGCAAGTCAAGCCAGTGTTGTCTAAATTGGTAATCAATCACGATTGATGCCTTGACAGTGAACACTCGCCCTGCTTTTGTTTGTGTTAGAAAAAGTGAAGCAAAATTGGACAGTTTGCCTAAAACGAGGTAGAACGTAAGGAATAATTTATAAACACGACCTGTCGAAAAAACAAAAAAAGAAATTTGCTTGCAAATAAAACCCAAATATTTAGAACCTCTTTTTTTTAATTGATTGTTTTGGAGTAAACCCCCATATCTCTAAAAAACGCCTCTGGCAATTACACACATTTCTCAATGAATGAGCAACATTAGCCTGTCTAATAGGAATTATATCGCAATTAAATAGCAAAACAATAGTAATTATTGGCGCAAAGATTAACTTTGAATGGAGCTGCTAATTATATTTAGATTTGCCTCGATCATTTGCAATTGTGGATTTCCCCTTCACAAAGCTTTTACTTGCACATCTAAACAAATTCGTATAGTTTTCCTTCATAGCTGAACCTGTTGATATTTGATTTTCAAATGCCAGACACGTAACAAACGACAGTTGTATCGAGTGAGAGAATGCGCGACTGAATTGGCAACTATCCAAAGATGCGCAGGAATGCGCTGAATTACAATTATTTTTGAAATGTTTTTGAATAAAAAAAATATTTTAACTTTTTTTTCTGAAACTGTTTATCGCTTTAGTGCTGCATTAAGTTTAAAATAATTGTTTTCTGGAAATGCGCTGCCTCAACAACTAGGCGCTAAGCTAAAAAATGCATTTTTATGTAAATAAGTTTTTTGTAACATCCCAAACTCGCTTCCCGCTACCATATCGAGACAGTTTTATAGCACAGATAACATCTATTATTGTGTAATAAATGGGAAGAAAAATCAGCAGCATCAATAAAAAATCAATTCACTTAGTAGTGTTTGTATGCGCCGGCAGTATGTCAAATCCCTCATTTATATGCCCTCCAGCATTTTATAGCCAGTCTGGCTAAGCCCATTAATTTACGATTCATCCATCACTCAGTTCAGCTATGACTATTTATGAATTCACAATTATATTGCAAATAAATGAATAAATTGGCAATGGTGCGACTCTTCCGTATTTTTACGAAAGCAGTAACAACTGGCATAGCGAATCCGCTGTCGCTAAATACTGGATGCGGCTGGAGTGAATGTGAGCTATTGCTTTATGCATGGAATGAAAATGATATGCATGCAAATTGTGCAAGAGGATGAGCCAAAGCGCGAATTTATGTAGCTATACAAATAAATAGTGCGCCGCATGCAAGCGCTGGAGCAGAGAAACAATAGATATTTTAAAAGATTTTTTTCTAGTTCAGAGGCTTAAATAATTGGACTGGGTTTTAGTAGATTTACATAATTCTAAATGAAGGAGTAATGCGAGAAACTTTATCCTAATCCCCACTAAAAATTAAAAATATTATTATTAGACATATAAAAGTTGTGAGCATTTGTTGTGCTTTATTTTGACGATGAAATTTCCATAGTTATGACTATCCGACTTAGATTAAACAAATCTGTTTTGTTCAATTTCCTTGCAATGGGATAGGAGCTAAATAAGCTTCACTTCTTCAATTAATGACATTTTGTACGGGTTTAGGCCACGTAAAATTCGCTAAAGTATATGCTGAGAAATTCCCAATTCCTGTGAACGACGCACAGTGGTCGCAATGACCATGTTTGCCGCGAAAAACTAGAAAGACTGATCCATTGCAAACATATACATACATATAATTAGCGCTTACACCTTTTTTAGATATTTGGCAGAGCTCCTCCTTCTATTTGTGGTGTGCGTCTTGATTTTGTTTCTATCATTAGGTGTTTCATACCCGGAAATTCGAACCTGTTTTAGTTTTATTAATTCCGCATTTTTTTCAAACATTTTTAAAAGTAGAAACGTCCCAAATATGACACTTTTTATGTTCTAAGAAACATGGTTGGTCTCGCGAAACATGGCTGGTCTCTAACACCATCATCATCAAATGCCTCCGCATCATCTGCAGAATATTCTGGCCAAACACGATCAGTAACGATGCACTGTGAAGATTAACGAATGAAGAACCCATCCTTAGGCAAATCAAACGCAGAAAGTGGCGATGGATAGGTCACACATCCGCGAGGGAGCAAAGGTCGCGGTCGACCAAAAAAAACTTGGAGAAAGTCGATGTTGCGCGACCTAATTAGAACCAAATCAGCTGGAATTTCCCTTGAATGTGCATAGTAAACTTCGCCAAAATGATACATATTGTCTTTTACAGCTCGCTGATCATGAAATTCTGGAAAATTTTAATTCTATTTCGTAGCTATCAAATCAACCGCCACTTTGTCTAAAAGTTAAAAAACTTCGACAAAATGTCATTCTTAGACAGCAGTCAGCAGGGTGCACAATAGATCAATATGGTCGCAGTGCTAAAGGGCCATACCTTACCCATTAACCATTAGACAGCAGTCAAGTGGTTAGCTTAAAGAAATTTTTGTTTTTCATTTTTTCATATTTTTATCATTAACAAAGTAAAATGCACAATACACAAAATGGCGCAAATATATTCCGCTATATTTGCCAGAAGTATCAGAGAACCTTTATGCCTAAATAGTAGATAGAAGACTCGTTTTACTTTTTTCTAGACCATTTTCTACTCAGTACTTTTTCTTAATGAACCAAATTTATTTATTGCAAGGAAGAACAAAAACTGTTGCAGTTAATGTACAATAGAAAAAGTTTTCTATTACAAAAAAACAAAACAAAAAAAAAACTGTGGAAGCAAGAAATTTGGGATATGGATTTTGCTGGTATATTAGGAAAAACGCTTAAATTTTTTTCAGATGAAATATGCAAAGATAATTTTACTTTTGATATTAAAAACAAAACAAAAAAAATATCGTGGGAAAATTAGTCTTCCCGCCCCTGTGAGGTCAAGAGATGCATGTACTTTGGATATTGTCGTTAATTCTTCTAAAAATTCATTGATTTGTTGGCTTGGGTATATTAAGAATAAACAGAAAAAAATTTGGAAAAAAAATTAATATTGCCACAAAAGTTTAAAAAATTTAAAAAAATAATACATATGTAATCTCAAAAAAAAAAAAAAAAAAATTATGAAAATCCGCACAATTTCGGGCCTTTGGAATAGAACCTCCCCATAAATACTGAAAATTTTAGTAGAGTTATTTAAAACGAAATATCTTCGGCTCCTTTTCGCATTTTTATAAATTTTTCATAATTTTGTTTGAATGAAATATACTTTATAAAAAATTTTATTGGGAAAATATTGATAGGAAAAATTATTCATAAAAAAATCAGACGAAAAACTTAGGGCGGTGTTTCTCAAAAAGGAAAAACATAAGTAATTTAGATTTAGTAAATATTGAAAATTTTGGTTTGGGGCTTTTTAGAATGAAATATCTTCTGTTTTTTTTTCAACATTTGTATACATTTTTTATAAATTAAAAAAAAAAAACATATGTATTTTATAAAAAATAGTTAGAAAAACACTTTTTCTTCATTTTGCCCTTTCATCGAGATTCGAACCTACGTTCTCTCTGAACTCCGAATGGTAGTCAAGCACGGCTACGGCGGCCGAATTAATTGTTAATAAAGAAAAATAAATGTCAAACAAATTATGGAAGAAACAGAAAAAAATATTGTTTTTGTAAAAATTTTGACAAAAAAATATAATTATAATAAAAGTATGTTTTAACCTAAAAAATTCGAAAACAAAAATCTGTATGAAAATTTTAAACGAATCAAAAATATTTCTTTTTATAAAAATTCTCAAAAATAGATCATTCCTAAAATTTTTAAATTCTGCTTTTAAATTTTTTATTTTTACTTTTTCTTGTACCAAGAAATTCATTATTTTTGCGCATCCTTGGGGATGCCACGACTAGTGGCGACATGGTGATGAAATTCGAGTATTTCTGTGATTTTATCGACATTTTGGCCATTATCGAGATTTTCTTTAACATCAAAAGTGCCTGAACGGAATCGTCGAAACCAAAATTGCTCGTAATGAGCTGTTACAGTATCGGCACCATAAACACCATTCGCAAATCCAGAGATTGGCTTGCATTTTCGCCTCTATTAATGAATAACTGTAAAATATACCGAATTTTCTTCTTGTTGGCTCTCATTGCTAACACCCTGTAAAATTTATTGTTGGTGGAAAGAGTGATTTTTAAATAGTTTTGTGGGATCAGTACGCTCGGCTCTCGACGGCTATCTTTTTCTCTTAATATTTAAAGCTTAAAGCTTTTAGTCTTTTTATAGTTTTCAGTACATCTGCTGTGCCTTAAGCATGCCCGTAACTTTTTCAATACTCCAGAGAAAGTTTCTCTGTAAAGATTCTGGACTTTCGCATGGTGATGACTGAGAAAGTCGCCTTAGTCAGACAATTTTAAGCATACCGCCTCTGTTTGCCAAGTCAGACCAACCAAATTACCCGAATGCTATATCAATTAAACCTTTATATTCACCACCTTTCGGTAGCCTTTTTTGCTTTAAACAGGCTGGTATTCTTCAAGTCCTCCGATAGAGGGAAGAAAAAATGTATGTATTGTATATACGTGGGTGAGTTGCTCATGGCATAAAAAGGAAGAAGAAGGAAATATTCAACTCTATTACTCATTTTTACATCAGCAAGATGTTGTAAGGCAATTCAAAAGGTAAACCTCTATGCACAAGGCCTCACTTATCTGAGATTTTTAACCCCAATTTTGCAGAATTTTCTTCAGGGCTTATAGATAGGCAGTCAGTGCATAGATAAGATTTTAAAATTTAACAAAGAAAGCCAACCAACCCTTTTCGAGTAAGGACAAGATAAAAAGTTATCTACCCACAATTCCTGCACATTTCGGCACATCAAAGCCTCGGCTTGCGTGACGTTGCAGAAATGTTTGCCTTTTGCGCACAACATCACATGACTACTCACGTTTATGCAAATACTCTACGCAAATATTGTACAATTAGCAACGGTAATACTATCGCACACACTGTTATCTTTATTGCCAATATTACGCGATACTCCTATTTTCATTAAACTGTTATATGTTAACTTTAATCGAATGCCTACTGTGTGGGTGAAGTGAAGTGGCCGTGGTATTTCATGCTTCATAAATTTGCGTGCTTTAATTGCGATTGGTAATTAAATTGGGCGTCCCACCTAGCGAAGTAATGGTGAAAAACAAAATAAGATTTTAATGAAACACCTGTCCGAACAAATACACTCGCACGTATTTGTCTGTACATAAATTCAACGGTAAATGATATTACATAAATCAACATGCGAACGAAACAACAAATACAAAAGGAACAACCAAAGAGAACAATGGGCTTGTCTAGTTGAGTGATGTAAAGCTGGGTTGGTTGATAAGTTTAATTCACTGCCCGCAATGTGCTTACCTACAACAACAAGGGTACACACACATATAATATTGTACGAGTACTAATGTTGCATTGGGTATACTTGAGCTGCGTGAAGGCAAAAAGCCAGCGCTCACATTTGAGAACTGAGTTTGCAATTTTAGGCAATCAAGCATGCAATTAAAATTAAAAATAAATTTCAACTATTTTTAGATATTTTTTACCCTTTTCTTTTTATTTATACAGATTTTTTGTATTGTTTATTTAACTGAATGCCTTTTTTATGACCTACGAGAAATATGGTCTAATGGTCGCAATCGAGAAAGTTACATAAACTATGCTTAGTATTTATTAAGCGGACCCGGTGGTCTAGAAATTTAAAAAAATCGGTATTTTTTCCGATATTTCGAAAGTATAGTATCTTTAGAATATACTGTGAAGTTTTCGTACGGGAATTCCCAATATTATAACTTCTATAGCCCATTTACTAGGTAGAGAACGGTCCACGCGCTTCTGTTACTCAAACATTAAACTCATGAAAATTAAACATTCTCGGTACTTCATGATCATAGGGTCTCGAAACGACTTTCTTCGGCCTGGTGTTGTCAAAAAATAAAGAAATATTCCACCGAATCTTCTGAAATTTTAATATGTTGTTCACAATATCAATGGCTATCGCCCGTACTAGAAACATATTACTATTTCAATTATTTCGTATTTTTTTGATTAAAGAACTGAAAAAAAAACGATTTTTAGAGTGTCAAATTCAAAACCGCGCCATTTTGATAATTTTTTTTTTATTCTAGTACTGCGTCATTGAGATAAATAGAAAAGCCAAAATGGATACACCGTCCAAGTCCAATTAAAATTGAAAAAAAAAATCATATTTGTATGTAAAAGAAGTTAAATAAAAAGCCTAAAAAATTTAAATATCGCTTTTCATTTTTTTAATGTAAACAAAGTTCCTGAAAATATCCTAAATTTTTGAGCTCTAGACCGCAGGGACCCCTTAAAACGCAATTGCGCCGAGCATCATGGCCGAAGCAAAGCTTTTGAGAAGCAAACGGAGAGCAACGGGTATTTAGCTCTAAAGCCTGCTCCTACCCTTGTGACCACAAGCACTTCTTCTAGTAGCAAAGTCAAATATGTAAAATTTCCGTAAAAAAGGAAATAATTTTTTAAAAGAGTGGTTTAACCTCAATGACTAGCTTCTACTGTGTATAACTACACCCAATTATAATTTGAACTAAGACGAATATTTCATCAGCACCGAAGCAAAACTTTTCAAAGAAGCCTTAAGCCCTTCAACAGACTCGCATCCTTCCGTAAACGTCCCTGTCCTTAGCGGATTCAGATGAAGCGTAAATATTTATTTTCAAATAACGAATATAGTATAATAATATTCTGAATATCTGAATTGAAGTATAACTACCTGGGGGGTAAGGTCGTACAATTTGCACTTCTTTCTCTTCTTCTTATGTATCTTTTCAATAAAAAATTTCAACTTTTAATAGAATTTCAATTAATTTTGAACTCTAAATTTCAATATTGAATTTTGAATTTAAAAGCTTTGAATTTTGAGCTTACAATTTTGAGTTTTGATTTTTGAATTCTGAATTTTTAATTTTGAGATTTGATTATTGAAATTTTAGGTTTCGAAATAAAATTTTTGAGTTTTGGGGTTTGCATTTTTAATTTTGAGATTAGATTTTTGAATTCTGAATTAAATGATTTAGATTTTGAATTCAAATTTTTGGATTTTTGGTTCGAATTTCTTATTTTGAGATTTGATTTTTGAATTCTGAATTTAATATTTTATATTTTGAATTAAAATTTTTTAATTTTGGCGTTTGAATATTTAATTTTGAGATTAGATTTTTGAATTCTGATTTTAATACTTTATATTTTGAATTAAAATTTTTGAATTTTAGGGTTTGAATTTTTAATTTTGAGATTTAATTTTTGAATTCTGAATGTGAAGTTTTTGGTTTTGAATTAAATTGTTTTAATTTTGAGCTTTAAGTTTTGGGCTTGCATTTTAATTTTAATTTTTGAATTGTGAATTAATTTTGATCCCTGAATTTAGTATTTTTAATTTTGGTTTTTGATTTTTAAGCTTTGAATTTTAAATTTCGAATTTTGAGTTTTGAATTTCAAATTGTAAACTTAGAATTTTGAGTTTTGAACTTGAGTTTTGATTTTTGAACGTTTAATTTTTAATTCTTAATTATGGATTTCGATCAATGAATTTTGAATTGCGAATTTTGACTTTTGATTTATGAATGTTGTTTAATTTGAACTTTCAGTATAAAACTTTTAATAAAAATAAATCTAAAACAGCCCTTAGCTTTGAGCTATGAATTTTGTATTTTGAATTTATAATTTCGATTTTTCAATTTAGATTTTTAAGTTTCGCATTCTGAATTTTGAACTTTGAATTTTGAGTTTGGTATTTTTTAAATTTTAATTTAGAATTTTAGTTTTTGAATTCGGAATTTGGAATTGGAAGCTTTGAATCCTGAGCTTTGAATGAAGATTTTTCAGTTTTGAACTTTGAGGCTTGAATTTTTAGTTTTGAGCTCTGAGGATTGAGGTTTTTATTTTGAGTTTTGAATTTTTGATTTTCAGTTTCGAATTTTTAATTTTGAGTTCTTATTTTCGAATTTGGTTTTTGAATTTTGATTTTTGAATTCTGAATTTAGAGTGCAAAAATTTGAATCTTAAGCTTTGAATTAAAATTTTGAGTTTCGAATTTTGATTATTGATTTGATAATTTTGAATTTGGATTTATGAATTATGAGTTTTGAATGTTGAATCCTAAATTTGGTATTTTCAATTTTGGTTGTTGAATTATAAATTAAATTAAAAATTTAAATCTTCAATTTCGAAAATTGAATTTAAAATTGGAAACTGAAAACTTTTTATTACGAATTTTGAATTTTGACTTCTGTATTTTAAACTAGGAAATCTGGATTTCGAACTATGAGTTTTGGAATTTGAATTTTGAACTTTGAGTTTTGAGTCTTGAACTGTGAACCCTGAATTTGATATTTTAATTTGGTTTTCGATTCTTAAGCTTTAAATTTTAATCTTTGAGCTTTCAATTCTGAATTTTGAATTGTGAATTTTCAGATTTGAATTTTGGATTTCGAATAATGACTAATGAATTTTGAATTTTGAAGTTTGAGGTTTGAATTTTAAGTTTTGAATCTCGAGTATTGTATTTTGAGTCTGAATAGATTTGGTAGATTTTGGACTCTCATTAATTTGATTTTGAAATTTTGAATTCTAAATATGAGCCTTGAATTTCGAACTTTTAATTTCGAAATTGAAATTTTTGAACATGAACTCCAAATGTTGAGCCCTGAATTTTGGACTTTTAATTTGATTTTTGAATTTAAATTTTTTTTTTGAATTTGGAATTTTTAACCTATATTTAAAAATTTGAATTTTGAAGTTTAAAAGTTTGAGCTATGAATTTTGAATTTTGAATTTTGAGTTTAAAGTTTAAAATTTGGAATTACGAATTTTGCGTTTTTAGAGTTTGAGTTTTGAACTCTGAGTTTTGTATTATGAAATTTTTAGTTTTGAGTTTTGAATTTCGAATTTTGAATGTTAAACAGTGAACCTTAGTTTTTGAATTTAAAATTTTTCATTTTCAACATTTATTAATTTGATTTAGGAATTCTGAATTTCGAACTTTGAATCTTATATTTCGAACTTTGAATTTTGAATTTCGAAACTGAAATTTGAAATTTTGAATTATGAATTCCGGATTTTGAGAACTGAATTTCGGCTTTTAAATGACTTTTAAATTTGGAATTTTAAACTTTTAATCTTAAATTACGAGTTTTGAGCTTGAAATTTAAAATTTTGAGTTCTGAATTTTTTATTTTTTTTGGATTTATTTTATGATTGGATCTCGAATTATGAATGGAACTGGTACCTTTAAGTATTTAATTCGGATTTTTAAATATTGAACTTTGAATGTTGATCCCTGAATTTTGATTTCCAAATTCTGCATTTTGATTTTCGAATGCTGAATTTTGATTTCCAAATTCTGCATTTTGATTTCATTTTCGAATGTTGAATTGTGACTTTTGGATTTTGAATATAGAAATTCGAACATTGAATTTTTCAACTTCCAATTTTAAATTGAAACTGAAACTTAAATTTGGTTTTCTATGAGAACTAAAATTTGAATTTGAATTTGAATGCCCACAGTTTCAATCGCCGCCACCTTCTCCGCTCTGCATCCCAACTTTTATCGGATAATTAACTGCAGGATATATTTAAGAAATGTTCGAGCAATTACTCTGTGTCAAACGCATTATAGCGCTGACATTTGTAATATTGAAATTTTCAATGCTACAGGTGCGTACAGTGAACTGCGCTGAGCTGCCAGCCATAGTATCATAGCCAGCAGCAACAACAACAATAGAAACAACAAGATGGCAAGATTGAACGCAATGAAAAAAGCATAATTCGATAATTGTCAAAGTTGGGCGAGTAACTTAGCGAGCGAGCGACTAACCGAGCGCTGATTAATGCTAATTACGGCAAATGCCAGCCATTTATGCCCCACTGCACCGCACCGCACCGCACTCCATGCAGATCCACCACGCGCCTTACCTCAATCTAGAACTTCTTTGCACGCAATCGCTTTGTGCTGGCGCATTGCTTTGGTGCGTGCGTGTGTGCGTGCGTTTGTCCGCACGCGTAATTAAGCGTTGCAAGCGTTTTAGTTGGCGTTCGCTGACAAATCAGTTGAAAGATTTAGTTGCTGATATTCGCTTTAATGCCATGCGTTTAGCGGTTGCAGTCACGCATGCGCCGCTACTCGTATTTGCGTTCTCATTCACAGAAAATGTAGTTTTGTCAGCCATTTAGTTTGGCAGTTTTTTCGTTTTTTGTTTTCGTCGTTTGTTTTGTTGTTTTGTGCGTTGCACTTGCCACGCTGGTGATCTTGTTTTGTTTTTTTTTTGTTCGCAATTCGACAAACGCATTTAAAAAATGTTTTCATGCTTCCAATTTTATTATTTTATTTGCAGTTAATTGTCTTAATTTTTGCTTTTATACTTAGCAGCTGGTTAAACAAGTCTGAGAAGTCTGAAAAGTAAATGCCAATGCCTTAGAAATATGTGGCTTAGGCCTAAATATGAGTTCATTACTCGTTTATTAAGTGTGTTAAACAGTCACTGCACAGTGGAGGCGTGCGCTCAGAATAATGGACTATTTTTTGCTTGAAAGAATCATAACAGAAGTGTGAACATTTTTTGAAAGCATACAAATTAATTTAGCATTGAAACTGGGGCAGGTGAAAATTGTGCTTTTATGAGAAAGCAAACCTTAAGCGCTACTGGATTCTAAATAAATATTTTAGTTAAAAAATTTAGAGTTTTTAATGTACATAAAAATAAAAAAAATTAATTTTAAATTTTAAAATTTCAATACATTTTTTTCCAAATTTTTATTTTTGTCAGATAGAAAATTCAAAAAGCTGTAAAAGCGTTTGGTAAAGGAAATATTAAATTGTTTCCCTTTTTGAGGGCTTAAATACGACTGTAGCTACTTATTTTATTTTATGATATGTAAATACCAGAAAAAAAGGAATATTTATCAATAAATATTAAAATTTTATAAATATTATATTAAAAAAAAAAATCTTTAAGTCTATTTATTTATTAAATTCCTAATATTTCATTTAACTCGCTTTTTATATTAAATGTAAATGTTTGCTAAGTTTTTTGCAGTTCAGAATGCTTTTATACAAGGCGTATTTATTAAAGATGGCTGCACTAGACCAACAACAATGTTTTGTACGTTTGATTGTTACGGCAAAGTATTGGAAAAGTAGAGAACAAAAAGTTGATTCGCCTTGTTTCATTCTGCGCTGACAGCCACATGGACACAGCGAAAGAAAAATCAGCTGACTTACCAACACCAACTTTAATAGATTCGCCTTGCTTTTATAAAAATTGAAAAAAAAAATTCATCAAACTTTTTAATCAGAAGTAGAAAAAAAGGTGCAGGTTTGAAGTAATAGAAATAGAAAAATCTAGCTAAATTTTTATAGTTTTTTTCCCAGAGTACATATTTTCTTTGTGGCCCTATGTTCCCCACTGGAACACTTGAAATTTATGAGAAAAATCGTAATACCGCCCGGAAAAAAATTATCCAAAACCAACGAGAATTTGAGGCACTTCAAATGTCCGCTTTTTTTCATTAGAATTTAAGGAGGTATAGAACTGCATACCAAATTTTTTGAAGAAACTCGAATAGAAGAACAATCGGTATACCTCAACTTTGAATACTTTTAATTGTGCTTCGCTAAAATATTATCTGGACTTTATTATTTTTGGACCTTTGCATATTGGAAACAGCGAGTGTCGGAGGTGATGGAACAAAGAGCTGTATGAGCTTTACGACGACATGCACATAGCGCAGCGAATAACGATCTAGCGGCTACATTGGTTGGGTCATGTCGTCCGAATGGATACAAACGCTCCGTCGCTGAAAGTATTCGATGCAGTACCAGCTGGTGGTAGCAGAGGAAGAGGAAGGCCTCCTCTGTTATGGAAACACCAAGTGGAGAAGAACTTGGCTTCACTTGGTGTATCCAACTGGAGCCGGTTAGCACAAGCCTGGCGCGCTTTGTTAAACTCAGCCCAAATGAAAGTGATGACATCGGCAGTGAAGTCTCAGAAAAGAAGCAAATTACCGATGTGTTTCAAGAGTTAATAATATAAATATTTATTTGGGTGTACAAATTAGTAAATGCGAGTTGTAACATCTCCATTCTTAGAGAAAGGTCATAGAGAGTTAGAGTCTAAGTAACACAACGATGTGTCTGAATTATTGGTGAAGTAAAAAATACTGAACACTTCTCGCCAGTTGGCTTTACTCAGCCACAATGCATAAGTATTTAGAGTATAGAGTTAGACTATATGAAGATTTAACAGTTTTCGAAATTTATTATTTCAAAAAGTGTATTTTTTTTAACTTTTTCCAAATCAAGAGGACACCTCAAACTTCAATTGAGCTGAATGCTCAGTTGCTAAAATCCATTGGTTTTGAGTAATGAGTTTTTGAGTAGAAAACCTGTTTCGCACTTTTTGTTTTTTGCAAAATAAAAAATGTTCAACTACTTTTTTGCTATTGTTTGTACATGAAGTCACTCGTGCAAGTAATGACGATCATTTTGAACCCAGAATCATTAAAATCGGTTCATTGCTGACAAAGTTATGAGTAATAAAAAAAAACTTCTTATAATTCTATTTATAATTAAAAAAAGAGATGTTGAGCCGAAAAATAAAATTGCCGATAAATCTTGAAAAAAAAATTTTTTCGGGCGAAAAAAAAAAACCGTGTCTCATTATTTTGACCAGAGAACAACATATTAGAGTTACATCGAAATCGAAGAACATGTCCCGAATAGTCCAGTTGAATTGAAATGGAAAGCATCGGTGACATTTGGCATACAATGTTTTTTTTTAGTGAAGCCAATTGTGCGTTACAGTGTTCGAAAATAAATGCAAAAAAAGAGAAAATTGTATACATTCTTCAGAACCACTACGTTTAAGGTGAAAAATTGGAGCGGGCGGCAAAAGAATTGTGCGGCTTATAGACCTTTTGTAGTATCGAATGGGAAGCAACTAATTGATTCATGCATTGTTTTCTAGCAATATGAATGTCGAAGTTGACTCAGATGCACTCAAAAATGTTGAAAAAAGCGTAGAAATCTGGGAGATGATACAAAGCGGGAATCAATGATTTACGGCCAAGAAGGTTTTGTTATGTGTCTGGTGGGTTTGTAAGAGATTTATCTACTAATAGCAGCTCATTTAAACCAAACACTCAATGCGGTCCTCTATTATCACGAATTAAATAAATTGAAATTACTGGTTTCAAATATCTCTAAAGGAGGTTAGAAGCTTTGGATGGGAGCTTTTATCACAATCGCCTTACAGTTCAGGCGTGGCAACAAACGCTTATCATATTTGAAAAATTTCTTTAGTAACTGACCTCAAGAAAGGCTTGCGAAAACGAGCTATCCTAATTTTAATTTACTAGTAAGTACGAGGATGTTTTTAATTGTAGAATTATAAGATTGGCTCACAAATGGAAAAAAAGTATCGAATAAATCGGAGCATATTTCTTCTGTATTAGGCTTAAAGAGTAGCCTCTAACATCTCATTATCGAAATATAGCAAAAAAAAAAAAATGGTTCACACTTTTTGCTTTACCTAAATAGGCTGCTATCACTTGTATCTATCTGAATGGTAGCCCTAGCCATAGTCGATTTGGTTTGTGCGTGACTACCATTCGGGTTCGAAACCTTGGGCACGAAACACCAGGTTAGTGAAATGGTTGGAGTACCACTCTGGCACTCCACAAGTAGCACCAGAACTTTTTGGGGTGAAACATATTTTTGTTGTGAACTATTTTCAATCTACAAAGTTTTTAGTTTTGTGTTTTCAAGGAGAAAAATATTATGGTTGAGAATTATTTTCAATCTACGATATTTCAGTAAAATTTCGGAGCCTCTAGTATATTCGGGTCAAATTGGTTTTCATTCTTTTTGTGGTAATGGACGACAACAAAGGCTTTAAGGCTTATTCATCCAAAACTGAATCGCTCAATTCTTAAGACTGTATTTTTTAAGCTGAAATTTATTTTTCTCATCCCATTTTGCCATAGTTCTTTTTGCCGATTGCGTTCTTAATAACGAGATAGTAATCACTCAATAACAACGGCGGCATGTCTTAATGAATATATGGATATTTGTTAATTTTTTAATTTTTATTTTTTTGCACCTACTAGAGAACCAATGTTGAATTCTATTTAATTGCCAATATTTTCCAACTTGTTTTACAGTGATTAAAATGGGGATGCGCAATTGAAAAGCGTGAGTAATTAATTTAAATCACGAGTCTGACCTTGCCAATGAGCGGCGATAAACATTTGTTGAGTTAACATTTAGAATGGTTTAACAATTTATTTGAGAGGTCGAAAACTATAATTGGCTTGAAATAATATCTCAATATTTGGTTTTCTATTTTTGTATTCCATACCTGTGATTGCTAATATATGTACGTATGTGTGTGAGTAATCAATTGAATTTATATGAATAAAATATTTGCTTTTCACACTTACCAGCGCCATTGTGGCCACGACCAAGCCGAAGCAGAAGGCAATCTGCGGCACCGATGGGGAATATGAAACATCGCCTGTGCAACTGCCAACACCGATGGCGACCAGGAAGAATGTGCCCAAGAACTCGCCAATCAATGCACGCCAGAAGCGTTTACTATCTGTGATGTCGCTGATACCGATGATTTTCGGAATATCTGTAATTTGAGAGAAAAGAAAAGAGAAATTTGACGTTAGCAACTGAAGGTTGGAAGGCAGGACATGCATTTTTGAGGAAAAAAAGAAAAAATATGATTAATTCACAAAAATGGCCAAGCTGTTGAAAAAATTATCATTACAAAATTAAAACCAAAAATAGAAAAAACTACTATTATAAAATTAAAAAACAAAGAAAAATTTATGATTATAAATTTAAAAGAAAAAAATGAAAAAAATTACTATTATAAAATTAAAAGAAAAAATGGAAAATTTATTATTATATAATAAAATAAAAAATAGAAAAAATTATTAATATAAAATAAAAAAAAAGTTTAAAAAATTCCTATTATAGAATTAAAAAAAAAATTTAAAAAATTATTAAAATAAAATTAAAAAAAAAAATTGAAAAAATTACTACATATTATAAAATTAAAAACAAAACGAAAAAATTATTATTATAAAATCAAAAGAAAAAACTAGAAAAAATTATTAAAATAAAAGTAAGAAAAATGGAAAAAATTGAAAAAATTATAAGATTAAAAGAAAAAAACAAACAATTATTATTATATAATAAAATAAAAAATAGAAGACATTATTAAAATAAAAGTAAAAAAAATGGAAAAAATTATTAAAATAAAATTAAAAAAAAAATTGAAAAAATTACTATTATAAAATAAAAAAAGAAATTGAAAAAAATTTTTATTATAAAATTAAAAGAAAAAAATGGATAAAATTATTGAAATAAAATTAAAAAAAAAATGGAAAAAATTATTAATTAAGAAAAAGTTGAAAAAATTACTATTATAAAGTTGGAAAAACATTGAAAAAACTATTATATAAAAATTATTATTATATAATAAAAATTACTATTATAAAATTAAAAAAAAAAAAAATTATTATCATAAAATTAAAAGAAGGAAATTGAAAATGAAATTAAAAGAAGAAAATTGAAAAAATTATTATTATTAAATTAAAAAAAAAATTTAAGGAATTATTGTTATAAAATTATAAGAAAAATGTAGAAAAAATTACTATTATAAAATTAAAAAAAGAAAAATTGAAAAAATTACTATTATAAAACTAAAACAAGAAAAATTTATTATTATAAAATTAAAATAAAAAATGGGAAAAATTACTGTTATAAAATTAAAAAAAAAAAAATTTTTTTAAATTATTATTATAAAATTAAAAAAAGTAGATATGTTATAAAAATTAAGAGCATTCAAGCACCTGAAAATGTTTTGCCCAAATGTAAGGTATAGGGTGTTTTTTTAGAGGTTAGGTTTTCAAGATGAAATAAAACGTATATAATTTAATGTTATGGCCAAGAATTTAGCTTTATTATGAAGATAAGGGTTTGCCATTATTTTTTAAAAATGATACCCATTCAACTAAAAGTGGGCTTCATCGCTGAACAAAATTTTCTTCGATGCGTCGCGCGAACCGAACCATTATTTTCGTAATAAATTTGCACGATTTGCAAACGTTGTTCAGGTGTAAGTCTATTCATTATGAAATGGCAAACCAAACTGAGCATAAATCAAGTGACAGCTGTCAAAAAGACCATCTACGAAAAAAGTAGTGCCAACTTGAAAACCTAACCTCTAAAAAACACCCTATATTTGCGCGCTTCAATGTATGTAATTTACGAGTATTAAACAAACAAAGCATTGGCATTGAAAGTTATCAATGGCTTTTCACTTTAATTTTCGTTTCATTACTTTAAAGAACATACAAAAACTAAAAAATAAAAACTAAAAAAGTACCACAAAGTCTTCGTTTGTTAAAAAGTATATAAAAAATATAAAACCAAAGTTAGGATTAATAAAAGCATTTTTATGTTTTGGCTTTCAAAAGTTCATTATCTAAGCTGCAAATCAATAAACAAAGCCACAATTTTGCTTCTTAGCAGTGAGTGAGTGAGTGGCAATCAAGAGATAGCCACATTGACTAGCGTCATTCATGCTCATATACATACATACATATGTACATACATACAAAAATACAACTTCCTAATGAATGACTGGAACGTCACACGTTTTTTTTTTATTTATTTTATTTATGTTAACAACCGTGGAGAGTGAGTGATTTGTGGATTGACAAGCGTGATATTGGCGCTGATAAATCATATACACTTGCCATATACATACATATGTGTGTGTGTATGTATTTCAGAAAGCCGGTTTATAGTTTTGCTATCACTACTTTGCTTTTTACTGCTTTTCGTGTTTGATGAGTTTTGTTTTTTTTTACTAAAATAAAAATGTTCGCCAAATTTATTCGCACGTGATTCCAAATATTCAAAACTGTGGTGTAAAAGCTGCACTTAATTAAATGAAGCTGCAAAAATCATATTTTATTTATGTAGTATTGAAATAATGAAATCAATTTTTGTTCTATTTTTAATTATTTTTATTTTCAAAAAGTATAAACTTTTTAAATACAAAATAAAAGAACCCTATACTTATGGTTACATTTTTGTGAAAAACCAGGTAATTAAGGCAATTTAGTTATACGTATATACCACAACATATTCCAATTTGCACTCGATGTACAGAACATTACGATAGCATCTATGTCGCACCGCTTTTCCGCTCTCAGTAAACGTGACGGATTCGCTGTATGTGTGATGTTGCTCTTGTGCAATTTATTTGTGTGTTGTTTGTGTAATTTCTTCTTATTCTTGTATGCTTGTTCCCTTTTCAAATTTTTCTCAGGCAATTGCACCAGCGTAACGGCACGCAAAAATTACTCTCGAAAATCCTCTCTCTTGTATTCTATCATTGTTGCATTTTAAAGAGTTACTCATACGCTACGGCAGCCTAGAGCACTACTCTAATTACTCTATATGTAAATTAGCATAAGTTACTATACTATATCAGTTTGACTATGCAGTGTATGCCAAATACATTTTTTTAGTTGTGACAGAAATGCTCTGAGGAAACAGAGTAACATAATCGGCAAAATGCTCGAACGCGAGGACAGCTGGAAGGCGATAAAGAAATACAGCAAGAACGTACTACGAAAAACAAAGATTGACCTCGACACAGAGCAACTAAGTGAAGCCGCACAGATAGAGATTCAAGAAGACGAGACTATAGCATGAAAGCTGGCTACAAATATGGTGGACCCATCCTTTATGGATGCCTTTCTCGGCCCTCCCGAAGTAATATAGAAAGCTGTCCCGGGAAGCGTGTCTCCGCAGAAGGGATCGTTTTAGTGGCCATACCACATGATGCAGTAGACGACGGTCGCTGTAAGTGCGAAGGCATTTTGAACCCTACCTCACCCATCAAAAACCAAAAAAAAAGTTAAATAAGTAAGAGCACGTAATTTTTCACATAGTTTCCTTTTTAGTTTCACTGAGCTCGATAAATACTTCTAACAAAAATGTCTTTGACTCCTGGGTCATACCTAAAGAGGTTTGTAATTGCCATTTGGAAGCATTGAGTCGATTTTAGCCATTTAATTGACACCATTAAAGAGATCCACAGTCTGCTAGCAGTAACAGAGAACAATCCAGAGGCTGCTAATGTTTTGTATTTTGCGTTCGAGATGGCTGAACAAAGTTTTTTACATTCTTCATTAAAAAAAAAAATTAAAAATTGCTTGACAGACAATGAACGGTTTCTATCGAAATATTTAGGAAAAATAACCTGATAATCTATGGCTAAAAATAAGTTTTCGTATTACGGCGTTTTTTTTGTCACTTCAGAACTACAAGGAGAGAAATGAGTAAACTGTGACGGACCACTTTGAATGGGCAAATCACATCGAAAATGTGGATATCTCAGACAGTGCACTCTCCCCAGCATGTGAAGAGGAGGATGACACGGCGGTCCACCTTCTGTGTGTCTACCCCGCCTTCGCTCGAATCAGGTTTGAGGTCTTTGGCACTGGTGTGTTAAGAAGCGACCATCTTGGCTCCTTGGCACCACAAGATCTACTCAGATTTCTTCCGAGATCGGGTAGATTTAAAGAAAATTAAAAGGGAATTCAAGTGTAGTACAATGGACTTAAGTGTGTCTGAGTGCTGCATGTGCTAGTTGTCCCGACAAACAACCAAAAACAAAAACAACAAGACTGTGACGACAGAAGCAAACATCAAAGCCCGCGGGGCAGAACACTACAATAAACCGTTGAAAGAGGAAAATTACTATACACTTTTTAAATTAGGAAGTCCAGTCTTAGGGCCAATTGTGGAAATTTATGATGTGACGACACAGAGCAGAGAAACCTGGCGCATGAGGAGAAGGCGGGCCGACCCCAAATAGGGACAAATCAGCGAGAAAGAGATTTCAGAACTTGATATTATAGTGCCACACGTCTATTTTCATCAGTTCTTTACTATTTTCTGCAGGCAATGAAAAGCAATAAAATCAAAATAAATAACCCACAAGCCCAAACAGCCAGTAACCCAAAAAAAATAACCCACATTCTGGGTTCTCACCCTATTCCCTACTCCGTCATCAATCCGGAGGTTCTCGCCCATTTTTTTTTATTGCACGTTTCGCTCTCCGCTCTTCGCTTATTCGTAGCTTCCGCTGTTATCACTTTGTTCAACGTCATTGCTAAGTGCGCAGCTTTTAGTACATTTGAGTTGCCAAGAATAACATACCCTATGATCGAAAAGTATCGGGTTGACTGTTTTCTTCGATTGCCAAGGCATATTGCACCATAAGCACCGTCCATCGGGCCAGACAGTAAACGAAGAACATTATTAATCCATTTTGAAGCGTTTGAGAGATGCTGTACGTCGCATACGGCCGGAAATGTGGGCACCGAGCCCAAATTGTGCAGGATTATTTGACCAAACACCAAGTAAATACCATCGTGTAAGCACCGTATTCTCCTGATATGGCCCCGTGCGACTTCTTTTTGTTTCCTACTTCGTGGAAGGAGATTTCAGTCGATAGAGGAGATCAAAGTGAATGCGACGAAGTAGCTGAAGGCCATCCCTTGGTCGGCTTACCAGAGCTGCATGGAGGACTGGCTTAAACGTTGGCACATGTGTGTTGCTTCGGACGGGTCATATTTTGAAGAAGATAAAATAAATTTGCCTGAAATTGAACTCTGTTTTGTTTTATTTAAACATTCCAAGTACTTTCTTATATAGGGTACTTAAACCCACTTCCCTTTGCGTTTGCCCTCTACCTGGCAACACGAAAGGGGTAATGGTGCAGAAAAATGTTAGAAAAGTGATAATCGTAAGGAGTTTGAGTGTAGTCTCGATTTGCATTGGCCACCAACGCAACTGCATATAATTTATTTTCTTAATTAAAAGAAAGAACTTTTACCATGGCGTTCGTTTTTTTGTTGTTTTTTTTTGGGCCAATTGGATTGGATATCAAGTAAGTACTTATAAAACATGCAAGGTTTTGTTTATGAGAAAATATACATTTATGAAATTTTTTGAAAATATTTAATTCACTTTAGTTGCGAGCTTCCAAGTTTTTATTTTATTTACTTCAGCCAGCGTCTTTTGATATTTCGTATAATTTTTTTAAATTTAAAGTACTTTCAAGATTTCTAATTCTCCAAGCTCAGTATTAGCTTTTTTTGGTTATCTAAAAATTTTTATTCTTTCACACAGTCTGACATAAAAGTCACTAAAAACATGCTTCGAGCAATCAAAGTTATTAAGTGGAATATTTCGTCATATTTTTTATGGACCCACTCATCAAAAAATAAATAACTTAGCTGACGTAGTATAGTATTTCAACTTTTTTTTTGAACAGCACTAACTACACTTGTCAGACACAAATTATCTTGGATTAAACACAACCATAATCATAAATCACGTAAATAATATGGAAGCACATTTATTGCCCTTTTTAATAGTACAGCAAGCAAATAAGATAGTGAATATGTACGTCTGCTGAAGCTGTTAACATTCCAAAATTTTATTGCACCATTAAAAACAATTCTTAAGATCCAAAAAGAGAAGTATTTTCGTACACAAATTTGTTAAGTTGTTAAGATAAAGAAGTGTAGGTATTTCGATAAGAACGCCATAATGATAGGAGAAGGAATCTGGGCCAAGAAACGCGGAACATTTTACCGATTTTCTGTAATGATTTATGACTTTGTATGCCTATATAAACATAAGTTTGTACAAGTCTGCGCATGCTTGCAGTAGCTGCACAATTTTAGAAATGTTATCCTAATGAAAGGACTTCAGAGTTCGTGAACTTAAAGGCCTGGAATGAAAGTGCATACCTCGACCTGACTTACTTGGGATAGAAGTAAATGGGGAAACACGTTTTTTTTAATTTTTCTAAGTGAGATGCAGAGTTACCTTAAAGCCTTTAAGTAAAAGCCAAAGTACTTGAAGCTGAATGAGGCTATGAATTATTAGGGGTTAAACACAAAAAATTATTTATTTTTCAACTTAGTTACAAATGTTAAGGATCGACATTTAATATTTTAGCATATATTAAAACATATAAACATATAACTAAAAGATATATTTTTTCTTTCAATACTGGCTTCCCATGGTGTGACTTAAAACTCCGGAATCCGTGAACTAAATGTTACTTTGAACTATTTTCAGAAATTAAATTTTATTATTTTATATTTTTCCAAAATTTCGAGAAAGTCAGAAAAAACTGTAAGGAGATGTACGACCTTCGCCGAAGGCGCCTAGCTAAGGTAACTTCAAATTAAGAAAATCTTGAACCAATAAGACTGAAATTAATTTAACTCTTTTTTATCTCATTCTATCACCCTCTCTGATGCATTGGTGCTACCGATCGATATTGCTGTATGGGGCCCTGGTATGGTGAACTGCGACAAGAAAACTGACATACTTAATACCACTGGAAAGGATTCAACGACTCGCTGCTTTGTGCATAACAGGAGCGATGAAAACCACTCCAACGGCGGCGCTGGAAATGATACTCAGCATACCACCTGTTGACTTATGACGGAAAACCTGGCGGCGAAATCCGCGAAGAGATAAGTGGCTGCAGGGGTATTCACCTGCAGAAGCTTCGGAAAGTGGAGCTCAGGTTGCATGGACTACATGACTCCGTACATTAATTGGGAGAGAAGGTTTCGCACTACGATTGAAGAAGAGGAATGGCACAAAGGCATGAAGCCTGGCCATAGAACTTTTCACATCTATACAGACGGCTCTAAAACTTTAGACGGAGTGGGAGCGGGTATTTACTGCTAAAAACTAGGGATAAGGCAGCTTATCAAGCTGCCAGACCACAGCAGTATTTTCCAAGCGGAAGTTTTTGCTGTGGGGAAAGCCGCGGAGCTAGCCTACACAATAACTAGAAAGAACTCAACAATTAATATTATATATACGTGGATAGTCAAGCAGCAATAAAAGCAATAAGCTCACATTGTATTAAGTCCAAATGTGATCGACGGAGCAGGGAGGCCATGGAAAGGCCAGCCGCAAACAGCAGGCTGCATATCTACTGGGTGCCTGGTCACAAAGGCATTATGGGAAACGAAATAGTAGATGAGATAGCAAAAGGTACTGTTAGACTATCTTTTGAGCAAGAGAACGACATACCAAAACCGGTAAATACAATGAAATGGAAAGCTAGGTGGACTAATCTGACCACATGCAAAACAGCAAAAGTTATGTGTACAACTAATGACAAAAAACTGACTTAATTCGTGCCTACGCTCTCGTGAAAGGACTGCAGAACCATCATAGGTATGCTAACAGGTCATAATCTATTGGCTGCACATGCGTACAAGATAGGGATTGCTAACACGGACAAATGCAGGAAATGCAGAGAGGATGTTGAGGAAACTTTAGAACACCTTCTGTGCGTTTGTCCGGCATTATTAAAAACGCGACTAAAATGCCTGGGATTCCCACTCTTTGAGGGTCTGGAGGACGTCTCAAAAGCAAAGCTCCCAGCTCTACTAAGATTCGCCAAAAGCGCTGTCATCCTACATGATGTCAACTTTAGGTATTCATAGAGGTCGGTCTCCATTTGGTATCGTTAGGGACCAAAAGGTCTATGCGTGGCTTATTGCCAACCAGGCTAACCTAACCTAACCTATCTCATTCTTTCAATTTACAAATTTTTTTATTATTAATTTTTAGAATAATTTGTGATTTTTTGTCTTTATTTGTAAATATTTTTTTATTCATTTATTAAAATCATTTTTTTTTTTATTAATTTAGGAAAATATTTTTTTATAATTAATTTTTTTTTAATTTTTTAGCAAAGTCTAAATTGCATTCAATGTTCCATTTTCAATTAAAAATTTTGTTAAAAAAATAATTTTTTCAGTAATTTTTTTACTTCTCTTCGAAGACTAAAATCCCTTAAAACTTCTATTTTCAATAAAAAAGGAAAAAAACATTTTTTTAATTGTTGAAATTAAAAAAAGGTTTTTTAGATTAAATTTTTTGATAAATTTTTTTTATTATTTTTTCAAAAGCTAAATTCCGTTAAATATTTCTTAATTAAGTATTAAAACCATTCTTTTTTATTAAATTTGGAAAATATCTTTTTTCTTAATAATTTTTATTAATTTTTTAACAAACTCTAAATTCCATCCGATGTTCCATTTTCAATTTAAAATTTTGTTAAAAAAAATTTATTTTTCAGTAATTTTTTTACTTTTCTTCAAAGACTACATTCCATTGAAACTTCTATTTTCAATAAAAATTAAAAAAAAAATTTAAATTGTTGAAATTAAAAAAAGGTTTTTTAAATTAGCTTTTTTGATAATTTTTTTTTTCAAAAGCTAAATACCATTAAAATTTTTATTAACTAATTATTAAAACAATTCTTTTTTATTAATTTTGGAAAATATTTTTTTTTCATAATATTTTTTTTTTAATTTTTTAACAAACTCTAAATTCTATTCAATTTTCCATTTTCAATTAAAAATCTTTGAAAAACATTTTTTTTTCATTAACTTTGTTACTTCTCTTCAAAGACTAAAGTCCATTAAAACTTCCAATTTGAATAAAAAATTACAATTTTTTTTTTAATTGTTGAAATTAAGAAAATTTTTTTTTAAATAATAAAAAAATGAATTAAAAAGATTTTTATTTTTTATTTTTTGTAAGATTTTTAAGATTTTTAATTAGAATTTTTATTTGTCTTCAAGAGCTAATTTCTATAAAAACTCTCATATTCCATAAACAATTCTTAAACATTTTGTTTTAATTGTCGAAATTAGGAAGTCGTTTTAATTAATAAAAAAGTTCTTATTTCATTTTGGTTTTAATTTATTGCTTTCTTGGGGTATTTTTTGTTAATAAAACTTATAATATTTTATTTCTTAAGTTTTCACTCTGCAACTGAACTTCCTAAATTCGCATATGAACTATGTTGCCCAAAAAATATCTCACTTGCATTGGTTAAGGCAAAAATATTGCTTCTCGATTTGTAACCGCTATGACAGTTATGTAAAATACTTAGATAAGGAACTATTTGCATTTGGTGGTCTTTGGAGCTGTGCCGCCGATACCGATATTTTGTCCCATATGTAATTGAGCCATACCAATATTATCATAATAAAGAGAAATGACAATAATTTCCTAGAAAAATTGTATTTTATTTAAAATCAACACCGGGCCTTAAATCTTAACCACCCTTTAAAATAGTTGAACTTTTTCATGTAACTGGTTATGAAAGTCATAAATTCACTAAACATAGGATTTTAATTTCACTTGCTTTAGAATAATTTCAACAAAATCAACAAAATTATTCAACTTCAAATTACCCTCGGAGGTGATGTCCCTTGTGAATGTCATTTCTGTATTTTCGTGAAAGGTTTTCTTCTCACGCTGCTCGTAGGAGATTTGCACTTGTGTTGTGGTGTCTACCGGAGGAGATTTCTGTACTGCCGACGCCATGCAACTAAATACTGCACGATCGCTTAGCTACGCAGTTGAGCAGCCGCTTTGCATACGAATTAAGCGCTTCACTCTTAGATATTCGACTGTGGGCAATTTGACCGGCGAGTGAGTTGTTAAAAAATGTGTTTGAGTTAATGTGTTAATAACGCCACCGACACTAACGTTAAACTGTCAACTGCACACCTTTCGTGAGCGATACAGCTTTTCTACACAATTCGAAATGGTTTTTTTCTTTCGTTGCAATACAAAATTTCACGCCGTGATGCTGCGTTAATTGCTTTTACTTTTATTTATGCTATTTAAATTTTTCCCCGAAATTATTCCTCGCGTATCCAAAAGTAGCAGCACCAATCGACAATGCACGAATGTTACGCCAATAAAAGCAAAGACTAAATCAACTAGAATATTACCGGCTTTTTTGTATTGTTAATTAATTGCAATAATTGTCGATTAAATGACAAAAAATAAATAACAAAAGCGAATAATTGCTAATTTATACGTAACGCAAAGTAATGCGAAATATTTCACGCTAATCGCTTGCAGTCTATTTTTCGACAATTGTTTTAATGTATCTACTTTTTTTCAAACTGTTGTGCTGCGCGATCGGTAGCGGCAGGTGCGCTTGGTTGACAGTCGAGTTTCGAACTGAAGCGTACGGCCAAAGTGCGATAGCTTTTTTCTTCGTTTTGCAATGGGGGTGGCTCCATTCAGCTGTTGAATTTCGCTGCTGCTACTAAAGTATTTGCGTTAGGGCAGTGCTGTGGGAGCCTTGACTACTCACTGAGTCGTATGTTGAGGGCACACCTGAGTTGCTGACGTAGTCAGCAGGTGCTGATAAGGCCAACAACAAGCAGTGTTATAAGCAAAAATCTGTGAGGCTACAACAACAATATCTACGCGTACTTTAGAAGTTGTGACAAAATATGGGCATGAACAAGCAGTGATTGCATGTTACGCATACTCAGCAGTGATAGCGATGGGATGGCTGCCTAAGGGCGCACTCAATTAATGGGTGTATGACAAGTGTCAGAGGGTGGTGAGCAGGGTGGTGTGGAGGCTGACAAAGTGAACGAGCGGCACTCCATTAGGCAATGCCGCTGTCTTATCAATCTTCACTGCTGCTATTCACTTGATGCCGAGTGGTTGACATGAATTTATTGAAGAGCGCAAATATGTATTTATAACTTCCCGAATGGGTTGCTTATTTAGAGGTACAAGTGTGCTTACATATGTAATATATATATAAAAATAGTACAATCAGGATCTCCAAAAAAGGTAAAAAAGACAAGTCAAAAGTAGTTATCATAAAATTCGATTGAGAAAAATTAGCGAATAGATAAAGCGAAAAGCGCATGGAGGGGAAGTAATAAATTATATATAAAGTAATTTCTGATAAAACAAAAAAAAAAATACTAATCAATTACTACCGCTAGAACATATTATTTTTGATCACATTTTTTGGTGTTTACCGAACAAACTCTCTGATAATTTTGTCATTACTCGTAATATGCCAATAGCTACCATCAGATATGAAATGGGCGCCAGACTATTAGTGATTATGTAGTGTTCATAGTATTTGCGGGCTTCCGTGTTTTGCGCGTACTTAGCTACTACGAGTTGTGTGGAACTGAGATTCATTACTGTTACATATAAAGATAAGCAATGATTGCAGTCTAATGATAAATTGGTGGGTAGTTGAGCAGGAGAACGCGCATCGCGTCTTATGACTTGGCGTTTACTGACCAGTTTTCTAATCACGCCACACTTTTAGCAATGACTAACGTTTTCGTTAACCCTTGGAAACATGATGTAAAGGCTAGCAAGCAGACTATGCAAGCATAGCTAAAACATTATTTAATTTACAAAATTTTAATTGATAATGATAATTTGAAATTAAGTAATATTTGTGAAAATGAATTAATGTGATGATCGCATGATCAGTTGTGCAATTGGTAGAGGCTGTGAACGGCCACCCTTCACTTTGGTCATAGCAAAGAACTTGATTGTGCGAAAAATGTGGCAGTACAAAGAGGCGCAAAATTAATCACTCTATACGAAAATTTATAATTCTTGAAAATTGCATGTACGCCAATCATATTTGACACTTGTGAACTAGAAAGCCACAGTGTACAAACAGACCAGCATTGAAGCGCGTAAAGGTCCAAATTAAGATTTCCAACATTCAAACTATTAGGTGTGCAACTAAGTTCTCGCTGTTTGTCAATAGATGCCGCCAGCAGTGCGTGCTCATAAACCAAGCTTAGACATATGGTAAACAAACTGCTTCGACACTTTAGTGATTTTGTTTTGGTATCCTATACTTTTGGGTTTGGGAAAATGTCTGATTTTGTGACGAATAATCGTCATTTGCGGGAAGTGTTGATTTTCGTCTTTGATTAAAAAAAACGTTGACTGAAGCGCAACGAGAGCTACAAAAAGTTTATGGAGATGCTGCTTTAAGTGAAACAACGTGCCGAGATTGATTCCGGTTCCGTCGCTTCAAAGACGGTGATTTTAATGTTGACGACCGTCCGCGTGAAGGAAGGCCAAAACTCTTCGAAGACGCTGAATTGGAGGCATTGCTCAATGAGGATCCGTGTCAAACGCAAGAAGAGCTTGCTTCAGTATTAGGAGTTACCCGTCAGCCAAGCGATTGCATGCTTTGGGAATGATTCAGGAACAGGGGACTTGGGTTCTTAATGACTTAAAACCAAGGTACGTTGAACGTCGTTTTTTCGCCTGTGAACAAATGCTCCAGCGGCAAAAAAGGAAGGGTTTTCTTCATCGCATCGTGACGTGTGATGAAAAATGGATGCATTACAGTAATCCAAAGAAAAGAAAGTCATGCTTCTAATGGGACCAACTGCAAAACAGCAAAAGTTATGTGTACAACTAACGACAAAAAACTGACTCAATTCGTACTTACGCGCTCGCGAAAGGACTGCAGAACTACCTGATATTATTGGTATGCTAACAGGTCATAATCTATTGGCTGCACATGCGTACAAGATAGGGATTGCTAACACGGACAGGTGCAGGAAATGCAGAGGGGATGTTGTGGAAACTTTAGAACATTTTCTACGTGTTTGTCCAGTATTATTAAAAACGCGTTTAAAATGCCTGGGAGCCCCACTGTTTGAGGGTATGGAGAACATGCCAAAAGCGGATCTCCCAGCTCTGCGTAGATTCGCCAAAAGCGCTAACATCCTACATGATGTCTACTTTCAGTATTCATAGATTTCGGTATTCATCTGGTATCAGTAGGAACCAAAAGGTCTATGCGTGGCTTGTGGCCAATCAGGCTAGCCTAACCTAACCTATTATTAGGCCTTTTCTATTCGCCACTTCTCAGCTCGCTATCTCTTTGCTCAACTTGCTTAACGAAAAATTTTCATGTGTAAGCAACAACAAAGTTATCGAGCAAGATTTGATGCAGGGGAGGATGGTTATGCCTCATTAAAATGCTTTAATTCATTATTTTACAAAACAAAAAAAAAAAAAATGTGAGGCAGCTCAATTCCAGCGTTGCAAAGATATGTTCATTTATACCAGCTGCTTCATTTGTTCGCCACTTGCTAACGCTTGGCGAAAAGAAGAGGCCTATTATTATATTCTTTTTGCCGTTACCCACGGACAACATACATATACTTTCATGTAAAAAACAATGACAATGAATTTTTATCGCTTTTTGAGTGGTCTAAGAATTTTCAAGATAGCCAAAAAGGCGGTGGAGATGACTCACACCCAGCGCGCCCTTCGATGTCAGGCATGGATGATAATATGAAAAAAAAAAAATGATAATCTGATTCCAGTTGACTGTCTGTTAAATATTTCTGAGGGTTCAGTTATTAGTCAATTACAGAGCGCGAAAAAAATATAGCTCCTCAACAGAACCTAGTTTTGACTATTTTTATTTTTTTCTATTAGAATTTTAATTTTTATATAAGAACATAGCTCATTTGTTAAATAAAAACTATATGAATAAAAATGTCTAACTTTATATAAAAAATAGAAAAATTAATTGTATCCTCAGATAAGAATAAAAAATGTCGTTATGTGAAGAAAATGGAAGGAAAGGAAAAAATTATAAAAAAAACGAGACTTTTTAGCAACTTAAAACTTGCACTCGAATATATTAGTATTTAATGGAATATTAAACTGCATAAAAAAGGTAAAAAAAAAGATTCACAAACATTTTGAATGAAAGATAAAAATTTTTCCTAAAAATTTAGTTTAAATATATTTCAGAATAACCTCCATTGAATAATTCTCAAAATTTTAACTTTTTTCCAAAATTTTTTTTTTAAATATATTTTATCTAAAAAATGTTAAAAAGAAGCGAATACATTTTGCTAGAAAAACCTCCATACCAAAATTTTTTTTAGGAAAAAGGTTTTAAAATTTTTAATGAATAATTTTAATTTTTTTTTTAATTTTTTAGGATAAAATATATTTAAAAAGAGTTTTTAGGAAAAAGGTTTTAAAATTTTTAATGAATAATTCTAAAAATTTTAAAACCTTTTTCCTAAAAAACTTTTTTTAAATATATTTTATCCTAAAAAATTAAAAAAAAAATTATAAAAATGTTAAAATGAACCGAGGACATTTCCTAGAAAAAGCTCTATACCAAAATTGTCAACATTGAATAGTTCTCAAAATTTTAAAACTTTTTTCCTAAAAGAATTTTTTTTAAATATATTATACTTTATCCTCAAAAATTATAAAAATTTTACCTTTACCGAAGACATTTGATTTGAAACACCTGAATAACAAAATTGAATAATACATTGAATAAATCTCAAAGTTATTAAATTTTTTCAAAATATTTTCGGCTTACTTTTTATTAGACTCAGCTAACAATTCAACAAATTTTCAGAACAATTGATGAAAAAATCTTAAAAAAAAAGTAATTAAAAATGTCTAAACAAACCGAAGGAATTTGGCTTGAAAAACCTTTATACCGAAACTGTAAAATAGAATTCTTGAAAATATTTTGGTTTGTGAAAGAAAGGAGTTATTTTGTTCCTTATTTTGACACATTCGAAGAAGGTTGAAGAAAAAAAGTTACAATGAAAGTATTGATAAATATGAAATGATATTTATTTCCGATTCGGTGGAATGCAAGCAAAGCATAAATAAGAGATTTTTGAGTACAAAAACAACGAGTTTATCGACGAAGCTTCGACGCCTCCTTGCATGCAAAGACGACAATCGCTCTTCGCTGAGAGTGTATCGACTCCGGTTGGTTGATTGCCTACAAATAACGGCTGGATTATTCATATGAGTTTCGATGTTTGCAAGGGCCAATGTGTTCGATAAAGTTGTCAAACAACAAGTTGTCCATCAACTTCCTTCCTTTCCGGGCCAGACCCGTGTGCCTAGCCGAAGGTTTTAAAAAAGGTGTCCAACGGAGCGTTAAGTACATAGAATAAGGGCGTAAATGGTAATGAGAAATTCACAAAATCGTTGTTCTTGAAATATTGTAGGCTACACATGTCAAAACACCGAAACACAAAAAAAAAATATAATGACTTCCCTTTCCAAATATGCATGAGTTTTATTTGAATTAAGAAAGTAAACTTGAACTTGAAAGACCCTGCATATATCTTTTACCTCGTGCGTAATGGAATTGTCTTGTGATATCTATAAAAAAGATAGCAAAAAATAACAAAGCAGGCGATATAATTGAACCTACTTAACGAAAAAGGTGAGCCACTGCGAAGATTAAGAGGCTGTTTGGCGCTCGGTCTGGGATACGCTAAAATCCCAAAAAGGAATGGAAGAAAAAATTGGCAGCTTAGACACGTGTCTGCAAGAAACTAACCAAATTTTGAATAAATAAAAATTTTAATAAATGAAAAAATTGTATACCCATAATAAATTACACCTTTCAATTGCTTCTTCCAACTGCGCATTGTTATTTGCCAAAAATGGGATACTAAATTTCACAATAAAAATTGTATTCAATTTCAATTTGATGTCGCCAGCGCGAGATATGAATCCATCAATTTATCTGCGCCGTTTGGCATTCGAAGTTGCGCAAATTCACTAGCACAGCAACGCCCACAACAACGAATGACGAAAGCAAATTTATGCAAATAAATATTTCAATAAAATACAGTTGTTAGCCGAACGACGTCAGAAATAACAAAACATGTGTGTATGTATGTATGAACGCGCTTAGATATGTAAATACAAGTACAATAGTGAAATATCTAATTAAAAAATCGCATTACTGTAGCACAAATTCTTAACTTTTGGTATTCTGACGACAAATTGACACAGACACTGGCAAGCTTTGCAATATAATTTAAGTCACGTTTTGTTATTAAGCGCTCGTGCTTTAATTTTGTTTCTTACTCCCCACCCTTTCTATGCCAACAGCTTAGGGAAGCAAATATTTTGCATGCGGCAGTACCTTTGTTTTGGGTTGGGTGTGGAAGACCTTATCGCCGCCAAAAAATCGTAATTACAGGTTGATTTTTGTTTTTTTTGCTGTTTTCAAATTAGTTAAATGCGCTTTAAATTGAGCGAAATTGCGTTGCTAATAGCTCCAAAGGAGGAACAGCCGTATGTTTGCACGCCAAATACAAAAAATTATTATTATTTCACATTTTTTGCATCGCTGTTGCCATTTTCGTAAGTTAATTGACCGTCAAATCCAGACACATAAAATAAGTGATTTTTTTTTTGGGCTTAAAAATTGCATTGTAATGTTTGTGTGTTGGAATTTGAGACAATTCGGAAATCTCGAATATAAACGATAAAACAAATTTACGATTTTCTCATTAAATTAATTCGCACAATAAATGATGATTTGCAGTGTGATAGCAAATTTATTTAACTTGTTTTGGTATTTCGCTGGTAGATTTTTCGTAAATTATTATATTCATTTAATACATATGCACATTTGTCAACGTTGTAATAAATAAATTGTTCTGAAAAACACATCAACAAATTCTAAGAAACATTTTTGGTAATTTGTTTTTTTTTGTTCAGTTAAAGGGCGATAAATTTACGGTAATAAATGAAACTCATTTTTGGAGATCCCCTAAGCCATTTGAATGTGAGTAATAATTATTTATTTAAGGTAATTGGTGGTTAAGTTTCAAGGGCCGGTGTTGATTTTAAATAAAATAGAAGGATTTTAGGAAATAATTGTCATTTCTCTTTATTATGACAATATTGGTACGGCTCAATTACCTATAGAACAAAATATCGGTCAAATGGCCGCCGCGGCCTTGGCGGCACACCTCCATCCGATGGTCCAAATTTTCGATTACGCTGAGGCATATTTGAGATTCTATGCCGGTAATGTGCCGAATTATCTCATCCTTTAGCTCTTGAATTGTTGCTGGCTTATCGACGTACACCTTTTCTTTCAAATAACCCCAAAGAAAGAAGTCCAACGGTGTCAAATCACATGATCTTCGCGACCAATTGAATCAAATTTTTCGCACAAAAGAGCAATGGCTCTTTCGTTAGCTGTGTGACAAGTGGCACCGTCCTGTTGAAATCACATATCGTCCACATCCATATCTTCCAATTCGGGCCATAAAAAGTTCGTTATCATCTCACGATAGCGAACACTATTCACAGTAACTGCCTGTCTGGCCTCATTTTGGAAAAAATACGCCCCATTGATGCCGCCGGCCCATAAACCGCACCAAACAGTCACTCTTTATGGGTGCATTGGTTTTTCGACAATCACTCTTGGATTATCATTCGCCCAAATGCGGCAATTCTGCTTATTGACGAATTCACTGAGGTGAAAATGTGCCTCATCACTGAAGATGATTTTCTGCATTTTGCATTTTGATTTGAAGCCCGTTTTCATAATAAGCCTGAATAACTTTAACGCGTTGCTGAATTGTGTATCTTTCTATAGTTCAAATTGATTTAGTCTGAAATTGAAAAATGGCAAATGAAATGCAGAAAAAACTTGACGTTTAGGTGTGGTTTACATTCAACATTGGCCCTTGAACTTTAACCACCCTTTAAAAAGTGAGCGAACCTCTTTTTCATTCATTCAAGAATTATTTAAAATCTTAGTAAGAGTTTAATATAGAAAATAACATGCAAGGTAACACATTTCAACATAAAGAATGATGCCTCAGCGCAGCATCAACGCGAACAAATCTTGTGCCTTTTGTGCAGATTTCAACTTAGGGAACAGTTGGAAGTCGAACGTGGCAAGATCCGGCGAACAAGCGGCTGCTCTAACACTGAAATGCTACTCTTGCAATTTCACATAAATATGTATTTTGGGAATGCTACTGGACAGACAGTCCTAGGCCGGATATAAACTTGGATTAGCGTAAAACCGATTGCCGTAATAGTTTATGACTAATGGCGCAGCGAATAAAGCTAACACTCTACAAGGCTCTTATCTTGCCCGTCCTAACGTATGGCGCAGAAACTTGGACGATGACAACATCCGATGAAGCGACGCTTGGAGTGTTTGAGAGAAAGATTGTGCGTAAGATTTTTGGACCTTTGCACGTTGGCAACGGCGAATATCGGAGGCGATTGAACGATGAGCTGTATGAGTTTTACAACGCCATAGACATAGCGCAACGAATAAAGATCCAGCGGTTACGTTGGCTGTGTCATGTCGTCTGAATGGATACAAACGCATTTAGCGCATTTTTGGCCGGCATTCACGAGCAATGGAGCAACATTTCTCGTTCTCTACGTACCGCCGCCGAAGAAGAAATCTGATTCCGGCGGGCCCGAAAAACAGTTGGTACGATGAGGCATGCCATGCTGCCGTCGAAAGAAAGGATGCTGCCTATAGATCCCCGCTGCGATCGGCCGCAACGCGAGCCATGTGAGATCGCTATCGAGAGCTAAGAAAGGAAGAGAGCCGTATTATTCGACAGAAGAAACGAGAGACCGAAATACGTGAGTGCGAGGAGCGTGAGATGCTGGACAATAGGAACAACGCCCGAAAATACTACCAGAAAGTTCGGCGGCTTACAGAAGGTTTCAAGATCGGAGCGTTTTCCTGTAAGAACAAAGACGGCGATCTGGTGACTGACATCCAGAGCATTGTTAAATTATGAAGGGAACACTTCTGCGCATATCCCAATACCGAATGTAAATATCCCAATACTCCAATCGTTGTCGACGGAATTGTCGTTCCGCTACCCGACCATGACGAGGTGAGAATAGCGATAACGCGTCTAAAGAACAACAAAGCCGCGGGCGCCGACGGACTGCCGGCTGAGCTATTCCAACATTGCGGCGAGGAGCTGGTAAGGTACATGCATCAGCTTCTATGAAAAATATGGTCGGATGAAAACATGCCTGCAGATTGGAATTTAAGTGTGCTCTGTCCAATCCATAAGAAGGGAGATCCTGCAATCTGTGCCAATTACAGCGGGATTAGTCTTCTAAAAATCGCCTATAGGGTTTTAGCGAGCGTATTGTGTGAAAGGCTGAAACCCACCGTCAACCAACTGATTGGACCTTATCAGTGTGGCTTGGAAAGTCCGCCATCGACCAAATATTCACAATACGCCAAATCTTGGAAAATAACCATGAAGGGAGAAACGACACACACCATCTTTTCGTCGACTTCAAAGCTGCATTCGACAGGACGAAAAGGAGTTTCCTGTATGCCGCGATGTCTGAATTTGCTCAACATGACGTTGCTCAACACCAGCAGCGCCGTCAGAATTGGGAAGGACCTCTCCGAGCCGTTTGATACCAAACGAGGTTTCAGACAGGGTGACTCGCTGTCGTGTGACATCTTTAACCTGATGTTGGAGAGCATCGTACGAGCCGCAGAACTTAATCGCTCAGGCACAATATTCTATAAGAGCGTACAATTGTTGGCGTATGCCAATAATATTGACATCATCAGCCTTAACAACCGCGCTGATAGTTCTGCATTCTCCAAACTGGATAAAGAGGCAAGGCTAATGGGTCTGGTGGTGAACGAGGACAAAACAAAGTACCTCCTGTCATCAAACAAACAGTCAGATGTCATGGACATAGCGCAGTGAATAAAGTTCCAGCGGCTACGTTGGCTGGGTCATGTCGTCCGAATGGATACAAACGCTCCGGCTTTGAAAGTACTCGATGTGGTACCAGCTGGTGGTAGCAGAGGAAGAGGAAGGCCTCCTCTGCGGTGGAAAGATCAGGTGGAGAAGGACTTGGCTTCACTTGGTGTGTCCAATTGGCGACGGTTTGCACGAGAAAGAAACGACTGGCGGGCTTTGTTAAACTCGGCCAAAATAGCGTAAGCGGTTATAGGGCCAATTAAGAAGAAGAAGAATCTGAAGCGTATGCCAGTATTTAGATTATGCTAGTATGTTTGTGTAATATGAATGTATTAAAAAAAATGAAATAATAATTGAACGCGCGATTTGGCTTTCTGCGCTTACTAAGTGTCAACTATCTGAGGCCATGAAATAGCAAAAAAACGGATATCCATAAAATTCTTGTTGAAATAACTGCCGACTTTTCCACGAAAACGCTCATCTGACTTTGGCAGGTTTCGCCTTTAGTGCAATAAATCATGATCTTGCATAAAGATAATTCATATTTCTATTCAACTTATGATAAGCTGAATTTTTAGGCTCGAGCTAAGCGCATGAAAAGTATAAAAATAGTATCAGTATTCAGCAAATTAGTGCTTGAATGCCAGCGAGCGCTAAGTCGACTCAAGTTGTTGTTTTGTTCTTAAGTACACACATACGAATGTAGATGTAATAATTTGCTTATGGGGTAATCGGTAATAAGGTAATCAGTGATTAAAGTATTACCTAACTGTGTGTTAATTGTGATTGCAATAAAAATAGAATAGAAGTTTCATTCTCAATTTGCAATTTTTAGCACCGTGAATGCCACTGAAGGCGTGCACTGATGATGCTGTGCCGGGAGAGGATATATGTATGTATGTATGTATGTGTGTGTCTCTAGAAATGTAAACAACACTGCTGGAGTGCAATGAAAAATTAATTAACAATCATGTCGGTATGTGAGTGCATAAAGCTGAGTGTCGGCATTGAGTAGTAAAAGTGCAAAAATATGCGTGAAAAAAAATTTAAAACATATAAAAAAAATAAAACGTAAAAAACTCAGCAACAGCACAGCTCGCATTGAATTGAAGAATTTTTTTAATTTTTTTTTGCAAAGTCGCAATTTGCAAAAAAATAAAGCTAATTTTAATGTGACTGTCAGCAACATTTCGGCCAGTATGGTGTTGTTGTTTGATGTGAAGGAGATGAGCGGCAGCTGTCTGTTTATTGTTGTTGCGTTGACCAACTGCCACTCACATGCAATTACTTAGAATGCGGCAGCCAATAGTAGCTAATTTACAATACATTGAAACAACAACAACAACAACAGTAACAACAATGTGTGTAGATTAAATCAAATTATTTATCACCTCAGCGGTTAGCATTGCATTACAGCAGCGTGTGGCTGGCTAGCAGGCAGGCTGTTGCCACAAAACGTGGCAATTGCGGTAGCTATCAATGGCTACAGCAACAACCACACGAACATATGCCACTTTTGCAACAATTGCCATTTGTTGTGGCGGTTGAAGTTCAAATCGTCACCTTGTTTGCCGACTTGGCGGTCGCCGCAGTGTTGATTGCTCGCTTGTTGTGCGCGCTGCTCAGCGCTCAGTTGTGGTGTCAGTTACGCTACCGGCTCGCCCGCTGGTTACTGTGAGCGGTTACAATGAACTTGATTTTGTATTATTAGCTAATTTGTTTTCTTTTTTTGCTTTGCATTTTTTGCAATTTTCGCATCGTTTTTTGCTCAGTTCGCTAATTCGTTTCGAACGTGTAAAACACCTCCTCATTACAACTCTTGCCCGTGCGATGGCTGGCTAATAAAGTTATTAATTTTAAGACAAATTTTTGATGTGTAATATTTTATAAATATTTCAATACCAATTTATTGCTATTGTTCGCGAAAATATGTTGATGGCTGATTTATATTTGCCAACTTTACATTAAAAAATGTTTGATTGCTTTCACGAATTCATTAAAATGTTTTATTATGGAAAGAAATATTGGGAATGCTTAAGAAGGGCTGTGGTTGAAGTGAAAATAGGAATAGCTTGGGCATGTAACAGGTCTTTGCAAAACCATGAAATTGGATTTTTTCGTTAAAAAATATGCATTTGATGTTATTCAAAAATAACAGAAATTTTTGTATTTAAATTAATTTCCATAGCTGGATGCACTGTGTACACAGTGAGCTGTTAAGAGGTTCCGTTGGTCCACAGCTCGAAAATTTCGGGTATTTTCAGGATTTTTTTATAATAAAAAAAGAAAAAAAAGAAACGATATTTACATATTTTAGGCTTTTTATTTAACTTCCTTTACATACAAAAATGAAAAAAAAAATTTCAATATTAATAATTTAAAAGTGGCGCTGAATTTAACCCACCCGAAAACTTGGAGCTGGACGGTGTTGTCCATTTTGGCTCTTCTATTTATCTGAAACACAAAACCCAAAAATTTATTAATCAGTATGACTGTAGCTATGTCCCGTACTAGAATAAAAATAAAAAAATAAAAAAAATTCTCAAAATGGCGCGGTCTTGAGTTTGACACCCTTCGGTGCCTTTTCAGTTGTTTAATCAAAAAAATACGAAATAATTGAAATAATAATATGATTCTAGTACGGGCTAATCACCTATCCTGTCAGAAAGCAAATATATTAACGAAACCAACGCAAGACTGAGTTTTGTCGAGGCCCTATGCTCCCGAGTGGAGTAAGCAAGGGGGGAAAAAAAATTGGCTCACAAGGCCTATCTGTTTTCTGTAGCAAAAAAAAAGCATCTTTTGAGCGCAACCAGTAACTCACCTCGACCATTTACTTGGTATGCTGTGCTCGGTGTGATGTAAGAAAATCATCTTGTGTTGCCTCATTTGGAGTAAGCGCGAGAAAACAAAAAAATCAATTTTGCCCCCACTTTCACTCGAATATAGACGTCTCCTTAAGGCTGGGGAACGCTTCCTTCACAATATCAATTGTAGTCCATGCTGTGAGTGCGGTTGCGTCGACTTATTTAAATCACATGTTCACCAATCCCCACTCATCCATAGCGTACGCCAGTAACAGTGACCGCATGACGGCCGATGACGGTAAAAAAAGAGCCCAATCACCAGTGCACAATAGTTTTGAGTGAATATAATGACCCTTTCTGCATTACACGTGAATTTTGAGTCGCCGAAAAGATTTCGCTTATTAATGCAACCATTCAAATGGAAATGCGCCTCATCACTCCATTGATTTGCGACACAAAATCGCCCTTTTCGTTGTTGAGATTGAGGATGGTTTGACACTAATTTACATGTGACCGTCAGCAGGCACTAACTGATGTATTATTTGCACTTTGTACGCGATCATATGACAGTCTTTCACGAAAATTCGCTGTAGGGTCCACCGGGTGATGTCAAATTGCTTCTTTGTTATCAGCAACATCAACAGCCGCATTCACGATATTCTCGGCAGTTTTCATGTGATTGCAGTCTATTCGAGCCGAGCAGCTAAGCGCCGGAATATTTGCCCAGTTAGCGTGACACGATTCGGAAATCGATGTCGATACTCACACTGTGCCAATACCATGGACCGATTAGTGGTAAAAAAATCAGCACTTTTATTCCAAAAAAATTTGAAAAAATTATAAAATTTTCTGATAGGATGATTAATTTTGCGCCACAAAATTTATGTTTTTATAGCATCTTATTTATGCAAATTCCTGTGACATAGACTATGCATGGGTGTAAATATGTATTATGTAAGTTTAGACAATTCTGATTAAGCGAAAACCCCACGAGGTAAGGGCCCACTCGAGAACTTGGGGGCATAATCGTTTCCATCAAGGCAAACTGCTTGTCCAGCTGCCAAGATCCAATATGTCTAAGCTCAGAGCCTTTCTTCTTCTTCTACTATCCGTAGTTCACCATACTAAATCACATGCCAACATTACTTGTCTGCTACTCTTCTTCACGCAACAGAAAGAATACAAAATATTTCTTGCGCTTTTTTCTGCTAACACCCAACGGGCCTTAAGCATCTCACAAAATTTAAAATAAAAAGTTAAAAGGTTTTCCAGTTCTTTCTCACAATTTTTATGAAGTGACAGATGTGAGAAAAATCAATTAATCCTAATTATTTGTGTTCTTATCGGCTTAATAGCGGACAGAATCGGTTAAACAAAACTTACATTGTTGAGCGAAACAAAATCGATTTGCATAAAATTTTTAGCACAAAGTCGTAAATTAGCAGTAATTAGTTTTCTCGCCGTATGCGCGTGCTTTTCAATTATTCCGATTTTTTTTAGCAATTCAACATTCGTTTTTATTGATACAGCTAATTCTTTGCGGCTGAGTTACGAGTTGCTCTTTACTTCCATTTATTTTAGTTGTTTACACCTTTTTTCGTTTATCGGGTTTTGTTTAAATATTGATTATTGACACGTTTCGATGTTTAATGACTGCTTTGTGTGGCGTTGAAAGGTTTGTTTTTACTGTTGCAAGCTGTGAGCTGCGCGATTAACCGTGAAAACACATGAAGTTTAAGCCTCTACAGTAAATGCATACAAATATTTTCGCATTTATTTGTTGTTGTTCAGTTTTGCTGAAAAATAGTGAGTAGTAATTGGAGCATTTGATGCTTTGTTGTTTTTGTAGAAAAAACAGAAATTTTCAGTGCTTCGAGGCGACAGCTTCTTTGCGCTTGCTACGCTTTAATCTGTGAAATAGGCAAATGCTGTTGGAATGAGCGAACACAGCAGGAAAACAAATAAAAAAATTAAGTTATCCGCGACAACCGAAAGCAAATATTTGCTGTTTTAATTAGTTTTTCACGCTGCGATTACGGTTTGTGTCGTCGTTTGTTTAAGGTTCCAAGGCAGAATACAAATGAGTATGTGTTGGTAGGCGTAAATGAGTTTTTGCGGTTCGGAGCATTTTCTATCCACTTTAGTAGTGGAGTTTGTAGATCTTTAACGGTGTACCGAAGAAAAGTAGGAAAGAGAATATTCGGCGATCAAGTACAGGGTCCGGCACTCGAAGTGTAACCATGTTTATAAGCGCGTGAAAGCATTTTGCAGAGAGTAACCGCGAAAAAGGCAAATCAGTAATGCATTTCAAACGTAATAGTGCGATTGCATTATATTTGGCTGGAAAATCACAACCAGCGTTTGTTCGTGAGCTCGATCACTTTAAAGTAAATTACGTTTTTTTTATCGCACCATTACTCATTACAATCATACTGGCAGCGTCGCAAAACGTCAAGGAGGTGATCATCAAAAGACTGCAAAGTCACGTGAAATGGTTCAGGAAGTGAACAAGCGACTTGAGCGAAATCCACGACGAAGTGCCAATGAAATGACGAAAGAACTGAAACTATCTGACCGTAGCATCCTCCGCATACTGAAAAATGATCTCAAAGTCAAGCATAACAAGATCCAAAACGCGCATGATCTCACACCAAAGCAGCAACAAGTCACACTTGAGAGAGCAAATGAGTTACTTCTCTTTGCCGAAAGCAGTAAATTTCCGTGTTGCAAACATTGTGTTTTCCGACAAGAAAATTTTTCAAATTGAGCAATTCTTAACTCCCAAAATGATATTTGACCGACCGTTCATACGAGAATTTGACTCATCGATTGGCCACCAGGAGGCAGCACCCGCCACAGGTAATGGTTTGAGCCGCTGTAACCGCAGATAGGCAGAATTTAGTTGCAGGGTGTTGTTCAGTGATCTAACTAATTACATTATGTAGTATATTAAACTAAAATTATTTATGGATTTGGAATTTGTAGACACATTGCTTATAGAGATATTGCCGAAATGCACAAACGTTTCAAGGAAAATTGTTTTTTCTCATTGATGAAGTGCATAGCAAGTTGCCTTTAGGGCGGCACATCTCGCGATGCATGCAATGTCTCACGTTATAAAGAATGTTTTTTAAGAGCTGGAGAAATTAAAATGATAATACAAAACCGAAACATAGTTGGAATGCATTTTTTCTGTATTAAAAATCTCACATTTGGAGCAACCCAAAACTCTCTATGCTGATGTATGAGACTGGTGACTGGACTCATGTACGAGAGTAAGTACAGAAAATGAGCTTAAGTTCAAACTTCATTTTCTGTGTAATCGATTCGAGAGCTTTTCTCAAACTTCGCCTTTGAAATAAAGCTGGCATAATGAGGAAGACCTGGCGAGTTAGCTCATTAGGATCCAAATAAAACATCGAATTGGAAATATAAAAAATTCTTTATTACTTCCGAAATGCAAATTTTATTAAAAGAAAAAAGTTTTGTTACTTGTAGTATTTGTCAATAATTTCGTTCAAACAGAGTTCAAAGAGTTAAATAAATTCAAAAAATATACTCCACATGAATATAATAAAATACTATTTTTTTTATAGATAATTTCATAGTACGAGCTATGCGAGCCATTCGATTAATCCAATTTTTTACTACTTTTTTCAGTAAATCTGAATAATAAATCTAAATGAGCCCAATCAGTGAAAATGCGAAACAAACGATGGCCATTTGGCTTCAATTCTTGCACGAGCTGTATTTTATAGGCACATAAACCAAGGTCCTTCGAAAAATTTTGCGCGTAGTCGAAGGACAAAGGGCAACACAAATCGACATTTCGGCGTCTTCTTCAATACTTTGCTCTAAGAACTTCGTGAGCAGTTCTATTTTTTTCAAAGGAAATTTTCACAATTTGGAAATCTGGTTCTGGCGTTAAACGATTAATGATGGCTTGCCCTTTTACTGCAGGAAAATGTGAACACAGTTTGCCATTCTCAACTGTTAAACCAAAGTTATCGATATCGATAGTTCTCATGCAGCTAAAAACAATTACAGATACTAAACGCTGACAGCAAAATGACACCAGGCCTTTGCAGTAGCTCCCGCCCAGATCTTTTGTTTCATGAAGTCAGTTGTCTGTTGCGGCATTAGATTCAGTCTTCAGTGTCACTGTAACTAAGGTGAGAAATAGGAATACCTGTAGGTGAGCGAAGAAAGAAATGTAAACACCTCATATAAATATATAATTGGCGCGTACACCCTTTTTGTTCCACAAATGGAGGGGCCTACAGTTTCAAGCCGACTCCGAATGGGAGATATTTTTTGTGACGAACTTTTTCATGGCAGAAATACACTCGGAGGTTTGCCATTGCCTGCCAAGGGGCGACCGCTATTATTGTAGAAAAAAACTTTTTCTAAATTTTGATCTTTTACCAAGATTCGAACCGACGTTCTCTCTTTGAATTCCGAATGGTAGTCACGCACCAACTCATTCGGCCACGGCGGCCACCTCATAACACCCAACTAATAGTAAAAAATAAAAATAAATAATTGGCGCGTACACTTCTGTTAGGTGTTTGGCCGAGCTCCTCCTCCTATTTGTGGTGTGCGTGTTGATGTTGTTCCACAATTGGAGGGACCTACAGTTTCAAGCCGACTCCGAACGGCAGATATTTTTATGAGGAGCTTTTTTCATGGCAGAAATACACTCGGAGGTTTGCCATTGCCTGCCGAGGGGCGACCGCTATTAGAAAAATGTTTTTATTAATTTTGCTTTCACCGAGATTCGAACCAACGACCTCTCAGTGAATTCCGAATGGTAATCACGCACCTACCCATTCGGCTACGGCGGCCAACTAATAGTACTTATGTATTAATTGTCTGACCTTCTGGCAGAAATTCGTGGTATACAGTACCGTTGTTAAGCCGTTAAAACCGTGAGCATCGCGTTATTTTTTGATAGAACACGACGTGGTTTTTTTGTCTTGGTTCATGAGGAGCTCTCCAATCATTCGTCTGACGTCTGCTTAATGACGCGTCGTGCTCATAAGCCCACCTCCCAGTAATGATGCTTTCGATGAATGTTGGGTCGGATTTAGCTTTGGGAATATCTTTGGCGATATCTACGTGATCCCTTTTTTGCATTAAATTCCGCACCGTTGAGACGAACATTGCAGCAACAAGGCGCAAACCCAAATCATTTACAACATATCCTTTACGCCCCCTCAAACAATTTCCAAGCCCTGTGCCGGCTTTCTGTTGGTTAATTTGCGGTTATTAATCAACTTTTCTTTCACTTTATTTATGTTTTTAACAATTTTCGATGTCGACGTCCTGCCACCACGTTCATTATCCTCCATGGACTCACAATCTCATCTGATGCGTTCATGTCAGACGACTGTTTACCTCAGTGTATCATCACGAAACAGATTCCCAACATTTCTAAGGTTTTCACGCCACTGAAATTGCAAAAGTGCAAAATTTAATACAAAATCGTTGTAGAAATCCATTTTTAAATCTTTAAAATCTCGAAAAAAAGTGCAGATGTAGATTTACTCAACTTTTACAAAAGCCAATCAATGGCGATCAAATTTTGGTTAGGAATATTAATCTCAGATGTGGGAACTTAAGAAAAAAGATAGAACAGAGCTCACTTCAATTGGCTTAGAGCGTCACTTGGCGGTTGTTCCGGGAACATTTTGATCAAAGGGGTATGACGACAAAATTTCCATTGAAATACATGGAACAATTCACCTTTCCGTACATTTGGTATAAAATGTTTAAAAATCGATGTTAATAAAGTTTTTTGGGGGAACAACAATTGCCCTTCTTTCCATGCATACATATACATATACATATAAATACATATGCGAATGAATCACCTAAATTCAAATCATATTTGGGGTCTCCATCTTCAAATGTTGTAAATGTGGAATTTAAAATTTTGATCAGCACAACATTTTCAAAATTTTCATGATCAGTACATCTTTTATTATTTTTATGCCAAGATCAACTCAGAATTGTGTCCATTTTTAGCAATTTTGCAAAAATATTTTGCTCTCAAACGCTCTCTTTTCCTCGAAAATATGCTCATGGAATGCGAGTGGGGCGCTCACTTAGCAGTAGCTCACTTCGCAATAGATCCCTTTGGGTAGATCATGAAATGAGCCGTTTACCGTAGTTATTGAGCATTACAAATCATTCAACCTAAAGAAACATAAAATTTTTCTTCATACCAAATTTTTTGCTGACTCAACTCGCATGACCAAATATGGCCACTCCAAAACCATTGCAATCAGTAGAAGTTTTATCGTATTCGAAACACCTTAACTTGACAATGAAAAAAGTTATGTCTTTTGATAAAATCTACTGTTCTAACAAATGTTCTAGCAAAGTCAAAGGTTATTTTTAGTGATGATCTTCAAAAAATTGCTGATATGAACAGTAGTATATTTTGCCAAGGCGAAGTCAATTTGTATAATTTTTTTTTTAACAAATAGGCAAAATAGGTACTCAAATTCTTGCTAAAACAACTGATTCACTTTTTCATTGCGCAAGGCACACCCGTCAATGCGCAAGCGCAAATACCTTTTTTTGCATTAATTTTTCGTTCTTTTTTCCACTGCCTTACAATAGGCGCTGATGCCAAATGCCTTTGGGCCAATTCCACGCATGATTTGCGACGTTGCAGATTTCGCACTATTTTTCGCAATTGGACAGGTAGACAGACGGCAGATCGGTTTGCTTCATTTGGGTTGGGTATTGTTTGCTGTTTGTTTAATTTAAAGTACGACTATTTTTTATTGCTTAATTTTTGCATCTCACACACACACTTGAGTCGGTGTGCGTATGAGACACGAACAGCACTCTATCAAAATCCTTGACAGGAAATGTCAAAAATATTTCAAACAACCGCAGACAAGGCAACGCTCGCCTACAAATTTGCTCCAGTTAACCGCAACAAGCCGAAAGTTAAATAAAAATAGTCACTCGTGTGCATATGTATAGTATGTGTGTGTGTGTGTATGTAGTCATTAGATAGCAGCAATTAATCACAACAAAATTGCGTGGAATGAACCACTGATACACCTATTGTACTTGTTAATATATTATGTTATAAAATATATTTTCTCGCATGCAATTTTTTATTTTTTTCTACTGTGCGAGTTCCTGTCCATTGCTAACAAAATTTATTCATGCGCTTCGCTCGAAAATATAGACTAAGTGTTGGCAAAAAAGTGCATAGAAAATATGTTTTTTTTTTTATTATTTGATTACTGATTTGATTGTTATACAAATTAATTGTATAGGGTTTCCCAATAAGACCCATTTCTGAAATTTGAAAAATCTCAGTTTTTTATGTGAAAAATGCGGGTGTTTTTATTACAAAATAAGTCCGATAAATGTTCGCCTCACTCCGTTGCTCCTTTTGGCGATGAAATTTAGAAAGTTACTGTTCTTTGAATATTTCAGCCCATAGATTTCACTTGCTTAAATGACATTACCCCTTTTCCCCAAAAACCCCAAAGATAAAAATTCAAAATTCAAAAATTCAGCTTCAAATGGCATGATTTGGTTAATAATTTCGACTCCGCAAAACCCTCAACATTTCTGTAGGGAATTTTACCATTTGCCGCCCTTTGTGCTTTCATGCAATTCTCCATAACCAAACCCCAAAGCTCAAAGACGACAGCTGTCACACAACAACTCCAAAATGCACACATAAAATATTACCCTCTATTCAAAAGGTGTATTCTCAATGGAACACCCAATATTACTGTGTTCTGCTATTTGTTATAAAAACTTTTTTTGCTAAACTGTTTATGTTATTTTCTAAACCTTGTTGTTCTCTAATTAATTGCTTAACAAATCTTATTTTTTGCTACTAAATTTACAGTCATTGAGGGCGTGTTTACAGCTCATTGAGTTTGTAGGTAGATTGCAGCCAGCGATTAAAAGCTTATTAAAAGTCGTATATTAAAGTCACAATGTCAGCGCTCGGATCGTTTGTGTTGAAACTGACGCATGCAGTTGTTTGCTCTTTTTAATAAATAGCTGACTTCTGTGTATAAAAATGTATGCAAATTTTATGTTTAATCATAATTTTTTTTTTTACTGATTGTTATTCTTTTATCCTCAATGTTTTGTGTTGGTTAAAGCTTATACATATATGTTAATTACTTATGTATGTATGTGAGCTGTTCTCTGTGAAGTGATCCAGGTATTTAAACATGGTATTCATTTCTCCGAAAGTTGTTTTATTTGTAGGCCTGAGTATATTAAGAAGTACGCCGAAAAAATTGGAGAAAAAATTATTAATTTTGAAGTTTATTCAATGTTGAATATTTTGGAATGGCGTTAAGTACATTTTTTTTATAACTCTATTTATTAAATACCAGCTGTCTTAACTTAATATCATATTTAGTGTTATTTATTATTGAATTTCAAGCGGTACGAAGCTCGTTACGTATAGTTCAGATTTTAAATCTTTATGGTAAATCAATGGGTATACACTTTCTTAGTCTGCGCGATAAGTTGGTGCTTTTTTTTTATGCAAGACATGAACGAAAAGCACCCAGTGGTGCAATCATTTCTAGATTTTTGCTGATTAGCATAATAAATCCGTTGTTGACTTCCTCTTCAGTCTGTTAAAGGAGATCGGATTGAGAGTTATTTCTGCAATAAAAGGATTTGGATTGGAGTCTTATATTGTGTGGAGTCTTATATTTCTTCAGCTATTGTGGGAAATTTGAGATCCCGATGTATTTGGCCATTTGTGAAATAATAAGGGGCCTTTGTAATCATTCTTAGGGTTTTTGATTGGAATCTTTGAAGTATTTCGATGTTAGAGTTAGCTGCCTTGCTCCAGAGCTCTATGCCATATGTCCTTATGTGTTGGTTTCAAGATGACTGAGTAGAGTAAAAGCTTGCTTTTGAGAGAAACATGAGAATTTCGATTAAGTAGCCATAGACATAGCACAGCGAATAAAGATCCAGCGGCTACGTTGGCTGGGTCATGTCGTCCGAATGAATACAAACTCTCCGGCTCTGAAAGTATTCGATGCGGTACCAGCTGGTGGTAGCAGAGGAAGAGGAAGGCCTCCTCTGCGTTGGAAAGATCAGGTGGAGAAAGACTTGGTGTGCCCAACTGGCGCCGGTTAGCACGAGAAAGAAACTACTGGCGCGCTTTGTTAAACGCGCCAATTAAAGAGAAGACGAACCAGTATAGGTTTCGGAATTTAATTCCAAGTTCTTTGTGTTTGGTGAAAATATGCGCGTTTAACTGGCGCAGTGGTGTGCGTCTTGATGTGGTTCCTCAAATGGAGAGACCTACAGTTTTAAGCTGACCTTGAGATACGCCAGCTAAACTTTCATAGTGTTCAGACAGTTCTTCGTTATGTTGAACAAAGAAGTATCTGTCTTTGAGGCAAAACAGGATAAAAGTATACCTACTTATTAATGAGTGGAGTGAGTTTTATTTTGTAGAGTAAGCCGTCATGCCAAACGCGGTCGAAGGCTTGAAATATGTCGAGAAATGCGGCTGTGCAATATTTCTTCTGCTCAAACGCTTTGTGAACACTTTTTACGAGTCTGTGTTGTTGTCGATGTTGCCGTGAGTCTTTCTAAAGACGAATCGTCGTTGATTTGGGGTTTCAGATTCGGCCTTCGATTATGGGCATTATTTTTTTGTGAAAGAGAATTATTAAATTAGAGACTCGAGGATTCAGATGGATGACAAGCCCGTTATTATATTTATAACTAATGTAGCTAATTTCATCGAGTGCAGCTGGTACTTTTAAATATAGGTGTATTATTTCGTTGCAGGCATGTCATGGTGCATTTGCACATACTCGTACTCATACGTATACTTTGGATTGAAACCTTTGGTACTTTGGATTGAAAGTTGTGAAGGATTTCTATGTTTCGTTTTCGTATTTGAATATAACGGAAAGGTCAATAGAATTCCATTATAAAACTTTCAAGAATTAAATACTGAGCTCAGTCTCGGATATTAATGAGAAAAATGAGAAAATAATCTAATGCGAGTATTTTTCACAAATGACAAAGATATATTTTTCTCGAAAATTTTTAACAAAAAAAAATTTTCTTGAAACTATATATTTTTCCAAAACAAATTATAAGAATGTGACAAGCAACCGAAGATATTTGACTCTAAAAAACTACTTAACAAAAATTTCAATATAGAATAAATCTGAAAATTATAAGATTTTTACCAAAATTCTGTTTATTTCTTATAAAAATTAACCAATTTTCAGAAAACTTTAAGCCTTTTTTCTGAAAAAAAAAATAGTAAAATGACTCTATGGCATTGCCCAGCATTATGCAGAACTCATCTTAGCTGTCTTGGTTTTGCCTTCCCATCCCCGTTGCACCATAATTGCGCAGCAGAAGATCACCAATTTATTAAACTTCGAACAAAAGTGGACCACGAGGCTTACGCTTTCTGGTCTTTGTCAGATAGATGTTGCTCAGCCAAGCTAACACAACTTAAATTTCGTTATACAGGGTCCGGCACTCGAAGTGTAACCAATTAAAAAGACCATAAATTTAGTTTGGAAAATTACTTCTATTCACTTCAAATACACACACACACACTCGCTTGTAAAGTTAACTTTTTAATACATTTTTGCTTTTACTCTATGGCGTCACCGCCCTGTTCGCCTGCTACTCTGTCTACCTTAAAATCAATAAACCCATAAAAAACTATGTTGCCAATAAACGAACTATAAAATTTTTGATTGAATTGCCAATAATGGGTACGATTATAACTCATTCTCAATATTTTAGCAAGCCTTGCCTTTTTTTCATGACGATAAATACTCTATCGCACCTAATGGAAAATTTTCAGTTTTTACACCCCAACCTATAACGGTGTTAAATCAACCGAAAAGATAATTCATGTAGGTGTGGGTCGATGACATTAAAATTTGGCTAATCATTTTTTAATATTTTCTAAAAAAAAACACCTCACAAAGCAGGCAATCAATAGGACTGTGCGGGTAATAAAATGAATCCGAAGTGTTTGAAATCACATAAAAGTGATTTACGATCTGTCAATAAATCACCGCAATGTTTGCACAAAACTACGACAATAAGCGATAATATCAATAATTGACTATGATATTGATTTTTTCTATGACGAGCTCATTCAGGTGATGCTTTCCTGTAGACCTGTTGCCGTAAAAAGTTAAGTGAGTGTAGTGAAAATTGATTTCAGTGCAATTCGTCGGCGCGCCGGTGAAAGACGATATATTTAAATGCATAAAAAGTATGTGAATGCATACATATCGACATTATTTACAGCAGCATTGATTTACTAATTTATTATTTTATGCTATTTTATATTTAATTTTTTTACCCGTTAACTCTCTTTGCCAATAATCTCGCATGACACCAAATATTGAATGTGAAAGCGCTGGTATTGCAAATGGCATAGCTGAGAAGGAAAGTGATTCCCTTTTATTGTATGGGTGTTTTATGCGAATGCTAAAGAAATGGATACCACTTTTTCTGAACTGATAGTCTCTTGGTGAACCGAGAAGTCTTCGCGATCACTTTTTTCTTTTCAAACAACTGTTGAATTTTGAGGAGCTGTGCCTCGATATTTGCGAACTGCCTCCACCCTTTTACACATTTTTTCTCATTTTTAATTTTTTGAGCTGTTTTTTATTTATTACAAGTTTTTGTTTTGGCAAAATTACCAAAAATTACGCAGGAATGAAAAAAAATTTTTCAGAAAAACATGATTCTGTCAAAATAGGAGAATATGTGAAGAAAAACTATTGCGTGATTAGCATTTTTTATTAACATTATATTAATAGTTTTTATATTTTTTCAGTAAATCTGACGCTTCCTGAGACATCAGATCGCATTTGCACAGATTCCACCAGTTCATAATTTCAGATTTTCCTGTGACGAAATGTAGGTATATATGTACGAGGACTATATACTTGTATAAAACTGCGTTAACCAGGTGGCCCAAATATACAGTTTTAGCTAAAAGTATTTGGCACCCCACAAAAATACAAGTAATTTCAAATGTGGCTATCAAAGTGACCGCTGCTTTTTGCAAATGTGTCACTAGTGTGTTTAAACTTTGATTAAAGCGAGAAATTGTATCATATTATGGGAAAACCATGGCACACTTGAGGCGTAAAGTCTAAAAAGTTGAATTATTTAAGGTATACTTAAAATATTTGCGCATTTTAACTCTTTCGAACCGGAAAACAACCAGCGGGAACATTTCGAGTTTAGTGATATATCCAGCTTCAGTACAGGCCCTGCAGGGGCTTCTGAAAAGGAAGTCCAGGGGCTCTAGGGGGGTTGGATATATGTGTCCCATTAGGTGTTTTGAGCGGGACCTTTAAGTCCCATTAGGTCTCTATATCATCATACTAATAAATAAATACCAAATAATAAGTTGGATGTTTCGTATCAACTAAAATAATGTATTTCATTTATTTTGAAAAAAAAAATTAAGTGAAATTATATTTCATTCAGATATTATAGCAATCAACGCTTATGATATGATATAAGGAGCGAAACAATTCTTCCGTAGTGGAACTTCACATTCTTCACATATTGTTTTAGTACGCCTTTCAACATTTTTGAGGCGACAGCCAGCGCATCGTCGCTTTGTGCTTCCTTCTATTGGTAGATGAGTAGCGAGCTTTGCATAAGTCTTTTTCTTTTTGGAAATGTAACCAGACCTTCCACTGCGAATATTGGCGGCCGTCCGGCAATCAGCTCTTCTGCCAAAATTACTATAAAATCAATCAATAGCATCTTTTGGCGACATAGCTCTGACTATAAAATCCATGAATTCACAACGGACATCATAAAAATAAATAAAATAAAAAAATTTCTTCCACCACTTATTGGATTTTTGGTTCAAATCATATAATATAAGCCAGTCATTTGATCTGCTCTATTGACTCCTCCCATAATTTCGTGATAAAACTGTATCATCTTAGGACATGGTGTAGGTTTTATTTTGCCATCCCTCTGCTTTTTTCCTATGATTGTCATTTCATCATCGTGGCAGTTGCTTATGAGGATAACTTCTTTTGTATCTAGCCTTTTCGTGTATATTAGTCCAGAGCTGCTTGTATTACTGAAGCAGATCGTCCGATATGTGAAGAAATGAAGCGGGTTCGTTGAGCTTGAACAGTCTTTCGTGATTGGAAATTTTCATCAGGTATTGACCAAACCGTAACATTTTCAAATGTCTACACATAATTTTTTCACCACTTTCCGTTGATTGCGAATCATCATTTTCAGAAGAAGTATTATTTCCGTTAACTTCGCTAGATTTTTCTGATAAGAAGCTTTCCTCTTCAGAGCGCTCGTAATTATCGTCACTGCCGTCTGAAAAATCGACTTCATCAAGGTCACCAGATTCGTCATACTCCATTAGCTGGGCCAATATATCATCTTCATTTCTTCTTTTTCTCGACATATTTCAAGGTTTTTCTAAATTAAAACAGGTTTATGATTAAATATGTTAAACATTTCGAAAGGTTAGAGAATGTCGACAAGCTCTAAACGGGACATATTTATTCCAATAAATAAACCTAACGGGACACATAGATCCCATAAATAAAAATAATCGAAATAAGCCTTAGAAACTGAAATAATGCTACATTACTTAACTTATTTAATTACGGCGATCCAATTCGAACTAAGTTTTAGTAAAATCTACTATTTTTTACACGTTTCACTGAATAAATCGAATATTCACAAGAAAATAGAAGTTGATTCAAGCACAGTCACGTTTAGAAGCAAACTGAGCGACATCTGTTTACTATTTTAGCATAAAAAACACAGAACCGTTACTTGAACCTCAGTATACCAGACGGGACAGTTTTCAATGAGTTTTAATGGAAAATTTAGACTATAGTTATAAGAAAACTTTTGCTGGGATATACATATGTGTTCCAATTGGTCCGAAAGGGTTAAACTTGGTAGTCAACGTGTGAATAATATTTAGTTTAAAGTAAAAAATCCTCTACAGCACTTGCTGCTTTGTTGGAAAAAATGCAATGTGATTAATGTTTGAAAGAATATTGACTTATTTTTTTATCTGCGTTACTTTCATTTGCATTATTAAAAAAAGTTTAACCAGAATTTCTTATCTGAGTAAAAGCACTTCCTTCACCACCTCCTTTTTCTTTTTGTCGTTTTGACATTAATGGATAATGGACTTAGTACTACACTGGATTCCCTTTTAGTGCGCGCAGAAATTACCAATGAAATTTGCGCATGTATTTCACATCCGGTGCTCTATTTTCCATTTGGTTTCTATGACAAGTTCAATATGATTTTGTGTTTTTCTCTCAGGCGTACACATTTCATACATTTTAATCATTCCTGACATTCCAATTGAGCCATTTTAATTAGCACATGTCGTCATATCTTATCAGAGCAGGGCTCTAACCTGGTTTTGAAATGAAAATGAAGTTCACCTGAAGACATACACAAGTGCACATACGTACCTATGTATGTATGTTATGCATTACAATTGATAAATTTCAAATTACCAGCACGCGAGTGTAGATATGTTTTTCGAAAAGTAGACCGACACAAATGGAAAAGTGTTGGCCGGCATCAGAAAATGTTAAGAATTCTCTTCAAATCGCATGCAAAGGTCAAGTTAAATGCAATTCCTTAAATTATCGCGCTCAGCAATCGAAGTAGTTCAACCTTTATTTGCATGTATACAGTTTAATCTGTGAAAATGTACCTTCAGCTATTGAATTATGTGGTAGTTCTTGTTTTCCGCTGTGAAATTTTGCATATCATCCTTTTTAGCATTTCTTGTATTTTGTAGTTCTTTGTGTTGTACAATTGCGCTATTTCCGGTGCGCGCCACTATGCAAGGACTGAGAGCGAACTGAAGGTGTGTTATTGTACTAAAAATGTTGAGAATAAGAAACACATACAGGTTGGTGCGGAATAGTTTGTAGGCAGAGTAGAGTGCGGTGTAGTAATGGTCATCGCTGCAAGAAAAAACATTTACTAAACTGATTATATAAAAATCATGATTGGCGACTTCAACACCAAAGTGGGCAAGGAAGGAATTTTCATTGTGAAGTCGGAAAATTCATCCTCCATAACGAAACAGAGACTGATCGACTTCGCCGGCGCTCGAAACATGGTAGTCTGCATCACCAAATTCCGGCATAAAAACATACACCAAGCTACGTGGTTGTGTCCTGATCGAAAAAAGCGAAATCTGATCGATCATTAGATGTGCTTACGATCCGAGAAGCGGACTCGGATCATTACCTTATTACCAAAAAACGTACATCTTACAACGCAAAGAATGTTCGATATAGAAAAGCTGCAATCGTGACAGACAGCCAGAAGATTTACTACTCGACACTTACTTTTACCCTCAGAGAGTACTGCCCCACAAACCGATTTCAGCGAGCCCGAAAAAACAGTTGGTATGACGAGGAATGTCATGCTGCCGCACAAAGAAAGGATGCTGCCTATAGAGCCAGCCACAGACTTTCTTCACAATGGGGAGAAAATGCGCAACGTCGTAAAGGGAACAATTTTTGAAAAATCGAAAACATTAACAACAATTTTCAGCCAATTGGAATTTGCATTTTAAATGGGCCATGAAATTGCCCGTGGTATGAAACTGCACTTGAATGAGCTGGGAACTGAAATTGAATGGGCTTTGGAACTGCGTATCTAAATGCTTCTTGGAAATTATGATTAAAGAGTTGTAAATTTTGATGAATATTTGTCGAATTTTTGTAAATCTTCTATAAAGTTTGAAGCTTTAATTTTCACGACATTTGTTGTAGAGTGAATCATATTTTTTATAAAAAATTAATGAAAATTTAATTTAAAAAAAATAAAAGTAGTTAAAACTGGCCAAAATATTGACCATGGGGGTAAATTTAAATATTTATTAATTTATTTATTTAGTTATTAGAAATATGTTTATTAAATATTATGAAAAGCACATTACAAAAGACACTAGTAGCTAAGACTATCGGCCCAAGTCTAAATATTACCTAACCTCATCTAAGCTTGAGCCGACGAGCTTGCTTAGGCAGGCATCTGCTTGCCTGGGATGAGTACGTCGAACATTTGGCCGGGTCGATTTGTGGGGAGGCCAAAAAATCGCCCATTGCTCTGTGAAAATCATATTCTAGGGATCAAAATAAGAAACTTTGCCGAAGGAACCGTACCTCTAAAACGAATTCTGATATCCCCCAATTTGGGTCGAACTTTTTAGTTTCTTTTCTGTAAAGACCAAAAATGGTGATATTTTGAAATCATTGTATGGGGAACCCCCAGGGGAGTTCCAGGGGGTGTGCCACTGGCATGGGTGGATCGGCCGTCCAAAGTTAGTGGGGGTCGGTCATACATTTGGACTCGATTGGAGCACTCTAAATGGGTCAAAGTGGGATTTTTCGTTCGACTCAAACTGGGGGACATCAGAATTCGTTTTAGAGGTATGGTTCCTTCGGCAAAGTTTCTTATTTTGATCCCTAGAATACGATTTTCACAGAGCAATGGGAGATTTTTAAATCGATCCGCCCTATCGAACATATATCCCTCACTCTCAGTTTTGAAGACGATGAAGCTACATGGGGAGCCTCGTCTCTATGAGCTTCGACTTCCCACAGGATTACAAACATAATGCTACGAACTTGAAACACGAAAACAACCCATTTTATTCTATTACTCCCAAGGAAGTAATGTAAAATATTGGTTGGAGTAGTTCCGGAGCATTGTTTCACTCCATATCACGCAGCTAGAATAGGATTGGTCAAGAGCGATGCGTGTAGCTTATGCGAAGAAGAAAGGGCTATGTTAGAACACCTCCTTTGCCACTGCCCTGCTCTGAGCAGAACTCGTTACAACTGCTTAGAGGTCGGTATACTTTTCATCTCTGAAGAATATTGCTGACAAAAGTTTAAACTGTATATTAAATCACGCCAAGACACGTATCACGTACTATGTTTAACACGACTCCAACAACACTGGTAATATAGTATAACACTATGGACCCATGTGGTCTATATGAGATCCGTTCAGATCAGACAGATATATCTCACTTAAACTCATCAAATGTCATTTCAGTTATTATTACGTAGTAGAAGTTTTTGGAAGAAGCTCGGTCTGTGTTACTAATGAAATTCTCTGCTTTTTTAAGCCGACAAATTCAAATAATTTAAAAATTCAAAATCCACTTTTCACGTTTACTAAAAAGTTTGCAATCTACGATTTGGTGCTAGTAAAAACATTTTCCTTAAAATGGCAACTGTATTTGCAACAAGAGTGCGAGCAAGTATACCAGGTGTGTTCAAAAATTATCGCGAATTTTGTGTTTTTTCAAAAATTATTTATTTATTCATTAATATCTATTTTGTCCCTTTCAAACTAATCCTCATGAGATATTATGCAGTTCTGCCAACGTTTTTTCCAATCTTCGAAGCACTTCAAAAACTCATTTTTTTATCTTGTTCAGCTCCTCCTTCGATGCCGTCTTTATCTCGTCAATCGTAGCGTAGCGTCGTCCTTTCATAGGCCTCTTCAGTTTCGGGAACAAGAAAAAGTCACAGGGAGCCAGATCGGGGAATACGGTGGCTGTGGCATCATTAGTGTGTTGTTTTCGGCCAAAAAGTCGCGCACAAGCAGCGATGTGTGAGCAGGGCCGTTATCTTGATGCAAGAACCAATTTTTGTTCTTCCACAATTCCGGGCGTTTCTGGCGGATTGCTTAGCGCAAATTGCGCATAACTTGCAAGTAATATTCCTTATTGACCGTTTTACCCTGTGGCAAGAACTTTTGACACACAATGCCCCTGAAACGAAGAAAACGGTAAGCAAAACTTTTACATTCGACCAAACTTGGCGCGCTTTTTTCGGTCTTGGCTCGTGCGGCAGCTTCCATTGAGATGACTGAGCTTTAGTCATAACCATAAACCCACGATTCGTCACCAGTTATGACCCTCTGAAGCAAATTTAGGTCGGCGCGGACAGGGTCCATCATCTCATTGTCAATGTTCATGCGATGCTGCTTTTAGTCGAAATTGAGCAGTTTTGGTACGAATTGTGCGGCGCCCCGTCTCATGCCCAAATCATTGAAAAAAATGGAATGGCACGAGCCAATCGATAAGACGAGGTCCTCAGCAACTTCTCTAACGGTGATTCGACATTGGCCAATTCTATTTTCTTCACTTCATCAATGTTTTCGTCTGTTGTTGAAGTGCTCGGGCGTCCGGCACACTTTTCGTCGTTCACATCTTCTCGGCCTTCTGAGAACATTTTATACCACCGACAAACGTTGCTTTGGTCCAAAGTAGCTTCTCTGTATGACACAGTCAACATTCGGAATGCATCCGCGCACTTAATTTCGTTTTTAACACAAAATTTAATACAGGTTCTTCGGTCCATCTTTTTGAATAGGTAAAAATCAAAAACGAGTCGAAACACGTGGAAGCAAAGCAGCTGTCAAACTTTAACTGAACATTCAAAATTGCCGAACTCGTCGGCATGGGTGAGGGACATGAGTACCAACATATCGCCACAAAAAAAATCGAAATTCGAATATACATAACCTGCGAAAATTCAAAATTCGCGATACTTTTTGAACACACCTCGTATACCAAATGTAAGTAGGTTTGCTTGTCCACTGTTTCAGTGTCATTGAGCGCATGCCGGCCAAATTGCAACTCACAACATGCCCAGCTCAGCCGTTATTAGAGCGCACCATCTAATTTATGGTGCTCAGTTTTATTCCTTTTTTTCTACATAAGCGGATTGTGAAGTTGGCCTGCAATTTCTTTTGATTTGCTGATGCAACGCCTCTACGCTTTCATTGAACTTTCCCAAATTTACATACACACACGCATATGTAATATATGTCTATATGTAGGCACGTATGCTTTTAATGAGAGGTCTTACTTATTTATTATGCAAATCACGCATGCAAAATTCCGTCTGCGCGTCAAAGCATGAACTGTAGAGCTGGGCAATGCTCAAAATATTGCCAGAGTTTTGATTGCATGCACAAAAGGCAAAGTAAATAAATATTCAATTAATGTAAAAGTAATTAAAATGTTGTAAAAATTACCTGAGCTTTTGTTAGATAATTACCGATATTCAATTTTTTAGTTGTTAAATGCCATGGACGGATGAAAATAAGATTAAAAAAATAAATAAATTTAAAAATTTAAACAAAGTTGTTTGTTGCCAGAAATACGTAAAACTACACGCTAACACTGTCGTCAGCTTTGAGCAAAAATTTGATGCATTGTTTCAGCCAAAAGCAAAAAGCCTCTGTATATTATTGACAAGCGATTGGCCGCACATTTCCTTTTGTTTGCTGAATTTTTGATTTATTTCATTTCTTTTATTAATCGACAATGAAGAAGTGCCTTCATTAATTTTGTTGCTTTAATAATTGTATTTAATTGTTTTACTGACATTCTGCTGCATATTTCTCACTTACTAAATGTTGGTGGTTATTCATTTGTTTTGACTAAACAATTTAAACAGATTCCAGCTGCTGATATTTGAAAGAATTTTAAATTTTCAGTCCACACTTGAGAATTGCCTGCTTACTTTTATGAAGTATTTAAGTATAATTTGATACCAATTATTTAGATTGCATATCTGATAAGTTAATTGCGTATAATTTACGTACACATTTCATATGTCTGATTTGTTGCCTAGTGGCGTAAAAGATAATGGAGAGATACTTATGGGCGCCTATTTTGGCAAAATCACGTTTTGAAGCTAATCATAAGGCATTCATAGGTTACCTCATACCTAATCAAAAGATATGCATGCCTCAGCTTATCTTTTATTCAGAAAATATTAATACTTATAAGATAAAAAGTTCAATAAACCGGAAGTTACTGTTTTTTCTAATTAAAAATATTATAAAATTCAAGTCAGCCAAATAGTACGCATACGGTTTAGCTGTGAGCAAGCAAACAGTGGTGGTGATAGTAGACAGCCTCTATTCCAAAATAAACTGAATATTTTAAAAATAATTAATCAGTACTCTGCCATAAATAATTATAGCTTAAGAACTTATCCGCAAGTTTTGACAATTTATTTGGTTTTCATATTATTTTAAAAATATTTCAGAATTTTTAGAAAAATTTTAAATATGCTGTGGTTCATATAGTTAGAATTTTCAAAAAATCGATTTTTGTTTTATTTTATTTTCTTAATGTACATATATTTAGGAATTCACATACAAAATTTAATACCGTTCCGGTGATTATTTTCGAAGTTACACGTGCTTGAAAGTACAAGGAAAGCTTTAAACGCGTTTTTCTCTAAACTGTATTTTCGAAGTCGGTGGACACGATTTCTCAAAAACGTCCCAACCGAACGTCTTGAAATTTAAACACACTCTTTTTTAAATATATTCTCCAGGTATTAACCGAAGGAATAAGAATTCTGATGATTTTTTATATTTTTTAAGGCAATTTTTGTAGATAACTCGATTTTTTCTCCTATAGCCGCCATTTTACAAAAATTAAAATTTTGACTATACCTTCTATTAATACCTAGCTTATTCTATCCACAAGAAGAGTCTAATTGGTTTTTCGATTTCAGATAATCCAAACCGGAGATACTTTGTCCAACGCTGAACGCTTTTTTTGGAGGACGCTTGGGAGATCATCTGCAGGAGCCGGTCACTTCAATATTTTCACTAACTTTACATGCTATAATTAACTTTCAAGTAGACACTTTTTGAATAATAAAATCGTTCTTTGTAAAAAATTCTCAAAAAACCCGATTTTTCAGCCTTACACAGCCTCAATAAATTGTGATTCTAGCCCATTCAAGTTCAGTTTCATGCTATGAGCTATGGTTTCATGGCCCACTCAAAATGCAAGTTCCAATTGGCTCAAAATTCTGGTTGATTTTTGAAAATAATTTACTCTTACGGCGTTGCGCATTTTCTCCACATAGAAAAAAAGTCGAGCATTTGTAAGAAAAAAAATTATAAAAAATCAACGAGATTTATTAGCAACCTAAAACTTGCACTTTATTATACTAAACATTTAATAAGCTACAAAACTGTATACAGTAAGCTGTTTCAGTAAGCTCAAAACTCTTGTTGATTTTTGGCAACGATGTTGGTTGTTTTCGTCTATATAAAAAAATGTCGGGTACTGACTTACAGCAAAACAAATTAATCACCCCATCGGAAGATTTAACAATTTTTGCAAATAGTGTCCTACATCAATCATATTTGACATTCATTAAAAATCATCTTTGTTTGGATTTAGCAAAAAAGTCATTTAGAAACAAAACTGTGTGATTAATTTTGCGCCACTTTATACTACCTACCCGAAATTTTTCTAAAGATTTCGCTAAGAACGTTCCTTGAACTTTTAATTTTTCTTATATTATTATACTATTGGTAATCTTTATAATTGAATTAATTGACTCAAATTTTTTTAAAATATTGTGGAACTTTCTTCATGCATAAAAAATGTCGTGTATTTACTTTTATAAGCTTCTAAATAATATTACAAAGATGACTAAGTAACCAAATTTTTTATTTTTGCATCCGAATTTTATATTTATTTCAAGTACCATTGGAATACTCATGACCACAAGTAAACTAATAATAAAAAACCACATTATCCAAGAGGCCAATAGGTCGTGGAGAAATGAAGATACTTGTCTAACAACTAGGCTACTATGGCCGCAAATAAACAAGAAAAGAACAAAGGAATCGCTTAGTCTCTCAAGCGATGATATCTCGAAGATCGTGGCTGGTTTAACCGGTCGTTGGCTATTTGGCAGCCATTCCTCGAGACTAGGAGTTTTTTCCCATGAATATTCCAGAAGTTGCAGAGATGAAGAAGAGGAAAAAACAGTTGTCCAGTCCTAGCTAAAATCAGAGCAGGTTGTATAGGTAAATACTTTTTTAATTCTCTTACAGAGCTGTTTGACGTGGGGTTGGGATCAATTCTACGTTTAATAAGAGCCACAAAATGGTTCCACGAAGGAAGATAAATGAGGTTCCCGTGTAGCACAGTGGTATCACAATGGGCCTGTTAGGTCTAAGTGAGTTGGTCGTGCAGATCGACTACCACCATAACCTAAGCTAACCATAAGACATACGATTTAAAAAAAAAGTTGGGTTTTTTTGTAAAGAGGGTGTGAGAACCGATATATGTTATACATATGTATATATGTATACATTAGAGTCACATGGTTGGCTTTCTCGCCAGTGTCTGGCATAAAATCTTTTTAATTAAATTGATTAGCTTCACTAATTGGTTACGATTTAAGGCACATTTAACTGTAAGATATGACTTGCACGGGGCAGACTAATAGTATCAACGACTATGAGAATATGTTTTGTTTATTCATAAACTTTTTCCTCTAAACAAAAAAATTATGTAAGAAAAAAGTATAGAAAGAATCCGATCCCCTACCATCCAATAGTGCTCCGTGCATGCTAATAAATATGCGGTTTCTTTCCAATAGACGTACACTTCTTCAGCATTCGATGTTCGTTTTTGATAATATTTGTATTGTAGTTCTGTGGATTGTCTCGGAGTTTTTGAACAAATTGGCTTCAATGTTCCTCATAAAACTTTACTTTTAATATTCATTTAACGTCAAAACAGTCAAATCAAACTGCTATAATTTTGTCTTGCGGGTCCTTACTGAGTTAAATGTATCTACAGACTACTCGAGCTAGATTTTGCTACGACAAGATTTCTTTTGCAGTCCAGAATTGGGTTCCACTATTCATAATAGCTTTCTTTTGCTCGAGCAGGTAAGAATTAATTTTATGTAAATATACAAATGTGTCTCGTCTGTAAGATTCTTGTAATCATAGACTTAAATAAATAAAACGAAGTGAAATGTAAGCAATCCTCTGGTGGCATACTTTTCGGGTCGGTCTGAACGAGGCCAGCCACATCCGCCAGCAACTAACGAATATGCATAGAAAGGATTTTATGCCAAGTGATCGCCGTATTTTGGACATTGTGGAAAATTTTTGATGAAAATTTAATTATTTGTAGTTGAAGTAAGAAGAAAACTAAAAAAAAAATTGAAGAAAATTAGCCATTTAAGATTTATTCAATATAAATGTTTTTTAAACTGAAAAATCTTCAGTTCGTTTATGAAACTTAAATTTTTTCTCTTAATACTTTTACGATAAAATATACTTTTAAACACATTTTTTTGGGAAAGAATTTAATTTTTTGTTCAAAACTTTGCCAAAATATTTCTTTCTGAGATTAAAAACATTCCTACCCTCAGAGCTGAGTCTACGCTCATTAATCTCTGAAAGTTGCATAGTGGAGCTCCCATAACTTTTCGAATCTTATTCAAATACGAGCAGCGAACTTGTGAAAAATCAGTGCATAATACTGCTCAGTGAAGCGCTCACAGCGTGCTACTATGTATGGGCGTTTGCAAATTGTTCGAGACATGGCTACGCAATTGAGGAAGCAGATAACGGGACGTTTGAAAATTAAAGAAAAATTAAAGAAAAAATATAGTCTTTCTCCAAAAATTTTCGTAAAAATTTCTTAAAAAATTATTTAAGAAAAAAAAATTTTATAAATTTTAGTTTTTAATAAAGATATATAAATTTTTCCTTAAAAAATTTTTAATGAAAAAAGAACAGCAAAAATATAGTTTTTCTCAAAAATTTTTGAAAAAATATTTTTTTTAATTTTAGTTTTTAATAAAAATATATACCTAACTTTTTTTTTTTTTAATTTTAGTTTTTAATAAAAATATATAAATTTTTCCTTAAAAAGTGTTTAAGCATTACAGAAAAAATATAGTTTTTAATAAAAATATATAAATTTTTCCTTACAATTTTTTTAACCATTAAAGAAAGAAATAGAGAAAATTAAGTTTTTCTCAAAAATTTTTGAAATTTTTTTTTTAATATTAGTTTTTAATAAAAATACATAAATTTTTCCTTAAAATTTTTTTAAACATGAAATAAAAAAAATTTAAAAAGATATAGTTTTTCTTAAAAATTCTGTTAAAAATTTCTTAAAAAATGATTTGAACAAAAATAAAAATGATTTTAACAAAAATATAATTTTTTCTTTTTAATTTTAGTTTTTAATAAAAATATATAAATTATTCCTTTAAAGTTTTTTCAACATTAAATAAAAAATGGAAAAAATTAAGTTTTTTTTTAAATTTTTTAAATTTTTTTTTTTTTAAATTTAAGTTTTTAATAAAAATATATAAATTTTTCATTAAAAAATTTTTGAACATTAAAGAAAAAAAATAGAAAAAATTTAGTTTTTCTCAAAAATTCTCGTAAAAATTTCTTAAAAAATTATTTAAGAAAATTTTTTTTTTTTAATTTTAGTTTTTAATAAAAATATATAAATTTTACCTAAAAAATTTAAATTTTTAATAGAAATCTATATATATTTCCAATTTTTTTTCCAAGAAGTATATTTTATTCTAAAAAATTAAAAAAAATATAAACAAATGTTAAAAGAACCGAAGTTATTTGACTTTAAAAAATCCATAACAGGATTCCTAACATTGCATAAATCTGAGGTTTATTAAATTTTGTTTGAAATGTTTCAATAATTTATTTTTTTTCTAAAATTTTCTGAAACATTTTAGCTGTTAAGAAATTATATATATTTTTCCAAAAAAAAGTATTAATTTAATTTTATATAAAATTATAAATTTTGCAAAAAGTTTTTTCGAGAAGTGAAGTTTATCCTAAAAAATTATAAAAAAAAATTAATAGGACCGAAGTTATTTGGCTTGAAAAAATCCATAACATCATTTCTAACATTGAATAAATCTGAAATATGTTAAATTTTTTTTTTAAATTTAAGAAAAAAAAATTAAATTTTTTTTTCAAAATTTAAGAAAGAAAAAATTAAATATTGAATTAAATTTCTTAAACAATTATTTAAAAAAAATTCTCTAAAATATTAATTTTTAACAAAAAATTATATAAAATATAAATTATACATATATTAAGTTTTAACAAAAAATTATATTTTTTTGCAAACTTTTTTTTAAGTTTTTCTCTAAAATATTAATTTTTAACAAAAAATTATATAAAATATAAATTATATATTAAGTTTTAACAAAAAATTATATTTTGTTGCAAACTTTGTTTTTTTTTAATTTTTTTTTATCCTAAAAAATTGTAAAAATATTTAAAAGGACGGAAGATATTTGACTTTAAACAATCCATACCACCATTTCTAAATTTAAATAAGCCTGAAATTTATTAAACTTTCTTTAAAGCTTGTTCATTTGTCTTCTTATTATACTCAGTTCCATAAATAAATCAATTTTCAAAAAAATTGGCGACAAGGTCTGAAATACTTAGCTCACTTGAGAGGGATCTTTCATAGATATAGGAACGCGACATGTAAAGAAGCCAACATTTTCTATGAGAAGCTGCACAAAAACTGCATCGAAGTCGCTCGGTTGTCAAGGGCAAGTTACACTTTTTTTTATTAACATATACTGATTCACTTCAAAATTCCTCCGTAGAGACAAATGGTATTTGGCCATTTAGTAAAAGATTACACAGGCCAACAAAATCTCGCTTTTTTACAGCTTTTAAAACGGCTATGGGTGTTTCTTGAAGGTTTTTTTATGCTGACAACGAATATGACCTTGAAAATGCTCCAGCACGTCAGGATTTTTGGCAATTTGAGGTTAAAAAGTCAAAAAATGCAGATTTTGGCCATTTTTTTGGGCAAGGTAAAGTTTTTTTTTAATTTTCCACAACGGCATCGCAAAGTACTAGTCTTCAGCTTTAAAATCCATTTTTTTAAATATTTTTACGATTAATATAAAAAAAGTTATTCTATTTTGAATTGGAGACTTTTAGATATGCAAATTCAACCTTTCTAACTCTCTAACGCCCCTGTAAAGGGCGAATTCAAAATAGTATAACTTTTTTTATATTAATCGCAAAAACATTTTTAAAAATGGATTTTAAAGCTGAAGACTAGTACTTTGCGATGCCATTGTGGAAAATTAAAAAAAAAACCTTACCTTGCCCAAAAAAAAATTTAAAAAATGGCCAAAATCTGCATTTTTTGACTTTTTAACCTCAAATTGCTAAAAATCCTGACGTGCTGGAGCATTTTCAAGGTCATATTCGTTTTCAGCATAAAAAAACCTTAAAACCTTAGTTAAAATTATCGAAAAAGTTTTTTGGTTGTTGGCCTGTGTTATTTTTGTTTATAAATTTATTAAAATTGTTACTATTATTGTTTAATTTTTTTAGCCACATTTTTAAAACACAAATTGAAAATAATAGTTTACCTAAAAAGGTAGAAGTATGCACACTTCAGGCTAAAGCTCTTAGTACAATTGAAAATCTGCATGTCAATTATCGTGTGGCGAAATATTAACCAGGACTTGCGGTAAAAAATGAAAATTAATGAGCAACGTCCCATAATTAAAAATCTAAACAGATCCTCTCAATAGCCCGCAATTCAATTTGAGTGCGCAGCTATCAGCCACAAAGCTGAACCAAGCTTTCGAGTTGTGCGGCTTAGATCAACGCATTATTTGCTTCTCAGTTTGCTTCACGGTTTGCCTGTTCTGCATAGCCAATGAAACCAAAATTTTTCTATACCTGCAGCTATTTTAAGTTGAAATACATTAGAAATGTGCGCTTTTTCTTTTTTGTTTTACCAGACTGAGTCACAGAAGGTCTGGGCAGATACGCCCAGTTTATTATGCATATAATAATATTTTTTTTAGCTTTTCCTTTACACACCCTCTTAGTGATATTTGTATGACATTACACACTTAATCATTAAATGTAGCTATTTGCGATAACTGTATTCACGCAATACTCCCTCCATCTAAAAATTACCTTTGTGCAATACATTACGAGTATTACTATTATTTATAGCAACACCATTAAGATGGTAGAAATTTCATACCGGCATTCCCGGCATTCCGCACATAAATTAATTTTCTCTTCAAATTTTATACACAAACTTTTCTTAAGGGAAAACAAAACAAAACCTATTGCGTGCAAAAGGTACATAAAAAAGGAGACTACACGCCTCGATAAATTGAGTGGATGAGAATAAGAGTCAGGGCAAATTTAGTTCTATTAAAAAATAATATTCAAAATTATTTGAATTAAAGCAGCAGCCTTTAAAACGCGGGTCAGTGTATTGAATTCATTGGAGAAAAGAGATTTCAATAAAAATTGTCAAACAGTGAATTTTATGAATTCAAAGAATAAAATCTATTACAAAATAAAAAGTTATCTATGAAAAAAAAATACGCATTCGTGGCATGGCGTTGAGTTATCCCGATGTCATCTTGCCCTTTTGTGAGGAACATTCGAGCCAAAGAAGCAGCTTTTCATGCAAAATGCAAGACAAATTTTAATTTGTTCCCACGACAGTCGGTTCTACGTTACATGAACGACGCGGATTTATATCCGGCCAAGGACTGCCACTTCAGCATGTATATGTATGGGGAATGCTTATGCTGCTACAACAATAACAATAGCGAATTTTAATTTAGAAAAAAATAATCATACAGAGGAAAAAAGTCGCCTGGGACAATTCTTGCAGAAATTTGCTGGTTGGGTAAGCATTTGCTCGAAGATGCGAATGATCAAGAATTTGAAGAACTAGCAATGGAACCAAGAGTGAATTTCATGTGTGATTGAGGTGCTAGTGACAAAACTGTTTGTGATCAGATGAGAATGACATTGAACTATAATTTCCGCAAATAATAGAGTGTGTTTCACAACTATAGCACAAGCGCCAATTGACAAGTTTTGAAAATTAATTTGTTTTTTATTTAATTTAAATAACTTTTTTTCTGAAAATGTATTTAATTTAAAAAGAATTTATTTAAAATTTATTTAAATTAAAAAAAGCATTAGTATGCACGATTATAGCCTAATTTTCGATATCGTGTAAGATCAGAGGAAGATTTTATACCTGACATTTTTCGCATCAAATCTCTGGAGAATCTACAAAAATTAAAACTCTTGTGAGAATGACGTCATTTACATATTCTGAGCAAGAAGCGTTAATAAAACGAGTCTAAAGATAAAGTTTTGTGCGCTGTACTAGTTTGGTGATGCCTTCCGAGTAATAACATTTGTTCAAGTCACGAAAAGGGCCCTTCGTTTCTGCAATAACCTCCTCGTTTGAATAAATTTTTTTCCCGCCAGCCAATTCTTCAAATTTGGGAAGAAATAGTAGTTCAAAGGGGCCGAGTGAGCCAAGTCTGGAGAATAAAGTGAATGTGAAACGAGTTGCAAACCTATTTCTATTAATTTTACGACCACAATTGCTGAGGCATGAGCTGGTGCGTTGCCGTGGTGGAAAAGGAAAATCATTTGACTTCCTCGATTGAAACGAATGCAAACATAAAAAAATAAGCCGCTCTGGCTGAAACTTGGTGTGCAATCTTCCAACATATTTTTTTCCTTGTTCACTCCTCTCGGGAGCATAGGGCTTCGACAAGATTTGTCTGCGTTGGTTTCGTGAATCTATTTGATTTCTGTCAGGGTTGGTGATTAGCCTGCCACTATCACTCCTAAGTAGTGGAAATGCCCACCTGTCATTGCTTAGGAACAACGCCTTCTTACTGCTTGGAGCGCCATCTGTGTGTCACATTTTTCTACCAGAAGGATTACCCGCAAATGATTGAAGACTTCGCTAAAGTGGTGTATCTGCGCTCTTACCGCGACTGCCCGCTTCCTGTTGCTGGTTCCACTGATGCAATGTATAACTGTGTGTTTTTCTTTATTTTTTTGCTTGTTTTAGCAGCCACAATGCAAGTAATGCGCTAACTATTGTGCGGGAGTAAGGCTAGCAAGGATAAATTTTTGGGTTTGAGGAATGATTTTTTTTGTTTGTAGAAACAGGGAAAGTAGGTAAATTTGGAAAAGTGCGAGAACCGATCTTTACGTGGGATTGGAACCCAAGATATATTACTAACTATACACAACCTCGATACGCCCTAGTAGTGTTTTCTATCTGTCTTTGCATGAACTTTTCAAACGACCCTCATAAATGGCATTTATTTTACCTGTAAATTATTTAAAACTTACTTAAGCAGGGCTGATAAATTAATTTTTTCCCCATAGTAATTATAATTATAATAAAAAACAATAAAACATTATAATTTTAACATTCATAAAAGTATAGGTTTTTGCTAGAATATATGACGAGGAATAGGATGGTTAATTAGGTCAAATTAAGGAAATTAAATTTTTTCTCCAATAGAAGTGGAGTTAAAATATAAATTTTGAGTGTCTCATCATGAAATTAACAAAATTCTGGCCCCTTTTATATTTTAAACTATGAACAAAAAATTTAACAAAAGTCGATGCTGCGGTTTATAAGTGTATGCCCCAAATAAGGAAATTCTTTTAAAAAAATACATATAAGATTCAAAGAAAATTAAGCAAAGTTCTCAAAACTTCAAACAAATATTTAGTTTAAGTGGCGGCAGGCAAAATAGATTAACGAAACCAACGCAAGACTGAGTTTGTCGAGGCCCTATGCTCCCGAGTGGAATGAAGTAGGAAAGAAAAAATTAGTTTGAATTATGTAAAGCGACCCAATAAAGTTAAAATTTTGCATAACTAGTTATTCGCGCTCAGGTGAGTCTCACATATGTTTTCAGAATTTTTATAATTGGAAAATATGATGATCAATTGAGTATTAGTTCCAAATCCCCTCATATCGCGGCAAATCGTTTCAGTTAAATAATTTGATAAATAAAAAAAAAACAAACTTTATATTTTGGTTGGCCCAATTCTTATATTTATTTATATTTTATTAAAATATTGCTTTGATATTCTTTTCCACCTCGAACCCTTCTGCTAAGCCGTATTTTCATATTTTCATATTTTCATACCTTCATATTCTCATATTTTTATGTATTATATATGTGAGAGTTAGTACGGCATTTCCACTTTAAATGGCCATTTCCGGCTATTACGCACATTTTCGTGCCAGAAAGCCATGTGTCATAGTGTGAAGGTGTGAAAGCGTGCGGCTACTGCCATGTCAGAAGGAGGCACTAGTACGTACTGATATTCACACAGATATATGTATGTAAGTGTAAATTTATGAACATTTATATACTTGCATTTAGTACACACCCTTTCCTTTTACCACCTCCACCACTAACTCGGATAGGGGTTAAGTGAATAAATGAACCAAGTTGATATATCTGAACGCATTTCATAATCTAGCACAGGCGCTTGTAATTGAGGTGTGAAAGCACATTGGTCGGCGGCATACAATTTTAGTATAATTCTATATTGGAAAGAAAATAGTATTTATATGACACATATGTACCTATACGCCCAGTCAGCACATTAGAGTGAACCAGCGGTTTTGTGGAATAGTTTTTAGTTTTCACGCAAAATAACAAAAAAACAATAAGAACATTTTTTGTTTTCTCACAAAATAAATAAAAAAATAAAAATATTAGAATTTTCGTGTTAATATATTAAGTTAAAGTTAAAAGTATTACTATGTAGGGTCAATCGGCGACCATAAGTGGCCAACACAGTAAGCCAGAAACGACACGTAATAATTTATGAACAAATAATTTAGTAAATGACTGGTTTTAGCGAAATTTCGACTTCATAATGATTAAGATCTAGTAAAAACGCTTTGACTTGCTGGAGAAATTCTCGTGGGTTTCTTGTGGTGCGTATATTAGAGGAATACTGTGTTAAAGAACTTATATGATACAATAGTATAGAAGTTAGATTTCTTTTCAGGTAGTATTTAATAGAACAATGGCTTTGTATTTAAACAGATCTGATGAAAAATATTTTTAAAACCTTGTTAAAACATAAATGTCTGTATGTAAACCCTTAAAAGTAATAAATGTCTCCGAGGAAGAATTGTAAGATTTCTTAAAAATTCAATGGAATGCTCTGGGAATGCCCTGAATGAATACCCATGCCCTCTCGGCAATGGAATTGCTTTGAATATTGTCCTAATTAGCTTCTTTTGTAATCTTAAAAGCGGTGCTAATTTGGAGGCACCTTCCCTACAGCTAATACCGATTTGCAGTTTGGAATGAAAAAAAGTGTAGTTCACCATTTGAAACATGAAAGCATAGAGGAGTATTTCCGAAGAAGATAAAAGTAGCCAAGAATTGAAAGAAATTAATATTTTAGAGACAGAATGTGCTCGGACTAGCTGAAATCGCTGTCAATCACAATACCAAGGTACCCAGGGTTACTCACTACCTCCATTTTAAAACAATTTGTACAACATTTTTGGTAGTGATTGTAAGTAACCTTAGAGATGATGAAAGTACAATTATGTCTGTGTGAGATAGTGTCTTCTACAATCCGAAGAAATGAAAGAATTTTAACATTCCAACGTGCCACTCAATTAAAATTCACCAGAAAGGAGAGCTTACAGGCCATCTACACCAAAATACTTAGTAGTAGAACTTTTGTTAATTCACTAGCAGGCGCTTATTTGCTGCGTATGCTTCTAAGCTAAATCTAACTCTTAACGATGCTTGTCTCCGCGAAGGCAGACACCTTGCCGTGGTGCGGAGGCTTGGTCGAATCACTAATTAGACCTTACCAATGGATGATGGTGTGGTCGCTTGAATACATTCCAGTATTGTGCAAATGCACTTCATTCCCTTGGCTCGGACTGCTTTTTGAACGATGACCAGGCTCTGCTTTGGGTTGTAACAAGGTGTTATACAACCCGTGCCGAGGTTGAGCCAGACCAAAAATATCCCAGTCGCGAACGGAGCGCTCCGGATACCTGGCGACCTCCGGTTCAATCTAGCCTCACTTGTGCACACGGACCTCTAAACAGGCGGATCTCTCTTGTCCGACACTCGTAGGGCCAGAAATGAATTTATATCAGAAAAACGTTACTTACAAGGAGGTCGGTCCTCCCAAAAACCCAACAAAGATGACTTTGAAGGCAGTGGTCAGACCGCCGCTATTAGGAGCTAGAGTGGGCCTAAGCCAATGGGCTGGTCCCAGTACGAGTACTGCAGGAGGCAGCGGGGGGCGTGGAGGCTTGGGTGAACTGGCCTCCAATCGGTCGATAGCAGGAGCTGCGAGGTCAACTCTGCTTAGGACAAATAATCCCCATCTCACCTCAACCTCTTATAGAGGGCGGGGGTCGGCACCTGTTTCTAGGTTTAACCGGCAGGCTACCATAGAAGGGCCTAGTACCTCTAGGCAGTTTACAAGCATAGAACCCCCGCGTTCTAAATATGTCCGTCCCTCCAAGCAAAACTATTATGAGAAGAAGGCGGCCAACAGGGTCTTATTTAGACTTGGGGGAGTTGGGGGAGAGGTAGTAATAGACCAGCTAACCGAAGACCAGGCTAAATCGCTAGAGTGGGCAAAGGGAGTAATATCCGACTTGGGAAAACCGGCGGGTGCAACTCCTAAAAGGCAACGTTCTGCAGAGCAGACAGTAGAAAGGGTCGCCAAAAGGCAGAAGATGGAAAGTTGTCCTAGATATATGTATATATATATACGTATATTCTTGTATATATGTATCTAGAATTGGCACCTTACCATTTTTGGGGGTTAGGCGTCCTATTTGTGGCATGCAGAAATACACTCAGAGGTTTGCCAATGCCTGCGAGGGGCGACCGCTATTAGAAAAAACTTTTTCCTCATTTCGGTATTTCATGGAGTTTCGAACCTACGTTTCTCCGAATTCCGAATGGTAGTCATGTATGTTATATCATAATGTTCAAAGCTTAACCGTTCCTCGATACTCGATTTTTAACATATTTAAAAACAAAAAATCGATTTGCTTAAAAGTCAACTTTCCAGGTGTCCGATTTTTTTTTCCTGTTTCTAGTTAATTGATACCAACACTGAGAGCTGGCTGTTTGATAAAGTTTTAAATTTACGATTCAAATTTTTGGCTCACAAAGTATTTCCTACTTCACATCATTAAAACCAAAATTTTTTGTGTGGAAGCTTTTCTGCAAATTATTTTTGAAAACTTATTATCCTCAAATAATAAATACGAAGTGGGAAAAATTTTAAAATTTCTATTTTTTTAAACATCGCGAGTCAAAAAAGAAACAAATTCCACAAAAATACCTGCACTTTGCAAAAAATATTCACCAGCTTCACAAACTTTTACTCATTATTACCTCATCCTGAAAATTCTTCTTAGATATATTTTTTAACTCGGAAGTTAATTAAGTACACAAAGCGTCCTGTAATTGCAAAAGTTGTATCTCTAGAAGATTCACATACACAAAAATCAGAAGCATAGATTTTGAAAATATCGAAATACTCAAAAAGTATAGCAACCCTAATAGGCTTTAAGTTTTTACAGCGAGGGACAAGGTAAATGTTAGCAGCATAACAATGTTACCCACATACATACATGCGAGTACACGCTTGACTGCTGACCAACTATTCAACGTTGCATGGGTGCAGTACTTTCGAAGGACCTTTGTTAAATGCTCATATTTCATTTTACTAAAAAGTATTCTAAAGTTACTATCTTCCACTTGCTTGCTTGTACTTATATAAGGCGGTATACGAAGGTCATTTGGGCCATTTCACAGGACTATGACCAAAAAATAATTTTTTGTGCATTTTTGGTTTTAGTTGATTTGAACTTGCAGCTGTAGCGCGGAACTTTAGTGGCGTGCCACAAAAGGACACGTGACCCACTTTGAAAAGGAAACGATTAGCATATTTTTGTGCTACTGTTAGTGCTAGGCTAGTTTTTGTGAGTTTTTGTTGGGAAGCTTTTATTGAAAAGGAAGTGTATTTTAAATTTTGCACTCATTCATGATCTATTTTTTAGAATTAAAAATTTTAAACTTCCTGCCTGAAAATAATTCAAGTGATACTTGCAGTAATAATAAAAATAAAAATAAAACACTTTACTGCTTTGATTTATGAAATTTGCATGGTCTCTTCCAGCTCTTTCACTGCTTGTATTGGACGATGGCCTATTGGAGTTTCGAGGCCTATAGTTTGGTGACGGCTAGTAAAAGTCAGAAGAGTTAGGTGTAATATTGTTGAATTGAAATGAGTGGCTGCCGGCCGACCTTTTGTTATGTTTATTATCAAAATTCTTTATTTATATGAATAATAAAAAATTCAATACGTCTACTTGAGAAGTGCCAGGCTGGCACTTCAACCATTTTACCTAAATAAGAAGATTTTAGACAATTTATGAAAATCTACGTAGTATTTCGAAAAGTTTGACAAGTGCTCAAAAGTTGTTGTATTAAAAGAGAATTAAAAGACCGAGCCCTCATATCAAAGCGCATTTATTAAAGGTGTTGGCAATAGACCAGCAACAATGTTTTGTACGTTTGATTGTCACGGCAAAGTATTTGGAAAGTAGAAAACAAAAAATTATTTCGCCTTGTTTTATTCTGAGCTGACAGCCACATGGACACGGCGAAAGAAAGAAAATAAAAACAACTCAGCTGATTTACCAACATCACCTTTAGTAGATTCGCTTTGTTTTATATGAAGAACTAGGTTAGGTTATGTTGATATGATTGCCCAAGGAATGAGCACACTTGACGAGGAAAAACGGTTTCGTACTTTGTGTTACCATTATGAATGAGGTGAGGTGAGTGAGGAAGCCCGATGGGATGCGGGGGCGAGGGCGGGGATAGGTGGTGCTGGGATCGTTAGGAGGCTGGGTTTAGATTGCGTGGACTACGAACTATGATTGTGCTGCGTTTGCGTCAACCGCTTTGTGCTGCTGATGAAATGCATTATATTTTTAATGTCAACATCAGCTATATCAGCAGGAGCAGCAAAAAAGTAAGGGCCAAGATGCCCGGATCTTAGCCCCGCCACAGCAGGGCAGCTAAGGAGAAGGTGCTGAGATGATTCCACCTCATCCTCCATACATCCAGCGCAAAAAGGACTCGAGGTGATTCCAAGTCTCACAGCATGCATTCCTCGCGCATTGTGTCCTGTGAGAGAACCCACTAGATTAGAGAGCTGATACTTTGTCAGCCTCAGAAGCTCGCCCGAGCGCCTCCGGTCCACACGTGACCAGAAGGATTTCGCGACCTTACACGTTTGTGTACTTGGCCAGCGCTCGCTGAGTTGGCGCGATGCCCATCTTTCCAGAAGGAGACCGCAGGTAGTCAGGGGGATCCCCATTCTCTCCCCTCGCGGGGAAATTACCTCACATGTCCCTTGTCTTGCCAGCTCATCCGCCTCACATTTTCCCGCAATGTCGCTGTAACCAGGAACCCATATGAGGCTGATGTCAAAGAACTCGGACGCAGTCGAAAGTGAGGTCAGGCATTCCTTGACCAATTCCGAATGCACCGTCATAGACCCGCGGGCTCTTATTGCCGCTTGGCTGTCGGAGCAAATATTTACTTTCTTCACTGTTAATACGCATTTGAGCATCCAATCAGCTGCTTCCTTGATTGCGGCTACCTCTGCCTGGAACACACTGTAGTGGTCCGGTAACCTGAATTTGAGTCTGATGGGAAACTCCTCGCAAAAGACTCCTCCGCCAACCTTTCCTTCCAACTTCGATTACGGATGGAAAAAGTTCACCAGACCCTGCCCCCAAGTGTAGCCCCCCGTACACTCTTCCCTTGATGGAATATGAGTGGAGAAGGTTCCAGTTGGTCTTAGAGAGGGTATACACTGATACGTTGACAGGGGGATGACCTCGAAGTTTCTAAGGATGCTTGAGTGCCCATAAGTGGGTTGAGCTTATAGCCCGAGCCCCTCAGTCTGATTGCGGTACGTGTAGCGGCAATTCTGCCTGTGATGTCACATTAAATAAAAATTAAAATATTGAGGAAAATTAAAACGCCTTTTAGTTAAGAATTAGTGCTCTCATAACATTGCGGGAAGCCTTAAAATTTGCCATTTAAAGAATTATTCGATTATTTTGTCATTTTATCGACATTTTCTTTAACATCAAAATGGTCCAAATTTCCGATGACGCTGAGGCATAATTGAGGTTCTATGCCGTTAATGTGCCGAATTATCTCGTCCTTTCGCTCTTGAATTGTTGCTGGCTTATCGACGTACACCTTTTCTTTCAAATAACCCCAAAGAAATAAGTCCAACGGTGTCGTTAACGTTTAGCTGAGGTTCACATTCAACATCGGCCCTTGAAATTTAACCACCCTTTATATATGTGAGCGAAATGAAAGGTGAGTGAGAGATGCAGTAAGATTTCAATTAAACATTTTAGCTCCTAAGCTTCCACTTGGAAGGGTCGGCACTCAAGTGCTTGAATTATTCCATTTACATAACAGTTCTATCTATTTAGCTTGAGCAGATATTTAGATGGATATTTTGATGAAAAAGTCATCAATCAGCTTCCAACTAAATGGAACATTTTTACCCCTGATGCAGGTAACCTCTCCATGGAGAGTTGTTAGAGGGTTAAAGTGACTGATGGAAAGATCACCTGAAGGCGCTAAATGGCTCTGAATCGTTGCTGCCAAATGCATGAGTTACTTATGAAGAAGTATGTAAAGTGGCCCAATAGCTAAGTTTCTAGTTTCTTTTACAAAATTTATTAAACGCCCGCAAAGGATTCATTTCTTAAAAGAACGACTATATTCAACATCTAAAGTCCAAGGTAGCAATGCAATCGAGGCAAATGGAGTACTAAATTAAGTTAGACACGTAATAATTTAGCCTACTGTCATTGAGCATAGAGTGCCCTGCCTTACGAAGGACAATCGCTGTGGTGGAAAGGACATTCTTTGGCACATATCGGACGTGTACTTCATTTCAACGATTATTTAGCACTTTCTTGCGCTGAGAAAGGAGCACATAAATAATTTATTTTTAAAACATATTTAAGTACCTCTTTTTACCTACTTTTCCGCAATAAAGTATGTACGTTTGTATATGCATGCGTATGCCTGTTAGGCATTGTTTTTCTTGGTTGTTAACATTTCAGATATGCAAATGCGAACGTTAAGAATTTATTGTAATTTGCAAATTGCCCTTTGCGAATGTCACTGCAAAACATACATACTTTTGTGTATGCGGTTATGTTGAAAATCTTGTTTATTTTAAACGCACGCTACCTACTAAACTACATTTTTTTTTTCATTTTCTTCGCACAGGTTGAAACCTGCTTCAATTACGTCGCAACTTTTTACGGCCTCATTGCAGTGGTCATAAAGCTTCACAGGCAAAATAGTCGGTCTATCATTCACTCACTAGTCACTTAGACATTCAGTCAATTCTGCTGTTAGTCTGTTATTCACATTCCGTTCCCGTATATGGCACACACACACACATACTCGTACATACATATCTATTTTTATGATACCTACATATAATTGTAAACAATAGCAGTGCTTTCTCGCATGTCTGGCAACTGCCAACGATGCTCATTTAGGTGTCATTGTTGTTCGTCTGTTGTTTAATGAAAAGTAATTTCTAAAAATTTCCAAAAATTATAAAATTCTTTTGGGAGCTATAATTAACTGCTAGTGAATGTTTTAATAGAGCTGAGAATTACATCATACGTTGGGAAGTTGCACTTATAAAGTTTTTGTCTTATAAACATGCACACATTTGAGCTTATATAATTAAGCCTCTTTTTGTATTTGTATGAAGTCTTGGATATGGAAGAAAACTCTTAGTATTGTATGTAAAAAATAATTTCAAAAATCAAGGGAATTCTTGAGCGACTTCAAACTTACACTTTATTACTCAAGAATTTAATGGGCTCTAAAACTGCATACACAGAAGTTTTCTTGATTTAAAAAATTTAACATTTTGAAAAAAACTAAATTTTTTTTTAATTGTGTTGACTTTTGTATAAAGTTTGAAACTTTGATTTATAAGGTGTTTGTTATATATATATATATAATTGCCGGGTACACCCTTTTTGGGTGTTTGGCCGAGTTCCTCCTTCTATTTGTGGAGTGCGGCTTGATGTTGTTCCACAAATGGAGGGACCTACAGTTTCAAGCCGACTCCGAACGGCAGATATTTTTATGAGGAGCTTTTTCATGGCAGAGCGGCGACCGCTATTAGAAAAATGTTTCTCTTAATTTTGATGTTTTCACCGAGATTCCAACCGACGTTCTATCTGTGAATTCTGAATGGTAGTCACGCACCAACCCATTCGCCTACGGCGGCCGTGTTTGTTATACTATGAACTATATTCTCATAAAAAATTAATGAAAATAAAACTAATAATCATGATTCAATGACAAAAGGTTTGCTCAGTAAGCAGCTTTCTCGTTCTCTCTTGACAAATCGGCTTCCTTAGCAAGACACTGGGTTGCTAGCTCTAGAAATTTTGAGTAAAAGTGGAGGAAAAGTAAAATTTGTAGAAAAAACATTTCATTTTCAAAATGGTCTGCTTACGAGCAACAATTCCCTAAAGAGTTTTCATCGGTATGTTCAGGACTATGGTAGTATGACATGGAATACATACCGCTTAAGCCAGGACATGATAAAGTAATTGACGCTATCTAAGATCAATGAGTGGAGAATTTACAAAGCTTTACTTCCTATGATGTGGTGATTTAGACGGAATTCATGTTTTGCAAAGAGCTAGCTAGCATTTCCCTAAGAGTTACGACAGGGAGAATAATTGAGTAGTCCCGACGAGATCGATAACATTGCATACCTCATTATAAAAAAGTTGGGATTGACGGAACTTATTTCCAATGAGCCCACCTTCTCATGAATGGATGAAGCTTAGCAAAGCACAGTATCAGCATGAAGAAGATTCTCTTAAAAAACCATCCGCCGGAATCGGCTTAAAACTGTAGGTCCTTCCATTTGTGGAACAACAACAAGACGCGTGCTACAAATAGGAAGAGAATCCCGGACCTCCCAAATAACTAACAGAATTGTAAGTAAATTGTAAAAAAGTAAGAATTGTAAATAAATAATTGATTTATTTTTAACAAAATAGTTTCATATTGGCGAACCTTCGCAACTTCGCGATGGGTTTTAAATTTAAAAATTAATTCACTAAATAAAATTTTGGATTAAGTGAAATAATTTTTTGTTTTAATATCAGACTTGGCAATTTTCACTAATAACTTCTGTTTGTACCATTATTTAAATTCAAATATTAATTAAAATTTATTTTTTAAACCGTACGTAGTTTGCTTCCATTTGAGTAAAAAATACTTTTTTGCTACCATTTTTTCCAAAACGGATTCAATTTGTTCCCCTTTATTCACTTTCTTAAATACAACCTTTTGTAACCTTTAATAATTAAATCATGGGCTAGAATTAAAAAATTAAACATTTTGATCAAAATGTGTGATGACACCCTGTATAGAATATATTGGTTCTCAGCGATTTTGAATCAGCTGACTTGCTTACGTCATGAAGGCTGTAAGGACGGCTTGCTTACGAAAAAATTGAGATTGTGTGGAGAAAAAAATCAACACAGCCTCCAAAAAATCAACTTAGGTTACTGAACAATGACTGATTGAACTAGTGCGTGAATACGTGTGAAATGAGCGGAAAAATTCTGCTCCCAAATCCCCGTTGACGTGACAGCTGAAGTTACTCTCAAAATTTCGCTTCGGAGGGCCAAACATGGTAATCTATCATTCTTGGTGCGTTTACGAAAAGTGGGTCACTTACGAAAACGTCAAACGCAAACGGTGGAATTGCGGTGAGTACAAGTAAAGGGTAGCCAATCCAATATTCGCGGCCAAGAAGGTTTGATATGTATTTGCTGGGATTACCCTATAATCATCTGCTATGAACAATTGGACGGTCTGCAGGAAACAATCCCAAAGAGGCAGCCAGCTTTGGCCAATATGAGAGGTGTGTAGGTTCATTTAATATCTAACTGACGTGCTTTCGTTTCACTTCTATGCTTTTCTAAAACACTTCACTACAAAAAGTCACAAAGTTTATTGTGTCGTCGATTTAAAACTCGACTCATTAAGAAGAATTACGGAAATGACAAGATTTTTTGGCCTTTGGATTGTTTTGTTGTTGTAGCAAATATTGTAGTAATTTCAATTTTCTGCACATTGTGGCGTGTGGAGTTCATTCACATGCGATTTCAGTTAAATCACTTGTTATTATCATTACAGGCTAAATACGTGATGTTGTTTTTGTTGTTTTCATTATTTTGTCTTGTCTTGTGATTACTTTCTGCTTTGGCTTAGCTTTCTAAACATGCCATAGCTGGCATGCCATGAACTTTATGGACGAGCGGGTGAAAGAAACAGATGTAAAATGAAATATGAGTGCCAGTGAGGTTGATATTAGTGGAAAGTGAGACATGCAACAATTTAAACTTCGAGTATGTCGTTGCATGACAAACAAGTATCCAAGTAAGTAGATTAAGAAATCGTGGTTTTCCAATATTTGCTTGTACTGGGTTTTGCTTTAAAACCGTTATATTTCAGTGTGACTGATTGCGCGCCTAAAGGTAAGTAATAGGAAGCATTCATTGAACTCACTTGAGAATTTTGTCTCATGGAAATATGGCTCTCGCTGTAGGTTAGGGTTAGTATTGATAGTAAATTAACTGAGTTTGAATTACTGAATGATTTTGAAAATGCTGAGCAGATTAAGTAACGCTTTTTTTTATGATACTTACCATTTTGATGTATTCTATAAAATTTACTATCATCTCGGGGGATATCGCCACAATTTCGGTTTAAATGTTCACTTCGCCGTTTGCTACAGTTTTCGGGGTGTTGGTTTAAATTTTAGTTTTTAAAAACTTCTACAAAAAGAATTCCGAAAAAGTCAAATCTTGAGATCTTTCTAGGCAATCAATATCAGTCTTTCTTCATATCACAAGTCCCGGGTACTTCTAACGCAAACAGTTCATCGTGGGAACTAAACGTTTTGCATCACATATTTCTGCATTTGCTAACACAAAACGAGTGCCAACACCTACGGTTATTGATTGGCAACTCGTCGACTATTAATAAAAATGGCTCAGTGAAGGTTTTCGAGTAAACGGCCCCACCTGTCACTTTCTGATCGAACAGTAGCGTTTCGTAAGAGATGTGAGGATCATCAACAACTCCATTGATCAGCTTGAAGATTGAAAACTTAGAGTCAAAAATAACACCCAGGTCGGATATTTCAATCAAAGTGGAGCGAAGAGAGCGGCCAATAGAGTAGGAATTGAGGACAGAGGAAAGAAATTTTGAGAAAGAAACATGGACCAATTTTCTTAAAACCACGCTTGCAACGTTATTAAGGGGGAGCCTCATGTACATAGAAGTCTCAAAAAATCGATGTTTTTGTTTTTCGATAACTTGAAAATATAGTATCTTAGGAATATACTGTGAAATTTTCATCTCGAAATTCTCAATGTTATAGCTTCTACAGCCCACTAACTAGGTAGAGAGCGGTCCGCGCGCTCCTGTACCTCAAACTTTAAACTCAATTATTTCGAAACGCCTTTTTAAAAACTGCTCGTGTTGTAACTCAAAAAGTTATCGACCGATTTGTTTGAAATTTGGTGAGGCCTTTTTGTATGTTACTACCGGAAGGATGAACAAAAACTTTAGACATTTCGAGTTGATAAATTACTTTTTGGGGGTTAAAAATGTCAATAAAATAGCCCTAAATTCTGACTTTTTTTGAAAGGCTTATTTCATAATTAATTTTATACTTTTTTTTAATTTTAAAGGTTTATCCTTTCCGTTAATATTTCATAAAAAGAAATCAATTTTATTTTTTTGTTTCAGATCGATAGATTAAGAGTGATAAATGGAGCAGTTTGGGACCTCGCGCCGTAGGCAGCCGACAAGAAATGATGCTGAGCCGCCATTTTGAAAAAAAAAAATAAAAAAAAATTTTTTTTGTACTCTTAAAAGGTTAAATAAAGTTGTGTTAAAGTTTCTAATTAATATAATTATTTTATCACCTTTAAAACTATGTTTAAAAAATGACCGATTTTGAGGCTTCTACATGGACTTATCCCCTTAATTTGCGATTAAGTCATGACTTGTGAGGACTGGAACTTTTTGATTCGTAATCGAAGAAATGATAGCCCACCTTGACCACAAAGTTACCGGAACAACCGCCAGGTGACGCTCTAAGTCAACTGATTTGAGTTTTGATCCTTTTGTTAAGTTGTGACATAGGTATGTGATTAATGTTGCTACCGATATTTTTTTACCTTTGCTTGATATTTGACAAAGATACGCCGCCTTGAGTAAATCAACCTCCCACGTTTTTTACTTTTCTTACTATTTTAAAACAACGAGTTTGTAATAAATTTTGCCTTAAAAATGGAATAAATGGTGCGAAAATCTTAGAAATGTTGGGACCTGTCTCAGTAATGATACTCCAAGAAAACAGCCGTTTACGAGCATTAACGCTTAGGAAGAGATTGTCAGTCTATCGAGGAGGACGAAGAGCCTGCGTACTGGCAGGACGCCGACATCGAAAACTGATGAGAACATCAATAAAGTGAAAGAAAAGTTGTTCAATAACTGCAAATTAACCATCAGAAGGTTATCAGAGGACTTGGAAATTGCTTATGGATCCGTTCAGGACATTGTAGTTAATGATTTGGATTAGCGCCATGTTGGGGTCGGGTTTTGGAATTAAAATGTTCCTTCCCTTTGGAAGAGAACATTATTACCTTTAGTGGTACTTAGTTAAAATTTTACTAACAGAACATAGTTTTCTATAATTTTATTTATATTAGAGTACGAGCAAGATCTGTGGGTGTTTTGCGCTTTAGTCTTCTTGGTTGAAGTTCCATTTCAGGTATCAGTCTCATTTCATAGTTTTTGTGCTCTAGTAGGCGTAGGATATGCTTACTGCTGCTTCTCTTTACTGTTTCAGTGACTGTGTCTGTACCGAGGTCGTGGTGAATATCGTCATTTCTTATGTACCAAACTTCGTTTATTATTGTGCTTAGCATCTTAAATGGACTCCTCTGTATAATTTGTAGATTTGATTTACTGACAGTCACCATATTTCAAGTCCGTGTGCCCATGTCCATGTTATATATTATTTTCTTACTAAATAAGCTTAGGTTTGATTGTTATCCTAGTAGCGAGTAGAGTTGTCGGAATTTGTTTTTCATCTCATTTCTCTTGTTCAACTTTTGTTGTTTCCATGTGGGTTTTGAGTCAATGATGAAGCCGAAATACTTTGCACTTGATTGTATTTTTATGTTTTCTCCATTAATTTGGATTGGATGTCTTGCAGATTTTCTCTCCGCGTATATTACATGTTGTGTTTTGTCTTTATTGACCTCAACACCCCATTTTCAAGACATAGTGCTGTAGTTGATTGCTGATCTTGCAGTGTTTTTGTTGTTGCTCGTTAATTGTTATTAGCTGACATTAAAATTGTGTCCTCTGCAAATCGTCTATCATGGATCTTCGAGTAGTTGGCGTTGGTATATCTGCTGTGTATACTAGGTATAGTATGGGGCCCTTGAGGTTCTTGAGGTTCCAGCTGTCACTGTCATGATTTCAGAGCACTCATCGTCGTATTTTATGAATGGAACTTAATGTAAAAAATTTATCGCGTTAATATCGCCAAATACATGATTTCCAAACCTGAATCCGACCAAACATTCATCAAACGCATCATTACTGGAGACGGGACGCAATCGAGTAAGCGAAGAGCTCCGAATGAACCAAAAACAAAAAGCGACGCTCATGGTTTTTATAAATTACAACGGCGATGTACACTATGATATTTTGCCAGAAGGTCAGACCTTTGGTGGGGACTATTACCATATTTGGGCTTTATGAGACGCGGATTTTGCATTAAGATAACGCACCGTGGCGCAGTGCCATAATTAGTCGTGAATTTTTGACCAAGAACGAAACAAATACTATCCAACAGCTATCGAGTTCACCTTATATGGCTCTCTGTGACTCTTTTACTGTTTGGTGGAGTCAAAACATGGGGAACGCGTAGAAAGAAGTAATGGAAAATCACCGACGGCTCTGATGGCTGTACCAAAAATGGAGTTTCAGAAATGTTTCGAGAGCTGCATCAAGCGCATAAGTGTCTTGATGGGGAGTTGGTTGGTTGTTTGGCACCTTGAAGGCTATAATATCACTTTTGAGGAATAAATTTGTGTTTTAAATTCTCTGATTTCGGGGTACTTTTTGAACAAGGTGCTATACAAATACAGATATTTTGAAAGAAATATCGCATAAAATGGTGTTGCGCATCAAGCAAAAAAATTAACGAGAATTTAAAGCTACTTCAAATCTGCACTTTGTTATAATAACATTTTATGGACTATAAAACTTAGAGTACCCAAATTTTTTCTGAAGATTTTACATAAAAATTCAAAAAGTTTGGTGGCAAGTTTTATTCAAAGTTTTAAATGTGAATTTTTATGGAATTTCTTATAGGTATAATGGGCTATACTTTTATAAAAAAAATAATAAACAATAAATAGCCAAAATTGATGGAAATGCTGCTGGCTTGGTTTGTTGAGGGCGTCTGTATGTACATTAAATAACTACAGCACTGGGATTTTATCACAAATTTCATTATTTATTTGTGTTTTATTTAATTTGAAACTTTTTTTGAAAATGTGGTTTATTCTATCTATGTAAGCCCCCGTTTCCACCAAAAGCAAACACCGTGTTTGCAGGAGTTGTGTTTGGGAGAACTGTCAACTGTTTCCACCGAAATGTGTTTGCAAAGTGTATGGTCTTTGGTATGGTAAACAGATTTATGATACATTATTTTGCGGCGACAGCACAGCGCGATAGCCCAGCGGCTAGCAATGTGGGCTTCCGATCCGAAATCCTCGGTTCGAATCACAAAAAAAATTTTTTTTTTTATACATTTATTTCATTTTGTTTTATGATATGTTTATGAGCAGATTTTTTTCATGGCAGAAATACACTCGGAGGTTTGCCATTGCCTGCCGAGGGGCGACCGCTATTAGAAAAATGTTTTTATGAATTTTGCTTTCACCGAGATTCGAACCAACGACCTCTCTGTGAATTCCGAATGGTGATCACGCACCAACCCACTCGGCTACGGCGGCCGTCAATCAAATGTCGTATTGACAAATTGCAATCATTGTTGCCATATTTCGATAAGAATGCAATAATAAATGAGGAAAATGAGCAACATTGCCACCACTTAATAATTAAATTAGACGCAAACCCAACAAAACACGCTTTGATTAGACGCAAACCCAACAAAACACGCTTTGAAAAGTGGGTTTAGGTATGGAGTTGTGTTTTAATTTTGTATGGGATTTGACAGGAGTTTTGTTTCGTGTTTGCGCTAAGAACACGATAGCGGCAGAGAACACGATAGCGGCTGCGGTGGAAACTTAGTATAATGCCAAGTTTCAAACTTTGTGTAAATTTCCAAAAATTTTGAACAAGTTTTCCTCAAAATGTCACACTTTTCAATCAAAATATTTAGAACAATTTTGAGTATGCAATTTCATAATCCATTATAAGTTCAAATACTAGTAATTAACCTGTACAAGTTTTGATTGCCAAGATTTGGAAGAATTTCTTATAAATGAAAGGCAAAAATTTACTGTCAATTCACTTTGAGAAGCAATAAATATTAGTGAGTTAATTGGCGCTTTCATTACTAACCACTAACCATACACAAATCACTTTTACTAGGCAATAAAAACACTTAAGACAAGTATACAAGTAATTATGTCATCATAGCGCAATAAATTCTAAATGCTAAATTTTCCACTCATCTTCAAGTTAAATAGAATTATTGGTAATAAAATTGCCTTCTCACGCCTTTCTGGGGTCTAATTAATTGCTTGCGAATGTCGGATGTCTTTGAGAGAAATTCACAAATCTACAAATGTGAAACTGACACACACACACTTACACGCATACTTTAGTGCATGAAGAGAGACACGCTTGCACACATACGCACATGCACACATTCATACATTGCAACTCTGTCGCTTAGCTAACCAATTTCATTTCGGTATTCCCTACTTTGTTTGTTATTCAATTAAAAATAATTAAGAAAGCAATGCCCACGCACACAGACACAGACATGGATGAGCATCTAAACAAATCTACATATCTACATATTCATATGTAAGCATTAAATATTTAATTGTGCTTTCGAAGTTTATAATCGCAATTTTATTATAAAACTCTTTATGAACAATAGCTGCCTCCTAATGGAATAGAACTCAAATTACTAAATATCACTTAGGTTATATGGCCTCGGCGGAAATGGAAAATTTTATACTCGTGCAAGTTTTTTGCTGAACTTTGTTTTGCACAATTAAAAAGTTCTCACTATTACTCACTTCTATTATTTTGTTCAAGTGAATGTAACTCGGTTTCCTTTTTTGTTGTTGTTGTTGATGTACGGTTGTCGGCACTTTGAAATCTCCAAACTGAATGATTTGCGTGCGCGCTCATTAGCTTTATGAATGATTGAAAGTAATGCGAGAAAAACAAATCAATTCGAGTAGGATAATTGTAAAAGATTTAAAAGAATTTTGAATATTAAAAAAAAAAAAATTGAAAATGTGTTGGTCATATTACACACAGGTACATATTAGGTGGCCGCCTTAGCCGAATGGGTTGGTGCGTGACTACCATTGGGCATTCAGAGAGAAACCTACGAATCTCGGTAAAACACCAAAATTAAAAAAAAGTTTTTCGGTCGCCCCTCGACTGGCAATGGCAGTCATGAAAAATCTTCTCATAAAAAAAACCATTTACCGTTCGGAATGGGCTTAAAACTGTGGGTCCCCCCATTTGTGGAACAACACCAAGACACACGCCACAAATATGAGGAGCTCAGCCAAACACCCAAAAAAGGCGTATGCGTCAATTATATATATATATAAACTAGCATTCCCCAGTGGGCTTCGCACCACCATACATAAAATGTTTTTTGTATTATTATTATTTTGTGGTCATCGGTGGGCATCAGATCGAGTGCCACTTTGAACAATTTCACCAATTCATTGTGTTGATGGAACATTGTTTGCAATTCATTCACGATTGATCTTCTCGTATTCGTCGAAATTGCACAGCGCTGATCTAATTCACTATTCTCATCACCAATAAAATATATTTGCAAAAATTGATGGTCACCATCTGGGAATAGTAGCAAAGACCCAGCTCTATGGTATATTTGACCTTGAATCTGTAAAGTTCGAGAAATATATGTAGATAACGGATCTGAATTTTTAAAAACATCGAACACAGGGACGGCACACAAATTAAATATGATATTGTTTATTCCAAACGAAGTAATAACCTTAAACGTCTGCATAAATCCATCTCTTATAATATTTGTAGCTCCAAAAGATGTCATTTGAAATCATGAATTGTATTTTTTAATGTTTAAGAGGAAATGCTTCGACGTTGGTGAATTTCCAAAAACCAATGAATGCAAAGGTTCTGGCGGAAGTTCTAGCACCGGTAATTTGACTTTCCCACCAGCACAGCACATACCAGGCGTTTAGTTTCTGAATTTAATTGCTTTGCAATGTATACATTCTATATTCATTTGGCCAATGTAGGCACGCATGCTGTAATCAATGGGGGCATCGTAAATGAAAGACGCGCGGTCCATTTGACGTATATCATAAATGGACGTACGCCCACGACGGTTTCTTGGTGCTTCACTATTAACCGACTGATTTCTCCGTCTGTGTCGTTGTGTTTCCACTTAATTTCGTCGAACACGATCTTCTTCACTTTGTGATCACATAAAATGTCATAACTCAGGAACGGCTGCACCGATTTCAATCAAACTTCACATAAACCACCTCCTCAAAGATTGAAAAGAACTCTAAAATTTTCGTGTCAATCGGTTTGGCGGTTCTTGAGTTATAAGATTACCAAGGAAATGTAATATATAACAACAACTTGAAATAACCCAGGATCAGCAGTGTGGTTAGGAATTTCAGCTGATATAAGGCTATCGATTTGATCCGGAGCTATTTTATGTACCAGCCAAATTAGTATATGTGCGTGCGGCAATCCCCTTTTCTGCCATTCGATGGAGTACATATGGCAACGCACCTCCCCAAATATATATAATTTCACAATTAAATCCATAAGTGCTTTACATTTTTGCCGAAATGGATACTCATGTGGTTCAAACACATCCTAGGGTTATCCAGGTCCACATTTTGGGCGATATCTCGAGGCCCTAGTTACGGAGGGGCATTAAAAATACTCTATACTATAGAATCATCAGCAGCTTCCATTTGCTACCCATATTGTATAAACACATCCTAGGGTTATCCGGGTCCACGTTTTGGATTATATCTCGAGACCCTAGTCACGGAACGGTATGAAAAATACTCTATACTATAGAAATCATCAACAGCTCCCATTTGTTACCCATATTGTACGAACACATCCTTAAGTTATCGGGGTCCACATTTTGGGCGATATCTCGAGACCCTAGTCACGGAGCGGCATCAAAAATACTCTGTATTATAGAATCATCAGCAGCTTCCATTTGCTACCCATATTGTACAAATACATCCTAGGGTTACCCGGGTCCACGTTTTGGATTATATCTCGAGACCCTAGTCACGGAACGGTATGAAAAATACTCTATACTATAGAAATCATCAACAGCTCCCATTTGCTACCCATATTGTACGAACACATCCTTAAGTTATCGGGGTCCACATTTTGGGCGATATCTTGAGACCCTAGTCATGGAGCGGCATCAAAAATACTCTATACTATAGAATCATCAACAGCTTCCATTTGCTACCCATATTGTACAAACACATCCTAGGGTTACCCGGGTTCACGTTTTGGCCTATTTCTCGAGACCCTGGTATCCGATTCTTAAAATTTTAAAACACAAACCATCTACTGAATAGTCCAAACAAAGCCTAAAAATTTGGTTTGGATAGGTGAGCCCGTTCTTGAGTTATAAGATTACCAAGGAAATGTAACTTCTTTTTATATATATAGATATTAGGTAAAATTTTCTCGTAGTATAAAGAACAAAATGAATCACCATATTGAAAGTTTTATTACTTTTACAAATGGCGTGCCAATCGAATTGCTCCCTTGGAACTAGGCAGCTGCAGTATACAAACAGCGAAGCAATGGAGTGCGTAATGATTTCCGTCACTAGAGAGAGTGCAGACAACTGCATGTGTGGGCATCACTGGTGCTTGTAGAACATGCCCCACTGCTGCGCTCAACTTTATTCTGCACTTACTTCCTTTGGATCTGCAGGTTTAATCCATTGCTGCTCAGAGCGCTATCAGGTTGAAGGAACTTGGACTTTGGAGACAATTTCCTGTAGCATCTTAAGGCAGATCTCCCCTTCCTTCTCTGTTCTTCGCACTGATCTCTCTATCCGCAAACTGTGTTTTGAGGATTGTGCAAGGGCTGTCTTTCCTAGCAGGCAAGATTGGAAGGAGGGGAGAGTAGGCACGGATATATGTAGGTACCTCTGTTATCACTGACGGATCCAAAATGGAATCTGGAGTGGGAGCGGGGGTTTTCTTCAGATCGCTGTTGGGAGGGAGACATTCATATTTTTTCCAAAAGCCAATCTGCGATCAAGGCACTGTCGTCACCGTATTGCAGCTCTCTTCTGGTGAACTTCTGTAAGGAGGAACTCAAACATCTCGATCGAGCAGGAAACATCTCCCTTATCTGGGTTCCTGGGCACAGGAATATAGAGGGAAATGAAATTGCCGATAAGCTTGCCAGGAAGAGGTCGGCACGCAGAAGTGCAGATTATCACAATATCGGACAAAACATTATCTGCTATTATTCGACTAAACTCAGTAGACATAATGATTTTAAGACGGAAAATGATTGCGTTAGACTACGCAAATTTCACAGGATCGCAGAGGCAAATCAGGAAAGGAAACACAAAGTAAAGATTTCCATCACTCAATAAATTTTTTTATGTATTTTATTTATTCAAAAACTAAATTGGATGATTAAAGACAAACATTGAAGAAAGACAAACATTTACTTATGTGCTTTCAAGCTAATTACAAAATGTTTTGACTTGAGTTTTCTTTCCTTTTTATTTTTATTTTAATTTTAAAATTAGTTTTAATTTCGGTGTTTTTTATATTTTAATATAAAGTAAAAGTTTTTTGGAATTAATTTTTGTTAATTTTACTTTTCTATTTTTAAATAAATTTGTTTTAATTTTAATTTGGCTTTTTTAATATGTACTTTTGGTTTTTGTTTTAATTTTCTTAATTTTTATTTTTGGTTTTTATTGAAAATAATTTTTTATTTCCATAAATTTATAATTTCAAGCTATATTTTTTCGTTTTAATTTTAGTTATTTTTTAATATGGGTTTTTACTTTTATTTTGGGCTGAATACATTACCTTCTCAAGTGATTACTTGCTAAATATTATAATTGAGTTTAAAAATAAAAAAAATTAAATAAAATAATTAAATATATATATTTGTTTATCAGAGATCATCAAATTGAGTAGAAGATTTTTATTTCCCATTTTCCTTTGTTGTTTTTCACATTTTGCTTTTAATTTATTAAATTTTAGTTTAATTTACACTCTTTTTGAAATATTCAAAATTAATTAAGTTTCGTTATTTTCCTTTTTACCCTCAAATTACTATAGCTTTTTTATTTTAATTTGGCTTTTTAATATTTCTTTTTAATATTTTTATTTTTGTGTTTATAATTTTAAAATTGAATTTGACTTTAAATATACATTTTTTTTTTCATTTTAAAATAATTTAAGTTAAATTTTGATTTGCCTTTTTTAATATTAATTTTTTATTTTTTATTTTTCGCATTTTTTTTATTTTTGCTTTTAATTTTAAATAATTTTTTATTCCTTTAAATTTACAATTACAAGCCACACATTTTTTCATTTTATTTAAGTTGCATTTTTTAAGTTTTTTGTCTTGTGCTGAATACCTTTGCTCATATAATTTTGTTAATTTTATTAAATAATTAAATTTAAAATATAAAAAAATGTAAAATAAATATTTATATTATATTATTATATAATATTTTCGTTATTCAAGGATCATAAAAATAGCGGCCGCCGTAGCCGAATGGGTTGGTGCGTGATTACCATTCGGAATTCACAGAGAGGTCGTTGGTTCGAATCTCGGTGAAAGCAAAATTAATAAAAACATTTTTCTAATAGCGGTCGCCCCTCGGCAGGCAATGGCAAACCTCCGAGTGTATTTCTGCCATGAAAAATCTCCTCATAAAAATATCTGCCGTTCGGAGTCGGCTTGAAACTGTAGGTCCCTCCATTTGTGGAACAACATCAAGACGCACACCACAAATAGGAGCTCGGCCAAACACCTAACAGAAGTGTACGCGCCAATTATTTTTTTTTTTTTTTTTTTTAAGGATCATAAAATTGAGTAGACATTGTTTTATTTTTCTTTTATTGTATTTCACATTTAACTTTTAGTTTAAATTAAATTCTTTTAGAAATACTCTAAATGAATTATTATTTATTACAGGATATATAATATATGTATTTAATTTTTTGTAAAAAAATTATTCAAAACCAAATGGGATAACAAGTTTTGTGGCCCCTTGTAGCTAAAAAAAGTCAAGCCTTTGTTATATGGAGAAAATGCATAAGACCGCCAGAAAAAAAATCTTAAGAATCAACGCGATTTTCAAGCCACTTCAAACTTACCTCTTATTACACCCGAATTCAATGGCCTACAAAGCCAAATAACCAAAATGTTTGAAAAACTCTGCTTAAAAACTGTGGAATTTTGATGGAGATATGCAGATTTTTTTCAAATTTGCGCAAAGTTTGAAAGCTGAATGTTTATGGTTTTTCTTATTGGAATAAACTTTGTTCGAAAAATCCCACTTTGACTCATTTAGAATGTTCCAATCGAGTCTAAATGTATGACCGACCCCCACTAACTTTGGACGGCTGATCCACCCATGCCAGTGGCACACCCCCTGGAATTACCCTGGGGGTTCCCCATACAATCATTTCAAAATATCACCATTTTTGGCCTTTACATGAGAAAAGAAACTAAAAAGTTCGACCCAAAGTGGGGGACATCAGAATTCGTTTTAGAGGTATGGTTCCTTCGGCAAAGTTTCTTATTTTGATCCCTAGAATATGATTTTCACAGAGCAATGGGCGATTTTTTTGCCTCCCCACAAATCGACCCGGCCTAGTGTACATATGCATGAGTATATTAAACTCTTCTTCTTCTACAGGGCAGGCATTTCACTTTCAGTTTCATTTCAACTCATGTATTATCAACACTTCACATAAAGCCTCTAGGCTTAGCGTCACATAAATTCTATATAATTAATTAATTGGCCATTCTAGGGGCTTATAGTACTTTGCGGTTTAATCTTATAAGATGTATTTCTATTTTTATCTACAAATATGCAGACACTATAAATATTCTTCGAGTGTAGTTTGAGTGCCAAAAAAGTGGCTATCTTATCGTAATTCGCTTATGGTCGTCGACTGACTTGATAATAGTTTATTTGTGTAAGTTTTTTTCTTGTCAAATAGTGTTTTTGTTTTTGTATTTATTGTTTTTGGTTAGCAGTGGTCAATGAATTACTTTATTCCAGTGCAGTTAGTCACATGGCTTTTTGTGAATTTTGTTCAAAAGTTGGCAATTTGTTCAGTTATGAACTTTGGATGGATGCCGCTTATAGAAGCGCAGCTGGCGGCGAGAAGTTGCGACCAAACATGAACTTCAACTTGAGGCTTGAATTTGAAATTTCAATTAAACATATGCGCTTGTGTGAACTTTGGATAAGTGTATAGGTGAATGCTTGTGTGTATTGGTGAAGCTGGCGAAATTCGCATAGAAAAGCAACTAAAACGTGACTCCACCAAATTAACGCATTCCATTAAACTAGCAGCCAGCCAAGCAACAGAGTTGATGACACCGTTGGACAGTTGGCCGCACCGGTAGCGGTCCACACCCATTCACGTCGTATGTGTACAAGTGTATATGTGAAAATAGCAGAAAATAAGCTAAAAAAGCAATGTAAATAAATAAATTAATTAAGGAAGTCAGCTGAAGATGAACGAACAAGATTTTGAAGAAGTTTGTTGTGATAAAAGTTTTGTTGTTATTTTTTTTTTTCAAATTAATTATATTAATTGTTGTACACATAAATTTCCTTTTTTAGCAGACATTTGAAAGTATTGTGTATACAAACATACAACTCGGTTTCTCCATCACCTGCAGCGTAAATGGAAGCAAATATTTTGAATTTGTTAATTGTTGCGGTTGAAATGATTTATGCGTTTGTATGTGTCTGTATGTATGTATGTACATATGTCTATATGAATTGTATTCTAAAAACCATGCAAAAAATTTTTGGTTTTTGTGGCGAAATTTTACCAAAATATTTGCATAAAAAAAGGCAGTAGAAATCCATTTTTTTCAACATTTTTTTCTCCCTTCGCATTAAAATTTCCATTCTGTGCCATAAATACAACAGCGAAAAGGGGTTAAGTTAGGCTTGAAATGACACATTAAATGTTGTTGTTAACTCAATTTTACGATGACATCAATGGCTGCATGCGAGCGCTGCGTGTGCGCTATATTTATATTCGTGAAGATTCTTTGGCTTGTGGAAGAAAAAATGCAGATTAATAAAGATATTTTTTTCAGCGTTAAAAACTCCTGAGTAACAAAATTTGTATACATGAAAAAAAAACAACAGAAGATTCTGCATATCAGCTTTTAAATTACTTTTCTTTTTCTTCTTCTTATAGTACTTGGATCTACAGCTGTTTGAGTATTGCAATCGGGCACTTTTATTTATAAACATTTGTATGTACATATTTACATACATTTCTGCGTTCTGTTCTTATTGTTCAAATGTTATTCAGTTATTTTAACCGTAAACACCTTTTCGTCACTTGAACAGGTTAAATTTTTTGTTTTAGTTGGCAAAGCTCACTCATGACAAGTGTTCTTTCTTTGCATATGCATTTACACATTCTGGCTGGCGTAGCCGAGTTGGTTAGCTCATGACTAGCATTCTGATGATCTCAGGTTCAGTTATCGGTGCAAATATGAAAAACCAAATGGTAGACATTTTTTTCTAAAAATTTGCCTTGATGCGCATTTTTGTCTTCAAAATACTTCTTATGAAAAACATCTGGCATTCGGTGCAGCATCAAAGAGCTCATCAAACTGAGGACTTAAATTCAGTGCCAATTAATTGGCTATAAAATAAAAATTTTCCTGCGATATTTATATTGTGTAAACGAAATATTTATTTGAGGTTATTAAAAACATACTTATTTATAATAAAAACTAAAAAGTGTTAAAAAAAATTTAAGAGTTCAGTGTGGGTATATTTAGGACTTTTTGAATGAATTACAGCACACCGTAGAATGGCTACGGCGCAGGATAAGTGAATAAGCTATTTCTTTATTTATTTTTTCATAAACACAATTTTATTATTTATTTGCAGCGAACGAAGCATATTACGCCCACACAAAATGGCTGAAGTCTAAACTGCTAACACGTAAATGTAAACTCCGCCTGCACCTGTCAGTAAAACTGCCGATGCTTTCGTACGGCTGCGAGTACTGGCCAATAACAGAGCAAAGACGAAAGAAGCCGAAGAGTGTTCGAGCGAAAAGTGCTCCGAAGGGTGTTTGACGTCCATACGCTGCAATGTTGGAACGTTCCGAATACGCTACAACGAAGAGTTGCTGAACTTAACGGGGAGAATACGTCGTTAAACACATTAAATCCCACAGGCGTCTATGGTTAGGACACTTTGTGCGCATGAAGAACAGCCGCCTTCACAAATCCTTTTCAACAACAAACTCTCTGATGAGCTGGGCTCGAGGACGTCCAAGGTTACTTTGGCTTGACCAAGTAACAGCCGACCTGAAAAAGTTGCGAGTTAGGGACTGGAAGCCTGTGCTATAAACCGTGCAGATTGGAAGACGATTGTGGACGAAGCTAATTCTAACCCAGAGCTGTAATCGCTACAGGTAGATGATAATTTATAAAGGAAAGCTTATTCATCATTTAGCCGTTTTCCGCGCATACTTGTGACTGGTAAACAGAATTATTGGCCAGCTAATTGAGTTCGAATTCACATAATAAGTTTGCCTTTGACCTCAAGATCTGCGTTACTTGTGCTCCTACATATTGAAGTTAGAAAATTCTCACTTACTTTCTGTATAGTAAATAAATGAAAATTAAAAAAATTTGTCTTCAAGCCACTTGAAAGAAACTTCCAGGATTTTGGTGGTGGCGCTGTGGTCGAAGTATCACTATTTATTCTCTCTTTTAACTTTTACTTATGATCCGATTTTTTTTTGTCAGCACAACTAGACCACTAGAGCACTTAGACACAATTCAGTACATTGTACTGCTCTCGGATTCGCTTTTAATTTTCTTGAAATCTACCCGACCTCCGAAGATAATTGAGTAGATCTTGTGGTGCCAAGGAGCCAAGATGATCGCTTCTTAACACATCAAGCTTCAGACGTATTCTCTCGAGGAATTCCACACCTATGGGGTACCTGAAAGACTGCTCGGGGTGCTGGACCATGAGCTGCGAGGAGTCACTCCGGTTACTCCTTGACGCCCATTTTCCGACAAATCCGGACTCGCTTAATATCGGCGGGGATAGGACGCATAGCACTCCACACATCCACCACCGCTGGCTGAATAAGCGACGCCTGGCTTGGGCGATTGACTCTTTCAAACCCTTCAAGTCACCTGGGCCCGATGGCATTATACCGGCTCAACTGCAGAAATCTGCTGAGGTATCTTGCCATTGGCTTCTTCCTATCTACGCGAGCTGCATAGATAGGGGCTACATACCCAGATCTTGGAGGGCTGTGAGAGTAACTTTCATACCCAAGGCAGGTAAGATTTCACATGTATCCCCTAAGGATTTCAGACGAATCAGTCTCTCCTCGTTCCTCTTAAAAACCCTGGAGAGACTGATTGATCTGCACATAAGGAGTGAAATTCCTCGGGGGCGTTTATCGTACGCTCAACATGCTTACTGTAAAGGCAGATCGGTAGAGTCTGCTTTGCATACAATTGTTAAGGCCATCGAGGTGTCCCTCCACCAGAAGGAGTTCACTGTGGGTGCCTTCCTCGACATTGAGGGGGCTTTTAATAATGTCCTCCCGGAGGCAATCACCAGGTCGCTAGGTAAACTAGGAGTCGGAACCGAACTTATAAGGCTTATCCACACGATGCTTACCGATAGAACGGTCGTGGCAGAATGGGGTGACACCTCTCTCCGCTGGCAAGTGAACAGAGGTACTCCGCAAGGCGGTGTTCTCTCGCCACTACTCTGGGTTGCCGTACTTAACGGTCTGCTGGAGGAGCTGGAGGGGAGGGGCTGTAAGGTGATTGCCTACGCGGATGACGTGGCACTTATTGTCAGAGGCAAGTTTCTAGATACTCTGATGGAACTGATGCAGGGTTATCTGAATCTAGTTATAAATTGGACCGCTAATTGCGGCCTATCGATAAATCCTCTGAAGACGGAGCTCGTCTTATTTACGAGGAAATACAAAGTACCAAGAGTGTTTCTCCCCTCGATATCGGGCGCTCCGTTGGTGCTCTCTGACAAGGTCAAGTACCTGGGACTCATCCTTGACAGAGGTCTTACATGGAAGCCAAACATTGAGGAGAGAATCAGAAAGACAACAGTCGCCTTGTATGATTGCAGGGGCGTTATCGGCAAAATATGGGGCCTCTCGCATAAAGTCCCTTTTTGGCTTTAGACCACGATTATAAAACCAATCTTGCTATACGGAGTCCTTGTCTGGTGGAACTCGCTAGAAAGGATGGTATCAGTTAAGAAGCTGGAGAGGGTACAAAGGTCTGCTCTCATTGGACTCATTGGGGCTCTCCGTACCACTCCTACTCTAGGGCTTAACGCTATGCTGAATGTGGCGCCCGTGGACATTGTAGGAAAAACTACCGCTGCACGCGCCGCAATCAGATTAAGGTGTTCGGGCCATAGGCTAGACTTAAGTTACGGACACTCTAGCATTCTTAAAAACTTTGAGTTCATCCCTATGGTGCTGGACCACTGTACACCCACGTTAGGTCCGAGCGGACCTTTTTCTACTCACATTCCCTCAAGGGATGAGTGGGCGGGGTGCAACATTCGGCGGCAAGGCATGGCAAACATGTTCACGGATGGCTCGAAGTTTGACGGAAGGGTTGGTGGGGGAGTATTCTGTAAGGAGCCTCCCATCAAACTTAAATTTAGGCTCCCGGACCACTGTAGTGTTTTCCAAGCGGAGGTATCCGCAATTAAGGAAGCGGTGGATTGGTTGCTCAATTCGGTAATTACCGTTAAGGAAGTAAATATCTACTCCGATAGCCAATTGGCAATTAGGGCCTTGGGCTCACTGTTTGAGCGCTCGAGATTGGTCGGGGAATGTCTGGCTTCTCTTTCGATTGCATCCGAATACTTCATCATCAGGCTCATTTGGGTTCCCGGGCACAGCGGCATACAGGGAAACTGCTGGGCTGATGAGCTGGCTAGACAGGGAACTTTGGAGACGGTTTCGTCGCGAAATGAGAAAATTGGGGTTCACCTGAGAACCTGTGGTCTGCTCCTGGAAAGATGGGCCTCGAGTCAACACCATCACACAGAGGCTACAATCCTTCATCAACATATGTCTCCGCATCATCTGCAGAATATTCTGGCCAAGCACCATCAGTAACGACGCACTGCCGAGATTAACGAACGGGGAACCCATTCTTAGGCAAATCAAACGCAGAAAGTAGCGATGGATAGGTCACACATTGAGAGAACCACCAGATAGCAACACGAGCATGGCACTGCACTGAAGCCCGCAAGGGAGCAGAAGTCGCGGTCGATCAAAACCACTTGGAGAAGGTCGATGTTGCGCGAACCAACAGATGCCCACATCTCATGGGACAGTGCAAAAACAACAGCACAGAACCGTGTACAATGGAAAAGTCTTGTCGAGGCCGTATGCTTCCGAGAGGAGTGAACAAGGGGAAAAAAGAAAAAAAAATCTTTAAAAAATAAATATCAGGAATGGTTTTACACAAAGGTAATCAATATTGCCCAATTAGTTTGAGCTTTCGTTGTTTTATTTCAATTCAAAATCCGATACTTCCAAATTGATCAGCCTTTATAATTTGGTGGGCTATTGTTGAATTTCAGTTGAGAGAAGAAAAAGGAAATAAGACACAAAAAGTCGTACTTGGACATAAAGGCACCTATCAGTCGATGAAATAACTCCACCTTGTGAGGATTTGCCTTTGTTTTTTGTTACCAACTTTCCAAACAATTTCAACAAGTTGGCAACCTTATACGAATGACTTCTCCGAAGTATCTAACAGGGTAAGATAACATCACTTGAGATAATAAAAAGAAACCATCTGCATTTATCAACTGTTTTGAATGTTTCTCTCTAATTGCTTCAATTTGTTATCTTCGCTGAATTCGCATTTGTTCAAAGCAAATATAAAATTTAACAAAATATCCAACAAGTGTTTTCAAGTGGTCAACTGCTGGTAAAGGGGTTTCCCAACAGTCATTCAACACTTTTCATAATGTTTTTTTTTTATATAAAATTCACTTACCACGTTTCTCCTCCATTTTTGCTAAGTCTGTATTGGTTTAAAGTGGTGCTTTTATGATCGATTGAAAACAAATGCTTTCGCAATGTGAAATGTGTTCGCAAAAAATATGTTTTTGTTGCGCTGATTTTTTTTGTTTTCTTTTTTTTTAATTTGGTGCTGTTTAGCAAAAAGCACAATAGCACTTGTCTGCAATTAAAGCGTTGCAAAATCACAATCAAATGTCCAATGTGGGCTGAAACGTGGCGCGTAGTTGGTTTCTTCACAAAATTCACTCAAAAAGTGTTCGTCTGCAAGTGGCTGTGTGCTGGCAATCAATGAAATGAAACGAAACGAAAGTCACAATTAATTCACCGCTTCAATGGGCGCGCTTGCCTGTGTGTGCGTGTTTATGCGTGTTTATGCGCGTGCAAGTGCAAGTGGGCGCAACAAAATTAAAATCAAAAGTTTGAATTTGGCAAAAAGTAAAGAGAAGGCACTTATTTTTATAGCGATTTCAATTGGCAAATGGTTTTTCGCTTTCAAACACTAAACTCTTGTCTATTCAGCAGCAATTGCAGCCAACCATTTCTTCTTTATCGCCAGTTTTTTGCTTGTTTTGTTTTCTTTTCACTGCCAAATAAAGGAGTCCAAAAAGCGTGTGCTTAGAAAACGAAAGTGCGGTCCAGCTGCACCAAATGCTCGTGGGTGAATTGGTGAAGTTTTCGGTCTTGTTTTTCACCTTACTTCGATTAACAACTGAATGTCTTTGATGCTCCACAAACACACAAAATTTCTAATGAAATAAAAGTGCACGTAGAAAGTTTTTTCTAATTACTTTAAAATAAAAATAATGAAATGTCACTAACAAAAAAAGTTGCTTTTCTCTATGTTGATTTGATTAAAAATTCAATGGGGCGAAAGTAGTTGTTTAATTTACTATTTTTTTTTGATAAAACCTTCTAAGCTGCTGATAACCATGTGAAGTTGTTGCTGTCACTCGATTCGATTTCAACAAATCTGGTGTGTAAATATTTGAACAGTTTAATCACTTCTTTAAAGGCACTTTGAGTTAGTTAGTATGGGTAATTTCAACAAATTGACTATTTTATTAGATTTTTGTTTGTTGTTTTGAATTTCTTTAATTTGTAATTTTGTTGCGGTTGTTTCTTTGATTGCGCGTTGCTACCACGTTCGGTGTTCGAGCGTAAATAAACACAGTCTGCAGTTGACTTCAGCTGATATAGTAGTTGGAAGCGCAAAAACGGCGCGCGCACACATCACCAGCACCAGCAACACCAACAACACCAACAACAAACAGCCAAAGCAACCAAACAACCAGCACCAGCACCAGCACCAACACGAACGCCAGCCTCAGTCGTAGTCGCAGCCGCGGTCGTAGTCAATCAAGCCGGGCAAGTTAACGCGGCCTCCGAGTTAAAGCATGCAGGCATGGCAATCAGCCAACTCGGCGGCCGTTAGCAGTCGTGTTAGCAGCGGCAGTAACAGAGCATAAGCAGGTAGCAGGCGAGCAGAGCTCAGCGGCTTCACGCAGCAGCTTCATGTTGACGGCGACTTTGTCGTCGTTTGGCGCTGTTTACCTTTTTGTCGTTGGTTACTTAAATGCGAGACTTTTGTTATTTCCAACTTCTGAAATGCTTGCATGTAACTGCAGATCAGTAATGCTGATGGTAGCGCATTCGCTTTTGCCGTTCTACAGAATTGAACATCTGGTTTTTTGAGCTGCTAATTTTTTCTAAGATTTATCTACTCGCCTTCTCTCTCGGCACAGGCGCCTTCTAAAACAGTCAGTGATGTACGATGCTATTAAAATTGACAAATGTTCACAATAGTCTAATACTTGGAAAAGTTCCTAGAAAAAATAAATGCCAAATCTCGTTTCTTTATCGACTTCAAAAGCTTTTCGTTTTATTATCTAAATTCCGGTGGACGAGTCCCAGACAAACGATTACGGCTTGACTTTTATTACACCTATCCTTAAAACGGCAATAAAAATAATATTGAAAATTACACAGTGCGACATCAAAAATCAAACCGCATCGGACCTTTTTTTTCTGAAAATATACCTATTCAATAGCAAACCCCTCGCTGTGTTTTTAAAAGTTAGCTCGATTTTTTTTTATTGCGTTTTGAAGTTTTCTATTTTCATGAGATTTTGGAGTTTTACCTGTACGCTAAATTTGACTTATAAATCGACCTTTGTTTGATTTAATCGATTTATTTTGTACATGTACAAATAAACTTATTTTGAGAAGAACCTATATCTCAAGACGCAATTTTGAATACCAAAGTTTCGAAAAATTGTATGTTTTTACCATTTTTTACTGTAATTATGAAAATAATTAAAATTTCTCACTATTTCTTCTAGCAAAAATGTTGCAAAATGTACTAAAAAAGTCATTTATAAGATAAAAACATAAAACTGAATTAAAGTTATTATTTTCTAAAAAAATAAATTTTTAACAAGATTTTTCTTCATAAAAATAATTTTTTTATACTCTGCTTTAAATTTTTTTTTAAATATCTAAAACACAATGAGCAAACGTCTTTTCCTCATTAACCGTAAAACAATGATAGAATTGTTCTTTCCTATTTCGATACGCCGTAACTTTCGTACCTCTTTCTAACAAGTTATTTGATTTTAACATTGATGCTAATATTTCTGATTTCCGCTGTGTTAGTTCCAATTTAGCAACAATTTCATCTAATTTACTTTGCGTTATTAGAATCGGCTGGTCTGACGTTGATGGTTCGGGAACATACTCGGAATGTATATCAAATAATGATGGCTGTGTCATAACAGAAAAAGATTCACTTAAAGCATCAAAATTGGGACATTTTGGCAGTGGAATATTTTCAATGTGATCAAGCGGTAATTGTACACACTGGACTGAAACGTATTTTTTGTTTTTCGTTTTCTTTTTGTTCAATCCGATCACAGTATTTGCACAACTATAACAATTTTTTGGATCATGTTCTTCTGGATTGTGCCATAGCATTGGCATTCCAAAAGGCATTCTGCTTTGTTTTTTGTGCAACCAATTAACTTAACCAACCAAATAACTTCACGATCAAAATAATGTCTGTATGCCACAGTAAAATCATCACTGATTGATCCATGCTTTTCACTCGCTGGTGTGAAACGTACACAACAATAGCAGAAAACGTTAATATTTGCAGGACAATTCTACATTTTTTATTTTCTTAATTCATAAAAAATTCACGTAAATGAAATTAATAAATTCAAATATGTTAACAAAAACCGTATTGTTCACAAAATATTTAGCGCGTCAAATGTGTTTTAGGAGTTGTTAAGCACGAACCTGATCTCGCAAGACTGCTGCGATCTTAGAACAGGTAAAATCGTTGGGAACAAATTTTGGAATTTCTAAAACAAACATTTCCTGATAAGACAGACTACAACCTTCTTTATACTTTTTATTTTGGAATGTGTGCTAGCCACTTTTCTATGTACTTAACAGGCTAAAAGTCTTGTGAGACCAATCTTGCTTTTCACTACTCACGATCACATTTTGTTACATCCAATATTCATTGGAAAACCGTATCTGGAAAAAATACTAGTAAAAATAGAAAAATCTGAAAATGTGTATAACGGGTGGTTACGTATAAAATTATTTTCATAATTACAGTAAAAAATGGTAAAAACATACAATTTTTCGAAACTTTGGTATTCAAAATTGCGTATTGAGATATAGTTTCTTCTCAAAATAAGTTTATTTGTACATGTACGAAATTTCTGCATCAAGCTATGATAAAATAAATCGATTAAATCAAACAAAGGTCGATTTATAAGTCAAATTTAGCGTACAGGTAAAACTCCAAAATCTCATGAAAATAGAAAACTTCAAAACGCTATAAAAAAAAAATCGAGCTAACTTTTAAAAACACAGCGAGGGTTTTGCTATTGAATAGGTATATTTTCAGAAAAAAAAGGTCCGGTGTGGTTTGATTTTGATGACCCCAAAATTGTCGCACAGTGTTATAGGCCGATTCCCAAGCTAACTACAGTTCAAGGCAAATTCATTATAGAACACAAAGAATGAATTCGCCTTGTTTCATTCTGGGCTGACAGCCACATAGACATGGCGAAAGAAAAAAAAATCAGCTGATTTACCGATACCACCTTTAATAGATTCACCTTGCTACAGTTTCTAAATTATTTGAATGTATAGTCAAAGTTGTGTCGAAGACTGATGCGACCGCTCTTGGTGTATTCGAGAGAAAGGTACTTCGAAAAATGTTCGGCCCTCTTCGCGTTGGCGATAACTACTACCGCCAAATGACCCACGAGCTGTACGAACTCTACAACGATATAGACATAGTGCAGCGCATCAATATTCACCGCTTGCGCTGGCTGGGCCACGTCGAACGTATGGATGCAGAAGCTCTAGCAAAGAAGCTGTTCGGATGGCAAGTTAGAGGACAATGGCACAGGGGAAGACCATGACTCCGATGGAAGGATCAAGACGAGGGAGCCCTATCATCGCTTGGGGTAACAGATTGGAGAAGGCGCGCGCAAGGTAGAGACGCCTGGCGAGACTTGTTGCAGTCGGCCTTGATCCGGTAACGGGTTGTGATCTTTGATCAGGCCATATAAATGAGAAAACAAGTAAGTATAAATATACTTTGCCGTTAAACAATTGTTATGTCCTAATCAATATGGATTTGTTGCGGGCAGATCTACGTTAACGAATTTTGCTGCCTTTATTGAAGATTGTTTAAATACCAGGGATTTTGGGATTTTCAAATGGATGTAATCCATACATATTTTCTAAGGCTTTTGACAGTCTATCCACCCAATATTAATAACTAAACTTGATGGTTTCGTCTTTTGACTCGGACTTTTCTTTTTCTTGTAAGACTTTTTTTATCTTTCGATGAAGACTTTTGTTTTAACAAAAAACAATAACTATATCAATAAGTTAATCAGTTATGTATATATTCGCCGTTGCTGTTTACAACCACTTTAAAGCTTTTGACCAATTTGTTAATGCCGTTCCGTCACAAATCGCCTGGTCTGGTGTCAAAGAAATTGTTGAGCCAGGTTTTAAGGACTTTTAAGGTAACGCCCTTAATATGGTTTGACGGAGAACGGAAAAGATGGTATACGGTCGGTGCAACGTCCGGAGAATACGGCGGACCTTGAAGGAGCTGTCATTCGAGCTCTTTGCGTGCGGCTTTCACGACTTGTGCAACAAGCGGCCTGGCGTTGTCGTGAATTAGTATGGTGTGATCATGTCGATCAGGTCTCGTGAGGCAGCCAGGTTCCCAATTTTTGTGTACGTCCCATTGAATGAATCGTTTTATGATCGCAGTTAATTTTCTCCGCCAATTCGCGACTGGTTTGGCGGCCCTCCTTCTTCAAAAGTGATTTGAGACGTTGTTCATCGAATTCAGAAGGCCTTCCGCTGCGGGACGTGTCATCGACGTCAAAGCAACCATTACACCCCTTTGCAAATCGCTACGCAGAAAGGTACTTTTTTCGAATATATTTAATCTTAAAAAGTGAAAAATCTTCTGAAGTAGAAACATTGTTGACTTTATTTTGCTTCTAAAATAGGGAGAATTTTTTATTAAAAAAATAGTAATTATTCTTTCAAATTCATTTTATCACCCAGAAAACGTGCCGTTTCCGAAAAAAAGCATTTATATGTACGAAAAAAGAAGCCAAACATCAAAACATTTTTGAAACATTCTGGAATCACCTTCAGTTCAAGCCGCTTATTCTCTTTTATGGCCGATTTTTTTGACTGAAAAAGGTTGTACCGAAGTAGTCATTTGAGTTCTGAAAAGAGAAGAAAGTAGCCGTATCCGTATCAGGTGAATATTTTTGATTTTTCGATGATATTTTTAGAGTTTTTGGATAACAATTTTGTTCATAATGATCGGTAAGTTGGTTTGGTACGCTGTTTCGAAATCCTTGAGTTTTTTCAAAAAGTTTGGACTTTTTCCATGTACTTTCTTCCTCAAATGTCGAATAATGCCTGAATAATTTGCTTTATTTAGCAGTTGACTTTTAACAATGCCTATAAATGGCATTTTTAAACCTATAATTCCAAGTAATTTAGACCGCCAAATGAATTACGTTAAAGTGAAGTTCATTTTTGACAGAATGTGTCAATTCTCTCAACGCGTTCGTTTAAGAGTAAAACAAAAAATATTCGTAAAGTAAAAGAGTTAGGGGAAGCGCTAGTTAGATTCTGGATGAATTACCACTATAACCAACCAAACAAGTTGGGAGTTTTGCCAAAGAATGCGGACCCAATCCCTCTAAGAGGAAACTTTTTTCTTTGGTTTTATGACAAATATATTGGGATTGGTCTTGAACTACTCTCAATTGCGATTACTCAGTTATAGCCAAATAAAATCAACTACGAGTAAAAAGTGAAACTTCCATTAACGCCTTGAAAGCTTTCGTTTTATTTGTTTGTGATTTTGTTTGCCGTTTTTATCAATGAATACATTTTTTCTATAATAATTTGACGACGATGTAGTTTCCTGCTGAAGAATTGATTTTTTTAATGCAAGAATAAGAAGTATATTTAGGTACTACCTAAATTATCACAGTACATATGTACTTTAAAAATGAGTTACATATTCCTAAATGATCTTGATCTTGAAACACGAAAACACGTTTTTTTTTGTTCAAAATTAGCTTTATTTCCATCAAGAACTACGCAATCATTCCAGCGGCGCTCTAACATTCTAAAACCCCTTTTGTACTACGATTTATCTTTTGCCTTAAAATAGGCCTCAATTTCAGCGACAACATCTGCATTCGAGCGAAATTTCTTACCGGCGAGCATTTTTTTTAGGTCGAAGAACATCCAGCAGCCGCTTGGAGCCATATCTGGCAAATGTAGTGGATATGGGAGCAATTCTTTGTTTGGTTCAGCTCAGAATCATCAACACAACGTTTTTGTTTTTTGGTCAACAGTGAGCAAACGCGGCACACACTTTCAACATAACTTTCTCATAGTAAAATGCTCAAGCATTAGAAAGCCAACACGCGCTTTCGATATCTTTACGATGTCAGCTAACTCACGCAACTACAGTTTTCGATCATTCAAAACGATTTTGTGGATTTTTTTGGTGTTTTCTGGTGTTACCGCCTCATTTGGACGTCCACTGCGTTGTGCACCATCGGTGTTTCTCGACCATGTTTCAAGTCATCTGATCATCGTTTTGTTCGTTTTTTCTGATGAGGCGGAGTCTATATAACTCTTTTCAAGCCATTGCTTCACTAGAACTGTATTTAGATATTTTTTCCCATCAGGAAGCAGTGAAAAATTAAAATACGAAATTATTTCTGATCCATTGTTTTGAAAATAACAAAAGTAGCGACACTCTTAGCATAATAACCCACAAACTAATAGGTGAAATATCATGAAATTTCAACAGCTGTCTTTTTAAGGTTAATAATAACCGAAAAATAGGTGAATGCAATAGAACTAGTGCCATCTATGTTTTAGTCCAGGGACTTTTCACCCGATGTGTTACTCGAATATCGTATTTAAAGCTACAGTATTAAAGAGTTAGGTAATATTACTACTATACTAGTACAAAATATAACTTTTTTGAAAATAATAAGCTACATCCAGTGGAATATGGTGAAGGAAAGCAATAAATATATCTGCCATAATTCATTTTTAAAGCTTACATCTGACTATTTTTTAAAGGCCCGTTTGGGCAAAACTTACCTTGACAACTAGACTTTATTTTCATAATTTAAGAGGATTAGGGAAATTTTCCATGTCAACACTGGCGAAAAGTAACAGTTAATATCTATTGTGAATGAATGAAACTTTTAAAGAAAAGAACAAGAAAGACTGAAAACAATCGTGCAGCAATAAAATTCTGGAACAATATGAAGAGCACAACAGGAGTAATCATTTTATAGCATTTTTGTTTTATTTTTATGTTTAAAAATGTATTTTGCAGAAGAAACGTTCAACCTGGACGGAGAGAGACGAGTAGGCGATCGTAACCAAATGAGAAGAACGTGGAAATGAGATGTTAAAGATGCAATGCTAGTTGCACTAACACGTTTGAAATCTCATTAATCATTTTGATTTGCGAAGCAGTTTGAGAAATACCAATTTACAATTTTTTTAAATAAAAAAAATATTATTTCTCTCCAATATACAAATGAGCTGCTCACTAATCCAAGTAAGAACCGTCTGTCACACTACAATTTTTATCATCCACTAGCATTCCCCAGTGGGCTTCGCACCACCATACATAAAATGTTTTTTTTATATCGCAAGAAATTTTTCATATTAAGTTTTCTTTATAGAACTCGTAAAATGTTTAAACAGTTGAATTAGTTGATTTTTTTCATTCAACATACTTTCTACAGATGTCACAATAGCCTTTTCTGTACTTTTTTAAAATTTGATTGTGGTGGTCACCTATATACAGGTAAGGTGAAAGAGCCGATAAAAACTTGTAATTAAACTTTGATTCTTTAGTTTCCATTTCAATTTTTTACGCTAAATAAATTATGCTAAAATAAATAAAGTTAAAAATGTTTTTCCAGTTCCTTGAATGCTCCAGTTTTTATTATATTTTCGCCCAAAATTAATATTAACATAATACACTTACAACCACAACAGTACAACAGAAACGCTCATAAGCGGCTGTGTATTTGTTATTGTTTTTCCCATACAGGCATTTCGTATGAGAGGAAACCATTACTCACATAAAATATCATAACTCAGGAACGGCTGCACCCCCTTTTCTGCCATTCGATGGAGTACATATGGCAACGCACCTCCCAAATACATATAATTTCACAATTAAATCTATTAGTGCTTTACATTTTTGCCGAAATGGATACTCATGTGGTTCAAACACATCCTAGGGCTATCCAGGTCCACGTTTTGGTCTATATCTCGAGACCCTACTTACGGAGGGGCATTAAAAATACTCTATACTATAGAATCATCAGCAGCTTCCATTTGCTACCCATATTGTACAAACACATCCTAGGGTTACCCTGGTCCACGTTTTGGATTATATCTCGAGACCCTAGTCACGGAACGGTATGAAAAATACTTTATACTATAGAAATCATCAACAGCTTCCAATTGCTACCCATATTGTACGAACACATCCTTAAGTTATCGGGGTCCACATTTTGGGCGATATCTCGAGATCCTAGTCACGGATCCGCATCAAAAATACTCTATACTATAGAATCATCAGCAGCTTCCATTTGCTACCCATATTGCACAAACACATCCTAGGGTTACCCGGGTCCACGTTTTGGATTATATCTCGAGACCCTAGTCACGGAACGGTATGAAAAAATACTATAGAAATCATCAACAGCTCCCATTTGCTACCCATATTGTTCGAACACATCCTTAACTTATCGGGGTCCACATTTTGGGCGATATCTCGAGACCCTAGTCACGGAGCGGCATCAAAAATACTCTATACTATAGAATCATCAACAGCTTCCATTTGCTACCCATATTGTACAAACACATCCTAGGGTTACCCGGGTTCACGTTTTGGCCTATTTCTCGAGATCCTGGTATCCGATTCTTAAAATTTTAAAACACAAACCATCTACTGAATAGTCCAAACAAAGCCTAAAAATTTGGTTTGGATAGGTGAGCCCGTTCTTGAGTTATAAGATTACCAAGGAAATGTAACTTCTTTTTATATATATAGATATAGATATAGATATCAGGAAAATAAAAACAAAAAAACACAAAAATTAGTTTGAATCAAAATTAATCATCAAATTTTGTTTTTGAATAACTTTTTTAGTAAATAACTCTCCACTGCTTGTCGGTTTGTATGCTGCAGCTGTATAGTTCAAATTTGGCATTATTATAAATCTTTTCATAGGGTGATTAATTTTGTGATAAATAAACGTCGAAGGCATTCGTGGATAGAGTTGCACACAATTCAAATTTTTGCTTATCAAATGGTGTTTTTTTCCTACCCTGAACGTCACCTCTTATTCACCCTCTTTATATTTGATGTACTTTTCTCGCCAACCCTTACAGAGTGCTCGATGTCTATTGCCAAAATGCGCATTTAAAATTAAAGAAATAAATGAATAGAAAATTGCAAAAAATTCTAAATTTGCCCTATCAGCACTTGACAAAGGCGTTGGAAGCCCTATAATGCTGCTAATAATGCTAAAAAAAAAAGGAAAACAAAGTAAATGTGCGTACTATTCTGTCTGTGCCTTTTACATGGGTTTCAAAGCTGTTGAAACATATCAAATAAAATGTATTCAGGCGGGCGCCTATTTTCGGTTCCTCTTAAATATTTCATTTGTATGCTTGAAATCAGGCAGCACTTAAAAAATGATGGGTTAGATTTCAACAGATTAGAGCAGCATAGTTATGGTGTAAAAGCAACATTATGGCATAGTATAGAAAACACTTTAAATAAACTTCCCAACACAGTGTTTGCTTCTGCGCCGGTACGTTGCGTTAACATCGGGCGCTTGCCACCGCTGCTGGCTCTAGCTTTGACGCTAGTGCTGGCGCTGCTGCTAGCGCTGCTGCTAGCGTTGCTGTTACTGCTGCTTCTACTGCTTCTGATTGCTGTCAATGCTTTTATACATACAAACGAGTACTATAAACCGCATATATTGTCATTTTACTTTCAACTTGGCCATAATATTTACAATAACCTCAATGGCGTTGCTACTTTCATGACGGAAAATGCTTTATTTTGGTTCCTCGCAAAAAGAAATAAGGTGTGTTGCGGTGTGGAGATATACTCGTATAAGTAGATATGTATGTTGTATGTACGATTCGCTTTCCATTACCATTTTCCTTTGTCAATAGTTTACAATGTATGGGTGTGTGCATGTTTTCTTTCTTTTATGTGAATCAATGATGTCAGCTGAGTTCGAGAGCTGCTCATTCCATCTTTAATGTATTGTATTTATATATGCATTGTATGCATGTATGCGTGTATGTAGTAGTGCCAAACCAGAAAAGACAAAGCAAATAAAATGCCTGAGTGTGGAGAATGGACAAACCCGGTTGTGCGGCAGCTAAGTCACGTGCTTTTGCTATTACAGTTTTATGTGCAATTTTTGTGGCCCATCGTTGCTTATCTTAGGTGAGTGAAGAAAATTGCAACAAGTTGATAATTTTTTGTGGGACTTTTTTTCTAATTTTAAAGCAGCTTTCATAATTTAATTTTTGATAAATTAAATTTGATATAAATGATGGGGCAATTGTATTTAGGTTATTTAATCATTGATCTCAGATAGTTTAGTTTAAGTTATTGTTACTTAAGTATACAAGAAATGAAGACATCATTATTTCAATTTTTTTCAACATGGATTTTGACAACAACTAGGACTATCTTATAGAAATTTACACTTCTCCCAACGCTCCCGCCATTTTTGTAATCCCTCCAAAAAATAGGATTTGTCGAACTCTCCAAAATACGCCTCTGTTTCGGCGATGACTTCCTCGTTTGAACTACATTTGTTTCCCGCGAGCCATTTCTTCATGTTATGGAACAAGAAAAAGTCGCAGGGCGCCAGTTCGGGTGAATACGGGGGTGCGGCATCAATTCATAATGCAATTCATGCAGTTTGGCGGCAACAACTCCGGATGAAAGTGCTGGTGCGCTATCGTGGTAAAACAGCCCTTTCTTTTTCACCAAAAGCGGCCGTGTCTCTTTGAATTTTTTGTGAAAGCGGTCCAATAACTGACTGTAGTGTTGTCCAATGATCATTCTTCCTTTTTCTAAGAAATCCATGAGGATGACGCCGTTCGCATACCAAAAAGCGTCGCCATGACCTTTCCGGCCGATGGACTGTCTTTGCCGCCCTTGGAGCAGATTCACCGGGAGAAATCCATTGTTTTGATTGTTGCTTAGTTTCTGGTCTGTAATGGTGAACCCAGGTTACATCAACGCTGACAACTCGGTGCAAAAATTCCTTCGGATCTCGCTTACATTGCTCCAAACACTGCTTGTTTGCTCCAGACGCATCTGCTTGTTGTTCACCGTGAGCAATCGCGGCACCCATCGCACGGACAAGTTTTTCATCGCCAACTTAGTTGGATAGATTTTGCATGAGTCACCACTTTAACCAACCAATCAACCAAATTCTTAACTCTATATAGAAAAAAGCCGCATGGGCCTAAAATACGTAGAGCCAATTTGCGGGTTTTTTAATTTAATAATAAAAGAAAAGTATTGAAATGTAACAACGTAAAGATTTGTGATCATGAAAATGTATGTTTTAATGTTAGTTTTAAGAGGGTTTCCCTTTGAATTTTGTGTGTTTGCAACACTACGTGTGTGGCCTGGCGTTGTCCTGATGGAAGATAATTCGGCCTCTGTTGATCAAAGATGGCCTCTTCTACATGAGTGCTGCATTGAAGCGGTCCAGTTGTTGGCAGTACAGGTCCGAATTGAGCGTTTGGCCATAGGGGAGCAGCTCATAGTGGACGATTCCCTGCCAATCCCACCAAACACACAGAAGAACCTTCCTGGCCGTTAATCCAGGCTTGGCCACCGTCTGGGCAGCTTCACCGCTTTTCGACCACGACCGTTTGCGCTTCACGTTGTCGTAAGTGACCCACTTTTCATCGCCAGTCACCATCCGCTTCAAAAACGGGTCGATTTCGTTGCGATTCAGAAGCGATTCGCATGCATCCATAGGGGCAAAAATGTTTTTTTGCGTCAAGTCGTGTGGCACTCATACATCGAGCTTCTTTTTGAATCCAAGCTTCTTCAAATGGTTTATAACGGTTTGATGACTCATGCCCAGCTCTTGGCCGATGCTACGGCTGCTACTATGCCGGTCTCTTTCGATCAATTCAGCGATTTTATCGCAATTTTTGACGACAGGCCTTCCGGACCGTGGCGCATCTTCGATCACCTCTGCACCAGAACGAAAACGTTGAAACCATCGTTGTGCGGTGGAAATGGAAACTGTATCGGGTCCATAAACTGCACAAATTTTATTGGCAGCATGAGATGCATTTTTGCCTTTATCGTAGTAGTACTGTAAAATATGCCATATTTTCTCTTTATTTAGCTCCGTGTTTGCGACGCTATAACTCACGAACGAATAAAAGCAAACAACAATTAATCAAACACGTGTTAGCACGTGAAAAGAGCTTTCCAGAAGCTCTAGCGACGAATACAACTAGAACTACGCGCTTGCAAAGACAAGCTTGCGGAAATACCGCAAGACTTTTTGGCCAACCTTATATAATTTTTTTTTATATTTCATTTTTTATTTATTTATATTTTACGAGTATTTATTTAAGAAATCAAATTTTTTCCTTAATTCATACGATTTTGATTTATTTTTATATAAATTAAATGCAACTATTGAACAAATTTCAATACAAATTCTTACATCTACGCTTCTTACGCTTCATTGCGTTATATCCTTCCGGTCTATGCATATTTAGTACCTGTATGCACTCAACCAGGCAAAGATAATATCAGCAGTTCATGTTTTTGTAATTTCTTTCGCATTTTCGTTTTTGCCTCACTTTTGTCACTAACCTATCTTCTTCCTTTCTGTACAAAATATTTGTCCCATTTGTTTTGCTACTTCATCGACTTTTGTCACAATCAACAGTTGCAAATTTATTGATAAAACAAATGTACATATGTGTACTTGTAAGCTAATATTTTCTGGGTCTTTATTTTTATCGCTGCCAGAAACATGAATACATTTCTCATTCCCGCCCTATTTGAGATGTTGGTTTGACATTCAGTATGTCAGCGAAGTTCGTAAAAAGTTCTTGGTATGTACATGGGCATATGATTATGGTAGTATATTGATACATACAAACATGCTTATATTCAAATAAATAAGAAAATACAGTAGGCGTTCGATAATGCAGAAACTCGGTTAAATAAAAATTTGAAATGGAGGAGAAGGGATTTCACATCAATCTGGTTCCAAAGGGTATACACAACTTAAGGTATTTCTATACTGTGGCATGGTCATCTTAACAGAAGAACACGAAGAGGCTCATAGGGACCTACACTGGGACAATGTATATTGTTTGAAGCTCCTCAGAGTGCTTTAACAAACTTACAACCGAGAATACTTAAACACAAATTTCTGGGCTTATTCAAGAACAAACTTAAGAATTCTGACAGGTTATGTTGACTTTACTCTTTCCACCTCTCGACCAATTTGTTGCTGTTGATATCGTTTCGCCAAAACTGCCTAGTTTGGTGTCAAAGAAGTTGTTGAACCATTTTTAGGGACATCTTTGGTAACGAAGGTAACTTCCTTCATATGGTTTGACAGGGAGTGGAAAAGATGGTAATCGGTCAGTGTAAGATCCGAAGAATACGGTGGATGCTAAAGGACTCCTGATTCGAGCTTTTGGAGTGCGGCTTCAACGACTTGTGCAACGTGGGTCCTGGCGTTGTCGTGAAGGAGTTTGGTTAGGCCATGCCAATCAGGTATTTTCAGTCGAATAGCCTCGCTCACGCGGTGTAACTGGGCAATGTAGAGTTCCTTGTTGACCTGTTCACCATGGCATTCTTTTCGAGCGTTTCCCAGGGCACCATGCCCGCTCAGCCTTACAAAACACATACCGTGATCCTCTTTGGATGAAGATCCGGCTTGACTCTCGACTTTGACGTATTTCCTGGAGTCCCTCACTCCTTTCTTTGCTTCATATTGATGTATAGGCACCATTTCTTGTTTCTCTTGACGATTCGCTACAAAAAGCGCTGCTTAAGACCGCGTGTTGCTCGATGGCGAGCGAGATGCTGAGAAACAATTTTAAGGCGACTTTTTTTTTTCGTTGAACTCGTGAGGCACTTCTTGAGCGATTTCATGTCTTTTGGACGTAGTAATACTTCCATTTTGCATTTTTTTTTCCGCGTTGGCTTAAAACTGTTGGTCCCTCCATTTGTCGAACAACATCAATACGCACGCCACGAATAGGAGGAGAAGCTCGGCTAAACACCTAACAGAAATGTACGCGCCAATTATTTATTTATTTTATTTTATTATTTATTATTTTAGAAGGTCTCTCGAAAGCATCCGATGTGTTTAGTTAAAAGGTATGTCAATTAATAAAAATCGTCAAAAAAATGTAACCAAGCACTAACAGTTAGGAATGGCTACTTGATTGAATTTCCAGGCTACGCCTTTTCACTAAATGTTTCCTTTTTCACATCAATAAAACAAACAAAAAAAAAATTGGTATGGAAACTATTCTTCAAATTATTCTGGAGAGTAGAATGTGTTTTTATCTATCCCATAAGGTGTGATATTGAATAATATAATAAGAATAGTGTAACGAACCAACTTAACGAGACAGCGATTCCAAACACCACCTGTTGCGTAGCTGGCATAATTTAAGCAATCGAAAAAGGACTGGTGAACATTTCTATTTTTTTGTGCTCCATGTCTCTGCTCCATGTTCTCTGCTTTCCAATCGCTCCTTTCGCTTTAGTCTGTTTGTGTGATTTGTCCATGGAAGATGCGGTACACCGTGCTGTTGAAAAATATTTGTAAAAATTTGTAAAGATTTTTGATTGATTTTATTTTTTTTATTTTCTTTTTGGGACTGTGCAAATCGGTTCGCGAACTTAAATGTGTTGGATAACCGTTTAAATACACAAGTATATGTACAGCGCGTTAAGGCCCTCGCCTCATGAGAAATGGGGGTTTTTGGGAGTTTCTTTTAAAGTGTGTGAAACGGAAAGGAAAAAAGATTTTTTTATTTTTGAAAATTTAATTACAATTTTTTTTTGGCCATACGAGGTTTGTTCAGCCTTCAAAAAACGGTCTTCCAAACACCGGTATGTCGTCGGCGACACAGATTCCGGGACTCACAGGTGTCTGAATCAAAAAGACATAAGGGTCTTGTTCAGTGTAACTGTCGTTATTGTGTGAACTAAGACCTTAAAAAAAAATAAAATTTCCCAAATGGTGGACGTTGAAAGATGAAAAACCATTTTTTGACACTTTTTTGACTTTAAAGGTGCAAAAAAAATTCTAAAAAAAAACGAAAAAATTTGTTTTCCAAATCATCGTAGTTCACACGATAACGACATCAATTCTACGTCATTCAAATTTTATTTCATCAAAATCTGTTCAGTAGAATCGGCTTTATCTGTGTCCATTGTCCAAGTGAAGACCATTTTTTGAAGGCTGACAACTTTTTTAAAGAACCTCGTATGGCGAAAAAAAATGTTTAAATTAAATTTTCAAAAATAAAAGATATTTTTTCCGTTTTACACACTTTCAAAGAAACACTCGAAAAACCCCATTTCTACTGAGGCGAGGGCCTTAAATAAGTATAGTGTGGAAACTTATCGGGAAGTTTTTACCATTTGTCTGGTTCTCATTGAATTTTAATAATTTGCTTAGAAAATAGAGTTGACTCTTGTACAAAAAATATTTTAATTCAAGTTTCAAAATTTCTCACTTTTAGGATTTTCATACAAATTTTTAGGAATTTTTAAAAATGTTGCACACAGCTTGAAAAATTTATTATTATTTTCATTGTTATAAAATTATCTACATTTTTATTAAAAAAAAAATAATAACAGGAATTAAAAAAAAAATTAATAGTAAAAACGTGTTGACATATGGTACCCTGGAATGGATACAAACGCTCCGGCTCTGAAAGTAATCGATGCGGTACCAGTTGGCGGTAGTAGAGGAAGAGGAAGACCTCCTCCGCGTTGGAAAGATCAGGTGGAGAAAGACTTGGCTTTACTTGGTGTTTCCAACTGGCGCCGGTTAGCAAAGGACGAAACGACTGGCGCGCTTTCTTAAACTCGGCCAAAATCGCGTAAGCCACTTAAGAAGAAAAAGAAAATTGTTCGGGGAAAAGAACACCTTTCTTATCGCCTAATATTAACTCGAATACAGTGAAAGAATGTACTGGGTTGCCCATATTCGACGGTCCCATGCAACAATCTTTGCGTCAATTGAATCTTATACGGGAATAAATGCAAATCAATGCGAATAATTCGTTTTAAAGTGGTCCGAGCAATGCCCAACTGCTGAGAACGGCGATTTTAGGATGTCCTTGGCGACGTCTCAACACTGGCCCGTACAAGAGCAATATTCTCATCCGATCGCCTTGGTCGCATCAGCAGTCGAAAACCTTTCGGACAAACGTTTAATGGTGTTCTTAGAAGGCGCACTTTTCACATTTTTTAATTTTTTATACGCACGTTGAGTTTTCCCAATTGACTTCTTTTGTTGAATGTAAATTTCAACAATTTGGGAGCGCTCGCGTGGCATGTACTGTTTCATGGTAAAAATCTGCTTAGACTGACGCTTCCAACGCGGTATGTCATTAAGCGATCTGACGTCTCTGTCAAAAGATACAGGGTTGCCAGATGGGTCCGACGAACATGGGCAACCCCATTTTGACAGAACTATCACAGTACTTTGTAATAAACCTGCTCTGGGTGCCGGGTCATAGAGACATAAAAGGCAACAGCAAAGCAGATGAACTGGCGAGATTGGGTACCACATTACCAATCCAACTAGACAAAGCGAACATACCTATATCTTTAGCAACTTGCAAGATGCTTATAGATAAACACAGTATCGGTGCTGCCATTAGGCTATGGTCTCAGTCCCTGACCTGTGCAACAAATAGAATGACGTGGCCAGAATGGAACATGGGCCGCACAAACCGTCTGGTGAAACTGACCAGGAAGAACATGAGAAATCTTTTCGGGGTCCTAACAGGGCATTGTCTGATTGGCAGGCATGCCAGCAGACTGGGAGCGCTCTATAACGACTATTGCAGAAGCTGTAACGTCGAAGAAAAAGAGACTATAGAACACTTTCTATGCGGGTGTGGCTCTGGATAGAAGAAGGTTCAATATTTTAGGAAAAAATTCCCTGAATAACGTGGCAGAAGTAGCCAATATAAAAATAAGAAGTCTTGTTAGATATATCAAACCCACAGGTTGGTTCAATGAGGACGATGTAGAATGAGGAGAGGAGATAGCCCGGGTGGTATCACAATGGGTCTACAGCAGGCCTAGGTATGTCCACTATACCCATCTACTTACCTACACATACCAACTTTACTTACTTTTAATGCACTCATTAAATTATTAATTTATTATAAAATTAATATTTAATATTTTTTATTAATTTATTAAAAAAAATATGACTAGAAACGTAATAAAAGAAAGCCAAGTAATGGGCAAACAAAATATACGAAAATAATAATAAATGGCAATGTACTTGCGGGCATCTCTGAATCATACACACACGCACACACTCACAAGCCAACGGGGCTTAAACAGTAGTCCGTCAGCTAAATCGCATTTGTTCAATTAACAATTCCAATTCGTGCTGTAAAACATCTCGTTTGGAGTCTGACTATGACTTCGTTTTCCCATTCAACGCTGACTCAAATGGATGAGAAAAAGAGCAGTACAGTTAACTATACTTGTACGCGTATTATAAAGCAACAAATAAAACAAATTGTGTAGTTGAGTGGCCGCTGGCACTGCTAACTGCTGCTAAAAACTGACTAAGGGTGTTTAGGTATTGGTTAAAAATAACGACATTGAAATTATAAATCTTAATGTGAACAGCACATGCGCATGCGCGTATCCCAAAGGCTCCACAAGCGTCTCGAACATGACTGCGAGTGCCCGTGCCGTTATAATAATAAAAATCACAATTAATAACAGCAATTAACGGGGGAACGATGAAAGATGACGATGGCGGCCGCGTGTTGTTACAACGCACCTTTTCAACTACCTACAGACTTATGTGCAGACATGGCCTATAGCCTGGGAGGGAGAGTAACATTCATACATATTTACCTACATATGTAGGTGTGCGCAGAGGTGGAATGTTTTAGCACCTGCCAAATACGTCTCCATTTGATTCATACACTACTGAGCAGCATTGCATAGGCATAAACGCATAATGGCCTATCGCGCTTCTATAAATAGCTGATGTGTAATGACCTGCGGCCAGGCATGATTCAGTTGAAAAGTGCGTTTGTGCAAAAACTCCATGTCATGCGGCTTTGCCAAAGCCTAAAGAAGTTAAAGGTGCTATTATAGTGTCTATGTAACACTGAAAGAAATTAAGACAGCGCAACTCAAAATTAAATGAAGTGGATGAAATTTAATTGAAATTTAATTTAGTATTTCAGACTCATTCTTACACTACTTCGCAATTCTTAGTTATAATTTTTTTTCCTTGTTCACTCCTCTCGGGAGCATAGGGCCGCGACATGACTGGTCTTGCGTTGGTTTCGTTAATCCATTTTGATTTCTGACAGGGTAGGTGATTAGCCTGCCGCTACCAGTCCTACATAGTGGGAAGCCCACCTATCGTTGCTTAGGAACAACACCTTCTTACTGCTTGGAGCTCCATCTGTGTTTCAAATTTTTCTGCCAGAAGGATTGCACAGATGGTTGAGGACTTCGCTAAATATGGTGTGTCTGCGCTATTATCGCGGTTGCCCTGGACGTGCCAGGGTAATATTTCCAAATAGACAGGATTGGAACGAGCGGAAGATTTGGACCGTAGCTCGAACCTCTGTTTTCACTGACGGCTCCAAGATGGAATCGGCAGGCGGAGCAGGGGTTTTCTCCAAATCAGCCAATTTATCTATTTACTTAAAGTTGCCGAATACTGCTAGTGCTTTCCAGGCATAGGTCATTGCGATTATTCAGACATGCAAAATGTTTAGGGAACGTGGAAGCGAGGGAGGTATTAAAATTTTTTCTGATAGCTCTGACGCCTTGGTGAAGATCCAAACTAGTCAACTCCTGTGAGGAGGCGATCGAATCGCTTGGGTGTGCAGGTAACATTTATATGATCTTGGCACCAGGACATAGGAACATAGAAGGAAATGAAATTGTTAATGAACTTGCCAGGAAGCGGACTGAATTGGTCTAAAAGAGAGCTTCTACCCGATCATCGACATCGCCTTAACTATTGTTAATGGGGAATTGTCCAACATGTTTCTCAAGAAAGCGCAGAAAGGATGGAGCACGATTTGTTCGTGTACTATTTCGATAACCCTTTGATCGCAGTACAATAGACGCATGGGGCTGGAAGTTCTGGGTACTCCGAACTCTGAAAGCGTTCGAGCTTGGCAGTCTCTGGGTGCTCCTTTATTTTCCCGTCTTCGACGTCAATGTATGTAAGTACAGACACGAAATTTTTATCATATTGAAAAAGCTTTGACTACTTTGACAATATTTTTTTGGTTTTATACGGCGAAATATCGTCTGACGAAAAATTGAATCCAAAAACAAAAAAAAAAAAAAACAAATGTGACCTCACACTTTGTACTCAAATTTAATGGATTACAAAACTGCGTATCAAATGTTTTTTCGAACAGTGGTTTGCCAAAGGTTGACATTCTCTATTTCCATGAGGCAGGGCGTTCACAGCGAAAATGGAAAATTTTCCCTGGAATCGTCCTCTGGTTGTTTAGAACTGTGGTAGTGTGTGTTTGAGGGATGCCCACTTTGACTGCCTGTTTCCCGGTAGACCAGAAGCCAGTTATCACTGCCGTAAGTCTGCAGGCATTCCTTCGTTTGATATATGTATGTCAGTATGGACTTTTGCTTGTGGTTGTAAATGGACCACAATTCTGCTGACTTTGCTGTTTGCTGTCTGGTCCGATTCGTAGATATTTTGAGGATATTGCATTCTGGATTGAACCCAGTGCTGTGAATACCGGTTTTGCAAGAATGGCAGACCACCCTCTTACTACATAGTTCGCTCACTTTTTCGTTTTATTCCATTAAGTCAACTTTAAGGGACCCAGATTAAGGTAACTTTAAGGTTTTCTCTCAAGGTAGTGAGACTATTTCTGCTTTGTTCCACCAATTTAGAGGCTGTTATAGCCGTATTCAGTGCCTGGATTGCAGCTTGGCTATCCGAAATAATAGCGTTACTATCCTTTTCAGAGAAGTTTGATATTAATAGTCGACAAGCTTCCCCTATTGCCAATACTTCCGCCTGGAAGACACTGCAAGTAATAGGGAGACGCACAGATTCTTCATATCCAAGTTGAATATGAATGTATACCAGCTCTGTGTAGACTGTTGTGCCGAAGTCGTTTAGTGAAAGACCCTTACTCTATTCCATATCTAATTCCGAGATGGAGAGAGAGTGGCAAAATTCTTATTGAATGTATGTATGTATGGCTGATGTAATTAGTTCTCCCCAAGTTGAACTGAATTTTTTGCAATAATAGCCTAGCAAGACCATAAGTTTTCTCCCTCCAGCGCCCCGCTTGATTTAACCGAAATGCACTTATGGTAGCCAGCAATGAGCTCTACTTTTATAAAAAAATACTGAACATTAAAAATAGCCAAAACTGGTAAAAGGTGCCATACTTTTTTCGCGAGCTTTACATATAATGGGACTTGACCTAATTTCCGTGCATGCCACTCTTTTTATGAAGCCTTGAAGTTTCTGAGAAATTGAAACATTTTGAAAAAAACTCTGTGCGGCAGCCAAAAAAGAACAAGAATGCAGTATAACAATTTAGAAAGAGGAAAATTCGTAGCATATTGCACCATTCGCAACTTTGTTTTAATTTCTTTAACAGTATAATGAGTTTTTTATAATTTGGTCTCAAGCTGATCTAAATGATTTGAAAAAAAAATGTAACAAACTATACTGCCTTTGAGAGGTCCCGGTGGTCAAGTGCTCCACAATTTAGGGTATTTTCAGGAAGTTTTTTTTACAATAAAAAAAATTAAAAACGATATTTAAATTTTTTTATTCTTTTAACTTAACTTCTTTTACATACAAAAATGAAAAACCATTTTTTTCAAAAATGGCGCTGAAGTTGATTCTCCCGAAAAATTGGCCTTGGACGGTGTTGTCCATTTTGGATCTTCTGTTTATCTGAAACACAAAAACCAGAAAAATTATTAATCAGTATGACTGTGGCTATGTTCCGTACTAGAATAAAAAAAAATTAAAAAATTTGACAAAATGGCGCGGTTTTGAATTTGACACTCTAAAAATCAGATTTGTTTTTCAGTTTTTTATTACAAAAAAAAAAAAAAATACAAAATAATTGAACAGGCGATAGCCATTGTTGTTGTGAACATATTAAAATTTCAGACGATTCGGTTTTTTTTTGACAACATCAGGCCGTAAAAAGTTGCTTCGAAATAAATGAATTGAAAATTTGAGGTACAGGAGCGCGCGGACCGCTCTCTAGGTAGTTAATGGGCTGTAGAAGCTATAATATTGGAAATTACCGCATGAAAATTTGATCGTATATTCTTAAGCTACTATCCTATCGGAATGTCGAAAAAACAAAAAAATGATTTTTTGAAATTTCTAGACCACCGGGTCCACTAATCGCCTATAATAGAATTTATTGGAGCGTATTTTTCTGGATCATTTTGAGCTAATAAATCTTACCCGTCCACGCCAGTTTTACCCTTATTTCTTAAAATTTGAAATATACTAAATTTGTAGGGTCGGAGGAGGGTTGAAATATTCTCCAAAAATATTTTCGGCTAAATTTTATTAGAGGTCTTCTCAGCCGAAAGTAGTGCGCGATAGCGGATAAAAGCACACAATTTATTTCTTTTGGTAGGATTTTATTTGGAAGAAAATGCTCAACGTCGTATGCAAAGAAATTATCTAAAATCAACGCGATTTTTGTGCAACTTCGAATTTTTGTTGTTTCTCATAATTTTTTAAAAACTTCTTTGTGCACTACCAAAAGCCCGATTTTGTTCAAACTGTCTACTGATGATTCTGCAAATTAGTTTTTCATCTGGTATGGGTCTTCATCGTGTAATGTTTCCATAGCCTCCAAGAAAACTAAATCTAGTAGAAAAACAAAACAAAAACAATATATTTATTCCTCTCAGTGTACCTGTAAGGGTTTAGCACTGCCTGGTCTACCTTGGACCAAAATAAATAAATGAGTTGCAAGCGAGCGAAAAAAAAAACATAAACGAATATAGCAAAAACCAAACATAGCAGTCATATGACGTGATATGAGTGATATGTAGCAAAATGCCACATTGTATGAGTTGTTTGTGTATAAATGCAAAGGTTAAAATTTTTTTTTCTAATTTTTATGAAATATTAACGGCAGAAATTCGCTGAAAACCAGAAACCAATTCCTATTTTACAATAAGAAAATATGCACGCCTGTACTTGAAGGCTCACCCACAACAACACGCACAAGTACAGGTATTTAGGCTTCAAATCTCAAACGTATTACCGCTATTTAGACGCTGCGAATGCATGCCATTCGATTGCTATTACAAAGTAATAAAAATAGTTACTTCGTAGTTGTAGGTCTCTAGTGCCAAGTGCAGATTTATGGTCGAAAAGTGTGTAGGCTAAAAAGAGGAAAAAAGGAAAATAAGCAAACACCAAAGAAGTAATAATAAATCGCGTACTTTAAATTTAAGGTCAGGGCGAAGTAAACGCTAAAGTTTTTATTTATTGTATTTCAATACACATTTTATTGTATTGGAGTCGCTATTGTTGTTGTGATTACCATTTTGTATATACACACAATATAGGAGCACTCGCTAATATTACATTTTCTGCCACTTAATTGATAGATCATTTCAGCGCGTACGCGCAGTGCTTTTGAAGCTCTGGTTTTTTCGCAATTTTTTTTTATTTATGTAATTTTGTTTTTTATTTTACACTTTTCATTATCTTTTACATATTTTTTTATTTTTGTTTATTTTGTTTATGTTGCATGGCATGAAATTTCATTAAACACGCAATTACAGTTAATTGCGAATTTTTCATTATTTCTTTTCTCGTGCAACCATTTCAGATTGCCTCATTACGACTTTGTTTGTCAAATAGTGAATTGGTTTTTATTATATTTGGTGTCTTTTTTTGCGTTTCAATTTGTTTACACTTTTTGCTGCTTGTTTGGGAAGCGACGTTTGCTGATGGTTTTGAAAATTTTGCCGTGTATCTCCTTTTTACTATTTTTTTATTGTACGCTTGCCGAAATTGAAGCGCGAGATGATGAAAGATGGAATTAGATACGGTTGGTTCATCAATAAAACAACAGCTATTAATAAATATTTAGCTTATACATACATTTATTGGCAATTTTAATTTATTTCGATTTAAGACAAGATAAGACTGGATATGGACAGGCACGTATGAGGTAAAACAAGTCATTACAACTTGGAATATCTTTTGTTAACGGATACCAAATCCCTGATACCCACTTTCCCAAAGTACTTTCCGGCGCTCTAATAAGGGCTAAAAGGCTGCGCCATAGGATTAGCCAACAAATTTTGCAAAAAATAGTAAACCAGATTCATCATAGGCCGCATATTCACTTAAAATGTGTTGAAACTTTTTATTTTCAGACAAAGTTAAAATTCAGTTTCAGTAGACCACCCTATGCGCTGCAGTTGGCAACGCAATCGACTATGTCCGGTGGGTTTAAGCAATACTAAATCAAGACTAGCCAACCGACATTCGTCATTCCTACTGATCAGAGTGCGCACCCAATCATTTATTAGCCTCCTTGATACGATTAGCTTAAAATTGCTGCTCAATACTTAATTACTATTTTTTTCCGGGACGACGCCCATGAAGAGGAAACTCTCATGAGTACTGCTATGCCGGCATAGCAGTATGCACGACTTGTAGCCTCACAGCTACACCTACGTACTAAACACCTCTCCACTATCTACGACTCTCCCCGCGGAACTGTCCAAAAAGGTTTACCTTACGGGGCTGGTTAGCTAATAGGCTGCTAGTTATTTCATCTACGAACCTCCGCGCGTCTTAGATCAATGTGGATATATTTTACATGCGTGCAGATTCGCTTCTAGTTATCACTTGATTTTAGCATACAATCTACATATTATATAATATTTTCTCTGTTTAATATACCACAGGTTTCGGGAGCATAGCGTGGGCATTGGAACAAGACGTGATCAGCGTCTTCTTCCCTATCCGTGCAGATTGAGTAGTTTGGGGACCTGTTATAGCCGAATCTATGGAGGTATTTTTGAAATACTACGAGCCCTGAAAGAAATTGGGTTAGGTGGAAGTTTGTTTCCCCATCGTTCCTTTCTAACCACGTCGTAAGAATGGGTATGAGCCCATGCGTCCATCTACCTTTCAGTGATCTATTCCACCGGTCTTGCCAGTGGGCGATCGAACGACGCCTTTCTTCTTCTGCAACATTTTTACGACTTGCTCTACCGTCGTGTTCAGATAGCCTTACATACACTCCCCACATTTCTTTCGCCAAAATGTCTATAGGGACTAGTCCTGCTATAACGTGGAGCTATTTACGTTCAGTGCATCAGCCCAAATCGGTGCGGCACACAAAAGAACCGTGCTGACAACCCTATATAATATTCTTTTGCTGTGTCTAGGTCCGCCATTGTTTGGAATTATTCGCGACAGACAGACAATGCCTTCGTCACAGCGTATTCCAGGTGCGTTTTGATGTTTAAACGGCTGTCAACCATAACTCCTAGGTATTTAATAGCTGGTTTTTAACTATTGGTTACAGTCCCAACATGCACATTTAAAGCTTCTACTATCTCCCTGCTGCTTGTTAGGACTACATCGGTCTTATGCTCAACTAATTCCAGTTTTATTGACCTTAGCCAAGTCTTGATCCTGCTTACTGTTTCGTTGGCGATCCTCTCAATTTCGTGGATAAGTTTTGATACGCGAAATCATCCTCGAATCCAATGACTTTAGTTCTAGGGGGCATATCCAGTCTTAGAACCCCGTCATTACGTTCCATAACAGTGGACCCAGAACTGATCCTTGAGGAACCCCTGCTGATACGATATACTCCTCAACGCCTTTGTCACTCCTAAACCTTAGTTTACGGTCCGCTTAATTATGTGAACATCAGTGTAGTATGCTCATGGCTATTAAGAGCTCCATAGTATCCATTATATGGTGCTCGTATAGAGATATTTATCGATCGAATTGGCTCATTTTCGGAATATGTGCAGAAATATAATATAAAGGTTCACCCACTAGGTGGCGATGCGTTCGAGTTGCTTTTAAAAGTCGTCTTTGCAGGCCGATTCAGCTCAAAACTAAAACATAAATGAGTTACATGAAAATTAGTTATTTTCAGAAAAGGAGATGTATCTATATATTATATATGTATATATATTTAATTTTTTATTTTTTCCTTTAACTTCTATTGGAACATAATGCCCTATATATAAGTAAGTAGGTGAAATGGTTGAAGTGCCAGTCTGGCACTCCTTAAGTAGCACTGAAGCGCCGTGTTGATACCATTACGAGACCTCCAACAGACAGATATCTACAGCCAGCCAGAGCTGTTGATATAATGGAGAAGATTGATGGGATTTAGGTTAGCGCGCTGCCCCAGACCGTCGAAGAAAATAGCACCCAGTGACCTTAGTCATCTAGCTTCCAAGCCCGGGCATTTACAGAGAAAGTGCTCAACAATCCCTTCTCTGAAGGGTCCCCACAGCTTCCGCAATTGGGGTTAAATGGTACTCTAGCTTTTCCGGTAAACGTTACTACGAGTTGGGAATTTGATTGAAGGAGGAGGAGTCCAAAGGACTTTCTGAGTCTTTCGTATATTGTACTGAGGCCAATGGGTTTTCGAAATAGCACATGAAGAAATGGAGCTCCATCTTTTCTGCGCTATCCCAAGAAATAATTTGTACAGCTCCCCTTTAACAACTGTCAGGGCGATGCCGATGACCGGGTAGGAGGTCTCTGAAGCCAATTCAGTCCCCTTTCTGGCAAGCTCATCAGCAATTTCATTTCCGTCTATGTTCATATGTCTTGGAACCCAGATCAGAGAAATGTTACCCGCACACCCAAGAGATTTGATCTCCTCCTTACAGCAGTTTACTAATTTCGTTCTGTACCATGGCGTCGTCAGAGCCTTGATCGCGGCTTGACTTTCGGAGAAAATGTTAATATCTCCCTCGCTCCCGCGTTCCCTAAGCATTTTGCATGCCTGAAGGATCGCAAAGACTTCTGCCTTAAAAATACCAGCAGTATTCGGCAGTTTAAAGGAGATAGATAAATTGGCTGATTTAGAGAAAACCCCTGCTCCGTCTGCCGATGCCATCTTGGAACCGTCAGTAGGCAGATTCCGTGGATTTCCTTTTCAGGTAAGCGCGTTGCGCTGGAGATAATTTGGATTCGATGTGCTCTATCCGATATGATAATCAATCTTTGAAACACTTTTAGGATAAATGAGGTAAGACTTATAGGCCTAATGTCCTTGGCCGAGTCGTGACCCCTCCTCCCTGCTTTGGGTATGAAAACAACCCTCGTTTTCTTCCTGTTGGCGGGAACGTGATGAAGAGCGATATACGCCAAATAGATTTCTTGCAGGATAGGAACTACAGAGGTACTTGTTTTCTGGAGTATCACAGGCGAGGTATCGTCAGAACCAGGAGATTTAAAAGAAGAAAAACTATTTATTGCCCACGTGATTCTGTCAACTGACAGTATAGATTCCAGGGAAACATCGAGTAGCCCTACCTGTCGACTCGTGTCGACAATGTCGCGTCGGGTAATAGAATTTTCCGGAAAGTGATTATATATATAATTGGCGCGTTCACCCATTTTGGGTGTTTGGCCGAGCTCCTCCTCCTATTTGTGGCGTGCGTCTTGATGTTGTTCCACAAATGGAGACACCTACAGCCGATTCCGAACGGCAAATATATTTATGAGGAGCTTTTTCGTGGCACAAATACACTCCGAGGTTTGCCATTGCCTGCTGAGGAGCGACCACTATTAAAGAAACTTTTTCTTTATTTTGATCTTCCAACAAGATTCGAACCTACGTTCTCTCTGTGAATTCCGAATGGTGCGTGACTACCAACCCATTTACCACTTAATACTCCAAAGAATTTGGCTTGGCGGCACAGCAAGAAGAATGTGAAGCGCGTAATTTATACGCATTAAAATTCCGCAAAAAAGTGAAATGCTAAATGCTTCCGACACTTTGGCTTATCAGTTCCTATTCATATTTGATCCAAGCAAATTAGTTACTAAGCAAAAATAAATTGAGAAATCATCTTTTGTGTTACGTCAATGCTGACTATTATTAATATTTTTTTAATTTATGTGAGCGTAACCATTCATGAGGAGTTCCGATTTACTTTCGGTTACTAATACGTAATGCCATACAAGAATTTTAGCTAATTTGCTAATGCTCGAAAAAGGATGAGAAACAGGAAAAAAGGCAGGGTGACCCACCTAAGTTCGCTATTAACTAGGGCAATGGGGAATCGTCAGCAATAATGTGTGAATGTAAAGGAACTGAAAAGAGTGTGTCCTTCTTTAATCCAGTGACATACGAGAGGGGTTGTGCCTGACTTAATGGGAGGAATGAATTAGAGAGTATAATAAATGGGCAGCTCAACCTTAAATGGAGCAGCTCAAACTTAAATGGAGTAGTTGGAAGTTTCGGACAGGCAAAATGGCTACAATATTTATTAATAATAATACAATAATTGCGTGGCGCATGCAACATTCACAGCGTTTCCTTGCTTAGCAGAAATGTTTGTGGATCCTTATCCAAGACAGGCGTTGCCTCCCCGCTGTGTGATATTCGCATTAATCTTTGTTATTTTGTTAACTGATAGTTGTATGCGTCATTTGCTTTTGTAAGCACACCGGGAATATTTTTTAATAGTTACATGAATCAAATAGAATTAGTAAATTTTCTCTTGTATAGGACACTGATATTTTTCTGACATCAAACGAGCTTTAAAGTGGTTTACCCAGGTTGATGTAATTGGATTGATTTTAATGAACAACAATTATACTCAAATTTTCCGCAAGTTCTTGAGGTGCTGAACCCGAATTTGTCTGCCGAAGAGGCACAACACGTCATGTTTTCGAGATATTTCGCCTTAAAAGTACATTGCGCTTTATTTGAGGTTATGAAGCTACATACATGAGATACATAAGATTTTTAAAGGGCGTAACAGTATTTCGAAATATATGTAATTCTTTCCTTCTTAACTTAGTTTGCATTAATATTACTAATTTAGTTTTACTGGACTTTTTTCTCCATATAGCACAACATTTTTTTATAAGTAGAAAATGCGTAATGCCGACAAGGAAAAAAATGATAAAATATGAATGAAATTTTTCAGGAACTTAAATTTACACTTTATTACACTTATAGAAAATTCAATGGAAGCAGCCAAAAGCTTGGGCCTCTACATAAACGAAGCAAAATCTATATATTTGTGCAAAAGAAAAATTCCCAATGCACGTAAATCTATCATATTTATTTATTTATTTATTTTGTTTTTGAACGGATACATTCTTACAGACTATGTTAAGCTAATGTACAATAGTTTAGTAATTACTGAGAAGAAAACGATTTAAGATGGTTGACTAAGATGCCATACGGCCGTGTAAAATCAGCACCAGAAGAATTGAAAAACATATTTAAATCTGCACATGCCCTACCCCATAGTTGGTTCTCGAGAAGCCAATTTTAAAGGTTTCGTACTGTCGGAGCCTCATATTGGGAATATTAAATTGAATTGAAATTTGAAGAAATGATACGAATAATAAATGAGCAAGATAGAATAGATCGTCTGCTATCAAGAGGCTTTAAGTCAATCAATAAACATCGAGAGCGGTACGATGGTAAAGGTTCAGAAAAGTTTAAAGATCGGAGCGCAAAACGAGGAAACACTTTCTGAACTCTCTCAATCCGATTAGAGAGACCTCTTTGGTACGGTCGCCAAATAACAGCGGCATACTCTAATCTTGATCTAACAAAAGCACAATAAAATGTTTCGAGAGTGTGTGGGTTGGTAAATGCAGAACAGTTTCGGCGTACGAATGCTAGCACCGAATATGACCGACCGTCTTATGACGTGGTTAACATGTCTAGTGAAATTCAGCTTAGAGTCAAAAATAACGCCTAAGTCTTTAATTTCTTCAACGGATTGCAAAAGTAAGCCAGCAATACCATACGAATTTGCTTACATTTAGTGACAAATGGTTTAAATAGCACCAGTTCCGGACATTGTGTAAGTCGGTTTGCAACTTTTCAGAGTCACTAGCACTGTTAATCACCGCAAATATTTTAAGATCATCAGCATACAAAAAGTGTTAAGCAAATGAAACGCATGAAGCCATATCGTTAATAAAGAGAATAAAGAAAATAAGGGAATTAAAACGGGGGTCCTAGAATATTTCCCTGCAGGACACCAGAGACGCAATATATATGTGGAGTAGGCCGAGTCGATTTGTGGGGAGGCAAAAAAATCGTCCATTGCTCTGTGAAAATCATATCCTGGGGATCAAAATAAGAAACTTTGCCGAAGGAACCATACCTCTAAAACGAGTTCTGATGTCCCTCAATTTGGGTCGAACTTTTAATGTATTTTGTGCGGAGGCAAAAAAATCGCCCAGTGCTCTCTGAAAATCATATTCTAGGGACCAAAATAAGAAACTTTGCCGAAGGAACCATACCTCTAAAACGAATTCTAATGTCCCCCAATTTGGGTCGAACTTTTTAGTTTCTTTTCTCATGTAAAGGCCAAAAATGGTGATATTTTGAAATGATTGTATGGGGAACCCCCCAGTGGAGTTCCAGGGGGTGTGCCACTGGCATGGGGGGTTAGTGGGGTCGGTCATACATTTGGACTCGATTGAAGCACTCTAAATGGGTCAAAGTGGGATTTTTCGTTCGACCCAAATTGGGGGACATCAGAATTCGTTTTAGAGGTATAGTTTCTTCGGCAAAGTTTCTTATTTTGATCCCTAGAATACGATTTTCACAGAGCAATGAGCGATTTTTAAATCGACCCACCCTAATGTGGAGTGTGTACCCATTGACGCAAGCTTCGACAAGAGTATTCGGTGCGATACTTTGTCAAACGCTTTAGAGAAGTCTGTATAAATTGTATCAACTTGAGATCGGTTCTGGAAGGCTGAAATGCAGTAATCATTGAAAATAGACAAATTAGTGACAGTAGAGCGGCTTGTAACGAAACCATGCTGGTTGGTAGATACTAGGCCTTTGAAGCAAAATATAGCTTATCATTCACAGTTATCTCAAAAAGTTTTGAGACAGACGATAGCTTCGAAATTGGCCTGTAATTGCTAACATCGCTTTTAATTTCCACTCTTAAAGATTGGCGTAACGGGCAACAATTTATGAAATATAGTTGTAAGAGGCTCAGCGAGACACAAGCAGCTCTTCAGCAAGCTGGCCGAGAGGCCATCCGAGTCAGTTTTCGATGTGCGCTCGAGCTTTATAATACCCTTGACAACATCAGTAAGAAATAGGCACAATGTCCCAAAATTAAGAGGTGAAAAACTATTTAGGGCAAGCTAGAATCGAAGTCTAAGTCGGGCTCAAAATTAGAGCAAAAAAAGTCAGCAAATAAATTGGTAGATTCTATGGCAGAATTTGCATTTTTACTATTATAAAAAACATTGTTTGGCACCATTGAGCAAGACTTTTTTGGTTTGATGAGTTGCCAAAAGGCCTTCGAATCCGAAATAATATTGTTTTCGAAATTCAGAATGTAAATTCTATATAAGAACTTGTTCAAACAGTTGAATTCCTTTAAATGGCACTGAAATTTTGAGTAATGCATTGGGTCACCAGACCTTTTAAACAGTTTGGAAAATTTGTTTTTGGTATTTTTGGTAAGCCGTTTGGTATGCCAGGGTGTCTTTAATACTTTCTTATGATAAATAGGAATGTGCTTCTAACACAGCTCAGAATCCTTAGTCTTAAATAAATGAAAACAAGAGGTAACATCATTTCAATGGAAGGCATTATCCCAGCCAATACTTAGTAAAATTTCGTTAAAAATTGAGAAGTCGCACGAGTTGTAGGTGAATTTGATGTTAGGTTCATCGGATGCCTCAGAAAATTCATAAAATTCCAACTCAAGAGAAAGAGGAACATGATGTTTATCGGTTAAAGATATGCGAGCCAATACCTTCCGACAAAGTGTAGTTGATGTTATTTGAAATAAACACTAGATCTAGGATTCTATTAAGGCTATTATAAAAACCATTAATTTGTGATAAATCAAATATTGATCGGGAGTTGCACTTTTGAGCTGGTGGCGTCGTTCAAATATTTTGGATATATTTATCATTTCTGCGGACGCAACATTCGAACAAAAAACTGGAGCGAGGCTCCTGGGGTGAACGAGGTTTTCTTCTGGCTTTACAAGGTTCTAGGTTCCTCCTTTCTTTCTTAGCGAACGAAGGTGAAACACTATAAAACAATAACTAGGCCTTGCGATATTTATGCTTCTGAAACCTGTGAGATGCGTCAGCCGGGTGAAAAAAAGCTTAACACATTTAAGAAAAAATCCTACGCCGCATACAGTGCAGATAAATCGCGTCAACTATCGCCTACGTCATAACAAAGCTGAGTTAAATGACTTCCAAATCGACGATTACATCAAGCTTTAGCATCTTAAGTGGGCTAGATATGTTCTGAGGATGGACCCTAACGAAATTTCAAAAAATACCTACAATAGTAAATAAAGGGGTTTCCAATAAGGGTGTTATTGTGATATTCAAAGAAAAATGCTATTTCTTTTACATAAATGAACGGATGTTAATTTCCTTATAAAGAGGAAAGTACGCCGTTAATAGTGGAAAATAACATCAGACAAATGACCACCACGACCACGCTTACAGGACAATAACTTTTTCATGAAATTTTCCATACCGTCACGAATTCCATCTTTGAGGTCTTGAATCGACTCTGGACTGTTGGCGTAGACCTTGTCTTTCACGTGTCCCCAAAGGAAAAAGTCGCAAGGTGTTAAATCACAAGATGGCCAATTGTGATCAACTCTTCGAGAGACACGGTCCGGAAATTTTTCCCATAAAAGATCAATGGTTTCGTTGCTTGTGTGGTACATAGCGCCGTATTGTTGAAAATAAACGATAGCGATAGATAACACCTGTTATTGGAAAGCTCTTAGTAAGCTGCTGTGCCTTATGTAGGGTTTTTTAATAGGTGCGCTTCAACTTTTTTCCGATAGGGAGGGCGAACGACGCAATATTTTTTATTTTTCGCTTGTCATTTGTAAACTTCATTAGTATACATTTTATCATGGAACGCTACACACTTGAGCAACGATTGCAAATTGGTGCGGTTTACATGCCGGCGGCGTAATTGACCCATATTTTTTTGTTGACGAGAACGATCCCCTACTGTGAATGGAAATCGATACCGCGACATGATAAACGATTATTTTTGGCCGCAATTGAATGGTATGGACTTAGACGACATGTGGTTTCAACAAGACGGGGCCCCAAGCCGCACAGCGACGCCGGTCGAATGGCCGCGGTCGTGTGATTTGACGCATCTAGACTATTTTCTTTGGGGTTATGTGAAGTCATTGGTCCACAGTAACAAGCCGGCGACGATTTGTGAGCTCAGAGCCAATATTGAACGTAAAATTGCTGGAATTTCGGCCGGTTTATGCAAAAGAGTGGTCGAAAATTGGGTTCAACGATTGGACTTCGTAAAACGTGCACGCGGTGGTCATGCAAAAGAAATCGAATTTCATACTTAAATGTATATGTTCAAACTCGATAATAAAAAAAAATTAGTTAAAAAAGTCAAACCGTTTGTGTTTTATTCAAAAAAAAGTTGAAGCGCTCTTACTGATAAACCCTATAAAAGGGCTCACCCAAGGAAAAACTGGATTGATACAGTTAATGACGACGCTAAGATCTTTGGACTGAAAATCTGGAGGGTACCTGCAAGGGATGGAGATTGGACAATAACGACAAGACTGGGCAAAATGCTGATTTGCGATCATTTGACGCGTGCTGCAGAGCAATTCAATTACTGTCCATTCGGCAGGAACACACCCGCATTTACTTGTAAGACATCGATCGATACTGCCTTCAAACCTCACTTGGGTATTCTCGCTTTCGCAGGTCAAGCTCCAATATTTTCTTGCTACTGTTGACTTTTTTACGGGTCCTGGGGTTACAATCAAATATTCGCGCCTCAAGTCTAGTGTAAAACCCACTCATCCGATATTCGCCTTAACCAGATTTAACTAAGACGAACTAAAGTAGGGACCCTTCTTTTCACACTGTTGCCAATCTGCGCATTCTAACTTAAATCGCCTGCTTGCCACACCTCGCATTGTACGTTGGAATTTCATATTATGTTGAGCCTAACAACTATGCGACCACTATTACATAGTTACGATAATATGCAAACTTAGATGCGTATGCACTTGTACATAGTTTTTAATGCTGGGCTCTTAATTTTTCATTGCTTTGTTTGTTTGCTCACACGCAATGTACGCCAAGAATTCCCGCTATTGGTTACACACTCGCGCATACCTACATTTGATATTAATGCGGAATTCAGTGAAGACGTTTTACTGTTTTTAGTACTATAAAATTATTATTTTTTACTTCAGCTATTCAAAGTCTTACGATTCTCATAAATCTGCCACAACTTCTCGGCTCCACAAGCACTTTCAATTACGATTCGTGTTGTTGTTTTTTAATAGGACCATTAAAATATGTTCAAGAACTCAACGACTTTCGGCCAAATGCCACAAGCTTACTTATCTCGGATTAAATGCTCGTATATGGCTTTTTTACGCACATTTTGATATTTAATTTTTTGATTTTGATTTTATGAATTGTTTTCATAGCAGAATTGTTAAGATTTTTCAGTGATTCTCAACGATTGCTCAAAGTGCTTGAGCTCATACCATTTGCTGTTTACTCAATTAAATTGTTGCTTTTTGTTGGGTGCTTTATGACTTCAGGCTTAAGACGAGGTGATCAATTGAGTTTCTTTGTTGGTTTTTTATGGCTTTATTTGGAAAATAAGATGGCATGTCAAAGTGAGTTCGTAAAGATTCTAAAGATTCTCGAAATTGTTCAGAATAATATTTGCTTAGGATAAGTGCTATTAGAAACTCGTTTTCAGTGGACATAATCCATCTTAGAGAATTAGTTTTTTCGGCATCAAATTCCTTTTTAATAATACTGACTGCTTTGTGGTGCCTCTTGCAATCAAGTGCTGTATCTGTAGTTGTAATAAAAGAGTTTCATTGCTTATTCTTCAAATTCACAACTTCTGAGCAAATAAAAGCACGAGCGCTAAAGAGTAACGAAACGTGAGTGAGGGTGTTTCAATAAGCCTCTTAACGCCTTGGTTACGGATTTATTTGAGAATATATTTTTTGGTTGCTTGGAGAAGTATTTAAAAGCAGTACATTTTATGTAAGAATTCATTTATTTCTAAAATATGAGTGGCATATGTACAAGGTCCGGCACTCGAAGTGTAACCAATTAAAAAGGACGCAAATTTAGTTTCAAAAATTACTTTTATTCGATTGAAAGTAAAAAATGTTGGAAAATATTACAAAATTAAGAATCAACTTACATTTGCTCGATATGACCACCTTTTGCTTCCACTATGCTCTTGAGATGGTCCAGAAATGAATCGCAAGCTGCTCGAATGTGACTTGCAGGTATTTTGGCCCACTCGCGGAAAATGGTTTTTTTCAGCGCCTCGAGACTGGTGAATCTTTTAGTTCGGACTTTACTCTCCAAAATGGCCAAAGAGAATAATCATTCGGATTCGCGCCTAGTGAATTTGAGAGCCATTGTATGGACGTTATGAATTTCGGAACGTTGTTTTTAGCCATTCTTGGTTCACTCGAGCTTTGTAAGACGGTGCCGAGTCCTTTTGAAACGTCCATGGTCTGACACTGAAATGTTTGTCTGCCACGGTACATATCATATATAAATGTCCCTTACAACTTTTTTCCCACAAGACAGATGGCCACGGCATTCCTTACTGAAGTCTATGCCATCTTGAACGTGGCGTACTGGCTAATTGAGAAAAAGTGGCGGGGTAGCAGTATTGGAATTTGTAGTGACAGGCAAGTTGCGCTGAAAGCCCTTGCTAACCCACGCTGCTCTTCGAAGTTAGTCGGTGAATGTAAGACAAAACTAAACAGTGTTGCAAAACACAACAAAGTTAGTCTTATTTGGGTGCCTGGATATTGTGGTATTATAGGGAACGAGTTTATTTATCAGTTAGCCGATAAATTAGCTAATGAAGGCTCTGCAACTATGCCACTTAGGCCCTGAACCCTTTCTAGGTGTCAATTCCGCATCGATTCAACTATGGATTGACGACTTCATGAGGTCTACCGATGGAGGACGTTGGTCTGGGTTGAACTCGTGCAGAGTAGACAAGTGGTTTGTGAAATAACCAAACAGGAAAATAGCGACCCTTCTCCTAAAGCTCAGCAGAAAGAACCTGAGAGTATTGGTGGTTGTAATCACAGGGTACAACGTCTGTGTGTCAGCATATGGATGCCATGGGGGTCGTCGATAGCTCGATATGCCTATCCTGTCTTGAGAATGACGACAGTGCAGAGCATTTTCTCTGTAGCTGTCCTGCATTTTCCAGAATCAGACTTAGGATATTGGGTTGCGGTATACAGAGTTTGGATAAGGTTCCTACTCTTCCGGATCTCTTAAGATTCATCAATCAACCCAAGAGTTTTGTGGAAGAGTGAGCTCAAACTAATTTTTCCGTCTTACCACCCACATTTTATATTTCCTTTCTCTATTCTTTCAACTGAATTTTTTCCGGGTGTATTATAACGATCTCTTGACGGAGTGCTTGGACCCCTCACAAATCTAATCTAATCTAATCTTATGAGAAGCTTTTTTATGGCAGAAATACACGCGAAGGTTTGCCATTGCCTGCCGAGGGGCGACCGCTATTAGAAACAACTTTTTCTTCATTTTGGTAGTTTTATAATGCATCCAATTTTAGTACTTAAAAGTGCAAGTTTAATTTTTTTCGCATACTTTCATTTTGCATTTTCTTCGCTTTCTTCTGAGAATACCTGTGCGGCATTTTTTTGGGAATACTTTTGGGACCATTTTAAACCTCCATAGAGCCTAAAAATTTAATATTTTTCCACATTTTTAAAGTAAGGATCAGAAAGACCCCCATTGAAGAAAAGCCTCAACATCGTATAAAAAAAATGTCTAAAAGCAACGAAATTTTTGAATGGCTTTAAACTTTCACTTTGTTATAGTAAAATTGAATAGACTAGAAAGCTGAATACGCAGAAGTTCTCTAAAACTTCTGATTAAAAAGTTTAAAATTTTACTCTATGTTTTTGAAATTTTTGTGAATTTTGAACAAAGTATGAAACTTCGGCTTATAAAATGTTTGTTAAAATAAATGTGAAAAATTATCAAAAAATTTACCATGAAAAATATTAGGAAATTATTAGAAGATGAAGTGACTTAATTATGCGAACACAAGTGTATTTCTTTAGCTCTTGCGCCTCAAGCACATAATTCACTTGAAATTACCACGGCTATTCAGATTTTATTTTTACAACGTCTTTCTTGATGGCCGAGATGTGAAAGTAGAAACAATGCCAAGGTCACTTTTTGGTGGCGGCAAAGGCAGTAGTTCCGACAAAACCCATAAAGCCGCATACAAATTGCAACTCTTTAAAAACGAAACATCAAAACACTTCCAACGCCTACGCACAAGCGGTGCAGCCGCGACACTTGACACATCAATAAAAATCAGAAAACAACCTAACAAAACACAAAAAAAAATTAATAAATAACAAGTCTTGAAACGCAAAAATCACTAGAAAAATCGGCCACAAGGCAAAGCAGGTGCGGATGGTGGTGCGTGGCATTCAACGGGTAATATTAGATGCGTCAACTGACACTGCGCCAAGTACATTATTACCGTTTGAATTTTGGTTTTCCTTTTCTATTAAGCTTCATTTGTTATTTTAATTATTATTTTAATGGCTTTAACTGATTTGTTGCTGCTTTAGTTATTTCCCACGACACTCAATCATTGCACACTTCAAATTTAGGCTAAGAAAAAAAGGTGTAGCGAAAAGTGAATAAGCAAAAAGGGTGGCGAGGGATTGAACAGAGAATTGGCAAGTGAAATATGGCGAAGACAAGTTTGACAGGCACACAATTGTCGAGACCCAGCTGCCAAGGTGTGCGCTGCAGAATTGCGCACTGATTCAGTTGTCAAGATATACTCTTACCCACACACACACAATACATTCGCGCATACATACAAAGCCACTCAGATGCTGAAATGCTGAAATGTGTGAGTCAATGGCAATGCCATTAACATTATTAATAACAATAACAAACTATTCATATGTGCAAAGGCTCTAATGATGGCTGCAAAGATGACAAGTAAAGATCGGAAAATGATAAAAATACAAGAACATAGGCGCTTGCTTAATGAACAAAGACGCATGAGCCAGAAATAGGTTAAATGTGTGCGCTAGATAAGTTAAGATAAAAAGAATAGGCAGTGTACTCAGGCAATATGAGGCAAAGTATTTGTTGAAACAGAAAAACGCTGTGACTAAATATGAGTGCGATTCTATTGAAAGTGAAAATTGGTTTTTCGTGTAATTGAGAAGTGAAGAATGCGAAGTAAGCTAAAATAATTTGTGAAACAAATTAACAGTTTTGAGATTAATTCTGAAAATTTTGGCATAGAATTTTGTAACGTATTCACAGAGGTCGGTTTTCATCTGGTATCGCTAGGGACGAAAAGGTCTATGCGTGGCTTATTGCCAACCAGGCTAACCTAACCTAACCAAGTGAAATACATTCGCGTTTTTAAAGTTTCTATATTTTTTAATAAAGTGTTTTAAGACAAAACATATTTAAACATTTTTTTGGTAAGAATTAAATTTAAAAATAATTTTTAATAAATCACAATTATAATTAATTTATAGATATAAATTCTCTCTTTGGAGAAAAATTAAGTAAATTAAAGAAAATAAAAATTTTGGAAACCAATAAAAATAAAAAAGTTTTGTTTGGAAACACAATTAAAAAAGGTTTTTTGTAAAAAAATAAGATTGAAAACCCGTTTTTTTGGAAAATAATTAATAGGACAAAAAAAATAATAGAGAAAAATGATTAAAAAAAAATCAATTAAAATAGGGTTTTTGGAAACAAATACAATTTAAAAATAAGTTGTTAGGAAAAATATAGAACAAAACACTGTTTTTTGTAGGAATTTTGTTTGGAGAAAAAAAAAAATATTTTATGGAAAGTTGTTTTGGAAATAAATTTAAAATACTTGTTTTGGAAAAAACTTAAAACAAAAAAGAAATTGGTTTTGGAAAAAAAAACTAAAACATTTGGTTTTCAAAAAAATTGTGTTTTTGAAGGAAAAAATAATATACAGGTTTTGGAAAAATAAAATTTAATTAAAATAGCTGTTTTGGAAACACTTCAAAAAAATTATTTTGAAAAATATAAAGTTTAATAAATTTTTTTATGGAAAAAAATAAATTAAAACATTTTTTTTTCAAAATTTTTAGAAAAATTGTTTTTTTGTCATTTTTCAATACCTACAAAATATAATTGAAATTGCTTTTTTGTTGGAATATTGTTTGGAAAAAACAAAACAAAAAGATTTTATGGAAATTTGTTTTGGACATAAATGTAAAAAATTGTTTTGGAAAAAAATTAAAAGAAAGAAATTGTTTTTGGAAAACAAGAAACTAAAACATTTGAGGAAAAAAAATTATAAAATAGTAAAAACAGGAAAAAAATTAATTAAAATAGCTGTTTTGGAAACACTTAAACAAAATTGTTTTTGGAAATAACGAAAACTAAAACATTTTTTTTGAAAAAAATAATAAAATAATATAAGCAATTTGAAGCAGTATTTCCGCGCAGAGAAAGAAAAACTCGTGTCGATGTAATTCACGTTTTAATTCTAACCGTCGTTTTTACATTTTTTGTCATAGCCTACTATCTAACGTATAATAAGTACAAAGTTCTTTTTGGCATCGCCTACTATCTAACGTATAATTGTTCAAGTTCAAAGTTCCATGTAAGTGAACTATAAGAGAGTAGGATTGGTTTGCAGAGTTGTATTTAGAATTCAACAAACGCCCCTTCAAACCAAGCCTGTACATTTAAAAATTCAAGTTTACATTTCAATATTCATTAAGTTACAATTCTCAATATGCTTCTGCTTCCCCAATGCTTTGGTAAGTATGTCGGCTGCATTCTCATTTGTCGGAACATACTGGACCTCAATTTGTCCGCATTCGTGTTTCTCCCGTATATAATGGTATCGAATGTCGATGTGTTTGCTTCGTTTCTGCACCATGGGATTTTTCACCATAAATTGCGCACTCTGGTTGTCACACAAAATCAAAGTAGGGCCTCTTGTATATTCCAGGTAACCCAACTCATTCAACAGACCACGAAGAAAAACTATTTCTTTAGTACCTTGGCATAATGCTATGTACTCAGCTTCCATCGAACTTAACGCAACCACAGACTGCTTTCGCGACTCCCAAGCTATTGCTCCACCAGCCATTGTAACAAAATAACCTGTATAGGACTTCCTGTCCAAGCTGTCGCTACCCCAGTCAGCGTCTGTGAAACACACAAAATTCTCAAAATTAGCAGAAAAAGTTAATTTACCATAAGGTGTTTTCTTTAAATATCGAAGAACGTATTTTGCCGCCTGCATGTGCTCTGTATGCGGATGTGAGTTATATTGAGATAACTTCGACACCACATGCGCGATATCCGGACGAGATATGACAGCCAGATACATCAGCCCGCCAATAAGACTTTGGTAGTCCTTCGCCTTCAAGTCACTGCACTGCTTGTCACATTTATGAAGCACCGTGCCTGGAGCCCATGGAGTTGCCGCTGGTTCACAATCTTCCATGCCCCATTGTTGAAGAAGTTGCTCGACATATCGCTTCTGATGTATAGTAATGTCACCTCGATCACCATCCCGTTCAACTTCCATCCCCAAATAAAATGATATCTGCCCGCGATCGATCGCTTCAATGTATTGATTCAACGCTGCTATTATACTCCGCATCTCATGCTTATTTGAGCATGCCAAGATCATATCGTCTACGTAGAGAGCAATAATGCTAACATTCGCATTACCACGACGAATATAAACCGATGGGTCCGACTTGCACCTTACGAATCCCATCTTCAGCAATATTTGCGTAACTTTCCGGTTCCATTCTCGACCGGCTTGCTTCAGGCCATATAAAGCCTTTTTAAGTCTGCATACCTTATTAACATTTTTCGAATCTCCAAACATGGGTGGCTGACACATATAAACCGTCTCCTCCAAATCGCCGTTCAAGTATGCAGCAACAATGTCTATGTGGTTAACCAGCAACTTGTGTTTCGCGGCCAATGCCAAAATTAGACGAATTGTTGAATGACGTACCACCGGAGCAAATGTTTCGCAGTAATCCACGTTGTATTTTTGTGCGCAACCCATCGCAACTAGCCTCGCCTTAAACTTCTCAATTGAGCCATCCGGATTACGTTTTATTGCGAAAACCCATTTACAGCCGATAACATTTTTATGAGCTGGTCGATCCACCAAGTCCCATGTTGCGTTCCGCATCAACGATTCATACTCTACTCTCATTGCCTCTTTCCACCGGTCAGCATCTTTAGAGTTTAGCGCCTCACTGACCGTGTTCGGATTTTCAATAACAGAGTTCAGCATCTCCGGACCAGCCTCTGTACAATAGACTTTTCTCGGCCTTCCTACACCTCCTGTACGCACCATTTTTGGCCTTCCTCGCTTCCTCTTGTTATTGTTTACAGCAACACCCTCCTCGTAATCAGACTCAGTCTCAGCTCTTTCATGTTCTTCATGCTCGCTGCCTTCGTCTTCACGCTCGTCACGTCTGTCTTCGCTTACTAACGCTTCTTCAGCGCTACTCGGTTTTGTTTGAAGTTCAATAAAAAATGTTTCTTCGTTGACATCACTGTCCCTTAAATTTAATTCAAATGAATTTTCGAAGAATATGACATCACGTGCAATTGTGATTTGATTCGTTTGTAAGTTAATTAATCTATAACCTTTCGTAGTTGGGTGATAGCCAACAAACTTTAGCTTAACCCCTTTCGGCAAAAACTTACTACCGCGTGGTCTTGGCCCCTTTTGCAGAACCACTGCATCACAACCAAACGTACGGAAATGTGCAACCGATGGTTTCCGCCCATGCCATTTCTCGTAAGGTGTAACTGCACCTAAAACTTTCGTAGGACACCTGTTTCTAATATATACCGCCGCACACTGGGGATTTTGCGGAAAAAAGTCAAATTTGCAACATACCACCTACGCAATGTTTAATGGTATTTCTAAATTCCAGAATAGAACCAACAATAAAATCAAAAAGAATTACTAAATTCCGACTTACAGTTTTTTTTATAGATATGTGAAAAGTATAATTGTTTTACAGTATTGAACTGACTAAGAAAAAACTTCAAAGCCCAAGGTGGTTTTTTTTCCTTTTGCTTGAGCCGACTCCGAATTTTTTATTTTTCATTTAGGGTACGATATTTTTATATATTTTAGCCGGAAGAACAAAGGCTGTGAAGCATTTGATTATCTATTTATAATTAATTTTACAAAAACACAAAAAAAAAATCATATTCCTTCATATTCTTGGATCTGCAAGTTGAGCTACATTTACCTACGGTCAGAAACTAGTATCAACGTGTTCCTTAATAGCGTCTCTTTCAGATTTAATCAATTGCAGGTGCCACCAGGCGCCACTGCCTTTTTTTGGCAATGATAACACAGGGCAACAAAAAAAAAAAAAATCTGCGGCAATAATTTTGTTAATGGTTTTCATTAGCATAGCCTCAAAATATTCTAAACATCTTGAAATTTGAGAATATGTGTAGTTTTTCTCAAAAATTGTAATTTAAATAGCCAATGGTCACTAATTTATACGCATGACGAGTATACTCGTCAATACACAAAATTTTGCTACTTCTCCATGACGAGTATACTCGTCAATTACAGTTAACTGGTTAATAATAATCTGTGGATCGTAATAATTATACTGTTTACTGAGTTTGTCAATGTAAACAAATATGTAATGGAAAGTTTCACCATTTCATACGCGGATTTATGCACGAAGCTTCTGGAATATGACAACGATAGGAGAAAATTAAAATTATTTTTGGAACAATCATACATTGTAATAAGTGAACATAAAATTGACCGTATTGTGGATGCAGTATACAAACATTTTTACTCTCAATTCAAACGAAGGTGGTTGGATTCTAAGCGCACAAAATCGCGATTTGAAAGTAAGAACGCAAGTTGGCTTGAAGGAACTTTTAAGCAAGGAAGTAATTGCGCTTTTACAAGAATAAAATTTGCAAAAAAATATGTTTTATATGAATATGTAATGTGTATAATTTGTGTATGTACCACATCATTAAAAATAAATATTTGTTCATTATTTATTCACTTGTCGGCAGTCCATATAAAAATTTTCATATTTTTACAAATAACGCAGTAGTATATATTTCTATATGGAAAAAACATTGATTTTCAACATTTTTTTAAAACAGTTTTTAAACATTGTTTTAAATCATGTTCTTTCCATATATTTTTAAAAATAAAATTTATGAATTTTAAAAAACATTATTTTTTAAAATTTTTTTAAAAATTTTTTTTAAAAAATAGTTTTAAAAAATAATGTTTTTAAACATGTTCTTTTCATACACAAATATATACAACTTCGTTAGTAGTAAAAATGTAAATATTTTTTGGTATGTATACTTTTTTCCGCATCTCAGTACAAAAATCCCCAGTGTGCGCCGTGCTTACCGCTTCAGCCCACAATGATTGTGGCATTTTAGAAGAGCTTAATAAGCATCGCGCCATTTCCACCAAAGTTCTGTTGGCTCTTTCAGCCACACCGTTTTGCTGAGGGCTGTACGGCACAGTGGTTTGATGCCGAATGCCTTTTTCCCGTAACCAATTTTTAAACTGAGAGTTGACGAATTCTCTCCCATTGTCACTCCGAATTGTTTTTATTTTGCGGCCAGTCTGCTTCTCCGCGGTCGCAGCAAAAATTTTAAACATATCAAACGCTTCCGATTTTCTTTTTAGAAAATAAACTGCCGTATATCGCGAGTAATCATCTATAAATGTTATAAAATACGATGCACCGCCAACCGAATTCACACCCATAGGCCCGCACAAGTCCGTATGTACAAGTTCTAATACACTTTTTGTATAAATGCCGCTATATTTCACATAAGGCTTACTATGGATTTTGCATACCGCGCACGTAAAGCATTCAATGTTTTTTGAAATTTTAAAGTTCAAACCATTTACCATATTCATTCTTGAAAGTTTATTTAAATCATTTGTATTTATGTGGCCAAACCGCTTATGCCAATCACTCGCGTCATCACTAACCCCATTTACACAGTCCGCACTTTTGTTCACTAAAACGTTAGCAACATATATGCCATTTTCCAATGCACCAGTAAGAATTGTTTTTTTGTTTTTGTTTTGCATCATGGCATTATTTTCTGTAAATGTGATGGCATTTCCACTCTCTGCAGCTTTAGCGATTGAAAAAAAATTGGAATGTAGATCAGGTACATACCAAACGTCTCTCAAATTAACAGTTGTGTACTTTGTTTTCAGATTAACCGTGCCCTTTCCGCGTGCATAAACGCAAGCACCTGAAGCTAAAACTATTCTATGTTTTACACAAACAAGAGAACTAAACAATTTAGCATCTTTGCACATGTGAGACGTTGCGCCACTGTCGATTATCCAAGTCTCTCTTAAATTCTCCTCTTTCTCTACTAACGACCAAGCTTTATCATCTACGAGTGAATTATTGGATTGAAAACTGCACTGAGAACGTATATGACCTCTCCGTCCACACTTAAAGCACTTTATGTTGTTGTTGTTGTACCTACTGAAAGTTTTGCTTTCGTTCGCTCTTCCATTTTCCTTTTGACTTGTTCTGCTGCTGTTACCGCTGCCAGCGCCTCTGCCGCTACCTACACCAACCTCACTCCTTTCGCCTCTGCCGCCGCTGCTTTTATTTCGAAAAAATCCAACGCGTCTTTTCGATTCGTTTGCCGAAAAAACCGTTTCTGCGCTACTGCATTTGTCGCCGTGCCTTTGCTCCTCTTCCAGAATCTTCGCGATGAGATTATCCAATTTCGGCAATGCGTCCCTGCTCTCGATTGCCACCACAAAATTCTCCATTTCGTCTGGTAATGAGCAAAGCAACAAAATTGATAAAAAGTCGTCCTCCATGGATATGCCAACTTCTTTTAAGTCATCTACAATACAGCAGAACTCCTTCAATTGAGCTGAAAACTTCTCGCTGCTTCTGAATTGAAATCGGATCAGTTTTTTAAATAGGTTCACTTTCCTACACGCTGTATCTGCCTTGTAGAGCGCGTTCAACGTGTCCCATGCACTTTTTGCTGTGGTACAGTTTTTAATATGTATCAGTTCACTTGGCTTGACGCTCAACGTTATAGTAGCGAGAGCCTTCCTGTCGCATACTATCCAGATGGTCTTTCCAGGCTCCTCCTCCGGACACTTATCAACAACTGCACTCCACAAATCTAGAGTAATCAGTAAACTCTTTAACTGAATACACCAAGTGGTATAATTTTCCCCACTTAATTTTTCGATGTTGGCTAAAGCGTTAGCCATTTTACCGCGACTATTGCTTTTAACACCGGATAAGCAAATCAACCGAATTATTACAACTTCTATTTATGTATGTTGACCGTGAACTTAGAAACCCAAATCGATACCTGGGCCCATAACCATTTGAAGCAGTATTTCCGCGCAGAGAAAGAAAAACTCGTGTCGATGTAATTCACGTTTTAATTCTAACCGTCGTTTTTACATTTTTTGTCATAGCCTACTATCTAACGTATAATAAGTACAAAGTTCTTTTTGGCATCGCCTACTATCTAACGTATAATTGTTCAAGTTCAAAGTTCCATGTAAGTGAACTATAAGAGAGTAGGATTGGTTTGCAGAGTTGTATTTAGAATTCAACACAATTTTTGGAAAAAAAAATTTAATCAATATAGCTGTTTTGGAAACAAGTAAAAAAATTTTTTTTTGAAAAATATAAAGCAAAAAAAATTTTTATGCAGCATATATTTTGGAAAGAGATATTTTTCAAATTTTTATTTGGAAAAAAATTTAAAGCGATGTTGCGGGAAGTTTGTTTAGAAAACAATTTTTTTTGGGGAGAAATTAAGAAAAAAATGTTTTTGGAAACAAGCTAATTAAAGCGTTTGTTTTTCAAAATGTTTGCAAAATTTTTTGTAATACCTTCAAAATAAATTAGAAAAAAACTTGTTTGTAGTAAAAAATAATACAATAAAAAATAATTTACATGTAAAAAATAACCACTTTTTGTTCTTAAAAAATCCCTTTTTCTTTTTCAGCTCATTTTTTATCAGAAACTACCACAAAATGGAAAAAGTTGCCTGGTTTGGTATCAGCTATTAATACAAAAATAAGAAACAAGTAAGAGGAGGTGTTTTTCAAAAAGCCAAATTTAAAAAAAAAGATATTCTGTAACCAAAAACCTTTTTCTTAATGTCACTCACTTTAAAAACTTGAATACCAAAATTTTCAATATTGAATAAGTCTTAAAATTTTAAATTTGCTTGTACGTTTTTTACTGATTTTCCACTTCTTATTATACTCAAGCATACAATTAATTAATTTTTAGAGGAATTGACGATGTGACCAAGACACCTGGCTCACTTGTCTTGGAACAGCTCATTTACAAAAATCTAGAAACGGAGCTAACACAAAGGCATTAATTAGTTCGGCTTTGTGCCTCGTATAAAAAAAAATGTTTTTTGGAAAACAATTAAATTTAAAAATAACTTTTAATAATAAATAAAAATAAATTTCTATTTAATTAAATTATTTTATTTAATTAAATTTAAAATTAAACTTAAATTTAAAAATAACTTTATTTGAAAAAAAAATTAAAAAAACACTATCTATATTAGAAAACAAATTTTTTCGAAAAAAATAAAATAAAAGAAAAATTGTGAAAAAAAAAAAGTTTTGGTCCAAAATGCATTAATTATTTTGCTTTGCTTCTTGGTATAAAAAAGAACTTTTCTAGGAAAACAATTAAATTTAAAAATAATTTTTAGTAATAATTAAAAATAAAATATTATTTAATTTAATTATAATTTTTAATAATTTAAAAAAATTATAAAAATTGTTTGTTTTTGGAAGAAATTTAAATTTTAAAATAATTTTGTTTGGGGAGAAGAATTAAAAAAAAAGTTTTTGGAAAAAAAATTTTAAAAATTATTTAAAAAAAAAATTTAAAAAAACAATTAAATTTAAAAATAACTTTTAATAATAAATAAAAATAAATTTCTATTTAATTAAATTATTTTATTTAATTAAATTTAAAATTAAACTTAAATTTAAAAATAACTTTATTTAAAAAAAAAAATTTAAAAACACTATCTATATTAGAAAACAAATTTTTTCGAAAAAAATAAAATAAAAGAAAAATTGTGAAAAAAAACAAAGTTTTGGTCCAAAATGCATTAATTATTTTGCTTTGCTTCTTGGTATAAAAAAGAACTTTTCTAGGAAAACAATTAAATTTAAAAATAATTTTTAGTAATAATTAAAAATAAAATAAAATATTATTTAATTTAATTATAATTTTTAATAATTTAAAAAAATTATAAAAATTGTTTGTTTTTGGAAGAAATTTAAATTTTAAAATAATTTTGTTCGGGGGGAAGAATTAAAAAAAAAAGTTTTTGGAAAAAAAATTTTAAAAATTATTTAAAAAAAAAATTTAAAAAAACAATTAAATTTAAAAATAACTTTTAATAATAAATAAAAATAAATTTCTATTTAATTAAATTATTTTATTTAATTAAATTTAAAATTAAACTTAAATTTAAAAATAACTTTATTTGAAAAAAAAAATTAAAAAACACTATCGATATTAGAAAACAAATTTTTTCGAAAAAAATAAAATAAAAGAAAAATTGTGAAAAAAAACAAAGTTTTGGTTCAAAATGCATTAATTATTTTGCTTTGCTTCTTGGTATAAAAAAGAACTTTTCTAGGAAAACAATTAAATTTAAAAATAATTTTTAGTAATAATTAAAAATAAAATAAAATATTATTTGATTTAATTATAATTTTTAATAATTTAAAAAAATTATAAAAATTGTTTGTTTTTGGAAGAAATTTAAGTTTTAAAATAATTTTGTTTGGGGGGAAGAATTAAAAAAAAAAGTTTTTGGAAAAAAAATTTTAAAAATTATTTAAAAAAAAAAATTAAAAAAAAGCGTTTTTGGAAACAAATAAGATTTAAAAAAGGCATTAAGTATTTTAGAATAAAACCTTAAAAAAAAATTGTTTGGAAAAAAATAGATTCAAAAAACGTGTTTTTTGGAAACAAATAAAATTAAAAAAAAATCATTAATTGTTTTGGAAAATTAGGAAAACAATTAAATTCAAAATTAATTTTTTATAATTAGTTTAATTTATAGGTATACATTTCATTATTTGATTAAATTATGAACTCTAAAATAAAAAAGTATTTTTTTGGAAACAACTAAAATTTGAAGAAAAGCATTAATTATTTTGGGTTTCTGCCTGGTATATCTACTTTCGTATTTCTTATTTCGATTAATAGTTCATTTTAGCATTTTTGGTTCCATTGAAAGCAGTAAAAACATTTGCCGGCTTAATGAAAAAACCCTACATATTTTAAGTGTCGTTTAACTGCCAGGAAGACATATTTATTTATTCTCAAAAATAGTAATAATAATATAAAATGTGTTTTTACAAATGTACTTTTGTGTTAATTGCACAAATAAGGAAATTTCGGTGCGTAATTTAGCTTTAGGCGATCAGAGCTAAGCAACTACAGACATTAATGAGAATCATCTGACAATGCCAAATGTATATCAGTCAAATCTACATGGAAGTAATGTACAAAAATTTAACACAGTTCTCGTGCAAATGATATTTTTAAATATTTTATTTTACCTTAATTAAGTTGTATGTATGTATTATACTTATATATATATATTTATATGCTATCATATCTTCACATCAAATGTATAAAAATATGTATGCAGAAAAGTATGAAAAAGGTGTTATGTCAGTAAGTGCGATTGATCCGATAATTCGCAACATGTGGATATGTATGTACGTATGTAGCTGGTGTAGCTAATTGATTTCCATACCAAAACATGAATTGGTCATTTTTGCTTACGCGTGCGCAACAATCATTCTTTTCTTTTGAGCTAAACCGCAATGAAGCAGATCTGACTATAAAATTATGTGCCAGCACATGTAAATATACTCATACATGTCTACATACAAACACACATATGTAAAGTACTCGTGTTAAATGCGGATTGTGTGCGCGTAAGGTGCGTGTGTGGGATAGACAATTAAGTGAAGTACTCGAATGACACTTTAAAATACAACTCAGAAAAGTTGTAATGCCAATAAAAAATGCTCACTTGTGCTCTAAGTGCTAATTAACCCTTAGAGCATGGAAGGTAAAATAAACTAAAGTATTTCTATGATACAATTGTGAGATGCCTATATATACTATATATGGTATAGTATAGGTAGGTAGGTTCAATAGTTGAAGTACCACTCTGGCACTGCCCAAGTGGCACTAAAGCGCAGTTTTGATACCTCCAGCGAGCAGATATCTACAGCCGACCAGAGTAGTTGATGTAATGAAGATGGTTGATGGGATTTAGATTGGAGCACTGCCTCAGTATCTAAATATATAGTATGTACTTCAATATGTTTATATAGCCGTATGTATGCACTATTTAGGTACCTTTGCGCCAGAACAACAAATCCATTTTTTTTTTATTAAGTTCAGAAGACTTAAGGGGTAGGGGTTAGGCATGGTCAGAATTTTCATAAAATTGTATTTTTTTGTATTTTCTTTAAGTATAATATCTTAAAAATATTGTGCGAAAATTTGAAGTGAATCCGAGAAATACTTTTCGAGTTATTCAACAATTAACAAAGGGCGCTCGGGTGCTCTGGAGCTTTTGCTGAAAAATGGATGCTGCGCGTTTGAAAGTTGCAGATAAGCGCGCTAACGATAACTCTCGAGAAGGTGGAATGCAACAGCAAATCGATATTTTGGAAGCTGCTATGACGGCTGAAGAACTATTATATGGCCCAGGAGTAGATAACACAGTGTAAGTAATTAAATAATTCGTATAATTCTACATAAATCGATGGGAAAATTTTCTCATCTTCCCCGCACTTCTTCTTTGACATATGGAATTTCAAGGTCACTATGTATACTTTCGTTTGTAATAAACCATGTCGCATTTAGTATCATTCTAAGTGTCTTTGATTGGTATCGCTGTAGAATTTCGATATTGGAATTGGCAGCCGTGCCCCACAGCTGTATACCGTATGTCCAGACTGGTTTTAAAATCGTTTTGTATAATCGGATTTTGTTCTCAAGACTTAGTTCAGATTTGATCCAAGGAGCCAGTACATTTTGTTTGTCTTTACCTATTTTAAGTTGTTGTCGCTTTGCTTTAATGTGGTTCTTCCACGTAAGTTTTCGATCTAGGTGCATTCCAAGATATCTTACTGAGTTCTTCTGGGGAATAGGTGTGGCATTTATGTATACTAGAGGACAGTTTTCTCTTCTGGTAGTGAAAGTCACATGAACAGATTTGTCGGTATTCACTTTAACATTCCATTTTTTCATCCATGCTTCTATTTTCGTCAGCTCAGGCTGAATATGTAATATAGCACTTGTTGGAGTTTCGCCCATAACTTTCATAACTTCATCAGTCGTTGGAAAGTCAGAAGTGAATATCGTATAAAGGACAAGTCCCAGCACACTACTTTGAGGCACTCCGGCCTTCGGAATGCTCATTCCTGTGTTTTACATAGAAGCAGCGATCGCTCAAATACGATTTTAGCATTAGATAGGATGGCAAAGGAAAATGTTTTTTTTTAATTTGTAAAGCTACCCTGGGAGCCATACCCGACCGAAAGCTTGCTGTATGTCCAAAAATACTCCCGAGCAATATTTTTTGTTTTCTAGTGCATCAGTGATTATACTAACAACTCGGTGGCATTGTTCTATTGTTCCATGTTGGGAAAACTTTAAATACGTTTTCTCAAAACTATGTTTTTTGAGCTGGTGATCACTGAAATTTAAAAACCGCTTGGTAGATTTCAACAAAATTTATACTGCTTTTGAAAAGCATAAAAAACTCGTGCCTGATCGAAGGATTTTTTTTTCAAAAATTTTCATTTTTTTTAACAATTAACTGTTGGTTTTTTTCTCGAAAATCTGAAAAATATTTCCTGAGGCCGCCATATTGTTAATTAAAAAAAAAGCCTCGATTAGGCACAAGATTATCTATTAATAAAACTACTTTTTCTCGTCCGATTGGTTTTAGATGCATCTCCAAGGACTTGTGATGATCACCGCAAGCGACTTCTGGAGAAACGGGCGCCACACAAACAGTGATAACATTTTACAGTTATTAGGTGCGCAGCTAAGTTTCCGCTGTTTGTCAATAGATGCCGCCAGCAGTGTATGCTAGTCGATTCTAACATAACCCAAACGTCATAAGTCAAGCTTAGATATATGGGAAGCAAACTGTTTCGATACATTAGTGATTTTGTTTTGGTATCATCTACTTTTGGTTTCGTGAATATATCTGATTTTGTGCCGAATAATCGTCATTTGCGCGAAGTGTTGATTTTCCTCTTTCATTCGAAAAAAACGACAGCTGAAGCGTATTGAGAGCTACAAAAAGTTTATGGAGATGCTACTTTAAGTGAAACAACGTGCTGTGATTTTAATGTTGACCACCGTCCGCATGAAGGAAGGCCAACAACCATCGAAGACGCTGAATTGGAGGCATTGCTCAATGAGGATCCGTGTCAAACGCAAGAAGAGCTTGCTTCAGTATTAGGAGTTAACCGCGAATCCATTTCCAAGCGATTGCATGCTTTGGAAATGATTAAGAAACAGGGGACTTGGGTTCCTTATGAGTTAAAACCAAGGGACGTCGTTTTTTCGCCTGTGAACAACTGCTCCAGTAGCAAAAAAGGAAGGGTTTTCTTCATCGCATCGTGACGGGTGATGAAAAATGGATTCATTACAGCAATCCAAAGACAAGAAAGTCATGGGCACTGCCCTGTCATGCTTCTACGTCGTTGCCTCGGCCGAATATTCCCGCTGCGAAGGTTATGCTATGTATTAGGTAGAACCAAGTTGGTTTTATTTATTATGAACTATTAAAGCCAAGCGAAACCATCTCTGTGGATCGGTATCGACTTCAATTGATGCGATTGAGTCGAGCACTGCGCGAGAAGCGGCCGCAATACGCGGAGAGCATGAAAAAGTGATTCTACAGCATGACAAACCCGTTAAAACCTACCTGGAAACACTTAAATAGGAAATCCTACCTCAACCGCCATATTCTCCAGGTATTGCGCCGTCCGATTATCACCTGTTCCGATCGATCGCACATAGCCTAGATGACCAGCAGTTCCATTCATAAGAAGACATCAAAAAATGGCTTGATCCGTGGATAGCCTCAAAAGATGAACAGTTTTACCGCGACGGTATACGAGATCTACCAAAGAGATAGGAAAAAGTAGTAGCCAGCGATGGGCAATACCTTCAATGAATCACTTCTAACCATTTTTTTTTCAGAATAAAGTTGTATTTTATTTTTTAAAACAGCGATAATTTGGTTGCGCATCTAATATTATTTTTTTTTTTGAAATTTTGCTAAAGTCAACTCGAAACATGATAAATAAAGGCATTATTAAAAATCATAATTTTTTCGGGCCTCTGACTGCCCCTAACCCCTTAAAAAACTCGTTCTCGCTAGCTTTTAAAACTCTTGTTTCTCTTTTTTAACGTATTGAGATACGCAGCTTGAACAACGAAAAAAATACATTAGCGCATTTCACAATTAAATTCGTGGGATAAGTTTAGCATCATGGAGTTTATATATTTTTTTTGTTTTATTTTTATTTTCTTTTCATATACGAGTAGACATAAGTACGTATACATTTTGCCACCGCGTTCACGTGGTAATTTGCAATTGCCGTGATGCCAGACTATTTGCACTTAATTGTAAACCGCCTTTTTTTATCAATTTCCTTCTTAATATGCCATGTATTGTCTATTATGAGAATTTTAACTGATGTACTGTCAGCGCAGAAGTGTTTTGCTATTTAGTTTTAGAGGTGTAGCAAATCCTGGTCGTACCTGCTAATAATTTTAATTTATTAGGCACAGCTTTTTTATGTGCTCTGCATGACAAATTTTATTGCATTTATAAATATGAGTCGCAAAATAAAAATATATGTATTGAATTATAGCCATTGCTGCAAAGTAATTGGCGCTTAGCCTTCTTATAACATTTTTGAATAATAACATTTCTAACGGGTGGTTAAGTTTCAAGGGTCGGTGTTGATTTTGAATAAAATACAAATTGTTTAGGAAATTATTATCATTTCTCTTTATTATGATAATATGTATTGGTATAGTTCAATTACGTATTGAACAAAATATCGGCCAAATGGCCGTCGCGGCCTCGTTGGCACACCTCCATCCGATGGTCCAAATTTTCGATGACGCTGAGGTATAATTGAGGTTCTATGCCGTTAATGTGCCGAATTATCTCATCCCTTAGCTTTTGAATTGTTGTTGGCTTATCGACATACACCTTTTCTTTCAAGTAATCGCAAAGAAAGAAGTCAACGGTGTCGTTGACGTTTAGGTGTGGTTCAAATTCAACATCGGCCCTTGAAATTTAACCACCCTTTAGAAAATAAATAAAAATGTACTTTTATTTTTTTTTTTGGAATATAAAATATGTTTCTTATTTTATTAACGATTCTTGCACATATTTTAGAAGCGTTGAACAATTGCAACTAGTATTTATAAAAGGACATTTTCATTTGATAATAACTCGTTTTTAGAAAAGTATTTTCTATATAATCGCTGATGAAGAAACATAACCCTACACTCGCTCTTGACTTTGAATAAAAATTGACTTTGGCTACGATTTGAGGCCCCTGTTACACCCTATAATTCTCGGCTAAAGCTAATTATTTTACAATCTGTAGAAAAGAGAAGAACAGTACTTTCACTTCCATTTATTTTAAGTGTTGTTAATGGCATCGTCAACTACCCAGATTTATAGGGTCCGGCACTCGAAGTTTTATCATTTAAAAAAAGGAAATTCAGTTTGGAAACTTACTTTTATTCAATTCAAAGTAAAAAATGTGTGAAAATAATACAAAATTCAGAGTCAATTCACTTTTGCTCGAGGAGAACTCCTTTTGCCTTGACTATGGCCTTGAGACGGTCCAGATAGGAATCGCAAGCTGCCCGAATCTGACTTGCAGGAATTTTTGCCCACTCGTGGACAATGGCTTTTTTCAGCGCCTCGAAATTGGTGAATCTTTCAGTTCGGACATTGCTCTCCAAAATGGTCCAATGAGAATAATCCATCGGATTCGTGTCTGGTGAATTTGAGTGCCATTGTGTAGACGTTATGAAGTTCGGAACGTTGTTTTTTAGCCATTCTTGGTTTACTTGAACTTTATGAGACGGTGCCGAGTCCGGTTGGAACGTCCATGGTCTGCCACCAAAATTTTTGTCTGCCCATGGCTACAAAGCAACCTCCAGAATACTTTCCCGATAAAATTTCGGATTTACCTTGAGGCTAGCCTCGATGAAAATGATTGGAGAGCGCCCATCTGCGGTTACAGCGGCCCAAACAATTACCTGTGACGGGTGTTGCCTCCTGGTGGCCAATCGATGACTCAAATTCTCGTATGAACGGTCGGTCAAATGAACCCTTTCGTTTTGAGAGTTTACGAATTGCTCAATTTGAAAAATTTTCTCGCCAGAAAACACAATGTTCGGAAATTGACTACTTTCGAACCAACTCCTTCGCTCTCTGAAGTCTAACTTGTTGCTGCTTTGGTGTGAGAACATGCGCCTTTTGGACCTTATAAGGCTTGACTTTGAGATCGTTTTTCCGTATGCGGTGGATGCTACGGTCAGATATTTTCAGTTCTTTCGCCATTTGATTTCGCTCAAGTCGCTTCTTGCATGGGCATCAGCTGCGCGAGTGGTCTGAAGTTGGTTACACTTCGAGTGCCGGACCCTGTACTTGAGCGGATAAGCTTTAATGTTCCCCATAGAAGTTTTCCCAATTTTTACCCATTGCTCGCGCACTTCGAGACTATTATTCATTATCCAATGCCAGTCTGCTTAGTTTTGCTTTATCCTGATCTAATTGTGTAAAAAAAAATTAAATTTGGTTGCTTGATATTGAATTTATATTGATTGCTAATATTTTAGTTTCCATATTTGACTTGATTTTCTTGACATTTTTGTCTAGTCCGTAAGGCAATTTGTATTGTTAAAACAAAATACATAAAGTTTTCATTCAAAAACAGTTTTTGATAAATTTTTCTAAAAAATGCAACATTTGCATTCTTTTCATGCAGGGTTACCCGGAAAGTTCTCCTTGATTTCTAAGCAAATTATTATTTAGGTAATCTCCCATGTATTTTTACATTTTTTTCCCTTCTTACGAAATTTTACTCTTCACTAACCGCCTATGGGTTTGTCCCTTAATTTAAGTGCTATATAAGGTGGCACTAGACCAACAACAATATTTTGTACGTTTGACTGTCAAAGAAAAGTATTGGCATTGTTGAAAACAAAGAATGAATTCGCTTTGCTTCATTCTGGGCTGACAGCCACATGGACACGGCAAAAGAAAAAATCAAACCAGCTGATTTGCCGATACCACCTTTAATAGCCTTGAGTGATATTCCTTTTTGAAAACCTAAAATGTAATTTCAAATTTTAGCAGCCATTTTTAGCTGTTACAGCTTGGCATACCCATTAACAAAAAAACGGACCCTTCAAAATTTAAAAAACGTACAAGAAAAAAGGGTTTTTTATAAAATCTCTAAAGGCTTTAAAATCGAATATCTCGGAAACGGTTAAGTTTTAGATATTTTCTTACAAATTAGTCAGAAATGACTTAAATAATAATGTCCTTAACTATCTAGGACGACTTTTTCGGCAACCCTGTATACTCCGTTAAATGTTTTTGGTACATGAACTTATTGGAAAATTTTGACGGTTAATTTTTTTCTAATTTCATTTTAATAATTTGTTTTAAAAAATATAGTTTATCCATCTACAAAAACCATGTAAACCGAGATTTAGGCTTTGTGCTAATTTACGCAAAAAAACAAATTCGAAAATAGGTCATCAAAATTTTATACTTTTCAATCAGGAGTTTTAGAAAAATTTTAAGTGCGCGTTGATTTTTGAAATTGTTTTTTGCTGACGCTGCTGATTATTTTTCATATAAAAAAATTTTCTATATGGAGAAAATTGACAAATAAAACAAGGTTCTTAATAATCAACGCGACTATTGAGCCACTTAAAATTTGCACTTTCTTATATAAAAATTTAATGCGCTTTATAGCGCCCAGACTCAAAATTTTCCTATCCTCCACATACAAAGCCTTCCAAACCTCCCAAATGTCACCTTCAAGTGATATGTACTTCCTGTTTAAAACAAAAATGAAATATTTCATGGCCCCTCAGGCAACTAGCTAGCAGCCCCCCACCAGAATCGGATGCGCTGGGCCAGTCACCTACCAATCTTAAACTCTATACATTTGTGGCTGAAAGCAGGCGTTCTATTTTGCACAACCAATTAGTCATTGAATTTTTTGAAAACAAAAAAAAAACAGATTGCAGTTAAAATTCACAAAATTAACAAAATATTACGACTTTTTTATGAACCAAACGCTTATTTTAATATGGAATTTAGAGTGTGCTTTAAAATGTTATTAGAATACATGATTATATATTTTAATTTTCACTGGTAGCTTAAAGTGGAGCACAGAGATCTCGCGATAATGTGATCCAATTAGAAGTGAAAAGCGTTCATCGCGCACTTAGGCCATCTTATGGTGTTCAGCGATCAGGCCCATATTTCTTCAAAGACGAGGCTGGAGCCAATGAAACAGTGAAATGAAACGACTTTAGATACTGAAATTGAAGCGCTACTTGCGATACCGCCCTTCAAACAATCGATTTACGGGGTTAGGGGTAGTTAGAGGCCCGAAAAAATTATGATTTTCAATAATTTTTTTTTCTAGTCAATTGCTTTATTTTATAAAAATAAAAACATAGCATTAATACATTATGTTTCGACTTGACTTTCGCAAAATAAAAAAAAAAATAATAGTTGTAATATTTATCGCTATTTGTGAGGAGCTCGTTTCTCCAGAAGTCCCTTGCGGTAGTCATCACAAGTCCTGAATCCATGAATCTAATTTAAAATCAATCCGACTAGAAAAATTAGTTTTATTAATACAGGGCTGCCCATATTCGACGGACCCATCTGGTAACCCTGTATCTTTTGACAGAGACGTCAGATCGCTCAATGAGATACCGCGTTGGAAGCGTCAGTCCAAGCAGATTTTTCCCATGGAACAGTACACGCCACGCGAGCGCTCCCGAATTGTTGAAATTTACATTCAACAAAAGAAGTCAAAAGAAGAAGAAGAAGAACAAAATCATCATGTCCGGCAAGGAAAATTGCCGTATTTACGCCACTGAAAATCCTCACGAAATTCAAGAGGTACCTCTTTACGACGAAAAAGTCACTGTTTGGTGCGGCGTTAGTGTGAAAACGATTATTGGGCCGTTTTTCTTCGAAAATGAAGATGGTCAAGCTGTTACCGTCAATCAGAAGCGTTATCGCGATATGATAACCACTTTTTTGATCCCAAATATTCGCCGAAAGCGTATGAGGCAGTTCTGGTTTCAACAAGACGGCGCTCCACCACACACAGCTCGCACCACAATCGATTTTTTGAAGAAATTGTTTCCTCGTCGTTTGATGTCGAAAATGGCGATTTTGACTGGCCACCGCGTTCGCCCGATTTAACGCCACCTGACTTCTTCTTGTGGGGATATTTAAAATCAAAGGTTTATATTAATAAGCCAAAGACCATAGAAGAGCTCAAGAACAACATCCGTAAGGAAATAGCCGCTATTCCAGCCGAAATGTTAGCTAAAACTATGGAAAATGCTGCAAAACGGGGAAAATATGCCGTACAGGCTCAAGGCGGCCATTTGAGAGATATCATTTGCAAAAAGTGATGTCAACGAATCTACTTGAACCAAATAAAATGATTATTATCGTCAACATCAAAAAAATTATGTTTTTCTTTGATTTAAAAAAAAAAAAACACATGGGTCCGTCGAATATAAGCATCCCAGTAGTTTATCTTGTGCCTGATCGAAGCCCTTTTTCGGCGGCCTCAGGAAATATTTTTCAGATTTTCGAGAGAAAAACCGACAACTAATTGTTTAAAAAAATTGAAATTTTGAAAAAAAAAAAAAATACTTCGATCAGTCACGAGTTTTCTATGTTTTCAAGTTACAGTGATCACCAGTTCAAAAAACATAGTTTTGAGAAAAACGCATTTAAAGTGTTGCCATCGATTTATGTTGAGTTGTACGAATTACTTACACTGTGTCATCTATTCCTGGGCCATATAATAGTTCTTCAGGAGTCATAGCAGCTTCCAAATATCGATTTGCTGTTCCTTCTCGAGTGTTATCGTTAGCGCGCTTATCTGGCACTTTCAAACGTGCAGCATCCATTTTTCCGGCATACCGCTGAGAATTAGGCCCACAATTAAGTCCCAGTGTATTCATTTTAACCAATAATGAATTTATTTTATTTTTGGTATATTTTCCATTCTAGTTGATTAAAGCTTTCATTATTATTTTGATTGAATTCAGCTACACATCTTGAAAGTAAATTTTTATTACTGAGATCTTCGTAGATTTGATAGCTTTTAAAACATTAGGAGGTAAGGGAGAATAATCTTGAGTATAAGTGGCAAGCTCTCCTTTTGTTTCAGTGCGCTGGTAAGTACACCAAAAATCTTCGTCTTTTGGACACATATCATGATTCGGCTTTTCATCGCTCGTGTCGTATTGATAAAAGTTGCCATTATAGCAGATTTCATATATTAAATAGAGTCACAATGCCGGCGTATTGATAAACCGTAGTACACAGTTAATTTGTCTAGAACTTTTCCTGTAAGCTTACCTCGCCCACCAATATCTTTTTCTTTAGTTTTCAGTGCACGTAACCGTGTTACCATCCACTTTTGGACATGCCCTATACATTCCTTTTTATTTACGGTTGTATCATATTTTTGTAAAGATCTGCTTTTATAAATCCTGAATAGGTCTTGGAATCGCCATCGCCAAAATAGTTTGCATACTTAGCTCCATATTTTGTTTGAGAATGCTGAAACATTTCGGCCATCGCATCTACCCCCATTTTCCCAGAAGATCTTTTGTGATTAGCAGACACTCATCCTCATGCGATTGATGCCATTCCCGGAACTCAACTGTATTTGTTTTTTTTTTCAATACTCGCATAGCTTACAATTGTAAATATATATAGTAGAGTATATATAGGAAATATATATATTTAGGTATACTTATACATACATCAAAATGGACATTCATAACAATAAAACCCGAGAAGTCGGCTGCTGCGGCTGCTGCTAGCTACTTGCTCTCGAACGCTCCGGAGCGCACACAATGTTTTTAAGATATTCTACTTTAAGAAAATGCAAAAAGAATGTTTTGAAAATTGTGACTACCTATAACCCCTTATGCGCCTTCAATGGTATTTACGTAATGTAGTGTTCACGTTAGGGCGAGTGCCCTGTAGTGCAACTGCAAGTTGTATAACAAATACTCTATAATTAAAAGAAACTTTAGCAAGTAATAAATACTCAAGTCAAAAAACAGTAATTTTACTTTAAACGTATAACAACTACATTTCACAGTAGCAGCCATAAATTTTAATGCCCTGAGATTTACATGACAACTGAGTGACTAACTGGAAGATTGAGTCACGGCGCCCAATGATGAATGTGGAGGCGAAAGAGTGTGTAAGGAAGGAGGAGAGGGAAAGAGGCGAATGTGAATGACATAGTAAGTATCTTTTGTGGCATTTTTGTGACCAAAAGTTAACATTTTTTTTTGGTAAAACATTAAAGAACATAGTATCGTGGGAAGCAAGCGAAAGTTATTAGGAAATCAGATTCAATTTGTTTAATTGACAAAAATCAGCTGCCGCTAGCTTCACACCTACCGTAGACTTCCTGCCGCTATTAATTAAATTGCCAACGCATGACAACACAGCTATTCACTACATATACATTCACACACACACACACATATATATATATATACATATTTCATATTGACTAAGTGAAAGTAAATGCGCTCACACGCCTTGAAATGCGAAAAATGTTGGCTTTGGGTTTGGTCCTGGCAAATCGATGAAATCCTTTTGTATATTTCCTTCTTTTTTGCAAAAAATGCATAGATAAATGAAAAGCGAAATAGGCAAGCATTACGTAAGTCTACTACACCTGTACTCTGTTCTTCGGTTTATGCAAATGCAAGTGCAAATGCATTTTTATCTGATACTTTCACTGGCCAACGCCTGTCGCGCTAAGTGGCTCAAGAGAAGTTGGCTCCGCAAAACGACTTTGATGTTGATGAATGTGCGCAGAACGTTGATGGGACATGCAAAATGTGTACAGGTATAAAATGGTAGAGTAATTTTTATTAACTTAGAGGATTTGACGCTGGTCTATTTACTTGTCCTAGTAAGATTTGCCTTTAGTGGTCTCTTGTGGTATTAGCATAATTGGATAGATGAAAAATGAAGGCGAGAAAAGTGAAAGTGTTAATCAAAAGCAAGTATGTGATGGGATTTTGACAAATGAAAATTTTCAGATACATACATACGAAAATAATTGCGCAGTACAACAAAAAAATATGTATATTAAAATTGATCAGAAATTCTCATTTATTTCAGATGTTGTAAGAATTTATGAAAATTTAATAGCGAATAGTGAATGAATTTAGAAGCCATAACTACTTCTTTTGATTTTTTTTTTCATTTCAAAAAAATAAAAAACAAAATATAAAGGATGATTGTTTAGCTATTATCTTTTTAAACAGTTGGTTTAAACAGCTGACGCACGCTTCGTGTTTTGTTTCACTCTCAAACATCTTCAGTTTGGTCTATAATCTAACCATGAAACGAACAACGCTTGCAAATCATTGAATTTTATTATAGAAATGCGTGTTCTGTTAAAAAAGTTTATAATCGAAAAATTGTGTTTAGCGACGAAGCTCATTTTTGGATCAATGGGTACGTAAATAATTAGAATTGTGGATTTTGGAGCGAAGATCAGCCAGAAGAATAGCAAGAGCTACCAATGTAACCAGAAAAGGTCACAGTTTGGTGCGGTTTATGGGCTGCAGGTATCATTGGGCCGTACTTCTTCAAAGATGCTGCGAATCGTAACTTAACTGTGAATGGTGAGCGCTACCGTGAAATGATATCCAACTTTTTTTTGCCCAAAATGCAAGAGCTTGACTTGCATGACATCTGGTTGCAGCAAGACAGCACGCCACACAGCACGCGTAACAACGGACTTGTTGAGAGGCGAGTTCGGTGAACATTTTATTTCACGTTCGGGACCAATTGGCCACCCAGATCGTGCGATATAACTCCTTTAGGTTATTTTTTGTGGGGCTATGTTAAAGCTCAAGTCTAAGCAGACAGGCCTGCTTCAATTAACGCATTGGAAGACAACATTAAAGCATTTTATGTGAGATACCGGCCGAAACATGGGAAAGAGTATGCCAAAATTGGACTAAGCGGATGGACCATTTGAAGCGCAGTCGCGGTCAACATTTGCATGAAATAATCTTCAAACATTAAATTATATAGACTCTACTATCGATTTAAATAAAAATTTCATGCATTTTTCTGAATTTTACGTGGGATTTTTTGAAAAACTTTCCTATAGCTCTTAAAAAATCACCCTTTATTATATGGAATAGATAGCACATTGTAAGTAATTAAATAATTTGTATAACTCTACATAAATTCATAGCAAAACTTTAAATGTGTTTGCTCAAAACTATGTTTTTTGATCCGGTGATCACTGTAACTTAAAAACCGCTTGTTAGATTTCAATAAAATGTATACTGCTTTTGAAAAACATAGCTAACTCTTGCTGATCGAAGGATCTTTTTTTTTTTTAATTTCGATTTATTTTTAAACAATTAATTGTGGGTTTTTTTCTGGAAAATCTGAAAAATATTTCCTGAGGCCACCATATTGTTAATTTTGAAAAACAGAAAAGCTTCGTTTAGGCACAAGATTATCTGTTAATAAAACTAATTTCTCTTGTCCGATTGATTTTCGATGAATCTCCAAAGACTTGTAATGATCACCGCAAGGGACTTCTGGAGAAACAAACAGCGATAACTTTTACAATTATTAATTTTTGTTTTTAAAGTTTGCTAAAGTCAAGTCGAAACATGATTTATTAATGCTATGTTTTTATTTTTGTGAAATAAAGCAATTGACTGGCAAAAAAAAAAAATATTGTAAACCATCGTTTTTTCGTATCTCTGACTAACCCTAACCTCATAAGTATGTTGTCAACTGTCACTGGCTGACACTGTTCTCTGTGCTATGTGTATAGTATTTAGAGATATTTTTAAAAGTTAAAATAAGTCGACAGCCACGTTCATTTGGGCTTACGGAAAGTCTGTGCACGTTTCATTCGGCACAAGTTAACTGAGGACCAAATATTGTTCAGAATTCAACAATCGAAACACCTCATAAGAGGCGAGAAAACTTCTTTCCGAGAACTTCCTTGACAACCTTGTAACTGTTGATGAAACGGGCTATTTCCAACATGAAACTAAGCATCATAAGTGCCCCATAGGGGGCACCACCCAAAAAATCGCGTTTGGAGAAGTCAAAAATCAAGTCGATGCTCTTTTTATTTAGGATTCGAAGGGAATTGTCCACAAGAAGTTCGTGCCAATGGGCCAAATTGTCAATGCAATTTTCTATCTTGGCATTTTGAAAAGTTTGTTGCATCGCATTCATCGAATTCGCCCTGAATACCGCGAAGGATGAAGCTGGCGCTTATTGCATGATAATGCACCATCTTATCGATCCTCTCTTGCGACCGATTTTTTGACTAGAAATCGCATTTAACCATCAATCACTCACACGCCTGTAAATTCTACCTATTCGGAAAATTGCATTTGTTCACGAAAGGAAAACATTTTGCGTCCGTAGATGCCATCCAAAAGGATTGTACCAACATTCTGAAGGGCATTCCTGAAATACTCTTTCGAAAAGCTTTTAGGTGGCTCAGTAACAGTTCGTCGAGGCCAGAGGGGACTATTTTGAATAAATAAACTCGCAGTTATCAGAACAAAGCTCTTTTTTTCTATTTTAGCTCAGTCTTGTTTATTTTGGACTTCACCTTGTAGTAGTAATTAATTAAAATTAATACACACTTCATTATTTTTCTTCTTGGAAAAATGAATGGGCCTTCGTTTTGAAAAATTTATTTGCGTGAAAAGTTAGTTTTGCACACTTCGCTTAGAAAGGGTTAATATATAGTAACCAGTGGCCTCGAAACTGCAGAGTGTTGAGTAAGTAAATATGCGCCTCTTACTCAAACAACAGTTTGAAAGCCATGCGTTGCTGACACACTGCAACTGTGGTTCTAATATTAGCTAAAATGGTTGTTGTCTATATGTTGCAGCTCATGCACAGTTTGCCTGCTAATTTCAAACATCACATATAGGTGACGCCACTAGCGGTCTGCAACGGAGATAAAATTTATTGGTTTGTTGCGGTTTAAAAAATAAAAAAAATAAAAATTAGAGATAAAAAATAATATTAAAAAAAAAAATGATTAAAATTAAATAAATATTGTAAAAGTTGTATGCGAATTATTGTAGAAACAAAGTTTGCTGTTAATTGATTGCGTTGGAAAGATGTAATGGCGATGAGAACATAAATGTACCTATATACAGGTACAGTCAAACTACTCTACCTCGAATTTCTCTATAACTTCGATGTAAATTTTGGCGCCTGCTTCTGTAAGGCGAATTATTTAGAGTAAATCCTAAACTATGTAGGCTTTTTTCCGCAAAACGCTTGTTTAGGGAAGTACTTAGTTCTTTTGACGTTTGTTCTCTGCATAAAATTTGATAATCGGCTTGAATACTTCTTCCGTTTACCATGACTTCAAAGCGTCTTTTAAAGTGTTTGCCTATTGAAGAAAAATGTAAGCCAATAAAAGAAATCGGAAGAGGAAATAAGAACAAAGATGAGACTGAAAGATATGGCATCCTAGCAAACCTGGTTTCACCAATTTTATAAAATAAAGAATCAGTAATAGTGTCCTTCGAGTCTGGTGCTACTTCTGAACATTGCAAAATAATGAAGAAGAATGAAAGTTACGTAAAAGTATGTACAAAGTTGTCCTCGAACGGTTTACAGCAGCTAGGAATCAGAACATGCCAATATCTGGCGACATATTAAAAGGTAAGGCAATGGACTTTGCAAGGCGTTTTGGGAATGAAAACTTCAACACAAACACGGGTTTGTGGAAGCAGAGGTACTAATTGAAATCGAAATTTGAAAAGGTTCAGCCAAGGAGCACCAGGAGATTTGGTTGCTCCTTAAACACTTAAGCCAAAAAGCCCATTGTATTTAAAGCTCTGGAAAGAGAGTAGATAGTCAAGGAGGGAAGGAGTAACGTATCAGAGAAAGAGATAGGAAAGAATAGAGACAGAGATAAAGGTAGTTAGTTCTGTGAGAATTGTCCAGATTCTTTTCCAAACCTGTAAATATCCTCCAGTTTTAGAGAACAAATATTACTCGCTACAGGGTTATCTTAATCTGGTTCTGTAATGAACCGCAAATTGCGGTCACTCGATAAATCCTCTGAAGATGGAGATCGTCTTATTTACGAGGAAATATAAAATACCTACACTCAGAAAAAATTCCCTCCCTAAAATAAAGAAAACCATTCTTTATTTTGAACTCTTCCAAATTTATTAAATTTTATCGCTTTTGAGTATTTTTTCTTTTAAATGACTATAAATGTGTTTGAAACATAAACCCGTAGTCCTCATTTTGATGTTACATTCTTCTTTGTTATTTTTTACTTTACTTACAATTATCTTATCGAATGCTCATTGCTTTTACGAACATACGTAGTTGATTGTTTTTTTTCTTCGTGATTATATATTTTGTCGTGCAATGGATGAATTAATAGAAATTTTAATTGAGTTGGAAGGTGAACCGTTTTTGAACGTGTTTATTGGTAAGTTTATGGATATTTTGTTTTGCTCATTTTAGTTATTGCTAATCATTTCAATTATAGAAAGCGGTCTAACTAAGGAATCATCGAAGCTCCTAAAGCCAAGCCATTTGGATACATTGATCGACACATCGCAGTTTGGACCAAGGGCAATTTTTGAGCATAATCTGCTCAATTGGCAAGCGCAACAGGTATTTTGTTATTTTGTGCATATACACACATACAGATACGCATGCAAAAATTCATAATCTTCGTTTTACTTCACTAGGAAACAAAAACACAAGCCATTCACACTGAGGCATGCGCTTTATTGGCAAATGAATATCGTGGCGAGGTAAATGTTTTTTTATTACTTTTACTTTAGTTATTTATTTATTTTAAATATACATTTCTGTACTTCATATAAGGAATCTTTTGAAGCAATACTCAGTAAGTCGGTGGGTGGATCACAAATCCTGAAATACTATGCGCAAAAAAAGTGTCTCACTCCAAAGTATAGGAAACTTCTAGCTGCAACAGTTGCAAATTATTTTATTTCTGCTGAAGTACATCCAAACCCTAAAACATCTGAAGCTTTCGCCAATAAAATTGTGGATTTATTTACGAGTGAATCTAAAGTCTGATCACAACCTAAAATATTTATTAAAAAAAAGTTTTCTAACCTCGATTTCATTTACACAGGATATATATTACATTCATAAGGAAGGAAAAAAGCCAGGTGGATCTCTGTATGCTAAGTACCACAGTGTATTATTGAAACTTAGACGGGATGGTCTTATTTCCAAAAGAGATGTAGAACCAACAACAAAAGGAACGGAGATTAATTCTTGCGTAACAGGTTTATATGTACATAGGTACATACATATATCGTCGTTGCGAAAGCAATACCGCGTATATCCAATATACAAAACTACATAAGTGGTGAAGGAAGAGAAAACTGATTTTTTACAAAAGCATAGCTCAATTTTTTCACTGAAATTATAATTTATTAATATTATGACAGAGATCAATATACAAATAGTAATTCTGCAAAAGAGTGTACGTGAAACTTCAGTTTCTTTGGTCAATTCGTTTTGGTTTTATGCAGTTTTGCAATCGCAACGACGATATGGCTTTCTTAACTCATGAGTATATTTTGGTTTAATTTAAATTTTAAATGAGAGATTATTAAATATTATAATCTGCATTTAATGTAACCTTCATTTAATAAAAAAATTACATTTAAATTGCATTCAAGAAAAATCATGGTTAAGGTATAACGTTGAACCATTCGATGAAGTTCAACTAAAATGGGAAGCGACTTTTGCTGTGCGACGACAAGTGCTACAAAAAGATGCCAATTTAAATACAATTTTAAAAGAATGGCCTCAGTATAAGCAGAGTTTTGGACATTTAATGGTATAATTCGTGAGTTTTATTTACATAAAAAATAATTTATTGTTCTTCATTCCTATCTTAGATAGAACTGGATTTTAAGAAGCTGTACCCCGAAAAGCAAAATTTGTTATTTGATAAATGGGAGAGCTTCTGCCAAGCGATTCCACCTTTGCTAGAAATTTACATTAAAGATTCAAACAGCTTAACTACTTGGAGGCAGTTTAAAGAAGGAAGCATCAATGCTGGTATTTAATATGTCTTAAGCCCTCATTTTTTTTAACAATCTAATTTCAGATGCAAAAGACTTAGTCATTTTTTATCTTCTACACTCTGTCTTAATTCCAACTGGCCGAACATATAGAACATGCAAACAGACAAAAAAAAAATACCAGTCTAACGGTTAGACTCGATAGAAGTGAAACCTTCCGTAAAACAAACTGAGAGAGAATAAGACGAAAGCGCATTAGGAGCGGGATAATTATAGGTTCATTATAATATTGCTATAAAGTTCATATTTTATTTTCTTCATTTTATTATTATCCTCAATGTTTTCAATTTCAATAAATGATACGAGTGGCTTATGATAGATAAAATATGATACAAATGCTTTGGTTTCGATGTTGTCAAAAAAAATACCCAAATGGACCGAAGAAACAGACTTACAAACTTCTTCCATTTTCGTCTACTTGTATTCATATAAAAATGTATGTCTCTTCCCACCAAAGCTAAATGTATTTGTATATTTCTTCTTGTATTTATTCAAGGCCGAAATCCCGGCGGTACTGCAATACCGGGCCAACCCGTGGCAGAGGTGAAGCAAGCCCCTAAAACACTCCACCCATTTCCAAAAATTAGTTTAACATTTGATGTCCTGCGAGGGAGGATCTATCAGATGTTAAGCTGATAGGAACAGATACCACACTACCTACTTCAATCGATTTTCTAATAAACCTGTTGAGAATTACACGCTCACAAAAATTATTTATATCAACATATAATATAACGCTTCGTAACTAAATAACTTTTAGGCCAACGCTGACAGCATGGCGCGGTAGCCGAGCGACTAGCAATGTGAGCTTCCGATCCAAAATCCTTTGTTCGAATCACAAGAAAAAATAAAATTTATTTTTATTTAGTTCGTCGCTACGTTTATATCAACATATAATAAACGCTTCGTAGCCAAGAGGGTCGCTTTTTCGTTTCACTTTTCCTCAAATCACTCCCAACGATTCTAAAGAAGTTTTCACTTCAAAAACACTTCATCAAGTACACTATTGCAGATTCAAGAAATAGTTTCTTACGGTGGGCACCGACAAGTAGTGAACTTCAGTCAAAACTGAAATTAATGGTAGATGCAAATTATATGGATAAAAGTACGATTCAGCCAATTATATGTTCCATTGGATTATTTTTATTGCAAGGAATATTATGTGTATTTCGCCGATATATTTTATAAGTTCGATAACCTAATCAAGTGTATTGATGTGTGTTTTAAAACATTCCATGTACTTAACCTTGAGTATCCGCCCGAATGTAGTTCCATTTGGCTTTTTGTCCAGCAGTATTTCTATAACATTTCCTTGAAATCTCGCGAGAAAAATGGGTCTATTTGTGCAATTTTAAATGATTTGAAAAAACAAAATAAGACTTAAAATAAGAAATAATTGGAATGGATGTACACGTGCAATGTTCTCAATGCTTACAAATATTCGAGCATTGCGAGAGTTTGTTAAAGCATATCAAAATTATTCATTGCTTATCAGAAAATGAAATTTACAAGTTATAAAAAAGACTATATTGTATTTAATTATAATCCAAACTTTGTATCATACCAAGTTCTCGAAATTTTCATTATAAAAGAAGAAATATTTTTATTTTGTGAATTTATAAATATCTTAGGGTACACAAATCACTACCTATCTTTTAAAGTAGGCCCTAAGAGCGGAAATTTTAGAATTATAAAAGCAGATGAATTAAACTATCCACCATTTCATGTGTATATTGTTAACAATGAAAAACTCTTACGGCCAAAAAAGTTTTTTTAATGAATTTTTCCAGTTTGTGTTTCAAAAATAAAAAACTAAAACCAAATTTTTTGCATTTTTATTCAATATTTAAAACATTTCATAATCTGAAAATTCAGGTAGATTTTTTAAAATTGAGAAAAAAGCTATTTTTCTTTTAGTAAATTTTTACTAGAAACAAAATAACAGTTTCCCTAATTCCAGCAAATTTTACTCTGAAATGAGTAATATTTTTATTTTCTTTTAGCAAAATATTATCTATTTCAAACATAAAATTTATTACAAATATAAAAACAAATTCCTTAAATCGGGAAAGTTTTTCTCGAAAGCATGTAAACATTTTTTCTTCATTTTGAGAAAATATCAGATACTGAAAAGAGGATGCCTTTTCATAGGCGCCAAATCATTTCCATATTTCCTCATTTCAATAGTCGTTTTAACTTGAACCGAAGAAGTTTTTTTTGAGTGTAGAGCCTTTCTCCCCAACGAGGCGAGAATTAGGAAGGCAACAGACCCTTGTAAAGGTACTTTCTGGCTTTATAATACAATTATATAAATTTCCTGTACGGAGTCCTTATCGCCTTCAAAGGATGACATCAGTTAATAAGTTGGCGACGATCCAAAGGTCTACTCCGTTTGGAATCAGTGAGGCGCTTCAGGCCACTCCTACTCTAGCGCTCAACTCTATGCTGGATGTGTCACAAGGTCTTCTGAAAATTTGTTTCCTGACCATCTCGACGAATGCTCGACATTTTTTAAATGAAAGAAAAAAAACGAAATTTATGAACTCCTTCAAGTTGCATTTCATTATACTAAAATTCGATAAGCTATAAAACTGCGTACTCGAGATGTTCCTAAACATTCTGATTAAAAGGTCTGGGTATTGTATGAACGATTGTTGAATTTTTTTTTCTCATTTATACAAAGTCTGAAACCTCTTCTTATGTGATTTTTATAGGAAAATGAGTAACATTTTCAATAAAAAAAAATTATTTAAATTAAATAAGAAACAAATGAATTATCAAAACATGTCAATAAGTCCTGGCACTAAAGGATTTTACCGCAGTGTGTACTTACATTTCAAAATCGATTAAATGTAAACTTATTCGCCAGGCATAAAAATCCACCTCCAACTGTTCACACATTGATAACAAAACACAAACCTACTCGTGTTTTATCTGCACTTACGTCGCCCTGCTGCGGCACTTAAATTAACCTTCCAAATATTCTTTGCATTATTGTTCCTCAAAATCTACTTTTATTAATCACTGTCTTTTATCACTTTTCCAATTATGGCGAGCTTTTGTTTGCCCTAACCCTACGCGAGTGAGATGCTGCCTCAAGTGGCGGCAGTCGTTGATGCTTTTGGGCGAGTTAAAGGTTTGGGTATTCTTCGCTTGTACGCAGACTGGCAGGATGCGCCCGCCCACACAACACGAAGAAGAAGAAGGAGAAAAACAGGAGACAAAAGTAGAGAGTGTCACTCAATGTTGTTGACACGAACACTTAAGCCCGTTGCTGACGCTTTATGACACGTGTAATGCGATACAAAGTATGCAATTAAACAAAAACTTTCAGCTTAACACACAGTCGACTACTGCGAGCCGATGGAGGCTGGTGGCAAGCATTTCTATTCATCTCGAATGAAATGGGTAAATATTTTCTTGGGTGGTGGGGGAATGTGAGGGGGTGACTGTCAAATTACCGTTGCATGCAACAGTCTGTGTGGTTGCGAGTTAACGACAAAAATATTCAAATAATCGCTATAAAAGCGAGCTCAAGTTGTAGCTGTAGAAGATTAAAGCGGGAAAGGAGAATTGCTGCTACTCATTTGTGCAACAGCAGTTATCTTAGGCAAACAGCCACACACATACAATCACACAAACATGCAACAATACAAAAGTGTAGTTAGACAAAGTTCATGTAAAAGAAATCAGTGCTGACATTAAGCAGCTGCTGGCTCTAACACACACTCACACGCACACATGCATATGTGTTCATGTGTAGCACATGAGCAAAATTCATTAGCGCAACTTTTTAAAATTAAAAGAATTCAAAACGGAAATGCGTGTAGCAAAATCAAAGAACAACAAAGTTGTTTTAACTCTCCAATTTGTAAGCCAAAGTGAGTCGAAATTTTTTTTTAATTGCAAAACGTAAATGCATAACAGTCAAGCGCCTCTGAAGATGACCTCTAATTGAGGTCGAAATATCGGCAGACAAATAAATGAAAACAATAATGGCATTTGTTGTTTTGCCGTTAAGCCGGCCTTGAGCTCAGAAAATAAAAATAAGAAAACCACAAAAAAAAAGTGAAATTAAAAAATTTTGTTTGAAGTTAATTTAAAAAAAAATTTATTACACTTTTTGAACGACTGTTACTGATTCAAATGTTGCCGATTATAAAAAACAAGAGAGTTATTCGAACGCACCAATTTGGCTTTCGAAAAAATCACTCTACAATCGACTAAGTTCACAGGGTTGTTAGAACCAGAGAGTGTGCGTTAGAGGAAAATAAAGTTTGTGCGGCGGTGTTTCTTTACGTCTCGCAGGCGTTTGATAAAGTTTGGCATACGGGCTTACTCCACAAACTAAAATTGATTTTGCCCAATCCTTTCTTTCCTACTTAGATGACAAGTACTTTTGTGTCAGATTTGACAACGCCTATTCTTCATTACAAAAAGCAAGCGCGGGGGTACCTCAAGGGAGCATCCTAGGCCCTCTCCTATACCGCTTGTATATGTATGACTTACCGGTTCACGAGCAACACGTTACCACAATCTTCGCAGATGACACGGCTATCCTAGCAGTTGGAGAGGTACAACGACGAAATTGCAATCAGCGGTGAATTTTATTCCAACATGGGCAAAAAAAGTGCACATTGTATTCGGCCTGAAAAAAAATATAAACAATTTACAAGCCAGTCTACATAAACAGCGTAAATATACCGTACGTCAACGAGGCAAAATATCTTGGAATAACCCTTGATGCTAAACTGCGTTGGAAGGCGCATGTCAAAAAAAGTGTGAAGAGCTGGAAATAAAAAACAAAAAACCTCCTTTATCTTATTAGCAGATTCTCTACAGGGTTGCCCATATTCGACGGACCCATCCGGCAATCCTGTATCTTTTGACAGAGACGTCAGATCGCTTAATGACATACCGCGTTGGAAGCGCCAGTCCAAGCAGATTTTTACCATGGAACAGTACACGCCAGGCGAGCGCTCCCAAACTGTTGAAATTTACATTCAACAAAAGAAGTCAATTGTGCAAACTCAACGTGAGTATAAAAAATTAAATAATGTGAAAAGTGCGCCTTCTAAGAACACCATTAAACGTTTGTACAAAAGGTTTTCGACTGGTGATGCCAAATCAAAACCGACCAAGGCGATCGGATGAGAATATTGCTCTTGTACAGGCCAGTGTTGAGACGTCGCCAAGGACATCCCAAAATCGCCGTTCTCAGCAGTTGGGCATTGCTCGGACCACTTTACAACGAATTTGCCGCATTGATTTCCATTTATTCCCGTATAAGATTCAATCGACGCAAAGAGTGTTGCCTGCGGACAAGACTCGTCGATTGGAATGGGCCCAAAGAGTCACATGGGTCCGTCGAATATGGGCAACCCTGTATTCTGTCAACGAACAACAAACTACTGCTATATAATCAAATTCTTAAACCGGTATGGACGTATGGCATTCAGCTATGGGGATGCTCCAGCGAATCTTGCATGACTATTGATTGCATGATTATTATTCGAAAATAAAGTATTGCGCAACATCGTCAATGCTCCATACTATGTGAGAAATCTCGACCTCCATCGTGATCTTGGTATGCTGCTCGTCACTGATGTGGCGAAAAAGTATGCCTTGGTTCACAGACAACGTTTAAGTACACTTTTCCACGCTGAAGCATTGGCTTTGCTCCAGCCAAATACTCATCGTCGGCGGCTCAAGCCTAAAAAAGTTTTAGACCAGATGGGCACCCAGTAGCAGCTGTTCCTTATATATAATATTTATACATTCATAATGAATTTATGAATATTGAGGCATCTTAGTTTCTCCTTTCTTAATATTTTATATATGTTCAATAAAAATTGCTCGTTATTATATTTATTTAGTTGTACTAGTTGTAATTTATAATCTTTAGTCTGTTTATACTTTAAGGTGCGTTAATAAGCAAAAAAAAAAAAATTATAAAATATTTCATACTCAGTAAAAATTTTACTGCAGCAACATACTTCTATATATCTACCTACATATATATATAAAAGAAAGTCATGTTAGTTACACTATTTATCGAGAACGGCTGAACCGATTTGACTGAAAATTGGTCTAGAGGTAGCTTAGAACCAGGAGACGGACATAGGATGCTTTTTATCCCATTCGAACGCGTTTCCGTGAAGTCACTATAAAATGTGGTATAGCAAAAACGCATCTGATATGAAATAAAAAAAACGCGAATGACAGCTAAACGTAATTTTGTCTATGGTTAAGTAGAAAATTTGATAATATAAATTTTGTCGGAAATACTCACAGTAATTTGTATTCTCTTTGAATCATCATTATCAATGCCGCGACCAAAACGATCGAACCTTTCCCGACAAAGCCGTAATGCACGAAGGATACGAAACATTGCGAATGAAACGACTGAAGAAGCACAAGGAATTGCCCGTGAAGAGCGCAGCGTTAGTATGGCTCGACTTCGTGCTTTTCAATCACAAGAGCAAAGCGAGGCAGCCCGTGAAACGGCTCGGTTGGCAATGCGAAATCGTCGAGTGAATAACAGAGATCAACAAGTAGATCATTTTCGACGCACAAGAAGAGAATTATCAAGTGCTGATTTGAATCGAGCAGCGTTTCGATATGATTGCAACACTGATTACTGCTTGCATCCTAGCGTTTGCATTGGGCCAATGAACGTTGTTTGCGAGTATTGTGGCGCATTGAAGTTTTTCGAGCGAGCAATTTTAGCGGCTAAGAATAAAGATGTAAATGCCCTAAACTTCATAATTCAAAATGATTTCATTGGAACAATGCATTCATTTAAATCCATTGAGTTACAAATGAAGATGAAGCCACAAACTATCCAATTGAATTTTTAAACTCCTTGAATGTGCCTGGCTTACCACCGCACAATTTACGCCTAAAAGTTGGCTCCGTAGTAATCATGCTTCGAAACATAAGCCCACCAAAACTTTGCAGCGGTACGCGTTTGGTGGTAAATAAATTGATGAACAATGTGATTTACGCGACGATACTCAAAGGAAAATTCGAAGGTGAAGAAGTTCTCATTCCGAGGATCCCGATGATCCCAACCAATCTTCCGTTTGAGTTTAAAATACTTCAATTTCCGATGCGTCTTGCAATCGCCATGACCATTAACAAGGCCAATTCTGGACAGTTTGTGGTCTGAATCTAGAAAATCAATGTTTCTCACATAGTCAATCATATGTGGCATGTTCTCGGAACGGAAAACTATCTGCGTTGTTCGTTCTTGCACCGGATAATAAAACAAAAAATGTCGTGTATCACAAGGTGCTTAACTGAAGAGTGCAATCTATTAAAGCTTCATTGAAATACTTGATTAATAAAAAAATGCGTATTCTTTTATTAAAAAATATGTGTAAGTCAAAGTAACGTATGGCTAACGTACGACCGTAACGTAACAAACGTATGGCTAACGTAAGGTATGGACTAAGTATCTCTTACTCTAACACCACTTGGGACTTAAAAAATAATTTTTTTTTAAACTCTCGTCGCCCATGAGCGGCAGTGGGAACTGCAGGGTTAATACACTTACAACAATAATAGTAACAACATAACTCATTAAACAAAAAATAGAAAGTCTGTATTGAAAGAAAAAAACTTCCATGGCACTTATTTCTTAGTAGATATGGCGGATTCTAGCAAGGCAAGTCTGTCATGCACAAAGAAGCATTTTTATCTCTATGTATCGGCATGTACATATGTAAGTATGTATACGTACACTTGTCTGTATGTATGCATGTGTATAGGTAAGGTGCTTTAGGAAAGCTTTTCTGTAGCATTTGTTGCTATCGGATTGCGCAAAAGACTAAGCAGACATTACAACACAAACAAACGCATAAACTGATAAACAGCAAAAACAACAATAATACCAAAGAAAAATGAGATAAAGTTAAGCTGGGGTAATGGTGCACAGATTTCGATACCCAAGGTATATATTGTAGAATATTTCCTGTTGCCAAATGGTTGAGAGAATTTGCTACCTTAGAAGGGAGCAAACATTAGGGAGCGATTCCATGCCAAGTGATCTAAGTATTCTGGAAATGGTTTTCGACTTTTCTGAGCATTGGTTTGTAGGCTTGAGTATAATAAGAAGTAAATTGAAAAAGTATAATTTTGATTTTTATTAATGTTGAAAATTTTGGTATGGATTTTTTTAATGAAATATGTTTAATTTTTTAACATTTTTAACATTTTGTCTTTAGTTTTTTAGGATAAAATATATTTGTTAATAAATTTTATTGGAATAATTTAAGTTTTTTATAAAAAATGTTCCTCAAAAAATTTTTTTTTTATAATAATTAATATTTTTCTTGTCATATTTGAAAGTCAACCATTTTGGTATTTTTCTGAAAATTAATTTATTTCTACACTTGTGTATAATAAAAAGTAAATCGAAAAAATTTTGAAAAAAAAAAATTTGAGATTTATAATTTATTGTCAATTGAAGTCGATACCGATCCCCAGTGACAGTTTCGCTTGGTTTTAACAGTTCATAATAAATAACACCAACTTGGTTCCACCAAATAGGTTGTCAAAAAAGTCTTGCGGTATTTCCGCAAGCTTGTCTTTGCAAGCGCGTAGTTCTAGTTGTATTCGTCGCATCGGTTCACGCTAGAGCTTTTTGGAAAGCTCTTTTCACGTGCTAACACGTGTTTGATTAATTGTTGTTTGCTTTTAGTCGTTCGTGAGTTATAGCGTCGCAAATATGGAGCAAAATAAAGAGAAAATACGGCATATTTTACAGTACTACTACGATAAAGGCAAAAATGCATCTCATGCTGCCAATTAAATTTGTGCAGTTTATGGACCCGATACAGTTTCCATTTCCACCGCACAACGATGGTTTCAACGTTTTCGTTCTGGTGCAGAGGTGATCGAAGATGCGCCACGGTCCGGAAGGCCTGTCGTCGAAAATTGCGATAAAATCGCTGAAAATATCGAAAGAGACCGGCATAGTAGCAGCCGTAGCATCGGCCACGAGCTGGGCATGAGTCATCAAACCGTTATAAACCATTTGAAGAAGCTTGGATTCAAAAAGAAGCTCGATGTATGGGTGCCACACGACTTGACGCAAGAAAACATTTTTGCCCGTATGAATGCATGCGAATCGCTTCTGAAACGCAACAAAATCGACCCGTTTTTGAAGCGGATAGCGACTGGCGATGAAAAGTTGGACACTTACGACAACGTGAAGCGCAAACGGTCGTGGTCGAAAAGCGGTGAAGCTGCCCAGACGGTGGCCAAGCCTGGATTGACGGCCAGGAAAGTTCTTCTGTGTGTTTGGTGGGATTGGCAGGGAATCATCCACTATGAGCCGCTCCCCTATGGCCAAACGCTCAATTCGGACCTGTACTGCCAACAACTGGACCGCTTGAATGCAGCACTCATGCAGAAGAGGTCATCTTTGATCAACAGAGGCCGAATTGTCTTCCATCAGGACAACGCCAGGCCACACACATCTTTGGTGACGCGCCAGAAGCTCCGGGAGCTCGGATAGGAGGTTCTTTTGCATCCACCGTATAGTCCGGATCTCGCACCAAGTGATTACCACCTATTTCTGTCCATAGCGAACGAGCTTGGTAGTCGGAAGTTGTCCGCAAGAGAGTCCTGTGAAAATTGGCTCTCCGAGTTTTTTGACAATAGGGAAGCGAGCTTCTATAAGAGGGGCATTATGAAGTTAGCATCTCGTTGGGAACTCGTCATCGAACAAAACGGCGCATATTTGACTTAAATCGCATTATTATAATCAATTTTATGAACAATTGAAAATTCAATAAAAATACCGCAATACTTTTTTGTATCTTTTTTGTACCTTTAATCGTATAACCTTCGCAGCGTGAATATTCGGTCGAGGCGACGACGTAGAAGCATGACCGGGCGGTCCCCATGACTTTATTTTCTTTGGATTGCTGTAATGAATCCATTTTTCATCAGCCCTCACAATGCGATGAAGAAAACTCATCCTTTTTTGCCGCTGGAGCTGTTGTTCACAGACGAAAAAACCACGTTCAACATCCCTTGGTTTTAACGCATAAGAAACTCAAGTCCCCTGGTTCTGAATCATTCCCAAAGCATGCAATCGCTTGGAAATGGATTGGCGGATAACTCCTAATACTTAAGCAAGCTCTTCTTGCGTTTGACACGGACCCTCATAGAGCAACGCCTCCAATTCAGCGTCTTCCAAGGTTTTTGGCCTTCCTTCATGCGGCGCGCGGACGGTCGTCAACATTAAAATCACCGTCTTTGAAGCGACGGAACCAATCTTGGCACGTTGTTTCACTTAAAGCAGTGTCTCTATGAACTTTTTATAGCTCTCGATGCGCTTCAGCCGCCGGTTTTTCGAATGAACGAGGAAAATCAACATTTCCCGTAAATGACGATTATTCGGCACAAAAATCAAACATTTTCACAAAACCAAATGTAGATGATACCAAAACAAAATCACTAATGTGTCGAAGCAGTTTATTTACCATACGTCTAAGCTTGGTTTATGACGTTTGGGTTATGTTAGATTCGACTAGCACACTGCTGGCGGCATCTATTGACAAACAGCGGGAACTTATTTGCGCACCTAATAAAAAAAATTGTATTCCGCTCTTAAAATAATAACAAGTTGAAAGGAAATTAAATTCGGTTTAACGCACATTAATTTTAATGGTTTTCGAAATTTTTTTTGTGCTCAAGTAATTACGCATAATAAATTTTATAAAGGGTGGTTAAGTTTCAAGGGCCGGTGTTGATTTTGAATAAAATACAATTTTTTAATGAATTTATTATCATTTCTCTTTATTATGATAATACTGGTATGGTTCAATTACGCGTCGAATAAAATATCGGCCAATTGGCTTCCCCAGCCTCGGCGGCACACCTCCATCCGAAGGCCCAAATTTTCGATGACGCTGAGGCATAGTTGAGGTTCTATGCTGTTAATGCGCCGCATTATCTCATTCTTTAGCTCTTGAATTGTTGCTGGCTTATCGACGTACACCTTTTCTTTCAAATAACCCCAAAGAAAGAAGTCCAACGGTGTCGTTGACGTTTAGGTGTGGTTCACATTCAACATTGGCCCTTGAAATTTAACCACCCTTTACTTTCCTAGAAAAAATAGTCTCAAATTCTTTTTTGTATGACGAGTAATGCGCTTTAATATTTATATTTGCATATACATCTATTATTTATGTATTTTTTTATGTGTATCAATTATTTAAATTACCGTTATAAGTTCAAAATAATAAATATTACCCATACAGGTTCGCGCATTGGGTATAAAAACAAATAATTCTCACAACAAAATTTCAAAACAATAGCAACAACAAAACGATAAGCAGATTGCATAAGTGATTCTACGATTCTACGTCCAACACTCATTTAGCCGGGAAAGCTACTTGCGCTTAATAAACGTCTTAGGTATTTTGGTATTTCCTTGCCTGCTCCCAGGCGCATTTGAGCCCAGCGGCAAACGGATTGAAGTAACAATACAATAAGCAAACTGAAAACGAAAACTCGGCAAATTGATGGTGCAGCTTGTGGGGGTGTGTTGAGCAATTAAATGCGTGTATTTTTGTTGGTGTTGAGCGCTGGCGGCGTGGCAAGCAAAAGTGTAAGTAAGTGGCAAGCAATAGGACTCAGCAGCAGCAGCAGCAGCAGCAGCAGCAGCAAACATTGACAGAAATATCGGTAAAACTGTTGTAGTTGGCTGCGGGCGGCATCAAATAGAAGCAACATTTTCATTTGTTCATCATCAGCATCCTGAGCCCACGCGCTGTGCCCTTGGAATAGACTCTACGTATATGTGGGTAGGTAGCCGCTACTTACAAGTATTTTGTGTGAGCTTTCGTACTTTTGTACTTTTGTCTTTGCCTGCAGCGCTCAGCAATGCAATAACAACAAATGTTGTCAAAGTGGTAGAAAAACACTGAGAAAATCTTTGTGTTACTATTTCTAAATGTTTGCAAGTATTCATACAGTTACTTTTATTTGTACCATGCGCTGAATCGACTCCTATAAGTTTGGGGAATAAGTTGGTAGAAGACCGAAGACTTTTATTTAAAGAAAAAACAATAATTATATCAAAAAGCGCCTGGTCTGGTGTCAAAGAAGTTGTTGAGTCATTTTTCAGTTTTTAAGGGCCTCTTTGTTATCGAAGGTTATCGCCCTTCATATGGTTTGGCAGGGAGCGGAAAAGATGGTAATCCATAGGTGCAATTAGTGCTGTTGGAGCGCGTATTTGACGACTTGTGCAACATGGGGCCTTGTGTTATCGTGAAGAAGTATGGTTTGGCCATATTAATCACGTCTTTTCAGTCGATGTAGAGCTTCTTGTTGATCTGTTGACCGTGGTATTATTTTCGAGCATTTCCTAGTGCACCATGCCCACCCAGTCCTACCAAACACATATCATGATCTTTTTTGTATAAAGATCTGGCATGACTTTCGGCTTTGGCGACCTCCTGGAGCTACCCACTACTTCTTTTCTTCATATTGATGTACAGGCACCATTTTTCATCTCTCGTGATGATTTGGGACAAAAAGCGCTATTTATGACCGCGTGTTGCTCGATGGTGTGCGAGATGCTGAGAAGCAATTTGGAGGCGAATTTCTTTGTTTTTTCGTTGAGTTCGTGAGGCACCCAGACTCTTAATTTTTCGAATAGAAGCCCTTCCGCTGTGGGATGGGTTTGCGTACCGTGAAGGCGACCACGGAAAAGATGGTTAGATAACGTTGAAGATGATCTAAAAGCATTGAAGCGACCAAATTCGTAATCTTTCCCTTGATTTTTCCTCACAGAACTACAGTAATCGAATTACGTTTTTCTTCGTACTGCTATCTCGCCTTGCTGTCGCACTGCTACTATCGTGGCTTCTGTTCGCGAAGTGATGAAGAATACGCCGAAAAGTCGATTCGTCGTCGTTCTAAACTTCTTGGACTTTGTCCTTCGACTACGTGAAAAATTGTACATAAAATTTCGTGCCTATGAAATAAAAAAATTCCATAAACACAACTCCGAAATTGGGGGCATAAGTTTTCAATAGATAAACACAAAAGATTCCCCACATTTTTTCACAGTGTCCTCTCACATCGTTTGAAGTTCATTTAAATGCAATCAACAGGGCCAACAAAGGCGACACAGACACCCGTTGCAGACAAAGTGTGGTTCTAGCGTTTTTCGTCAAAGCTCACAGTCGCCCAGACAGGGATTTTGGTTTGACAACCCTTCCTGTTCAACTACATAGTTTCATATCTATCCACATATATGTGTGTGTGTGTATGTACATTTTGGTTTTGCTTCAGTTATTTTCGCTTTGCTTTGTTGCAATAGCAGATAATAGTCCGCGGGCGTGTTAGCGAACGAGTGAGTGAGTGTGAGTGAGTGAGCGAGTGAGCATTTGAGCGCAGCGGGTGAGCTGGGTATAAATGGATGAGATTTTTGTTTTACCCGCTTGTTGGAGTGACACAAAAGATTTTCCATGTTTCGAGTGATGGATTAGTGTGTTGACACGGTGTTGCTGTGGTTCAACTTTACGTATGGAGTTGTTGTAATATGGAGCATTCATTGTAGTTGGGACTGTTGCTTGCCTTCGTTGTAGTTATTTTTACTCTGCTTTAGTTTACATTTGTTGCTAGATTGTTACGGTAGTTATGGTAGTTTGGCGGTGGAGTGCCACCCACTGACGACTTGTTAAAGGATTATTTTGACATTGGATTTGTCGTTTTCTTGCTTGATAAGGGCAACTAAGGCGCTTTAGATTATTTGTCTTTCTTTTTGTTTAAGTAAATATAAAAAGGGTCGAAAAAGGTCAGGAACTAGTTGAATGTGGAAATGGATTGTTTTATGCGCAATATGAATGAAATGAAAAATTAACTCGCCATTTTGGATGTATGATAGAAAATCAATAATCGCGTGTAAAAAAATTTGGTAGAAATGTTATCAATAAAAATTTGTTAAAAATAGCTGGAATAATATTTATTTGTATTATTTTCATTACTTGAATGATTACGCGGTGCAAGAAAATAAAAAAATATATATGTATATATATTTTTAATCCCAGAAATTGGGTATGGGAATAAGTTACCGTTCTTTCTTAGCCAAAGTTACGAATTATTTAAACTATTAAATAATGCCATTGGAACCTACAACTTTACTCCATCCTTTAATCTGCATACGGATTCCTCTGTCAAAAAATTCGAGTTCTTTGCCTTGATCCATTCATTCAGTCAATTTTGCAATAAGAGCTGACTGCATTGATCGGAACAGATGGTAATTCGCAGTTGGAATGTCTGGGGAATACGGCAAGTGGGGCAAAATTTCCCAATTCAGTCCTTCTAAATATTTGTGGACCAAATTGTGGACCGTTGTCATGCAGCAAAAACAGTTTGTCATGTCCACCGTCCCATTCCGGTCGCTTTTCTTTGAGAGCTCGATTCAAACGCATTAGCTGCAGTCGATAACGTTCGCCAGTGATCCTGTGATCCCACCAGATGCACAATATAACCTTTGAAGCATGACTATTTTTTTCGATGGACCTGGTTCACCTGGTAGGCTGTAACATTTTCGACGCTTAGGGTTATCATAATAGATCCATTTTTCATCGCCAGTGACGTTGCGATGCAGAAAAACTTTTCTTTTCTGCCATTGAGAGAAGCATCTCACACGTCACCAAACATCTCTCGATATCCCTTTCCTTCAATTGATGTGGCACCCAGTTACCTGCTTTCTGCACCATTCCCATCGCGTGCAAACGTTTGCCGACGGTTGATCTGTCAACATCCAACTCTTTGGACATATCCTCAAGGGTTCGACATGCATCTTCATCCAATAATTGTTGTTGTTGTAAGAATCTTTTCGGTGCCCCTTCGTGATCTTTATCACTCACGTCGAAATTGCCACTTTGGAAGTGTCGAAACCACTCTTTACAAGTTGAATTTGATGGAGCGTGATTGCCGTAAATATTGATCAACATACGACACGTTTCAGCTGCACTTTTCTTTGAAAGGTATTAATGAAGCATGACTTCATTCTTCAAACGAATGTCAACTACTGCGATCGCTCCCATATACACCTTCCAATCACCAGTATATTACTAGAGCGAACACAAAAATAGTATGAGCACCTCTTTTACGGTAACATTTCTCTGATCTGGGTTCCAGGACATAAGAACATAGATGGAAATGAAATTGCTGATGAGTTTGCCAGCAAGGGGACTGAATTGTCCTCAGAGACCCGGTCATCGGCATGCCTCTGACAGTTGTTGAAGATGAACTGCACAAATTATTTCTCAGGAAAGCGCAGAAGAGATGGATCGGCACACTCGCGGAAAAGCTAGGGTTACCATTTAACCCCCATTGCAGAAGCTGTGGGGACCTTTCAGAAAAGGAGACTGCAGAGCATTTTCTCTGTAAATGTCTGGGTTTGGTAGCTAGACGACGAAGGTCACTGGGCGCTCCTTTCTTCAACAGTCTGGATCAGTGCGCCAACCTAAATCCAATCAATCTCCTCGATTATATCAACAGCTCTGGTTGACTGTAGATATCTGCCTGTTGGAGGTCTCATAATGGTGTCAAAGCGGCGCTTTAGTGCTACTTGTGGAGTACCACCAACTATTTTACTTACCTACCTACCTCTTTTAAGAGGGCGGAAACTTATTTTAGTACTTTTCCGACGAGCTATGGAAAACAAAAAGACACATAGTTTACCAAATATTCTCATTACCATACCATTCGATAGCGCGTAGGTTCGAATCTTCGTGCATGAAACAGCAAAATGTTAGAGAAAGCTTTTTCAATAGTGGTTGCCCCTCGGCAGGCAATGCAGTATCTGTTTACCCCCCTAATCCAATATAATACACTTGCGTTAACGTTTTCTCCTCGAACTACAATAAACTCTTTGGTATAGCCTGAGCTTCGATGCAGACTTTATCTCCACAATTGTGGCAAATCTCTTTCTTTTCGTAGGTATTTCCTGTTTTGGGAAAAGGAAAAAGACGGGCCGCCGCCATATCCGAATGGGTTGGTGCGTGATAAAAAAATAAAAGAATAAAAAATAAATAATTGGCGCGTACACTTCTGTTAGGTGTTTGGCCGAGCTCCTCTTTATATTTGTGGTGTGCGTGTTGATGTTGTTCCACAAATGGAGGGACCTACAGTTTCAAGCCGACTCCGAACGGCAGATATTTTTATGAGGAGCTTTTTCATGGCAGAAATACACTCGGAGGTTTGCCATTGCCTACCGAGGGGCGACCGCTATTAGAAAAATGTTTTTATTAATTTTGCTTTCACCGAGATTCGAACCCACAACCTCTCTGTGAATTCCGAATGGTAATCACGCACCTACCCATTCGGCTACGGCGGCCGCGTGATTACCATTCGGAATTCAAAGAGAGAACGTTGGTTCGAATCTCGGTGAAACATCAAAATTAAGAAAACCATTTTTCTAATAGCGGTCGCCCCTCCACAAGGCAATGGCAAACCTCCGAGTGTATTTCTGCCATGAAAAAATTCCTCATAAAATATCTGCCGTTCGGAGTCGGCTTAAAACTGTAGGTCCCTCCATTTGTGAAACAACATCAAGACGCACACCACAAATAGGAGCAGGAGCGCGGCCAAACACTCAAAAAGATTGTACGCGCCAATTATAACTATATATGTATATATATAAAGACGCAAGGGGCCAATTTCTGTGTGTACGGCTGATCAGAGAAAATTATGAACATTTTTTATCTGCCTCGTTCGAAAAAATATAGAAAATTATAGAGCAAACTGTAACATGTGTAGCTTTCGTATGCTTCATATACTTTGACCGCAAAATTTGAGAAGTCACTTTACTTTTTGAACACACCTCGCAAATAAAACAGAATAAGTTGGAGTACAGTAGAGCGCCGATTATCCGAAACAATTGGCGCAGAGGGTGTTCGGATAATCGATTTTTCGGATAAACGAACATTTGCAAAATTCCAGTTCTTTGTTGAGGGTAGGGTAATAAAACATGTCATTGGATTGGGAATACATATTATGTATGTAATGCTTTTTAATGATACACTAGAGTACAGTACATATTATGAATAGTCACATTTAAGTAGGAATTGCACACACGGTACATAAATACATATGTCTAAACATTTTTTAACAGTACAAAACTAATCTAAAAAAAAGTCGAACATATTAGTTTGCTTAAGTTTTTAGACTCGTTTTTTGCCGCCAAATCTCGGCGTTTCTCTCTTAGGCGTTTTAAAGACTGCACAGAATCGCATTCGCCTTGGTGTCCCAACCATTTAATAGCAGTCTCAAATCATTTAAAGGCTTCTTCATTAGACGGACATTTTTCAGCTGAGACGATATCATCACTAGTTGCGTCTTCATCGTCGTCATCTTCAGGCTTGAACCAGTGCTATTATATCGTCATCTATCAACAATTCGTAGCCAGGATCATCCTCGTCAAATTCTAGCCATTCATGCACGTTTTCTTGCTCACATTCTTCAAATCATGAAACCTCTTTCATCAACTCAACCATTTTTGAAACAAAGTTTTCATTTGTTGGTTCTTCAGATGTAAGGCTAGCTGCGGATTCAACTGCTGGGCAAAGCTTATTCCAGGATTTCTTTAGAGTAAAAGCTTTGACATAAGCCCACGCTTCTGCTGCCATGTTAACAGCATACTTCAAGTTAATACCTTTGTAGATTTCAAGAATTGTTTTATCTTCCTCTTGGCCGATTAGTACACTACCAAGCAACGCTTTTCTGTTGTAACGTTGGAAGGCTTCGATCACCCACTGGTCCATAGATTGAACGACTGAGGTAACATTGGGTGGCAAAAAAATCACCTTAAATTTTCCATCTTCTCTCTCAAGTGAAAGGTTTGAGGGATGACTTGGAAAATTATCAATCACTAATAAAACATTTCCAGTGTCTCCAGTTTCTATCCCATATTTTTTAACCTCTGGAATGAATACAGCGTCATACCACTCGATAAATACTTGAGTGTCCATTCGGAAATTAATGAGAGATTGCCCAAACAAAACTGTCGGCGTCGAATGCGCGTTCGTTTCGCGGCACGATAACACCACCGACGCTGTTATATTTAGGATCTGCGATACTAACTTCAATTCATAAAGCGCGTGACAGAAAGCAAGTATGTACATACTATGTACAACGCTGTCAATACCTATGAATCATCTTCTAAATATAACATGCTATCGATGAAGACACGGAAAATGCCAAAATCATGACGTTCCCTTACGTCGCTCTCTCAGTCATTTCTATTAAACGTTTCTATTTCATTTGTACATACTTTTTTTATTCTTTATATCCGAAAAAGGCGTCATGCTTCCTTTCGGTTAACCGACGTTTCGGATGACCGGCTTTCGGATAATCGACGCTCTACTGTATTGGTTTTGTTTCGGAGTATTTTGCTATTTTTTTATTTAAATTTATGGATGTTCGGGAAGTTGTACCACTTTTCTCAGGTTTTTTAGGTACAAAGATGTTGGTTAAAGGTACACCGAAAATCTGTACTAACATTCGAAATATCCATTCTTTAGTAATAGTTTTACCAGTTAACAGTTTTGTATAGCTCATTTCTGTTTTGCACTAGTCCAGCGACAGTCACGAAATATGGTAAAGAACTAACTCTTTAGGAATTTGTGGCAATTCGGTATTTTGCACAATTAATCTACTGTACATAAATCTGTATTTGATAATTTTTTGTTATTGCGAATTTCCCTGCATACTTTTAGGTCACTTAGCCGCAAAACGCATAACAAACATTTACTAAACGCCTGGCATTTTGTGGCACAAATCGCATGCATTTCATGTGTCTGTGTGTGTAATGCACATTTGCACATTACAAAGCATGCAGCTGGCTTATGCTTGCGCTGCAGCGTACACAAATTTTCTACCTCAAATGCTCCATTTACCTAATTCGACGTTGGCAATAAAATTTGCGTCGGATTTTGTGTGTAAATTTTTTTGGATGCGAATTGCTCAATGCGTGGGAGTTTTGAATGTATGTGTGAGTGAGAAAGCAGTGCATTCATGTGCGGGTGCAGGTGGGTTTACGTTAATGAGGCAGTACTTAGGCCTAAAATAGAGTACTAGAGAAAAAAAGGCACACAACCATCAAATTCACAATTAGGCAGGTACATATGTGTGTGTATGCAGTAGTTCGTACCGAAAAGAAAGTTCGCTGTAAGTCTGAAATATTTTTGCATTACAATTTTGAAATATTTTTCTTGTTTGTTTGACATTAGCAAAAGTTTAATGATTTTTGGCTGGCTTTAAGTGAATGATAATAGGGTGGTACATTAGAATGGTAGAAACTGATATCTAGTAGGCTAGAACGCCCGACTGTAAATGTTGAAGGTATGACGTAATGTGTAAAAAGCCACCTCTACTTTTAGTATTAAATACTTAATCCGAATATCGTTCTGCTTCTACTACTGATGCCGTTGTAGCTGCTGCTAACATTTCTGCGCTCTCAACTCCAAGTCAATGTGGCTGAGCCTCATCACGACTGCAGCCGCTAACGTTTTTACGACGTCCCATTTAGCGAAGTGCGAGCACACATCCCGGACAAATCTTGTGTGGGATCGCAAATGTTGGAATGCCTTCTCCAGTACTGCTCGTTCTTCACTCAAATGTTTGCAGTGGAAGGCTGTATGTTCTGCGCTCTCAACTGCGCGGGCAACTTAGGCAAAAAGGACTGCCAGTCAGCTGGAAACGGTGTAGGTATTCTAAGAAACAGCTGTGTCCGGTGAGTATCTGAGTTAGGTAGTAGTCTATGTATATTGGCTATGTTTCCTACTCATCTACCTTTTCAGATTTGGTATAAGTTTATATTTCCACCGGTCTCTGGTTGACTCATCCCATCTTCTTTGCCATGCGGCCATCGATCACGCTCTTTCTGCAGTTTTTTCTACTGCCGTCGGTTTCCCTACTTTCAGTCAATATAGGCGATATAGCTCCATCGCCTGGATATCTGTTGGTATCATTCGAGCAACAACGGATTTTGCGTCGTCTGATACAGCGTGTGTGGGTATGCACCACCTCACGCATATGGCTATGTTTAGCGTCCGCTCATATCGGCGCTGCGTATAACACAATAGAGTCCGACACAGTTGAAATAAGTTGTCTCCTTACTTCTTGCGGGTCACAATGTTAGGCCGAATTCTTGCGAGTGCGCCATTGACAGCCGCTGCTTTACAATCAACTGCTGTCAGATGATGCTGGCAGCTTAGCCTTGTGTCGAGAATGATTCCGAAATACTTAATTGTCTCGAGTGAAAATATTTTGTGCCCACCAACCGTAATCCTTATAACCATATTTTGCTTTGGTGCACCTACTAGCACCACCTCCGTTTTCTGGTCTGCCAGCTCCAGGCATTCATTACAGAGCCCAGCTACTCTACCCGCTTGTCTACAACTACCAGCGCAATATCATCAACACATCCTAGTATCTCTGCCTTATCGGGAAGTTTCAGGTTTAAGACCCCGTCGTACATGACCTTCAAAAGTGTTGGCCCCACCAGTATATTGCTGAAATAGCTTTTAATGCTGCGTGAGAGGTAACATGGCACCTTCAACTGTTAGCTGTATGTTGGATCATTTTGCCGAATTGGAAGCATTTTTTATATTCAATGTGATGATTGCGCAATATTTCATGGAGGTGCTTCCCCCGCTGATAGCTTCTCGAGCTATGTTTGTGACTGTATCTCAAAGGCAGTGTTTGAAAGTACAGCTCTTTTTCTTTTAAACCCATTTCCGTATCTAAAAAAAATTTTTTTTGTCCGCAGATTCTATAGTGTTTACTTATCCTTACTTGGAGTTTCGTTCCTTTTCGTTCCTATAAAATACGAAAAAAAACCATATTCTCCGTTAATCCAGGCTAAGCGATCTTTTGGGCTGGCTCACTGCTGTTTGACAACACGGATGACTCCAAGTTGAACGGAAGAGTTGGGGGTGAGTATTCTGCGAAGAGTTTCCCACCAAGCTTAAATTTTGCCTTCCGGAACACTGTAGCGTTTACCAAGCGGAGGTAGTCGCAATTAAGAAAGCTTAGGCTGGATTAGTTGCTTACTTCTGTGCTTACTGTAATGGACGTAAATGTCTACTCCGACAGCCAAGCGACAATTAGGGCCGTGGGCTCCTTGTTTGTGCATTCGAGATTAGTCGCGGAATGGCTGACTCCTCTCTTCATTACATCAGAATACCTTGTCAGGCTCATCTGGGTTCCCGGTTACAGCGGCATAGAGGAAAACTGCTGAGTTGGCTGGACAGGGAACCCTGGAGACAAAGTCGCGAGATGCTTCTGGCCACGGGTAGATAAAGAGCGCTTGAGGGAGCTTCTAAGGCTAAGAAAGCCGCAGCTCTCGAAATTGGTAGGTATTATTACCGGACATTGTCAGTTAGGTATCCATGCGGTGAGACTTGGTATTGCGTCAAGTCCTTTCTGTCGCAGAAGTTGTATGGGAAATGAGGAGGAATCAGCTCAGGGCCTTCTTCTCAGCTGACCTGCTCCCGTCGCCCAAATATTTAGATATTTGGGCTCTCACTTTTTTGCTACACCTGCGGATGTTGAGGGTTTGAACATTACACACCTGGTGAAATTCATTCGTAGCTTGAAGCGGTTAATACGAACGTAATTAGCCACAGTAGAGATCGCCACTATAGAGGTCGTCATCCTCTAATTGAAATCTCACTATTCCTTTTTTAACTCTTTGGTTCTTTTCCTTTCTATTTTAGCCTTTCTGTAGGGTATAACAATGGAAGAATTTTGATTATGTGTCCAAGTGCGCGCCCTCACATGGGCAGCCTGTGAGGCATGACTACTTTGGGGTACAAACGAAATGTGGAGTTTCTTGAGGCACATCTAATTGTGGAGTTTGCGCTACATTTCTTTCCTAAGAGGCAAGTTGCAGCATTTTGCGGAAAGCACACAGAGCTAAAATGAATGCTTTTTTGGCGTAGTTTTTGATAAAAAAAACTCTTTCAAAATCTTTAAACAACGGTCTCCATTGAAAGTAACATTAATGCCATTTTCTTTAAAAAAGTAGGTCCCGGCAATACATCTTGATGAGGTAGTACACCCACTGTGCAGCGGATCGGATGCAGTTCTCACTCATGGAGTACCTGCGTATTAGAGTCGCGCCATATTCGAAAATTTTGTTAGACAACATTGCCATTTAGATCAAAATTGGCCTCGTTAGACGTAAAAATGCAGTTCAACATATTTTCGTCCTCCTCCACAAATCCATGAATGAGCTTTGAATGAACTTCTGGCGAGATCCCAAGCTAATTGACAATCCCACTGCATTCGGTATGCTTGTTAGTGGAATTTCATACGAAAATAAGTTTAAATCTTTATACAAAATTGCCTGCAGTGAATCTTTATTGGTACCGATTTGTGCAGATAAGCTCCTCGTCGAAATTCTAAAACTTGCTTGTACCAGAGCAGCTGCAGCGATAATTTCCTGCTTTCGAAGGGGGAATCTCGATGCTAAGGCTTTCTGGCGATTGTTCCGCGAACGCCAAAATTATGCACGAGCCTCATTATTGTCCACCGTCTGAAAAGAGTGCTGCCAAACATGCGTCCATATTCCCCTTAGACGGAAACTGCGGACTCCAAAGCGTGAAAGCGACGCACAACCCGAATTCAAATTTCACTGTTCCAACGCTCCATTTTCGTGAAATTTGTATAAGAATCTATGACTAAAATGAAAATAAAATTGAAAAAATCACTTACGCAAATCTATGATGGCGTTGTACTCCAGCGGAAGGCTAATTAGAAAGAAATGGGGATTGAAACCGAGAATGATACACTGGCTGTACACAGCAGTGGTTAGGCCTATTCTCTACTAGGGTATTGTAATATGGTGGAATATCCTTGAGAAGGGGGTGAACATCAAACAACTTGACAAGGTTCAGAGATTAGCATCTGTTCTCATAACTGGCGCGATGTCAACTACACCATCGAAAGCATTAATATATAAGCGACTTTAAACTTCCTTCCGGTAGATCTGCAGGCAAGATATATCGCGCGTAGGGCGGCAATAAGGCTGAACACTTTAAGCAAGTGGTCAAACACGGACTACGGTAACGGTCAAATCTTGGTTTCCTACCCACAAGGGAAGAGTGGGAACAGGACGGCATAAGACAGGGCGAGTCCATTCATGTATACACAGATGGCTCAAATATCGAGAGCAGAGTAGGCGGAGGTGTATATTCCGAACATCTGGGGATCTTTCAGGCTGAATTGATGGCAATAAAGAAAGCCGCAACATTAGTACAGTGTGATGCGATACCAGGAGATGACATCTATATTTTCACTGATAGCCAGGCGGCGATAAAATTCCTCACAAAACACTCGACAACCTCCAAGGTAGTCATGAAATCCCGCGCATCTCTTACCGAGATGGCTGAGTCATTTCAGCCAAGGATAACATGGGTTCCTGGCCATCGCGACATTGAGGGAAACTTCAGAGCCGATGAACTAGCGAGACTCGGCACCAAGTTGACCGATGAGTATATAGACAATGACATAGGCATACCCTTACAAACATGTAAGCTACTTATCCTTGAAGAAATCGTAAGGAAGCCACCTGCAAAATCGCCTATCAACTGTGGCCGACTCTCAGTGCTAAACGCACAGAATCTTTGCTAAGCCAAAATAAGCACAGTCTTAGCACACTGATTTCATAACGGGACATTGTCTAATAGGTAGGCACGCCCAAAGGATGGGTGTGCAATAGGCCGGATCGATTTGTGGGGAGGCAAAAAAATCACCCATTGCTCTGTGAAAATCATATTCTAGGGATCAAAATAAGAAACTTTGCCGAAGGAACCATACCTCTAAAACGAATTCTGATGTCCCCCAATTTGGGTCGAACTTTTAGTGTCTTTTGTGGGGTGGCAAAAAAAATCGCCCATTGCTCTGTGAAAATCGTATTCTAGGGATCAAAATAAGAAACTTTGCCGAAGGAACCATACCTCTAAAACGAATTCTGATGTCCCCCAATTTGGGTCGAACTTTTTAGTTTCTTTTCTCATGTAAAGGCCAAAAATAGTGATATTTTGAAATGAGTGTATGGGGAACCCCCCAGGGAAGTTCCAGGGGGTGTGCCACTGGCATGGGTGGATCGGCCGTCCAAAGTTAGTGGGGGTCGGTCATACATTTGGACTCGATTGGAGCACTCTAAATGGGTCAAAGTGGGATTTTTCGTTCGACCCAAATTGGGGGACATCAGAATTCGTTATAGAGGTATGGTTCCTTCGGCAAAGTATTCTATTTTGATCCCTAGAGTATGATTTTCACAGAGCAATGAGCGATTTTTAAATCGACCCGCCCTAATGTGCAAGCATATGACTTCTGTAGAAGTTGTCTTGATGAGGAAGAGGAGGAGACAATCTTACATCTTCTGTGCCATTGTCCTGCTCTATCCAGACGGAGATTTGCTATTCTAGGCAGACAATTTTTTAACGAGTTGGAAGATCTCTGTTCCGCTGAAATAGGAGGTATTCTAAAATTGTTGAAAAGCACACACTGGTTTTAGGAGAAATATGGAAAGGCCCTCACGCGGCATCACAATGGGCCATGAGCCTGAGTGTGTCCCACAGCACAACCGCCTCAACCTAACCTAACCTTAATCACTTACGCAGCAGGAAAGTTGTTAGATTTTTGTGTGTTTGCAGCAATTTTAATCAACCACCCTGTATTTGCTCTTCCCCTTCAACATAGTTATTGTAAGGCTTCTGGGTATAGTTTTATTCGCCAAAAAACGTGGTCCCATACATTTCCACATCCCTTCGCCAATCTATTAGAAAAGTGAAAGTTTGATATGCTTTTATGCTCGTACGACCCATCCGTCCCAAGTGTTGTGCGGCAGGAGCGAGCAGATGAAAGCCGCAGTCATAACAGAATAAAACATGTTGCGGTTATGTGGCGCTTAATGAGTTTTTTGTTGCGGCTTTTAACCAATTTTTGTGTACTTTGAAATTTTGTATTTGTTTTTGTGGCTTTCCACATGAGGCACATATTTTTGACTACAATTGGTTGTGCTGTGGCCTGGGGACGCAACGAGAAGCGGCCAAAAACTAATCACATGGAATTTACAAAATTGCCCACTAATGTAGCCACTATTTGTGTGGCCTGTTGTTCTATTGTATTAATATTATTATTATTATTATTATTATTGACATTGTTGTTGTTGTTAGTATGCATGCTGTGGCAGTGGCTGCCATGAACAATGCAATTTCCGCGAAATTTAGGTGAATATCTAATGCGATTTTGTTTGCTTGTTCGGGGGGTTGTAAGGGCTTGGGCCCTTCATAATTATCAGTAGCCATTTAAGCAGCTACTCGAATTTAAGGTCAAAATTTTGGCTGCGTTTTTGTTTTGTTCTTTTAGTTTATAGCTTTGGCTCCAATATCAGCCGCGTTTACTGTTATTTGAATAAATATGCCACATTTGCTTGCCACACAGGAGCATGGTAGCCGGCCATGCAACGCGCAACACTTGCAGTAAGCCAAGTGCAAAGGTATAAATTTCCATCAACTAACAGCCTCGCGCCTGCCCGGGCGTTCTATAAAATGCAAAATACATTGTAATGCGTTTATTTTTACTGTTGTTTGCATTGTTATTGACATTGTTATTGGTATTGTATTGGTATTGTTATTGACGGTGTTGCCATTGTTGTTGCCTGTATTGCTGCGGTTGTGCTCTACATTCCGCACTGCAGCCACCTTAATTAGGTTAACGCCTCAACCAAATGATCAGGTTTGCGCTTTGTTGCATTTTCTGCCGTCGCTACCTCCAACTCCTGAGGCTCCGCCTGCGCTTGCGCCTGCGCCTACCTCCACTATTGTTACTATTGTTAGCCTCCGCCGACCTTACCGTAACGTAATTTTGTTGTGGATGTGTATGCGGTATTGTTTTGCGGCATCGCATTGTTACTTCATTGTATTTGTTGTTGGTGAGCTTGGTCCATTCGTGTGGCGGCATTCAATTTAAATGCAATTATTCAGCAGTTTAAACTAATTTTGCAGCGTTCATGTTGTTTGGCGTTAATCGATTTTTAAGTGGCCACATTTTATTGCTGTGGCGTGGAAAATACGAAATATTTTTTCTCGCTGTTAACAATGTTAGTCAAGTAGCAGAGCGTAAGAGCTGGCAGAGAAGTTGGAGGGAGGAGAGAAATAGTTAGGTGTTGGAGGCAAAGGTAACTGACCAAATGGATTTGTGTTAAAGATAATGGCGTAATTGAGTACAAGTATTCATTTTCTATGGCATTAAAACCGAGAAGGGCTGCGATTTAAGGCAAAGCCCGGAGTGCACACTCAGACATAACTGTGTGTGTTGCCGTGTTGCGTATAACTTCCTCCTAGCGGACGAATGCACTATCTTCCAAAGCAAGAGTAGCCCATATTTTATAGACGTAAAACTGCCTACCCTGCTTAAGGCATCTTCTGCGAAAAATATAAATAAAATATTAAACTTTCTTAAAAAATATAAATCGTTAGGGTTTGTGCAATTCTATTTGAATTATGCAGTTACAACTATGATATTGGCACCGAACATAAGATGCAGTAGAAAGTCCCGGTAGGTAGTACTCTCTTTTATGTTACATTGTACTCTCTCCTAAGAGGACACTTAAGGGACTGAAGAGCTTATTTGCGTATGAGAAAAGTGTAAAAATGTTAATACGAAGGGTGCCTTTTATATTTCGGGATTTGACAACCCTGGTGTTGCAATCTGGCAACTGACAGCTGTATCGCAAAGTTTGACATTTTTTGGCTTTTACGTACTCAGAACGTTTTGAAAAACCAGCGCTATTTGTGTTGTTTACAGTAACTTAAAAGATTCATTTCAGTCCAAAAATGGAATTAAATCGTGAACATTTTCGTGAGATTATTTTTTACAACTTTCGACGTGGATTAACTCAGCAACATTGCGTGGATGAACTTAATTCATTTTTTGGCGATGAAGCTCCATCAGTGACCAGTGTTTATCGATGGTATGGTGAATTCAATCGTGGTCGTAGTTCACTCCAAGACGAATTTCGTGAAGGTCGTCCAAAATCAGTTGTTGTTCCGAAAACCATTGATGCTGTGCGCGAACTGATATTGCAAGATCGTCATGTGACCTATCGTGAGATTGAGACAATCTTAGGCATTAGTGGGACCAGCAAATATTCAATATTGCATACACATTTGACCGTCAAAAAAATTTGTTCGCGTTGGATCCCACACAATTTGTCAATCGCTCTAGAAAAGGCTCGTGTCGATTGGTCGAAGGAAAAGCTCAAAAAATACGAAACACGTCTATGACATCGTGACAGGTGATGAATCATGGATTTACGCGTATGAGCCCGAAAGTAAACAGCAGTCGACTGTATGGGTGTTTCAAGATGAGCCAAATCCAGCAAAAGATGTTCGCGCACGAAGCACTTCCAAGCCACTTCCAAATGGTCGCCTGTTTTATCGGAAAAACTGGACATGTCGCAACCATACCACTAGAACAACGCAGAACAGTAAATTCTGAGTGGTACACAACCATTTGTTTGCCAGTTGTCTTCCAAGAAATTAAGAAAACCAATCGCCAAAGACGGATCACTCTTCACCTGGACAATGCGAGCTCCCACACATCGGCTCAAACAACTGCATCTTTGAGCACCCAAAACATCGAATTAATGGGTCATCTGCCGTATAGTCCTGACTTGGCACCGAATGACTTCTTTTTATTCCCGTACGTAAAAAAGAAACTGAGATATGTTTTTGCTCACAGGATATGCCAATACTAACCCTAATAGAGCTTCTCTGGCACACTTATCTACTTAAAAAACAAACGGAATAAACTTCTTAAACAATTTTCAGAATCTAAGAATCAATTTTTAATCTATCTTTATATATCGGTCAGTCCATAAGTTCATGCGTTTTTTAAAGGTGGTTTTAAAATAAATAAAAAAGATGTTCAAAGTATTTATTAATCAATAATATATTTTCCTTCATTATTTACAATGTCTTCCCAATGTTTGGGCAAATTTTTAATTCCTTGCCCTAAAAATTGTTTGTCCTTGGAGCCAAAATACGCTTCGATATCCCTTTTTATAGCTTCTTTTGAGGAGTAGTTCCTGTTGCTCACATGAGATTGAAGTCCACGGAAAAGGTGATAATCACAAGGTCCAATATCCGGAGAGTTTGGTGGATGCGGCATTAGCTCCCATCCGAGCTCGTTCAGCTTGCCTAATGTTTGCCTGGCGGTATGAGGTCTTGCGTTGTCGTGGTGAAACAAAACTTTGCGTCTATTCACTAAAGACGGTCGATTTCTGTTAAGTGCCTCATTCAGGTTTGATAGCTGATGGGAATAATAAGCAGCAGTTATCGTCCGGTTTGGTTCCAGAAGTTCATAATAAACAATACCGGCCATATCACACCAAATATACAGGAGAATCTTCTTGGGGCGAAGGTCATCTCTAGGGGTCAGTTCTGGTGTTTCATCTTTATCTAATCATTAGCGTTTGCGAACAGGATTATTGTAAATCACCCATTTTTCATCACCAGTAACGATACGGTTCAAAAAACTTTCATTTTCAAGGCGTTGCAGCAGCTGAGAACACACATTCACTCTCTGCTAAAGGTCGGCGACGGAAAGTCTATGCGGAACCCGTTTTCCCAGCTTTGAAACCTTTCCCAACTGAACCAGGTGCCTGTGAACTGTTCCATGCGATGAATTTAACCTCTGAGCTATCATATCGACTGTCAAATTTGGTTCAGCTTCCACGAGTTCGAGCAAGGTGTCGGAGTTAAAGACTTCAGGACGACCTGCGGCCGACCACTTCGGAATTTTGAAAACCACTTTTGCGCAGCCCTTACACTCACGGTAACCTCTCCGTGAACAGTGTTTATTTCTGCAGCAAAAAAATACAAAATATGCCTCTTTTACGCGTTCGAAGATTCCATTTTATTTTTTAACAACACGTGCCTCTATCCGCGATTAAAATCACTTGTAGAATGCTCAATATATCAAAGAAAATATAAATAGTTCCGTTATATTGCGCGAATAATTTTGTGTATGCAAATATCGTACAAAAGCGAAATTATGGGTAAAATACGCACGAACTTATGGACTGACCTGATAATATGTATACTCTAACCCAGAAGCGAGCTTGGCAGGCTGAGAGAGGTTGCAAAACTGAAGTTACCTGTCATGTCCGACCGACTGTTGCAGTTCCTCCTGTCACTAAGCAGAGAGGTGGACGAAGCACATGGAAAAAGTGGGCATCTCAGACTGTGCACTGTGCCCAGTATGTGGAGAGGAGAATGAGACGGCGAACCACTTTCTGTGCATCTGCACCGCCTTCGCTCGAGCCAGGCTTGAAGTCTTTGGCACGGATGTCTTAAGAAGCGACCTACTTGGCTCCTTGGCACCACAAAATCTACTCAGATTTCTTCGTAGGTCGAGTAGATTTGAAGAAAATTAAAAAGGGAATCCGAGTGCAGTACAATGCATTTAATTGTGTCTGAGTGCTGCACTTACTGGTGTGTCCCGACAAAAAAAATCTTGGCAATTGTTGTTTTGAAGGCATAGTAAATGTGCAAAAGGTCTGACTGGAGGGGCTAGTACCTGCGTAAAAAGATTTAAGTGGTCTAAGCAACTTAATTGGGGGAAGGAATTCAAATGCAGGTATCAGAGTGGCCCCTAAGATAAGCAACCTGGTTTACCTAAGCTAACCTAGTATTTCAAATTTCAACAAATGATATTTCCATTGACAGGTGTAATTTCAATCATAAACGAAAAGCAGAATGAAAGCCTAAATTTTCATGTTTTCAAGGGAAAGGAAATCGCTCCATTTCAAAAAAATATTGGGAATTGTCAATTTGCTTGCTTTTGGCATTTAATTACATCAGTCAACCGTAGGTCTGCTCCGCGATTTGTTCTAGAACAAAGAATTTGTCTTACATTTTGTGTTTTGAATAGGATTTGTACCGAGTCCGCGGATTTGTACCGCGTGTACCGAGTCGGTAAAAACCTATGGCAAGTATGCTTTATCGAAAACACGGGTCTATGAATGGTATAAGGCTTTTGGAGAGGGCCGAGAAGTCGTGGAAGATTTTCCCCGTCCTGGTCGCCGATCAATGTCTTCAAAGGATGAAAACGTCGACAAAGTCAAGGGAATGGTGCTGGAAAACCATCATTTAAATTTGAGGGAGTTAGCTTGTGACCGGAGCGTGTCTCACGAATCGATTTGCTACATTTTACACCATCAATTGGACATGAGACGCGTGGCTGCTCGACTTGTTTTAAGAGAGTTGAATTTCTTTCAAAAAATTCCTTCGAAAGAAGGTGGCTGAAGACATGCTTGAGCAAGTGAATTCGTGTATTGTTTCGAATGGAGCCTATTTTGAAAGCGACATAAAAAATTTTGAGGATTAAACAACTATTTAGCGTTTTATTGAACAATTCTCGGTTCTTTTTTGACAGAATGTATATTGTACAAGGTGGCGCAAAAGTAACCTTGCGATGTTTTTTGGCTGTAATTTAAAAAAAAATTAAAAACTTTGATTCTTCTTGTGGATTATTTTTATTTAATCTTTTAATTTTTTTTTACATCAAGTCGAGAATATGATGTCAGGTAAATGGCCGCCGCCACAGTTGATTGCCATTTGAGCCCTTTTTATGGCATTTTCCATCACTTTGGCCAAAACTTCCGGCGATAGGTCCTCACATTCTTGACGGATATTGTCTTTAAGAGCTGCAAGAGTCTGAGGCTTGTTGACATAAACCTGCGACTTCAAAAAGCTCCACAAAAAGAAGTCTGGAGCGGTCAAATCAGGCGATCTTGCTAGCCAGTGCAAATCGCCAAAACGGGAGATTAGGCGCCCGGGAAATGCATCCTTCAGCATATCGGTTGTGGCACGTGCAGTGTGTGCCGTTGCACCGTCCTGTTGGAACCACATGTTTTCCAATCCCAATTCATCAAGTTGCGGCAAAAATAACTCGTTGATTATTGCTCTGCAGCGCTCACCATTCACAGTAACCGTTTGGCCCGCAACGTCTTCGAAGAAAAAAGGTCCGATGACTCCTCCAGCGAAAACAGCACACCATACAGTGCCTTTGAGCGGGTGTAATGGCTCTTCGTGGGTTACACGCGGATTTTCAGTGCCCCAGAAGCGTACATTTTGCTTATTTACGTACCCGCTAAGATGGAAATGGGCCTCATCACTCAGGATTATTTTTGATGAAAAATCATCTTCCTCTTGCTGGTGATTAAGGATGTCTTGAGCGTATGTTACACGCGATTGGCGGTCAGCAGCTAACAGCTGGTGCACCGTCTGGACTTTGTACGGAAACATCTTCAAATCTTGTACCAAAATTCGCTGTAAAGGCCGTCGACTGATACCCATTTGCGTGGCACGTCGTCTGGTCGATGTCGACGGCGCTTCCATGACATCCTCGGCTACAGCAGCAATATTCTCTGCAGAACGGCTACTCCGGGGTCTGCCACGCCTGACAGCACCTCGTGTTGTGCCTGTCTCTTCGAGGCGAGCGGCTAAACGTCGCAGTGTTTCACCAGTAGGCGTTGGACGGCGAGGAAATCTGCGACGAAATTCACGTTGTGCCAAAGTCACCGACAGTCAGTGTAGCGTAACAGTGTTTATTAACGTGTATTTCGCAAATGTCAAAATAGAACTGACATTAGGGGCCAATCGCAAAATTTATAGCATTTTCTGATAGGAGGATTACTTTAGCGCCACCTGTTATCTTATAACATTAAATTGCTTTTGGAATCCATGAATTTTCCTTGCATTGCTCTCATATGAAATGCGCAATATTTTCGGATTGCCGTCAAATAAAGAGGAGACTTTTTTTTCGAGAAAAAGAAACATTATACGATTTGTAATTTTTAAAATTAATAATTACTGGTATTTGTTAAGATTTGATGAAATAATATCGCATAATTAATGCTACAGTATTAACATTTTTTTGTTTTTTTTTAATCGCTTTAACAACCTGTTGCTGACCGACCGGCAACAAACTGAAATTACGTCTAGAAGTGGCAGCAAATTGGTTTACATACCCTTCAGATTCTTTCACAAATAACAGTTAATAAACGCTATTACGACGTGTTGTCCTTAACCGCCAATATTCACTTAAGCAAATAAATGAAAGCAAAAAAAGAAAGAAAAGGGAAGGAAAACTTTAAAGAAAAATTGCCATTATTTTTTTATGAATTCCTAATATAACCAGCAATTTAAAAGGGTGACAAGCAAACGCAGGGCAAGTGAGTATAGCTGAGGCTACTAAGAAATGCACAAGCAGTTGAGCAGCTATAAAATGTGCTAAGTATGCGAGGAAAAGTATTGCATACCAACAGGCGTCATTAGCGCATAATGCAGCACTTGTCGATAATATCTAAGCTCCTCGCTGAACGACAGTAAGTAAATATATGGCTACGATAAAATGAAGTGCATATGTATATGTGAGCAAATATCATGCAACTTTTGCCACAGACTGAGTACCGTTTGAAAGGTGAGGGGATTGCGGTGAGCTGGCTGCGTGAAGAGCTAGACGGCTTGTTGATTTATTATTTACGAAGAGCTGACAGGCGTTGTAAGCAACTGTCCCAGCAGGATGTCCACACAGAGGTAAAATAAAAAAACAAAACAACAAAAAACAAAGGAAATGTGCAAATAAAAAAATAACAACAACAAAAGTCAATAAGTGCTATTACTTACAGCAACTTCAATGCTGTTTTGACGCTATTGTCCGCTGTCATTCGGCGGAATCGTTAAGGTACTTATTAAATTTAGCGATTTTTTTACCTTGCTGCTGGCTCTTAGACGGTGTTTATTTGAAAGTGTATTATTTTTCCACTTTTCAAAATGGCACTCAACGCATTTGACAAAACTCTTCGATTATTAAATATGAACCACTCAACCTTAGCATTCGGGTGCGCAGAAATGGTAGTGGGAACTATTTTGCGCTGCCAAGTTCTTTCACCTAAACGTACTCATATCATCTACCCACAATTTACGCCTCTCCCCACATCTGTCCACATTTGCAGTTGCTTGTCCGTCATGGCAGCGCTTTGCTCTATGCGGAGTGACGAAATGACATTGTCGATATTTTGCCGCGATTACTTTGCGGGCAATTTTCAAGTGAATTTTCATGGCGACGTTAACATGTAACTGCACTTTTATGTACCGCTATAAAGGAGTCATGAAATTGATATCCTTTGTTTGACTTGTCATTGCATCTACAAGTATTTGTAGAAGCGCACACATACATATTTAATATGCAGTATGAACAGATATGAGTGGGCATGTGTGTGTGTGTGTGTGCTCCAACTATTTGACTGAATTGGCGTGTATACATAACTTCATAGGGTATACAAAAACACACATACATACATATGCTGCAATATCGTGCTTTCAAATATCCATATCTGTAAGTTGTTCTGCTGCAAACACACATACACACACACAGACACATTCATGTCTGTATGTACTTGTATTTAAGCTGTGCACATTATCCAATTACGTACACGATATTGAGAACATTAAAAAAACAAAAACAAAAAAACAACGAACACAACTGCCGTACGAAACAACAGCAAAGGAGTGACGACAAGCGAATGAGTGATTGGACAGTGCGCGTAATGGAGAAGAAGCACTGGAAAGTGGTGACGCGTCAACATTTAACCGCAACGCCACTCAGTGTGTGGTTTTTGAAAAATTTTAGCTGTTGTGCCATTATTAATAATTTATCGATGAAAAGTATGTGGAATTAACAAGCAAATGGGGATGTAAAATATAAAAGTACTCGCAGTAAAGCGTTCGAATGTATCTGTGACGCTTTAAAATAACAGCCGTAGATGTAAAACCGAAGTCAGACACGGCGAGGAAAGTACATTTTCCAACTCATTTAACTCTCCAAAATGTTTACTTAACCTTGAATGGTTGTTGGAGAATATTGCTTTCTGCTTTTCGGACAGCTAATTGAAATTTAGACTTGCATAGTCCGAGTACGGGTGCAAGAAAGCAAAATAATTTGGAGCCCTGGAACCGCGTTAGCATTTCTTCAAGGTGTCTTTATGTCTATTGACACAACAGGTTCCTGCATCCAGGTTCCGCTCCTATGGGCGTATGGAGTTTTTACGCCATCGATAGTATTCACTCCTCCCACTGCCTTCGAAACCGGTTGTGGGGGGACTGAAACATCGGAGAATATGCAATAGTCCGATACTCACAAACTATTGTCTTGTCTTCAGTTCGGTACTGTTGTGAGTGTTTGACTCAAGCGTCTGTGTCTGTCGTCGATTTGTCTGAAACAGTTTATCTCCACTGTCCACTTGCTAGCAAAAGTACCAACAGCTTTACAATAAACGAATAAACTTTATATTTATAAGGTTGTTTTGTATTTTTCCCCTCCTTTTCCCCTAAGAACGGTCGAATTATGACTAAGCTGCATTATGTATATTAAATAAGAAATAATCTAGCTGGCCTTGCTACCTTATTAATTTAATATCTTAATACTATTGAAAACTTAGTCTATCTTTCTGCTTCTACTGCTGTCGTTTCTGGGCTTTCCTTTCCCAGTCAATGCAGTTGAGCCTCGTCACGACTGTAGCTGCGAACGTTTTTGCGGCGTCCCATTTAGTGATGGTCGAGCACATATCCTGGACAAAGCTTGCGTGGGATGGCGGGTGTTCGAATGCCTTTACCAGCATTGCTCGTTCTTCACTGAAACGTTTGCAGTGGAAGCCTGTATGTTCTGCGCTCTCGACTATATTCGAGCAACTCGGGCAAAAAGGGCTGTCGGCCAGTTGGAAACGGTCTGAATATTGAAGGAAGCAGCCGTGTCCGGTGAGTATCTGAGTAAGGTAGTAGTCAATATCGCCAAGCTTTCTATTCATCCACCCTTCAAGGTTTGGTATGAGTTTGTAAGTCCACCGGCCTTTGGTTGACTCATCCCATCTTCTTTGGCATTTGACCATGAATCGCGTTCTTTCTACTGCTTTTTCTGCTATCGCCGGTTTCACTCCTTTTACTCCATAGAGGCTGCGCTATGTCTGTGTCGTCGTAAAGCTCATACAGCTCATCGTTCCATGGCCTACAATACTCGCCGTTACCAACATGCAAAGGTCCAAAAATCTTACGCAGAATCTTTCTCTCAATCACTCCAAGCATCGCTTCATCGGATGTTGTCATCGTCCACGCTTCTGCGCCATACGTTAGAACGGACATGATGAGCGTCTTGTAGAGTGTTAGTTTTGTTCGTCGAGAGATAACTTTACTACTCATTTGGCTACTTAGTCCAAAATAGCACTTGTTGGCAAGAGAGATTCTACGTTGGATTTCAAGGCTGACATTATTATGGGCGTTAGTGCTTGTTCCTAGATAAACTAAGTCTTTTACAACCTAGAAATTATAACTGTCAACAGTACTGTAGATGCCGATACTGATGGCGCTGCTGGTATTGAGCAACGTCATCTTGTATAGCCGTATTAGCTCCGCGGTGATGCCGAATTCAGACAGCGCAGCATACAGGTAACTCGTTTTCGTACTGTCGAATGCAGCTGTGAAGTCGCCAAAGAATATGGTGTGTATCGATTCTCCTTTCATGGATATTTTCCAAGACTTGGCGTATTGCGAATATTTGGCCAATGGTGGACTTTCCAGGTCTAAGGCCACGCTGATAAGGTCCAATCAGTGGGTTGAAGGTGGGCTTCAGCCATTTACACAATAGGCGATATTTAGGCCGAAAGTATTAGGCACCCCAATAATTACTTAATTTTTCGCTTTAAACAATGAAGTAATGAACTTTTATTCATAAATCATAAAAAAATTAGTGATAAAAACATTAATATTTAGTACTTTGCTTTGAAAACAGCAGCCATCCCCTGGGGCAAGCTTTGCACATTCAGTTGTACTTAATTCGCTGCGCTAGTGAACTAAAGCATTTTTCAGGGCTGTTTGCGATGTTTTGCTGTATTCCTTTATCTTACGTTTCGAAATAGCCCACATGTGTTTTGTGGGGCTTAGATATGGAGAATGTGCTGTCCAATTTAACAAAACAATGTTATTTTATTGTCTCTACATCAACCCGTCGCAGTTGCTGATTTGTAACACCGATCTATCTAAATTAGTGTCGCTGAAAATGCGCGTGAACGAAGGCAAACGTGCAGTTTCCCATACATTTATGTATCTTTGACTGTTCACGCGACCCTCGCAAATAAACATTTCGTCGACACCATCTGCAGCCATACAGATCCAGACCATAATGCTGACTCGCCATGCTTAACAGTGGACACCACGCAATCTGTACTTAATTTCTCGCCAATCCGTCGCCTCATGAACGTCACACCAGGTGTTCTAAATGCTTGTATCATCAGATTATTCGACTAATTTTTTTCTTAATCCACGGCTTCTTTCGGTCTTTGCGTACTTTTAAATCTACTTCCAGAAGTCTTCTTCTAGCTATTTGAGCACTAACGGATTTTCCACTTTCTTCCAACAGGGCAACTCCTAGGGCAGAAACTGATTTTGCACGAACCCTGAGAGACTCGCGTATACGTTTTTGGTCTTCTGGACTAGTGAGGAGTTTTCTTACACTTCCGACTTATTAGGGAAGGATTTGTCTTAGCAAGTCGTTTAATAGCACATTCGACTAGGCCCCCCGAGCATCTTACCGACTTGGCAAACTCCCTTCCTCACTTGAAACTTGGATTCGAAACTCTTTTGTCGGACTAAGAGTATTCACACATTCGCCACCAAATGTAAGCTTGCAGCTTTAAATACTTAATTATATTTATAACATAAATGCGCCACATGAAAATATTTAAACTCTTTTCGTTGAAATTGAGGCGTAGGATTTCCCACACAAACTGAAACTTACATTTAGTATTTCTCTGGAACCGTTTATGCTAAGGCACTGAAATTTCATACAGTTACATAAATTCCGAATGTTGCAAAAATCATTAGGGGCTGAAAAAGACTGCGTGGAACCTGACATATCAACTGAAATTTCCATATCGCTTTTTTACAGAACTACAAAAGCTAATGTTTGATGTAGTTACACAAGTTGCCAATAACTGACCAATCTTGAAAAGTGGTAGTTTTTAAAATGAAATTTTTGAATTTTAAGGAGTTAAGATTGTCGCTAAAATTTTGAAACTCATAATGCAAAGTATGCACCGCTACAATATGTGTATGTATGCATTTGCCGCTATTATGCACTTTAGTTAAAAAAGTAAGTTCGATGGATTATAAAGGATACTTCCAATTATAGTATCAACCATTCCAAATAAAATCTGTTGGACATATTTTAAGCCTGTTTTCGGAGTAGTGCATGAAGTGGTTGATTTTATGACAAATTTTAATAAGTTTAACACGATGTTGGTAAGATTATTTTCACTGTGTCTGTTAAGAAATATTTCTGAAATTTGCCCAAACACGTTTTGGAAACAAAGGCCCAAAACATTGACAAAATAATTTCATAAATATTTAGAAAAATTTCTATCGATGTATAATGAAAAACACAAATTTAATCTCCCTCCCGCAGTCTCCGTAATGCTTCTCAATTCAAATGTTACTCATACGCAATGGGCTGCCAATAAAAATATTTAAAAAATTTAGAAAATATGCAGGCACAATAGTACCCCGAGCATAAAACGCCACTCAAGGTGTGTTCGTATGTTTGGGCAGTTAATTTTTATCGAAATTACCCATATCGTTTCACTCCAGACATGCAAGCGGTGCACTAATAATGCCATTTATTTTATGGATATGCATTTTGCTTATCGCATTGCCCGAGTATTTTAAGAGTGAAAATAAAGTCGTCATTTACTATTTATTTGCCAGCTAATCGAAACTAAACAAGCACTAATTTCACGCTTCATACAAAAGGACATTCACCGTTTCACACACCCAGTCGAAACGTACGGTGGTTGCTTTCGTGGGGGAGAATTGGCGAAATTGAAATGATTACAAGCAATAACTTTTACGAATAAGCAGCAGCAAAAATAAAATGAAATAAAACCTAAAATATATAAAAAAGTCAATTCGGGCAAAGTGAATGCAAAATAATAACAAAAATAAAGTGTAAATAAAGAAATATAATAAAATTGGTTGAATGCAAGCGAATCGTAAGGTGAAAAACAATATCAACACAAAAGCCAACTGTGAATTTGAAATAAAAAATGAGCCATGGAACTGGCAAATGTCGGCATGAATGCTCAATAGCAATGCGATTATTAGGAATAACGGTAAAGCACAGGGTAAACTTTTTTTTCGTGCAATCACATGGCTAATAAAAATTGTATTCATGCTAATGGTGCCTATAAAGGGTTTGGTGGATTGGTCAACGCAATTGTTGTTGCTCAGCTAACGAAATGTACACGGCACTCCTGGTCAGTCGGCTGACAAATTCATGCCGATAATTGAAGGCTTCATTGACGCTGCCACGTGGCGCAATTATTTCATTTGACGTTAAACTCATGAACGAGTTCGAGCACACGGCGCTCATACAAAAAAAAAATCTATAAACCTGTAGAGAAAAACAAAAAAACAGAAAATTGCCCTGAAGCGCCACCAGAAACGAGTCCAGCCCTATTCGAATAGAATTTGGACAGAGTTGAGTTGTTTGCCATTGCATTTTTGTAATTTTTCTATAATTGCGCTCGCATGCGATACAAAGTTGCACGCAAATGCAGTGCATACAAACGGAAATGCAGACGAATTGCACACACAAAAAATACAAAAAGAAAAAAACTTCGCGAATTGTTACTTCTGTGTAATTGTAGGCCTACCTGCAGGGCATGGAGTTCCAAGAAATCGTTAGCAATGAGAACAACTGCAGTTGCGTGTGCCATTCTATTTGTTCTCCTCGCTTTTTGCCTTTTTTCGTACTTTGCTGCATTGCATTTGCAGGCAAGAACTTGTAGTACAATATCTGGCAATTAAACTCATTAGTCTTGCGGTATATTTGTGGCATCCGACTTTGTTTTACTCATGCCTGCCATCTTTTTCGTGTTGAAAAGGTAGACAAATCGCATATTAAAGGTAGAGGCAAAGAGAAAAGTAGTTCAGACTTCCGCTAATTATTTTAATGCTCGGGAGGAAATTAAGAGGAAATTGCTTTAATGTGCACTTAACATACTTAGTGTGACAAATAAATTGAAATAAGGCAATAAATCAAAATTACGAAAACAAATAAAAAAACAATATAAAGGGTGGTTAAATTTTAAAGGCCGATGTTGAATGTGTACCACACCTAAACATCAAGTTTTTTTCTACATTTCATTTGACATTTTTCAATTTCATTTAACTAACTCAATTTGAACCATGGAAAGATATACAATCGAGCAGCGCGTTAAAGTTATTCAGGCATATTACGAAAATGGGCGTTCAAATCAAAATGCATATCGCGTGCTTCGTGATTTTTTCGGTCAATTTAATCGTCCAAATGTGCGTACAATCGGAAAAATAGTGCAAAAGTTTGAGCAGACCGGGTCTATAGGAGATGTGAAAACACCAGTGCATGTACGTGCATACTGCAGAAAATATTGCTGCTGTTCGCGATAGTGTGGTTGAAGAGCCGTCAACCTTAACTCGTAGTCGTGCCCAACAATTGCAGCTCTCACGCTCGTCTTTGATGAACATTATGCATAAAGACTTGCACTTGCACTCTTACAAGGTGCAATTGACTCAAGAACTAAAGCCACTTCACTCTTTCAAGCATCGTCAATGGTCAGAAAGGCGGCAGGAAATGGCAACAGTGAATGTCCAATTTTCGAAGAAAATCATCTTCAGTGATGAGGCACATTTTCACCTCAGTGGATTCGTCAATAAGCAGAATTGCCGCATTTGTGAAAAATGATAATCCAAGAGTGATTGCCGAAAATCAATGCACCCACAAAGAGTGACTGCTATGGTGCGGTTTATGAGCCAGCGGCATCATTGGGCCGCATTTTTTCCAAAATGAGTCCGGTCAGGCAGTTACTGTGAATAGTGTTCGCTATCGTGAGATGATAATGAACTTTTTATGGCCCGAATTGGAAGATATGGATGTAGACGATATGTGGTTTCAACAGGACAGTGCCACTTGTCACACAGCTAACGTAAGAATGGCTCTTTTGCGTGAAAATTTTGATGGCCGAATAATCTCACGTCGCGGCGATTCAATTGGCCGCCAAGATCATGTGATTTGACACCGTTGGACTTCTTTCTTTGGGGTTATTTGAAATAAAAGGTGTACGGCAATAAGCCAGCAACAATTCAAGAGCTAAAGGGTGAGATAATTCGGCACATTAACGGTATACAACCTCAATTATACGTCAGCGTCATGAAAATTTGGACCATCGGATGGAGGTGTGCCGCCGAAGCCGCGGCTGCTATTTGGCCAATATTTTGTTTCATACGTAATTGAGCCATACCAATATTATCATAATTAAGAAAAATGACAATAATTTCTTAAAAAAATTGTCTTTTATTCAAAATCGACACTGGCCCTGAAAACTTAACCACCCTTTATTTGGGTCGAATATTTTGAATTTTAAGGCAGATTAGGCTGGCTTTTTTAATTTATTTTTTATTTTTAAAATTTATATTTTAGTATTTTTGTTTTATTTTAGTTCTTTGCTTTATTACAATTGAAAATTTAATATTTTATAGTATTATTATTCAACTAAAGTTAAGTGAAATTTGCTCAAGTAAATTCAGTGCATTCAGTGCGAATATTTGGAATTGTAAGACAGATTCGAGATTCAGATTGAAGATTTTGAAGAATATTCCAAATTTTCGTATTTTTTGAACTTTTGACCAGGAACATTTCGCAAATTTGAAAAATTCACCTAGTGAGCCTGTGTTTCTTTTTCGTTAGCTCAGCACAATTGCACAACTCAGAGCTGCCTCTCAGCGGGCTAGTGAAATACGTCATAGTATTTCTTCTCTCTTAAGAGGGGGACTTACAAACTCGACTGATTGCGAACAATGAACTCATCTTGTCGCCTGCATGACTTACAAACGAGACCACCGATAAAAAATCTAAGAAAATCCCTTTTTGCTATTTTGTAAATTAGAAGAAGGTTACGAATGTATAGATTTGTTGCCATGAAAATTACTTTGAATATAATAAATAAATATCGCTCAAAAGCTGCATAATTTTTCTTCGGTTTATTGACGAATTTCGTGTTATTTTAGATAAATTTCAATAATAAAAAATATTTTTAAGATTTTCGGAATTTATGTTTTTGTTTACAAATAAACAGTTGTGTCTCTAAATAAATTTTAATTTTTAATTATCAGAGCGGTCCTATTTTTATTGCTTTGAATTTTGTTTTTTTAGTGGGGGTGTGGCATTTTGTGAGTGGCACTTTAATGTGTGGGTGTTGCATAGTTTTGTTGTGCTGGAAAAATGTGTTAAGTCGAAATATGAAATTTAAACTTTTAATTTTATTAATAAAAAGTCTACGGTTTGCTGAACGAAATTTTGCTTCAAATGAAAAAATTAAAAAAGAATTTTTTGCTGAATGAAATTTTGCTTTAAATGAAAAAAATTAAAAAAGGATGTTTTGCTGCATGAAATTTTACTTTAAGTGAAAACATTAAAAAAGGTATTTTGATATCCAGTTGGATTTAGAACTCTGAATTTTATTCCCACATTTTCGAACAGCCTGGGCAAATGAGAAACTAGTACTCGCACACCTGATTGGTGCCCGTTGAAAATTTTACCGAATATAAAGCGCTCTGTGAGTAATTCGAGCAAAATTTTTAAGGACCATTCATAAAAATCGATGACACTAGACCAACAAAAACATTTTGTGCATCGAAATGTCATTATAGGAGAAAACAGAAAAGAAACACAAGGACGAACTGCACTGAACATAGACATGTATTTCAAGCTAGAAGCATACGACAATAGTGTGAATGCAACGGCTTTTCGTCATTTCATTTTGAGCTGGGATACGAATGTGCACGGTGGAAAAAAATCAGCTACTCTACTTATTAAAAATGTTTGCAAATTTTGACTTTTTGTTTACTATTTTTTCGAAGTTTTTCAAATTAGTCATACACAGTGCGAAAATCATTCGAAAACTTAAGAAATGTCGATAAACCAAATTGAACATTTTTTCTTAGCTGCTCGAACGAATTGTTCTAATGCTCGATAATTTCAAGCAAATATTTGGGCAGTTTAGCCAAGGTGTATTCACTAAAGGTGTTGACACTAGACCAATAACAATGTTTTGTATGTTTGATTGTCATGGTAAGGTATTGATAAAATAGAAAACAAATAATGAATTCGCGCTGTTTCATTCTGGACTGACAGCTACATAGACACGGTAAAAAAAAAAAAAACAAATCAGCTGATTTACCGATACCACCCAAGGCGAATTGAGTGCCATAGGTGGCGCCTTCCCAAAACACGATTTTGACAAGTCTGACGTCAGTTGCCGTTGCAAAGCAAAGCAAACGAACGAAACAAACAAAAAGAGGAGAAAATTCAGTGAATGGCTTGGCAGTACTGTGATTTATGAGATTTCAACTAATCAAACTAATGAAAATGAGATGCCTCGTGTTAAATTGTGAAAATGTCAACTAATATGAAGCCTCTAAATGCAGTTTTTTTTTCGTTTTTATGCGGAAGACAACGTGACAAGAAAGTGTGTGTTTGCGTATAATTTCTTGTGTTTGGTTGTTTCCATTGCTTTTGTCTTCTTTTACTCTTCACAAACAGGTAATTCGCCTTTATTTTGTTTGTTTATTCATGTGCTCTGACGACACAGCGAATTCGGAAGGCGTAACCGTGTACTCTAGCATCCTTGGATACCACCTTTAATAGATTCGCCTTTAGTTGAGCAATGAACGAGTATCGAGCTACTCGCACTGCTTGATACCCGGACATCTGGACTTCTATTTTGAACACAAGTAAAGAAAATCACTGACACCGTTTTTGGGAAATTATTTTATAAACCGGACCGATTCCGGCAAAAGTTGCCTAAAATATTCTTGATTTGGCTGTTATTTTACGGACTTTATACACAAAAATAGGCATCTGTCTATTGCGGGAATCAAAAAGCAAATTATAGGGCATAGATTTGGAGAATTTGATGGCCTTTGACTTGGAGACCCATTTAAAAAAAAATCATAGCTCCGGTCATATTGAACTTGAAAAAAATCTTATTCTGAATTTGTAGTTTGTGAAATTCTGAATCTAAAAATTTGTTAAAAAATAATAGTATTAGTGTAATTTTTTTTAAATAAATAAAGGTTTTGCCAATAACAGGTGTTATTTTGAATACCCCCCTATTTCGGTAGTTGTCACTTTTGAGGCTGTCATTTTTTGATATTTGACAAGTAGAAACTAGGCCATTAATAAAAATGGAACGATACTCGCTTGAACAACGCATTGAAATTATTATGATAAAATTTACTATAAAAATGGTGAAAATTTGGCAGAGACGGTACGTACAACTCGAACATTTTTGGGCCGTCGTGAAGCAATTTGTCGGACCGCACTACAGTAATTGGGGAACAAATTCGAGCTATTGGAATAAGTTAGTGATGTGAAGAATAAAACTCGTGCACGTCGCTCAAGAACAGCTGAAAATATTGCTGGTGCAGCCGAAGGTGTTAAAGAAAACCCAGGTTTGTCCATTCCTCGCCGTTCTTTAGAATTAGGCATTCCACAAACTTCATTACACCGTATTTTGCATAAAGATTTGGGTCTTAAGGCTTATAGAGTCCAGTTTACACAAGAGCTGGCATTTACACAAGCTGGCCGATCATCAGCAATGTAGTGTCTCTGCTCATTGGATCGTTGAAATGCATGAAAATGATGTGGACTTCCTTCGCAAAAATTATCTTGAGTTATGAGGCCCATTTCCAACTCGATGGCTTCGTCAACAAGCAAAATTGTCGGATCTGCGGCTCAGAAAATCCAAAAGTTATTGTTGAAAATAGGATTGTTGAATAGGATAGTATTGATCTGGATAACGTTTATTTTCAACAAGACGACGCTCCGTGCCACACAAGCAACGAAACCATCGACCGTTTATTAAAATAACACCTCTTATTGGAAAACCCTTTAACTTTGTATTTCAAAAATTATGTTTTGAGGCAGTTCCTGTTGTTGCGCACTCAGCGACCATTATCTTGAAAATGGCAGCCAAGCTGACAAAACAGAGGGCGTCATTAAATTTATAAGGTCTTAGTTAAGTAGGATAATCACCGAAATGTTCCACTCTCACAGTATTGGCGAGCATTGTGAAATGACAATGACATTTTTGAATCAATTGCTCTTCTTCGTTACGAGTTTAAGTCCGCTTGTCGATTACTTGTAATCAATGGAGAAATTTGTGGAACAACATCAAAACGCACGCCACAAATAGGATGAGGAGCTCAGCCGAACACCTAACAGAGATGTATGCTTCAAAACCCTGTACAAAAACTAGTAATAAAACTAGCGCGGCACGTCGCATTAAGGGGGAGCCTGGTTTATGAGGTCTAAAAATTGCATCTCTTTGCGATTTTTTTTTTTAAGGAAACAATTAATTTAGCACTGCAAAGTTTTTTCTATCTTTTAATGAACATTTAAAAAGTATAAAAAATTCTTGTACTGGTTAAAATAAGTTGAAAAAATTTTTAACATAGGAATTAGTAGAGAGCTGCAACGCTGAAGTTTCCAACTGGCGTACAAGATACAGCTCGTAATTATTATCTAACGCAAAAAATTCAAATGGATTTCTAATTATCATGATTTTTTATTCTAGATGAACTAAGAAAACTGAGAGAAATTCCAAAATTTCAAATTTTTTGAGGTTTTAAAGAAAAAAATGCCTTTCTATAAAAAAAAATCCCCTCCAACTTGGTATAAAAATCTTGAAAAAATTTTTTTTATCTATTTTGTTAGTTCAAATAGAAGAGAATTTAATACTGAAGGGAACAAGCTATGATTCATTTCAAAAGGTTCATTAGTTTTTTTTCATTCATGTACGCCAATTCGCCAATTCAAAGAAATCATAAAAATGAAAAGTTGAGAAAAGAAGATAAAGTTTGTATTATAGCTGTCCGGTCACAGCGTAACTACCTAACGCTCGCTTACCTTTGGCTTTGTATCTACGGAAATATTGAGAATTAGACTCTGTAACTTTGTGTGAATATTCTGAAATATGTTAGGAATCGCTTAAAATGAAAACAAAAACTGTTTTTTTTTACCTAATAAACCAGGCTCCCCCCTTAAGCCACAGGATATCTGCAATTCAGCCAAATTAAAATCGAGTCGCCCAAAAAGGCCTTTGGCTTGCAAAAGAAAGTCGATTCTGTATTTTTCCATTTATCTCAACTTAGGACTTTTTTAAACTGGCTGGTTAAAAAAATGAAAGCGTCTACGAAAATCGAATTTTCCAAATCAACTGTCGCGCTATGCAGAAGGCGGCGAGCCGATAAAATTCTAATTTGAAACTAATTTTAGAAATATATTCGTCTGCACACATGCATTCCTACGAACGCGTATGCATGTATGTAGGTCTATGCCGAAATAGAAAAAAACAGCGCGCGTTGGCAGCTGAGATTGCTGTTATTGAAAAAAAAAGTGAAGCGTCTTTGAAAATGCTCAGTTGCACGGCGGCGGCTGGCAAAGTAAGATGATTTGTTTTCTGTTTTTGACACCGACTGAAATGGCGGAAAATCAAAATCTATGGCATTCCCACACATATGCTTTGAGTATGTTTAAAAGCGAAACTGTACAAAGCAAAGTGGAAATTTGTGAAAATGAAGAAAAATGACGAAAATGAATAATTCGTTTGAGTTGCGTTGAAATCGGGTGGCTGTTTGGGACAATCACGCAATATGCGGTGACCAGTTGCATGCGGAAAGGCTGTGCGAGACATGGCATTTGTCTACGAAATGAGATTTGTGCGATTTGAAGAGTGAATCGTTGTGGTTGTAATCAAAGTGAAATTTCAATTCGTATTTGAGGAATTTCAGGAATTTTCAAGTGCAAAATGCCGGCAAGAAAGCAAGTACGTGTGAAGTAGTGAAAAATAAAATCTCCGAAATGTGCTTAGGAAGCGTTTGAATGAAAAAAAAAACGATACATGAAAGTATTATATATCATATAAGTATATTTGAATAATATATTTGTAAAAAATGCATTTATGTATGAATATAAATGGGTGCAAATAGGAGGAGGAGCTCGTCCAAACACCTAACAGAAGTGTACCCGCCAATTAGATATTTTTTATTTTATTTTTTTTAGCTGAAAAAATATATGCAACACAAAAATATCGAGTCAAAAGCAAGCAATCCTATTAAATATATCAAACAATTATTCTTAATTTTAATGAAATAATTTCACTGACTCAAAATCAAGGTGTCGTGAAACAGCTACAACTAATAATAAATTCATTCATTTCAACGTCCAATACAGAGCTGGGACAAGAACATAACAACTATCTGAAAAGAAACTAAATATACCGCTATACCCTATGATCAAAAAGTACCGGGAATGTTTAATTTAAACGAACCGCGTGGGAACCGGTCCGTATTTTTTTCTTATGTTGGTAAGACTGTAAGATACACATCTGTATCATCATTAGTGTCTGCACGGCCGGCCGGAAATGTAAGCAAACAATTCTAGGATTTTACATGATGACATCGTGCCATCGCCCCGACCCCAAATTGTGCTGGATTATTTGACAAAACACCAAGTAAATACCTTCGTGCAAGCACCGTATTCACCTGATATGGCCCCGTGCGACTTCTTTTTGTTTCCCAAGTTGAAGTTACTACTTCGTGGAAGGAGATTTCAGTCGATAGAGGAGATCAAAGAGAATGCGACCAAGCAGCTGAAGGCCATCCCTTCGTCGGCCTACCAGGGGTGCATGGAGGACTAAGTAAAACATTGGCATATGGTGTTGCTTCAGACGATTCATATTTTGAAGGAGATAAAATAAATTTGCCTGAAATTTAACTTTGTTTTGTTTTATTTAAACATTCTCGGTACTTTCTGATCATAGGGTATATACACATATTTTCTTTTATATACGTAAATAAATATGTATTTATTATTCTGCTTCTACTGTGGCGCGCGTCTTGCTGTTGTTTTACGAAATACTAAATATAATTTTATGCCGCCTTTGAAAGGCAAATGATTTTGATGAGCAGCATTTTTCATAGCAGAAATACACGCAGATACTCCCTGTTGCATTGCAGTTTAATTCGTATAAAACTTTAAAGAATTAAAATATCATGCATTTCTGCTTTATAAAATGTGGGTGCATTATTAAGGTTGGCATTTTGGGAAGTATTGTCGCAGTTCTATTGAAATTGGTTGTCCTGAAAAAAATGCCTGAAATCAATATTTCTTGCATATTCAACCTATCTCAAGTGTGATCAGCGAGTTAGTTGGTTACCAATAATGGAATGATAGTTTTAAACGCAGACTTACCACATTTAGCGAAGTCCTCAACCATACGTGCGATCCTTCTGGCAGAAAAATGTGAAACACAGATGGCGCTCCAAGCAGTAAGATGACGTTGTTCCTAAGCAACGACAGGTGAGCATTCCCACTCTTTCGGACTGGTAGCTGCCAGAAATCAAATAGATTAACGAAACCAACGCATGACGAGTCGAGGCCCTATGCTTCCGAGAGGAGCGAAGAAGGAAAAAAAAAGTTTTAAAATAGTATTATAGTGGCATCATACCCTTTATTTTATGACATATTATAACAAAATAAATGAAAAAGTCTTAGGAAATGAATCATGTATTAATTTAATGAAAATAATCACACATCACCATTCACATCCTAGAAGATATAATAGACCATGGAGAAAATCATCGATTATCATTAATATCAATATGGATCATATGACGCTATTTATGGCCGGAAAGAAATGTCAATGACAGGCCATCAATCATGTTATGACAGAAATTAGCAATTAGTGCCAATGGAGAAATCATATGCCAGCATTTATGTTATGAAAACAAATGGTATGCCACAATTAATGTCAGTGATAGACCACCGTCTCTGTATTGTTATAATCAGACATCATCTACCGCGATTGGTACCAAGGAAGAAATCATGTACTACCATTTATATTATGAAATAAACCACAATTAATGTAAATGACAGACCATCGTTCATGGTGTGACAGAAATCACACACCATTTACCGCAATTAACGCCAATAGAGAAATCATATGCTACCATTTAATTTTATGAAAGAAATGGTATACCACAAATAATGTCAATGGCAGGCCATCGATGATGTTATGACCGTCATATATGATAGAGATCGTTCATGTTATGACAGAAAATATATACCAGTTACCGCAATAAGTGCCAAGAAAAAAATCATATGCTACCATTTATATTATGAAATAAATGGTATACCACATTTAATGTCAATGACAGATCATCGTTCATGTTATGACAGAAATCATATACCATTTACCGCATTTAGTGCCAATGGAGAAATCATAATATGTCTTCATATTACATTATGGACGATGGTGTACCACAATTAATGTGAATAACAGGCCATAATTTATGTCTTCAAAGAAATTATATACCATATTTTATATCATAAACCTAATCAACTATCATAACTTATGTTTTTTAAGAAACTATTATCATTATTTATCAACATATATTATCATCAATGTCTTATGTATCATTAAGCACCATTTTTGTGTCATTGGAAAAATATTATAACTAAATAAATACATGCAAGATATGTTAGACGAAAAAAGTAAACGCCATCATTAGTGTAATGAAAGCAATTATACACCATATTTATGTCACAGCCCAAATCAAATACCACAATTTATGTCTTGTAAGAAAAAATACATCAACATTTATCAACATTTATCTTCATTAGCGTAGCTGAAGCAATCATGCACTTTCATGAATGCCATAAAAGCAATAATGCATCGTAGTTTACACTATTTTTGTGACTTAGGCAAAATATTAAAACAAAACAAATCTAATTAATGATATTATAGGCCGCCATATATGATAGAGGAGAAATCATTACCATCACTAATGTCATGAAAATAAAGGTGCACCATTATTCTTAACCCAGAAGGAGTTATAGATCACGGAAATAATCATCAAGACTAAAAAATAGCGCTGAAGGAACCATAGGCCATCATTAATGACATGGATGAAATCATCTGTCATCATTAATATCATTGAAGAAATTATATCGTACCATTATTTATGTCATTAAAGTGTTTAGATGTCGTCAGTTATGTGACGCATGACACATTGAAACAAAATAAGCATTTACCCTGTAACTTATAATCTTAAAATTTTTCACAGTATAAACAGAGGACATATTTGTTATTGTATATACAGAAGGATAGTTTCAAAATATATGAGCTCTAATTTTTATAAGTAATGGATAGACAAATTCAAGAAAATTTTATAATCAATAATTTTATTTATTTCATATATGGATAAAGCAAATAGGGGTATTAACTGGCCATTGTGTAATAGGCAGCCACGCTAGAAGGTTAGGACTCCCGTTCTTCGATTTCTGTAGACGCTGTCTTAATACAGAAGACGAGGAAATAGTCAGACAGCTTTTATGTGAGTGTGAAAGCCGAGCTACGAGGAGGCTGCGCATTCTTGACATGGCATTTTTAACTGATGTAGTGGACATAGCGCATCTAAAACTAACGAAGCTTTGCTCGTTTATTACAGCTACCGGATTGTTTGAAAAAGAACACTTTGGGGTAGGATAAGTTCCACTGGTATCACAATGGACTTACAAAAGGTCTAAGTGTGTCATTGCGAACGCCACTCTACCTATCTACTTAGCTATATAAAGCAACCGATTTCATGAAATTTTCGTGGGCGGTATTTTATAGTAAGACAATTGAATATTTTGGTGAATGATGATATTTACCAAAATCATTGTTGTTGTTTACTTTTCTGTTGATAACACTGAATAGAGTGCTGTTTGCCATTATTCGATCGTTAAATCGCACCCTACTTAGTATCTGGAATAGAAATACAAAGACAAAATTGTCTCCTATAGCGACCACATTTAGACTGCCAAGAACAATTTTTTAAAACCCATTTGTCTCTTGGAGGTCACTTAAAATTGGTATTGGTATCTCCATTTGTAGCTCAAGACGCACTCACAATGAAATTAAAAGAGTAACTCGAACAAGCACCTAAACCTAAAGTTGCCATTTCTAAGTATTCCATATGCAGGTCAATGATTGAGTACATGAAATAGATATAAAGATAGCCATTGATGCTTTTCAATACACCCAATTAATGCATCCTCTGCATCTTCTATGTGCTTACAAAATCGATAAAATCTAATAAATATTTTCATCTCGTAAATATTCAAAAATCAAATAACGAAATTTATGCATATCCACTAATAGCTATTACGTATACGCAGCGGTGGCTCTCGTATCCAGCTAGAGGCGCACAAACGCATAAACAAGTGTTTTTCTTTAGCAACGCCACGAGAGTGAGTGCAGATACGAAACATATGGCGGCCGCGTATCACTCAGTAGCGAACAAAAACGACAGTAAAAACAAGAGCAATGATTTTTCATTTGACGCTAAAAATAAATGAGAAAAAACAAGCAACAAGTTATGCTCACATTTTTGTTGGCATCGCTGAGATGAGGTGGTGCAATGTTTGACAAATCGCTAATCGCCGGCGCTGATAGATTTTTGTTGTTTGGCGTACAGTTGGCGTAGCTTTTGGCTGCTCTGTTATTTTGTATGGCAGTCAAGAGACGCATATGCACATCTGTATTTAGAATAGTAGCAGCGAGGCACATTGCAAAGTTTTGAGAATTTATTTTTTTTTGTATTTTTGTTAATTTTTTTATAAAAATATATTTCATAGTGCAATAAAAACTGCATGAATAAAAGTATCAAAATTTGTTAAAAATTAAAAAAAATTCAACAAAACTTAAAAGCTATGTAAAAAATTACAAAAAAGCAAAAAAAAAAAATAAAGAAATGTTCATCAAAATTTAAAAATTCTAGTCATATTTTTTCAAAAATTGTGGGTATGCCATTCTGTGGCCCATTTACACTTAAAACTGTGTAAAAAAATTTTTATTTTTATTTCATATGGCAACAAAAACCATATAAATCCTAGTTTCAAACTTTGTAAAAAATAAAAAAATTTTCAATAAAACTTAAAAACTGTGTAAAAACTGTGTAACAAAAAAAAAAAATAAAGAAATGTTTAAAAATGTTAGTCATATTTTTTCAAAAATTGTGGGTATGGAGTTCTGTGGCTCATTTAATTTCATTTAAGTGCCAGTTTAAAGTCGTTGATTTTTGATAATTTTTCTATTGATGTTATGTATGTATTTTTGTCCATATAATGAATGTTCGAGACTTTGTTCACATATATGGAGACAATGCCCCAGAGAGAGAGATAAAAGGGAATTAAAAAAAAAACGATTTTTTGTCCGCTTCAAATGTTCGATTTTTTTATTTATTCATTGGACTATAAGGCTGCATACTTGAGGTTTTCCCAAAGATTGTGGTAAAAAAGGTTAAAATTTTGATTGGGTTAGGTTAGGTTAGGCGGCCGCCGTAGCTGAATGGGTTGGTGCGTGACTACCATTCAGAATTCACAGAGAGAACGTCGGTTCGAATTTCGGTGAAACACCAAAATTAAGAAAAACATTTTTCTAATAGCGGTCGCCCCTCCGCAGGCAATGGCAAACCTCCGAGTGTATTTCTGCCATGAAAAAGCTCCTCAATAAAATATCTGCCGTTCGGAGTCGGCTTGAAACTGTAGGTCCCTCCATTTGGGGAACAACATCAAGGCGCACACCATAAATACGAGGAGGAGCTCGGTCAAACACCCAAAAGGGCTGTACGCGGCAACTATATATATATATAGGTTAGGTTAGCCAGGTTGGCAATAAGCCACGCATAGACCTTTTGGTCCCTAGCGATACCAGATGAAGACCGACCTCTATGAATACGTAAAGTAGACATCATGTAGGATGTTAGCGCTTTTGGCGAATCTACGCAGAGATGGGAGATCCGCTTTTGAGACGTCTTACATACCCTCAAACAGTGTGGCTTCCAGGCATTTTACTCGCGTTTTTAATAATGCCGGACAAACGCACAGAAGGTGCTCTAAGGTTTCGTCCAAATTTGGATTAACATTTTTTAAATTTTTTTTCTTTTGTACAAAGTTTTTGATTAACTTTTTTATAGTATTTTTTTCTTTTGTACAAAGTTTGAAGCTTTAAATTGTATGACTTTTGTGGCAGTATAAATTATATTTTTATAAAAAAAAGTGAAAATATTAAATAAAAAATAAATAAATAGTCAAAACTTTGACATTTGTCTTGCTACAATTTTTGTGAATACAAAATAACAATTTTGCTGTCATTCTCTTTGCAACTCACTAGCTCATCACCCAGCTTCAATATCATAGTGTCACCGCTCCAACAGTCTTCCCAAATTTTTCAGCTCTAGCATTGCCTTTTGCGAATCCCCAAAATCCGCGCCTGTCCTTTAAATTTCGAATTACTTTATTTAGGAGAGCAGGTGGCTCTCGCGAGAATAAAACGCTGCTCTCTTGCATACAAAGTTGTGGTACATTTTGTTTGTTTTGCCTTGCCTTCCCGTTCTTACTGTAAAACGCGTGCCAAAAATGTTGTTTACGTATCATGAAATAAATCTGATGATGACCAAAATTATGAGCAAACAACTTAGTGGTATTTACCGGTTGCCGCCTAATCGAACACCTGTTTATTTTGGCACACTTAGCCGAATAAATAGCCTCACTTGGTAATTTATGAATGAATTAAGATTTACGGTCACTCAAGGTGAATTGCTTTGGCTCTTGCTTTTATTCAATTTTCGCTATTTTTTTATAAGAGAATATTTATTTATCTCATAATTTTCAGAAAAACAAAAAGAAACATAATCATCAGCAGCAACAACAACAACAACAACAGCAACAGAAACCAAAAGAACAAGCCAGCGTTGCGGATTCTCCAGCTATTGTGGATCAGCAATTTGAGTGCCGCGATTTGCTAACCAAGCAGATTCCTTATAGAATTGAAAGATCATCGATATTGGGTCGCTACTTGGTGGCGAATCGCGACTTAAATGCAGGTGAATTGCTCATTACAGAGGAGCCTTTGGCAATAGGTCCTTGTGTTTCAGCCGATGCAGTCTGCTTGGGTTGCTATATGCCCGTGGAGCTGCAATCATCCCAATACCGGTGAGTCTATTAAAAGGGTTAAGATGGGCAGCAGGCACTTACGTGCAGCTAACGACAAACGATAGCACATCAACGATTGGCCCAGATTAAATGATTTTTGTTTTGGTTCATATTAATGTTTATTATTTTAGCTATACCAGAAAGCTAGTCTAACAAAAAACCATATAAATGCAAATTCCAATTCCTTATGCAAAAATGGGAAGAATTGCAAAAATTATCCCTCAAAATTCCAAAATTTTTAATCAGAATAAAAAAGTGGATATGCAGTTTTGAAGCTGCTACTTACAGTTGATTTTTTCCAAGTTTTTTCCAGACGGTATTGGGTATTTTCCCAAAATTGCGGAAAAGTTCATGTTTTTGCTATATGGGGAAAATTCGCAACACCGTCAAGAAAAAAAATTATAAAAATCAGCGAGATTTTTGCAACCTCAAATTTGCACTTTATTGCATTCAAATTTAATAGGCTATAAAACTGATTACCAAATTCTAATTCAAAACCGTGAACTTGGGATGAAAAGTTTTTGGAATTTTTTCAGCTTTTGTATAAAATTTAAAAATGGGGTTTATTATATGGGTTTTGTTTAGCAATGAACTATTTAAATATTTGTATAAAAGTAATGAACATTAAACAAAAGAAAGATAGTCCGAACGCGCTAAAAGATAGTCCAAATAGAAAAGCGCTGATAGAATTTTGTCGTAGGGTGTAAATGCCGTATGAGTTTTGTGCAATATTTAGGTATGTGGAATTTCTATTGAGGGGACCCTGCATTAGTAATACTGGCAGATTTTACACCGAATTCATTATGCATCGGTTTATTGATATACAATGTGGCGCAAGGCCGCCTGTTTCCGGAAACAGAAGGGTTTCTACTAGCAATACAAGACGGGATAATTGCAACGAAGAACTACAGAAAATATATCCTCAAAGAGATCTTAGACTACGATCTTTGCAGAAAGTGTCATCAGCAAAGAGTATTGCCTCTCTCCGCCGGCAGTGAGCAGGGAAACGCCGCAAAGCGGTGATCTCTCACCATTTCTCTGGGTCATTGTTATCAATGACTTGCTGGAGGAGCTGTCATTATGATGATGCATTAATTGTTAGATGATGTGGCATTAATTGTTAGAGGAAAGTTTATAGATACCCTGTACGATTTAATGCAGGGATATCTAAACGTATTTGTTAGATGGGCAGCAGACTGCGGATTATCAGTGAGTCCTCTTAAAACGGAGCTCGTCCTTTTCACGAGGAAATATAAAATGCCTCTCGAAGGGGGCGCTCCGTTGGTGCTTTCTGACAAGGTGAAGTACTTAGATGTAATCCTTTACACTAAGCTAACGAGGAATTTCAACATTGAGGAGAGAGTAAGGAAGGCAACAATCGCCTTGTATGGATGCAAGGGCGCAATTGGCCAAAGACAATGCGGCCTCTCGCCTAGAGTTGTATTTTGGCTCTATAATACCATAATAAAGCCAATCTTGTTGTATGAAGTCGTTGTCTGACGGAACTCACTGGAGAGGACGACATCAATTAAAAAGCTAGAGAGAGTTCAAAGGTCTGCACTCATTGGAATCAGTGGGGCGCTTCGAACTACTCCTACTCTAGCGCTTGATGTAATGTTAAATGTGGTACCTACAGACATCGCAGGCATAATTGCCGCTGCACGTACCGCAATCAGACTGAGGGGCTTGGGCTATAAGCTCAATCTCACATATGGACACTCAAGCATCCTCAGAAACTTTGAGTTCATCCCCTCGTCGACGGATCACTGTGTGTCCTCGCTTAGTCCAAGCGAAACTTTCTCCACCCATATTCAACCAAAGGAGGGGGGACACACTTGGGGACAGGGTCTGGTTAACCTGTTCACAGATGGCTTGAAGCTGGACGGAGGGTTGGAGGGGGAGTATTCTGCAAAGAGCTCCCCATCAAACTCAAATTCAGGTTACCGGATAACTGCAGTGTGTTCCAAGCAAAGGTGGTCGCAATTAAAGAAGCAGCTGACTGGCTACTTACTTGCGTAATAACTGTTAAAAAGGTAAATATTTACTCCAATAGCCAAGCGGCAATTAGGGCCCCAGGCTCTGTTACGGTGCATTCGAAACTGGTCAGGGAATGCCTGGTCTCTCTCTCTCGATTGCTTCAGAATTCTTCGATATAAAGATAATTTGGGTACCTGGTCACAGTGTCATTGCTGGAAACTGCGAAGCCGACGAGCTGGCCAGACAAGCGACCTGTGAGGTAGTGTGCCCGCGAAAGGAAAAGATCGGGATCCCTTTGACAACCTGCGCTCTACTCCTGAAAGGATGGGCTTTGCACCAACTCAGCGAGCGCTGGGAAAGTACACGAACGTGTAGGGTCGCGAAGTCCTTCTGGACACGTTCGGATAGGAGGCGTTCGAGGGGGGATATTCTGAGAATGACAAAATCTCATCTCTCAAATTTCGTGGGCATTCTCACGGGGCACTGTCCGCGGGGTATACATGCCGTGAAACTCGGGATTACTTCGAGTCCTTTTTGAGTCAGCTGCATGGAGGATGAGATGGAATCATCTCAGCACCTGCTCCTCAGCTGCCCAGCTCTCGCGGGACTAAGATTCAAGCATCTTGGTTCTCACTTCTTTTCTGCGCCTGCTGATATAGCAGGTCTTGATAACAAAATTCTGATGAACTTCATCAGCAGCATAAAGAGGTTAAGGGGGAGCCTGGTTTATAAGGTCAAAAAAATCAATTTTGTTTTCATTTTAAGCGATTCCTAATATATTTCAGAATATTCACACAAAGTTACAGAGCCTAATTCTCAATATTTCCGTAGGTACAAAGCCAAAGGTAGGCGAGCGTTAGGTAGTTACGCTGTGACCGGACAGCTAAAGTACAAACTTTATCTTCTTTTCTCGACTTTTCATTTTTATGACCTCTTTGAATTGGCAACATGAATGAAAAAAAAATAATGAACCTTTTGAAATGAATCATAGCTTGTTCCATTCAGTATTAAATTCTCTTCTATTTAAACTAGGAAAATAGATAAAAAAAAATTTTTTTCAAGATTTTTATACCAAGTTGAAGTGAATTTTTTTTTTATAGAAAGGCATTTTTTTCTTTAAAACCTCCAAAAAGTTGAAATTTTGGAATTTCTCTCAGTTTTCTTAGTTCATCTAGAATAAAAAATCATGATAATTAGAAATCCATTTGAATTTTTTGCTTTAGATAATAATTACGAGCTGTATCTTGTACGCCAGTTGGAAACTCCAGCGTTGCAGCGCTCTACTAATTTCTATGTTAAACATTTTTTTCAACTTACTTTAACCAGTACAAAAATTGTTTATACTTTTTAAATGTTCATTAAAAGATAGAGAAAACTTTGCAGTGCTAAATAAATTTTTTCCTTAAAAACAAAAAAAACGCAAAGAGATGCAATTTTTAGACCTCATATACCAGGCTCCCCCTTAACATAACCGCAGGCTAGTAACCGTTCATAGTCCAAAAACACTCAACCCTCCCCATCCCTTTCCCTCTCGTCCCTTTTTCCTTCACTTCTTTTTCCCCTCTTGCAATGGCATCACAAAGGATGAACCAAACTTATTTCGTCCAAGTGGGCCTACTCTCTGGGCAACCATTACTACCTAACCTAACCTCTACATAGTATTGCCTCATACATACAACAAGTGGATGCTCAATACTTGCAGGAACCGATTACACTGAGAGCCACAATATAGCAGCTCAATTAAAACACCAACAACTGATCATAAATATAAGTGAACAAACAATACCAATGAACCTTACTACAAATACGACCCTCAAAACGTAATGGAAAATGAAAAAGTAAAGCTTTACTGGGACAGAGAGATCCTTACGGATATAACAGTTGCAAGCAATAGACCAGTCATCATACTTATAAACAAAAAACAAACGAAAAATATCTGATTGATGTTCCAGTCCCTAATGAAAACAATCTAGTACAAAAAAAACTAGAAAACATTTCTAAATAAAATCGATCGCAATTGAAATAAAATAATTATGGAAGTAACGAAAAGTTAATATATGTAGTACCAATAATAATATAATATCTGCAACTGGCTTAACCGCAACAACATTCACAAGCCACATAAAAACAATAGAACTAGAAAAAAACATCCACTACACAATTCAAACAGCAACAATCATGCAAACGACACAGATAACTCGAAAAATTTTAAACCAAAACTAACAAATAAATATGTATTAAAGTGCCGACACGACTTGCAGTCCGAAACTGCCGATGTGCCCCGTGAAAATGGACCCCATCTCGCGCGGTATGGAGGGAGAGTGGCGTGGGAGTAATAATAATAACTAAATAACAGCATGAGATCGAGGTGAACAGCTGGCCCTTTTACAAAATACGATGACGATATGATGAAAAAAATTATGCTCTAGTATTGCGCCAAAAAAGCAAGTTGAGTTTTATTTTCTCTTAATTTTTTTTTATCTATTTAATGAGAATAATTTAGCCTTCAGCGAAGGGAACTTATTTTTGAAAGGGAAAATGTTGGGTGTGGTCAGTTCATGAATTGCAAAATAGTGCCACAATATTTACTTTCAAAAATCGCTTATTTTCGGCTAAACAGTTTAATGAGGAATTTGTTTAGAATAAAAAAGCAAAACAACAAAATAATAGGCCAAGAGGTGACATCCGTGAAGGTTAAACAAATGGAAAAAGAAATATTTATTTGCTTTGGCGTTTTTAAAAATAGAAATGTTATTTTGAATTGCTGCGGTATTTATAAAAATGTTGTTTTCATATTCATATTTTTCTAATGAGAAAATATATATACATACATACATACATACATAAATATATTAGAATTGAGAATTTATTCGATTATTCTATTTAGCAAAGTTTTGATTACTCAAAGCGGGCATGAATTAAATAATTTTAAAAATGGTTATTCAGAAAGCTGAAATTATTATAAAATAAGAAATACAATTTTGATGTGGTCGCCGTGCGGGAATGGACGAAGAGTTGACGATGCAATAGATATATGTAAGTTATTATTATTATTATGAGTGGACGTATCACTGTTTCCTGAAAGGTCTATTGTACCCACTTCATGTATCCAGAGTAATTCTGTAAGCACAACTTCCTCAGTAAATGTTAGTATTTTTCTTATTTTATTTTATCTTTGTCCCGCTTATTTATCCACCCTACATAAGCTGCAAGTTCCATTGGAGTATATTCTCTGGGTAGAAAAATGATAGCTAAACCCACAATGCCACTAAGATTTGTAAAATAATTATTTAATTGAAAAGTGTGACTAATCGAAAACTCAATTATTTAAATAAGTTTCTCGCGAAATTAAAATTATCAGATTATACAATATTAATAGGCCGCCGCAGCCGAAAGGGTTGGTACGTGACTACCAATCGGAGTATGAAAATTCGAATCGCCATACACCATACGCCATTCGAAACACCAAAATGAAGAGAAAAGTTTTTCCTAATTACCTTCGCGCATTGGCAAGCGATAGTACAGCTACTACGAAAAAGCTCCTCATAGAAAATATCTGCCGTTTGGAGTCAGCTTAAATATGTAGGCGACTCCATTTGTGAAACAACATCAAGACGAACACGACAAATAGGAGGAGGAGAAAGTCGGCCAAACACCTAACAGGAGTGTACGCGCCAATTAATTTCTCGTTAATCCAAGATTTTCTGATAATTCAAGTGAAGAAAGTAAACATGCAACAAAATACTTCAGTACTTGTAATATTGCGCTTGATTTATTGGTTCACTTGAATAGAGGCGCTGGTTTGCCTAAATAAAGCTGTGAAAGGGAATGTTTGTTTCCGCATTGCTTGTGTTTGGGCGAAAACTTCTTTATTCTAGGGTATTCTTTTGGTAACAACAACCTTTTACGCTTTGTCAAAAGCTGAGGATGGTTCAATATGGAGAGGGAAATGTAGACCAGCCCCCGCGGCTCACAGCGCGTGGTCTCAGTGGCATCGTTGTCTCTATGTGCGATGCGGCTGCCAAACATAACCTAACCTACTTAAGAAATGAGGAAAGGTATTTTAGTCGACATCGCAACCGTGAACGTGGTGGTGTGGTATGGGGAGCAATATCGTACTACGGCCGTACTATCGTTCTACAAAATTGCCGTATTTGAGCTAAAGAGAGACTCGAAGCCATTCAAGCCAACAGCCATCAAAAAATATCGAAAACAGCGGTTTAGTGCGATCTATGGGCTGGAGGAATCATCGAATTTTTTATGCCGAAGATTGAACTCCGTGATTTCTTGCCATACAGCACGTGAAACAATGGACTTACTGCGACGTCGTTTCGGTGAGCGACTTATCTCTCGTCTCGAAGCAGTGGACTGGCCACCAAGATCGTCGTCTTTTATTTGTGGCTGTATGTAAAGTCTAAATGCTTTCTGGATAAACCAGCTTCGATTGAGGCATTGGAAGCCAACACTACTAAAGTTATTGCTGATATACCGACAGAAGTCCTCCAGCAAGTCATTCAAAATTGGTGTTTATGGATGGCCGAATCACGGCGCAGTTGCGGCCAACATTTGAAAGGGATTATTTTTAAAATAAAAAAGTGCGTGTAGCGTAGTACACATAACAGAAGTGAAACTTTCAAGGCAAACAAAGAAAGAGAGAGAGACCCGAGAGAGAATGAGAGAGAGAGAGAGAGAGAGAGAGAGAGAGAGAGAGAAAGAATATATAATATATATCTAAATAAATTAACAGCATTTGCAGAGAATACAAATAGACAAAATTTACAAAAAACCGAGAAGGGTCGACCGGTGTAGGTAAACGCCGGATGCAAACCGTGGCAACAACGCGCACTACTGCGAGCGCTTATCACCCGCACAAACGCAGCGATTCCAGGACTGCAGCAACGGCACAAATTATCGCAAGGCAATGTCAATGAATCCGACGCCGGGAGAGATAGCACTTTATACTACGCACTAGCACTAGCCAGGAAATGGAAATAAGGGTCACAACGTAAGCACCAAAAAAACAAAAAAACAAAACAAAAAAAAAAAAAAAAAAATTGTGAACCAAAAAACGCCCCAAACAGTAGGTACCAAAGAAATAAAACGCCAAAAAGTAGGCACCACAAATATATTTCCTACAAGTTGGCACCAACAAACAAGCGCCAAAATGTAGACAGTGTTATATCTCACTAGAAATTAGCAAGCACAGGGAAAAATAGCGTAAAGTGTATCTAAGATACATATATGTATTTAAGGTATAGCTCTCTCTCTCCTTTTCCTCTACGTTATATCTTTTTTCACTCTCGTGGAACGAAAATGCCCAAAACGTTGCATGAACTTGAAATTTTACTCTCCCTTCTCGCTCGCCCATCGACGCCTAAGAAGTTTCACTTCAAAAATTTCTGAAATTGACAAAAATACCTATATCCTTCTAAATTAATCCCCCTTTATATCTACATATACGGCCTCTCAAGAGGAAATCATTTCGATTCAAAGGTGTAAGATTTCGATTTTCTGGCCCTATGCTACAATTGGAGTTAAAGGAAATTATATAAAGTATTATACCTATATGTAATATATTATATGTACATGTATTATGATGAAAAAACGTTCATGTTTTTTTTTAATTTTTGGATTTGTATGGTATTCATAGCACAAAGAACTATGTATATTTTCATAAAAAAGTTACTACAATTAAAAGAGAAACGAATAAATAAATTGTCAAAACTCGCAAATAAATCAAAATTCTATATTTACTTAATGCAGTGTATAAATATTTACAAATATACACTTGATTGACACATAAATTCTCTATTAGATATCGCCCCTACTGCTTCTCCAATTTGTGGCGTGATGCTTATTAAATTTACATACATATATTTTTACAAGTATCTGTGGTACAAAAACATTCACTGATGCATTGAATTTCCCTTTGAGCAGCCAGTTGTAAATTTAAAACAAATATTTTTAAAACAAATTGACTCAAAATATGTTTTTAATAGTGCGCTGCAGTTTGTCACGTAGTTCGGACACCGGGGCTATTTTTAAACGCCTATTTTACGATATCTCTGAACATTAGTACAGTTTTATGCGAGGATGAGTGAGTAATCATATTTTGAAATCACACCAGAAGCCATTAAAAAGGCTGTTGTGAAACAACAAGCGGCAGTCACTTTGTGTACACCGTAGAGTGCGGACCAATCGGAATAAATTTGAAATTAATTACATTGTTTTAGTTTCTTATATTTTTTAATGCATTTCAAAATACCAGAAACTTTTGGAAAATGTGCCCGCGGGCATTTAAAGCAACGGAATATGCCAATAATTTCCAGTTTTTCTTTCCACCAGTTGCGCGGGTTGCAAATGGCCCATGTGCGGACCGCAATGCCGTGGCCTACATCAACCCACCGGCCACACAGTCCAGGAATGCGAGTTACTATGCAAACACAATATCGGCACAGCACTCAGCGCCGCCTATGGCCAAGTCGATTTGGTGAAGAACTACTATGAGCTCATACTAATTGCGCGCATTTTGCTATACAAGCAAACGGCACCGGACAAATATGCCGACATATTACAAATGGAATCTCACACCGAGCTACGCAAAGCTAATAGCGAATTGTGGCAACACTATGAGGAAAATGTGGTGCAGCGGTTGCAACGCGACTGGGGCATGTGCGCAGTGAGCGCCGCTGAGATACATACCATTTGTGGTATTTTGGATGTGAATTGTTTCGAAATCGGACAGAATTCGGCAAAGGCGCGCAGTCTGTACAAGAGCGCATTTTTGCTGGCGCACGATTGTTGCCCCAACACCGCACATACCGATGATCCGCAAACGTATGCGATAATTTTGCGTACATCACGGCCCATACGAAAGGATGAAGGGATTACATTGAGCTATGCGTACACGCTGCAGGTGAGGGGGTGACACCGCGCGAAATTGTTTTTTATTATAAATTAAAAAGATTTTTCTTAATTAATTTATGATAATCTACCTATGATTTTCTGCGCAGGGTACCTTAAAGCGGCGCGAGTTCATGCATGTAGGGAAATTATTTTGGTGTTGCTGTCAACGTTGCACCGACCCCAAAGAGTTGGGCACGGATTGCAGTGCATTGGTATGCCCGGATTGCAAAAGCGGCTCAGTGCGATCAGTTGAGCCACTGAATGAGGCGGCTGAATGGAAGTAAGTATCTAGTTAAGGTGATGCTGTTAGGGGAGTCCTTATGAGTTCGGAAATATTTTTTACACGTAATGAGTATACAGTAGATATTTCCTTTGGACTCGAGAGGAGGTAGTTTGAAATCGAATAGCTAATGATGAGGTTCGCACTGAGTTCAGTATTTGGCTATAGCAATATTTGGAAAAACATGGAAAAATTTATAAAAAAATTAAAAAGTAATTATATAGGTAAAACATTAAAAATATATTAATAGGAAAATTGAGAAAATGAGAAATGAAAAAAGATATAATATATGTGTAAGGTTTTCCGTGCGAACGACGCGAATTAATTTTTTTAGCAAAAGGTGCGAAAAAATAAAGAAGTGCAAATAGTCTAGTATTATTCCACAAACAATTAGGCAGGAAAATATTATATATACCTTAGACGTTTTTTGTCGCCTAGCGCTTAGTTATAAATTAGCATAAAATACATTTTTTTTATACCTTCTTAAAAGTTAGGTTTTATAAATATTAAATTTTTTATTTTTTTTATATCTACGTAGCTTACAATTGCAAGTGAAATAAAGAAAAAAAAACAACAAAATGTATATATCAGTAATAATAATTCACATATGTATATGAAAAATATAAGGAATTTGAGTTGTTGAACTTTACTTAGAAAAGTCTATCACTAGTCAAAATATTTCTACAGTAGGGTGAACTGTTAAATAATGAAAAAAAACTATAATTAAACATTTTTTTTTTCAAAAAAAATTATAAAAAAAAATTTTTTTTTTCAAAAATAAGTTATTATATACAAAAATTTTTTACAAAAAATTATTATGTAAAAAAAGGCTTTTAAGTAATTATTAAAACAGGCAAGAATTCAAAAATATAAGAAATTTAAGGTGTACAAAAAAATTTTTTTTTTAATTATTATTAAAAAAAAATTCCAAAAAATTATTATGTAAAAAAAGGTTTTTAAGTAGTGATTAAAACAGGTAAGAATTCAAAAATATTAGAAATTTTAGGTGTTGAACTTCACTTAGTAGAAAATTCTATCTCAAGTCAAAATTCATACAGTAGGGTGAACTGTTAAATAATGGAAGAAAAAAACTTAAAAAAAAAAATTTTTTTTTTCAAAAAAAATATTAAAAAGATTTTTTTTTTCAAAAAAATTATTTAAAAAAAATATTTTTCCAAAAATTATTGTGTAAAAAGATTTTTAAGTACTGATTAAAACAGGTAAGAATTCAAAAATATAAGGAATTTGAGATGCTAAACTTCACTTAGTAGAAAATTCTATCTCTAGTCAAAATATTCATATAGTGGAGTGAACTGTTAAATAATAGAACAAAAAAACTATTATTAAAAAAAATTTTTTTTTTCAACTAACTAAAATATTTCCAAACTTAAAAAGGACATCCCTTATGTTCCATTATGCTATGTAATGAAAAAATAAAATTTCATACAGGGTGAACTGTTAAATAATGGAAGAAAAAACCTATTGTTAAAAAAAATTTTTTTTTCAAAAAAAATTATTATTAAAAAAAAAAATTCAAAAAAGTTATTATGTAAAAAAGGGGTTTTAAGTAATGATTAAAACAGGTAAGAGTTCAAAAATATAAGGAATTTTAAGTGTTGAACTTCTCTTAGTAGAAAATTCTATCTCAAGTCAAAATATTCATACAGTAAGGTGAACTGTTAAATGATGGAAGAAAACAACTATTATTAAAAAAATGTTTTTTTTTCAAAAAAAATTATTTAAAAAAAATATTTTTCCAAAAAATTTGTATCATTTAAAAAAAGATTTTTAAGTAATGAATAAAAAAGGTAAGAATTCAAAAATAGTAAACAACTAAATAAAATATATTTGAAATTAAAAAGGACATCCCTATTGTATAATTGTGTGATGTGAGGAAAAAAAACAGAAAAAACAGGCTAACTAAAATATTATATGTCTCAAGTAATAATTAGAAAATTTGAATCAACTAACTAAAATATTTTCAAACTTAAAAAGGACATCCCTTATGTTCCATTATGCTATGTAATGAAAAAATAAAATTTCATAAAATGGTGACTGAATTAAAGAAATTCCTCCCAGGCTAACTAAAATATGTCTCAAGTAATAATTAAAATACTATTTTTAACTAACTAAAATATGCCTGAATTTAAAAAGGACACCCCTAATGTGAGTTCAAATGTTATTTAATTACTTTTTCTTTAACTCTAGATGTGATCAGTGTGACTATAAGTTACAGGCTAAGGAAATCGTGAAATTACTAGATGTAATTAATATGAATTTGGAGTCTATAGATGCCCATAACATACCCGGATTGGAAGCTTTCCTGAAGAAGTAAGTGCAACCATCGGCTATGACAATAACATTCATTAGCGCGCACTCAGATACAACTTACATCTGCCTCGAAGCACAATTATTAAACATATTTTATTAATATTAATTAAAATCATGGAATTCCATTATACCCAACCCTTTCACCACTACTCTGCTTTAGGTACGAGCGTGTGCTTGGACCCAATCACTATTTCCTTCTCTCTGCCAAGTATTCACTCTGTCAAATCTATGGCCGTACCGAAGGCTATCTGCTGAACACAATGCCACTGAAAGATTTGGAGAAGAAGGAAAATTATTGTCGCGATTTTTTGCGTATAATCGACATTTTAGAACCGGGACTAACTCGATTGAGGGGTAAGTGTTGACTTACGCCATAGAAGAAAAACTCAAGCATTCGAGCTTAATAAAGAAACAAAAAATGCCTACTACTCATCCTCTTTAAGGTCTCATTTTGTATGAGCTGCATGGTGCGATAATGATGCGTTCACAGCGTCTGATGGTCGCTAATGAAATAAGTGAGGCGGCTTTCAAGCGCAATATTAAGGAAGTTATCAAATGTTTGCAAGAGAGTCGAGATATTCTGCTATTGGAACCGATGGGATCGAATGAGTATGAAATGGGTGCAGCTGCGGCCAATGCGTTGATGCAAATGGGTGTTCAATGAATGTGATGACTAAAAGGCCTATTCACGCTCGCCAATGTATATATGTATATATATTAAAGTACGCTGTTTTTGAAATAATTTCCCTATCTTCAACTGTTGGCGGGGTGAGTTGCTGGCACAATGTAATTATATGTTTAAATTTTAGATATATTTTTTCTTACTATTTAGCTCAATTCTTGTGTGGTGATGGTGACTAATACATCAAACTTGTTTCATCAGAAATCATTAAACCACTACAAGCGCAGATGCACACACACACATACACCCACACACACACACACACACACGCCCACGCACATACATATCCACACACCATTATTCCATTATAAGACAGATCGTTCCCAACATTTACCTCACCATTGAAATGCATGCATTCATAGCTCACTATTAAATCGTCATTTGAATAACAATATTTTGTTATCATTATAATGAAAGTGTTTCCATCTTGTCACTTTACAATAAAATCATTTATTACACTTTTGCTATTATGAGTTTCCATTGTAACAAATTAAAGTTCGGTAAGTAAGCTTCATCAGAATTATCACTCAATCATAAGCCATCGGGTTTATTTCATCAGTAGTGAGTCATTTACCAATTATTGCATTTACCATTGTAATGGCATTTCTTTTACCATTTTACTTGAGTATAGATCATTCATCATTAGATTGTCTCCACTAATCACGAAACAGTTAGAATTTACCTTTTTCACTTTTTTATTTCTAATTTATCATTTACGAGTTATTTTTTTATGTTTTTCATTTTTTCTTTTCCTTGCACCTTTCATAAGTTATCAGCGCCCATTTTCATCGACGATTTTCTTTTTTATTTAATTTTTGCCACTTTAAATTTTTCTTTGATTATTTATCATTTACTATCACAAGTATCCATTATACACCACTCCTCTTTCATCACTCAACATTCATCACCCATCAATCATCATCCATACATCATCTTTCGCCTTTCATCCTTCAACATCGCGACATTCATCGTTCACTCTTCATTACCTATTACTTATCACTTTGCATGCGTCATTTGTTCACTATATATCGTTCATCATTCTCAACAATCCTTTATCATTTACCACTACGGATTTGAACTCATTGACCATCATTTACCGTTCACAATTTACGATACATTTTTTACATTTCTCACTTAAACTTTACGATTTATCTTTCATCACTAATCATTTATTAATCATCCCATAGAATTCATCATCCAACATTTCCCACTTTATCATGCTCCATTCGATATCCGAAATTGATATCATATCATTCGTTATTCATCATTCCTACTTTAACATTTCTCCCTTTTCATGTATCGTTCATCAGCCATCATTTATCACTCATCATCCATCATTCATCACTCATTATTTATCATTCATTATTTGGCGTGCATAATTCATCATTCGTTATTCAGTATTCCGTATATCATACATCATTCATTACGAATTATCATTGATACGAATTCATCATTCGATATTCATGCTGCATGACTTGTCGTTCCTTTTTAGTCACTCCAAATTCAAGACGCATCCTTCCTTATTCATTATTACTCCTTCATCTTTTGGCATTTATTGATTTGATTATTCATACAGCATTCATGGCCAATTATCATTTATCATTTATCATTCATCATTCGTAATTCATCATTCATCATTCATCATTCATCATTCATCATTCGTCATTCATCATTCGTCATTCATCATTCATCATTCATCATTCATCATTCATCATTCATCATTCATAATTCATCATTTATTATTTATTATTTATCATTCCTCATTCATAATTCATCATTTATTATTCATCATTCATCATTCATCGTTCGATATTGCATGACTCGCCTTTCCTTATTCATCATTTATTATTCATCATTCATCGTTCGATATTGCATGACTCGCCTTTCCTTATTCATCACTCATCATTCACCTTTTGTCGTTCATAATTATACATCAATAATTATAAATTATAGTTTTTTATTTATCATTTATCATTCAGCATTCATCATTCATCATTCATCATTCATAAGTCATCATTCATCATTCATCATTCATCATTCATCATTCATCGTTCGATATTGCATGACTCGCCTTTCCTTATTCATCACTCATCATTCATCTTTTGTCGTTCATAATTATACATCAATAATCATAAATTATAATTTTTTATTTATCATTTATCATTCAGCATTCATCATTCATCATTCATCATTCGTCATTCGTTATTCATCATTCATCATTCATCATTCATCATTCATCATTCATCATTCATTATTCATCATTCATCATTCATCATTCATCATTTATTATTCATCATTCATCATTCGATATTCATCTTTTGTCGTCCATAATTATACATCATTAATCATAAATTATTATTTTTCATTTTCAGCATTCATCACTCGATATTCATAAATCACCACTCATCTTTCCTTAGTAATCATTCATCCTTCATCTTTTGCCATTTATGATTATTCATACTTCATTCATCACCAATTATCATTCATCATTCATCACTCGATATTCATAATTCATCACTCATCTTCCCTTATTAATCATTCATTATTCTTCTTTCGTCATTCATGATTGATCATATTAGATTCATCATCAATTATCATTTATCATTGGTCATATATTATTCATCATCATAGAGCATGACTATTTATATGTTATTTATCTACATATCTCGTACTATCTTCTTTACTGCATATAGGCCACAACTTTTCGTCACACCAAAACGTAAATTGACGCAAACACCTTCAAGATGGTTAATGGTTTTTAGGGAGAGTTTATGCATGACAAAATTGCATTGAAAAGTTCGTCGCATTTCATCCTTTTTTATTTCGATTCGTTTATTTCATTTCGTTTAATTTCATATCATTTCATTTCATTTGATTCCATTTCATTTCATTCTAGTTTCATCTCATTTTACATCATTCATTATTTTCATTCACCATTCATCATTTTTATTTCACCACCTTTCATACCATATTTTAATTCATTTCATTTGGTATCATTTATTTTCAGCCCGGCCCTTTAATTCGTTTTATTAAATTCCATTTCAGTTCACCTACAACTCTGAAGTTCATTGATTTTAGGTTCACTTCACTTTATTTCATTCTTTTTTATATCACTTCATTAATCATTTTCATATTAATAATCTAAATGCCTATTAGGAAAATACTCTTTTGACTCCTGCCTATCCTATGCTTCATAAGAGCATCTAAATGGTTTCATGATTAACACTTACTGCCGTTTTTTATGTTACACAGTGGGACCCCAAGGGACCTACAAGGTCCGTTGGATATTTATAAAACCGACTGCCACAAAACCTAACCTTACCGAAGATAGAAATCCTTACATTACTTTCTTTCGTTTTGCTTTATTTTATATTTCACTTCATTTCAAATTTAATTTTTCGTTTCTTTTCATATCTCATTTAATTTCATTTTTCATTTCATTTTTCAATTAATTTCATTTTTCATTTCATTTCATATCTCATTTTTCATTTCATTTCATATTCCATTTTTCGTTTTATTTCATTTTATATTTCATTTTTCATTTCATTTCATATTCCATTTTATTTTTCAATTCATTTCATATTTCATTTTTCATTTCATTTCATATTCCATTTTTCATTTCATTTCATATTCTATTTTTCATTTCGTTTCATATTTCATTTTTCATTTCATTTCATTTTTCAATTCTCATTTTATTTCATTTGATTTTTCATTTCATTTCATATTCCATTTTTCATTTTATTTCATTTCATTTCATTTATCATTCCATTTTTCATTTCATTTAGTATCATCTCATTTCAGTTCATTTCATGTCATTCACCATTTTCTTCACCACTCCATTTCGTTTCACTAAGTTTGATTCATTCCACTTGAATTTCATATCATATCATTGCATTTCCCTTCATATTAATTTCATTTTACAGGACGCATATACCCAATCACCACCTCACCGGGAAATGTCACCGCAAGGTATTGGATAAAGAATACGAAGAAAATGCTGTGAAATATAAATTTGTTATTCAGTTACATTTTTGTAAAGGATTTCTAAGAAAATATAATATTACGAAATGAAGATTTAAAATTATTGTGTGGTTTTCTTACAATCGCAACCAAATCATGTCCGATAATCTGGAAAAAACAAAAATTTTGAGTTTTATTTGCAACTGAAGGGAAAATGGAAATTTTCGTGCTGCTGCTGCTCGTGTTTGTTATTTATTTCAATTATTTCTTTTTGGTTATTTGTCTTTGTTTGTAAAAATCTACGCTGCATTTCACCGAAAAAATTATGCCACTTTTGTTGTATTTATGTTGCACATTTATAACGTGCGGCATTCGGCATGGTCCTAGTGGCGCCGTTAAGGGCGGTGTAATCACTTTAAAAATTTCCAAGAAAATTCATGCTACCGTCAGACACGAAACCGATGTACAGACATAAAAACAAACAGTCGAACAAACGAACGATTATGTGCGCGAGATAGTGCGCTGCATTAGGGGGGTGCGAGGCAACGGTGTGAGAGTAGAAGGCGTGCATTGTTGCTTGCAGAGCAGAAAGAGGATGTTCCTCGTTTAAAAGTATAAATTAAGTGAAAATTGTTTTTCTTTGTACACTGCTGTCTGATCATAATAATAATAATAGAGATGTGCATATGAACCCATCTCACTTAGGCCGAGTTTCTTCTCTTCCAACTTAGTGGGTACGGCTGGAATTTTCGCGCTAGGAGACTTCCTTAATTAAAATTACTTCGTAAATTTACTTAAAAAAATCGAAGAAGAATAGTTAGGTGCATATCCTCCCTTTAGTATTAAAATAGCCTATAAATTTTTTGATGTTTTGAGAAAATGATATTCAAACTTTTTGTCGAAAGTAGCTCTCACTCAAATCTCGTTATGTCTGTAAATATTTATTATTTTTTGACTGACGTTTTGACCCACTTTGTGGAACTAGAATTTGACAAAATTTTGACCACATATAAAATCGACGATGGAGAATCCAAAAATTCAATAAAAAAATAATAGCCTATGAGCACATAGGCTATTGTTATACTAAGGGGAGGATATGCTTTTAATGAAATAATTAATATCCCGCTAGATTTTTTATCGCTGTACTATTTCTATGCGTCTGCAAAGCTCATACAGCTCTTTTTCCACCATTTGCAATATTTGCCTTCGAATATGCGCAAAGATTAATAAATCTTCCGCAACGTTTTTCTCGCGAATACTCCAAGTACCGCCTGATCGGACGTTGCCAGCGCCAATGTTTTTGCGTCATATTATAGGAAGAGCAAAGCGAGGAACGTACGATATGTCGTGTGATTTTGTTCGTTAAGAGAGAACTTTGTTCCTCAATTGTCTACTTTGTCTTTTATCGAATTTGCTGGAAATCATTTGAAAGTCGGTAGCATAATGAGGTCATACTTTCCGGAAGCAAAAACAAATTATTACCGTCAATGGAGACAACTTAAGAGGTATAATCAGTGATGTGTTCTCAACTGCATGAAGTGTTCTACTTGGTCTCGCGAAATGATAAAATGAGATTATCTCTAAATACCCCAATACAAGCCTCCAAGATCATCTGATTTGAGGAATACAAGTAAGTACATTTTCTATGGAAATAGGCCCACTCACAATAGACGAACGAATTCCAGCAGCTTTTAAAATATGTCGTACGCGTCACTTATCAAACTCTTCGTACCAAAGTTCCTCAACCGTCTTAGCAAGGGAGGTACTGATAGGGCAGCAATTGGATGCTTGTTTTGTGCTACGGAACTGAAACATGGACATTGAGGGAAATTCACAACTACAAACCTTAGAAAGGAAAATTCTCAGGAAAATATTTGGCAAGGTGAATGATGCCTACGATGGAATGATGAACTGTAGGAAATAATCAAGGGCGGACATCGAGTTATGGGAATCCAAAGCTTAAGAGCCGAAAGAAAGGTACTGGAAGCTAAGGCATGCACCAAAAAAGCAAGAGGAAGATGAAGATAGAGGTGGATAGATAAAATGAAAAAAGATCTTGGCAACTAAAACTGAATAGTTGGAAGGAGAAAACATCGAACCGAGCAGGATGGATTCATACTCTTCAGCAGGCCAACGCTTACAAGAAGCTGTAGCGGCAAACGATGATGATGATGATGATGATTTACAGCCTATAAAACTGTAAGTGAGTACACTATTCGTGGCATACCAGTTAAAATACTCGATAGACTAGACTACTAAACAATAGCTGGTTCACCAGGATGATATAGAGGCTAGAGGTCGAAAAAAGTTTCCATCATTAATGCTATAAATGGACTAATTTCGTCCAATTGAAGATCTCTCTCTTGTCTCGCACTTTGTGTTATTATTGACATATCGGGAGATTAAAAAGTGGGGATGTGAAAGGAAATTTAAAGATCCTAGAAGCGGCCGCCGCAGCCGAATAGTTTGGTGCCTGAATACCATTCGGAATTGTGAGAGAACGTTGGTTCAAATCTCGGTGAAAGACCAAAATTAAGAAAACGTTTGTTCTAATAGCGGTCGCTCCTCGACAGCCAATGGCAAGCCTTCGAGTGTATTTCTGCTATGAGGAAGCTCCTCATAAAAAATATCTTCCGTTTGGAGTCGGCTTAAAACTGTAGGTCCCTCCATTTATGGAACAGCATCAAGACGCCCGCCACAAAAAGGAGGAGGAACGCGGCTAAGTACCCAAGAAAGGTCTACGCGCCAATTATATAATATATATATTCTTGTAAATATATAGAAGACTTTCGACTTTCTATCACCTTGAAACCTGGCTTCCAGATATGGTTTACTGATGGGTCGAATAGAAGATGGTAGAACAGGGGCGGAAACTAATGAGTCTAAATTAAATTAAATAAAACTAAAATCTATTCCAATGGGTTTTTATCCAACATTCTTCCAGACAGAAATACAAGTACAGGACATTGAGATACGTGCACATTGAAGGGCCCTCTATCATCTGCAATTACCTCAAGAATAGTAAATGACTGCCTCCTTAACATGTTAGGGAACTGCAATACAGTATTATTAGATTAGATTCTTGCACTTGCGGGATATGAAGGAAATGAAATGGCTGACCATCTAGCTGTAGGATGAGTAAACATGTCTCTAATTGGTTCGGCGCCTTTCTGTGGACTTACAAAAGGCCACATTAATGATTTTCTCAGAAAGTGGGAGAAGAAAACAATCGTTGAATACTTGAATTCTATCGTTCAGCGACAAGCGGAACAACTGCTAACGGCGCACAGAGGAGTTTTGGATAAGCTACTTTCGCTTAGTCGAGTAGAGTTAAGACTTTTAACTGATTGCTTTACAGGCCACTGTAGCTTGAGATATCACTTGCACAAAATTGAACTCCCTGAGGCCGCAACCTGCGGACTTTATGAAATGGACACTGAAAATTCAGAACTTATTCTTTGTGGATCTCCTGCACTAGACGGAGAAAGGCTACACCAGCGTGGTGGTATTGCCGTGCATTCATTTAAATTATGGAACAATAAGCCCCAGAATGTGCTGAAATTTTTAAAAACCTTTAGATATAGGGTACCTCAGCAGGCTCTGCCCAACAGATCTCTTTTCAGTTAATAGGCAGTAGCCTAATAACAACAAGGATAATATTGTGTTTTATTTTTCCTCCTTGAAATGCTTGAAAAGGCCTACTGTTTTTAGTCACAAAAATTACCACCAGAAGCCAATAGCCAGACTGGCGAGCTGGAGGACGAGATAAATAACGCCTGCGAGTATATTTATGACTGTAACTGTACGGTTACACGAATGTGTCTGTGTGAGGCTGAAAAAAAGTACATGAGGATTCGCGTAAGTATCTGCCGTGTACGAGTATCAATGACCAAATGGCATGTCGTGCGAATGCCATTTACGGTTGCAATTCAGATGCTTCCGTTTCCGGCGCTGCTGCCAACAACAGGCAACCAGCAACACACAATAACGTTGCCTGACATGAAGTGTCGCAGCTTTTTTGTTGCTACTCCTTTTATATCTGTTCGTATTTCAGTTGCAGAGCAACGATGCACTGAGTTGTGTAACGGTGCACGCATGTAGGTGCATGTATGTGGTTTCGTAAGGTTGCAACACGTTAATAAGTTACTTCAGCCGCGTGTAAAAAAACAAAAATGAAGTGAAAAAATTTCTACTGAAGGCGCCAGTGCATTTCAATTTACATTACGACTTACTTTTATGGCTGTGTGTGCGTGCATGTATGTGTGTGTGTGTTTCTGTTTGTGTGCACATTTCCACCTTTGGGAGGTGCTGTCGCGCGCATGCCTCCCCATACGACAATGAACTAAAGGATAGGGCGCTCGACCAACCGACCGACCGACCCACAGCACCGCCGCTCGTCCTCAACATGCCACTCACTCAAATGACATACAAAAATTCGCGGAATTTTTGAGTGAAATGAACTTACCGCAACATTTACTGCATGCAATGGCATGTGAGCCAGACCATGCGCCTACCTGTATGCTACAATTTATTTGCAGTTGAACAGATTATAGACTTGGTAGCAGTTTTTGTCTGTTTACGTGTGTCCGTGAGTGCGCGTTTGCGTTCTGTGGCACAAATTAGCATGTTGCAAGTATAACGTAATTGTCGCACATCATATTTCAAAACAATTTCGCTTCATTCAACAACAGCCTAACTTTCAGTGGTAAGTGCTTTTGTTTTAAAACTTAAACTGTTTGTTTTTTTGTACAGGTATTTTTTAGTTTTCAGCTACGTTTTTTTTTCAATAAAATTAAAGCGCCGAATAATGAATTTAAACATGAAGCGCATTGATTCGCCTGGCACCACACAACATATCCTGTAGGCGTTTACGCGCGCCGTAATCATCACCAGTGCTAATGTCGCCTCAGCTGTAATTGTTCACAGCTCAAGTTATGGACAATTACATTTACGCCACAAACATATCAGATTTCATGGGAATTACGTTTGAAAATCGCCCTCCAGGTAATTGGCGTTGCGATAGAGTGGCGTGTTGATGGATATTCTCTGTATTGAAGTGTACTTCTAATTGCAACGTAAATGTTTGTGTGTGTGCGTGTGTATATATTAATCATAAATTAAGCTGTATTGAATTGTTTGTCGCAAGAAATTGACGTAATTTAATTTTAATGGACTCAAAGGATTGAATTCATGATTAATGAGCGCTTGAGTATTTTAAATTGAAATAAATTACTTTAAGAATAAATTTAATTTTAAAGTATTAAATTAGCCAACCAGAGAACCGGAGACTAAATTTAATGTATTAGTAGCAAACAAAATATTTTTTAAAAATCTCAGAAGTAATCAGAGGCAGCTCTCAGAGGTAAATCTCAGAGGTAAATCGATACTGTAAGTAGATTAAGTAAGTCGATACTGCCGAAAAAGTTATACTAACAGGTCTCAATTTGTTGGCGGCACACGCAAGATGGGAGTAACAAACAATGATAGCTGCAGATTTTGCAATGGTAGAACCCTATAGAGGTTGAAAATCTCTCGGGATTGGAGCTTGAGAGCTTACTTAGGGTTAGATTCGCAAAAGACGCAGACATATTACAAGATGTCGCCTACAAGGAAAGGTAAGGGTCAAGCTCCATCTGGTACCACCAAGGACCAGTAGGTCTATGTGATGACTTTCAGCCAGCCCTGTCAACCTACCCTAATCTAATCTGTAGTCTATTTTATCAGCAGTCGTCCAGGCTCAGGCTAAAGAAACTATTAACTGATTTGGTGGAAACTAGTTCTCGGCCACTATCTGGAATACTTCACTTGGCCAGGAAGTGAGCACGATTTTACTAAACTAATGGTTGAGGTCTCTCCTTAAGCTTATCAACAAATCTCTCGAGGAATATTCTGAGGATGACAAAATCTCAGCTCTCAAATTTTGTGGGCATTCTTACGGGGCACTAATCACGGCGTATACATGCCGTAAGACTCGGAATTACTTCGAGTCCTTTTTGTGTCAGCTGTACGGAAGATGAGGTGGAATGAATTCAACTCCTGCTCCTTAGCTGCATCTTGATTTTCACTTCTTTTCTGCAATCTGATGAACTTAATCAGCAGCATAAATGGGCTAACACAGCCGTAAATTAGTCACCGTTCATAGTCCACAAATACTCAATCCCCTCACCCTTTTCCCTTTCATCCTATCGCTTTCCTTCACCTCTTTTTTCCCTTGCAATGGTATCACAAAGGATGAAGCAAACATCTTTCGCCCAAGTGGATCCACTTTCTGGGCAACCTTTACAACCTAACCTAACCTAACCACCTTGGGGAGAAAATGTGAAGGTGACTTTTAGCGACACCAAGACATAGGCATTTAAAAGTAATGCTAAACAAGCTGAACTATTTGTAAATGGCAGTCGACTAATCTTCGTCAAAGAAATGAAGTACCTGGGTGTAGTAATAGACGATCGACTGAGATTCACCAACCATGCTAAGTATCGAAAAATACCAACGAGTATATAAAAACTTATGCCGATATGCTAGACCCACCTGGGGTGTACACGCGGAAAATGTTATCACAATTTATAAACAAGTTGTGGAGCCAACTATAACTTACGCTGCAAGTATATGGGGCAAATCCATACAGCTTAATTATATTCAGCGTCTTCTCCGCTCGTTCTAAAGAAATTTCGCTATACGAGCAATCAAAGGCCTTCACACAGTTTCGGCCAATTCGACTCTGGCGCTTGCAGGGTTCACGCCGCTGCATCTGAAGATAAAAGAAACCATGCAAATCGAAAGTGTCAAATTATCTGGAGTATATGATGAAACATTAAACGTTATGCTTGAACAACTTACTGCCCCAAGGAATCAGCTACATCCTTCCGAGCGTCAGTCTATACGTTTTGAAAGTATAGCAGGAAGCTTACAATATTATCGACGCAAATGCGACTACATCTATGTATACCGATGCAAGCAAGTTTGAAACAGGCGCTTGTGGATCAGCTTTTGTCGTTCATAAACAAGATGACGACAGGACGTCACGTAAATTTAAATTACATGACATAGGTATGCATTGTCTTGCAGGCCGAAGCTCTAGCAATTGACGCTGCACTGAAGTGGGCTCAGTCATATATAGCGACAGTCACTCTTGTTTGGAAGCTATCCAAAATCGGTGTAATCCTAATCCCTTAATAGCATCAATTCATCAGCACCTGGACCTTCTTCGCCAGGGACACCGAATTGACTTTTACTGGGTCAAATCACACATCGGTATTGAAGGAAACGTGCGCGCAGATGAGCAGGCAAAAGAAGCTGCAACTCAAGGAGTTGATCGAGTATACACTAGATTTCCTTTAAGCTACGCTATACGGTAAATTTTTCTTAAAATATTCGAGTCATGGCAGCAGAAGTATGCCGACGATACCACTGGCTCCATTACAAAGACTTTCTTCCCAATTCTTGAAGATGCGCAACTATACCGACAACTCTTTGGGATATCATTCGAATTGACACAGCTCTTTACTGGCCATGGTATCAATAAGGCATACTTAAAGCGATTCAAAATCATTGACGAAGACTGCTGCCCGTGTGACCAACTCACTGTGCAGAGTATGCATCATCTTTTCCACGAGTGTCCACGCTTTCACAGTGCACGACAGGGACTCGAAACATTCTGTGCACAATATGATATTCCAGCATTTAATATTAAACAAATTTCAAAGTATCCTAGATTGATATTATCATCCAATGATTTTGTCAAAAAAATTATCGATAATTGATAGACTTCAAAACATTCCTACCTCATGACTTAATCATAATAGTAACTAGTAGAAGAACTGATAAACTGCTTGTATCCAATCGCAGGCATTTTATTTCAGTTGGCTTTGTTAAACAATAAAATATGTAATCGAAATTATTTGTAATCTATCTGAATGTCATACTGCACACATGTATAAAAATATTTGCACTAAAATACAAATTAATGGAAATAATAAACTACTCGAAACGTAGTAAGCGCGTCGAGACCAAGGAAAAAAAACAAAAAACCTAACCACCTTAGCTTAAGAGGCAATGCTTGAGTGCTTAGGTTTGTTGCTCACAAAAATGGGTGCCAATGTAGATCAGTACTATATATATATGTATATACAATTGGCGCGTACACCCTTTTTGGGTGTTTGGCCGAGCTCCTCCTCTTATTTGTGGTGTGCGTTTCGGTGTTGTTCCACAAATGGAGGGACCTACAGTTTCAAGCTGACTCCGAACGGCAGATATTTTTTATGAGGAGCTTTTTCATGGCAGAAATACACTCGGAGGCTTGCCATTGCCTGCCGAGGGGGGACCGCTATTAGAAAAATGTTTTTCTTAATTTGGTGTTGCACCGAGATTCAAACCTACGTTCTCTCTGTGAATTCCGAATGGTAGTCACGCACCAACCCATTCAGCTACAGCGGTGCCTGTGCATATCAGTACTATACCCATATTAATAATTCTATATCTGTAGTACGCCCAATGACCGACAGTTCGACCTAAAACGCTTTTTGTGTCCGAAAATATATCTACTGCTAATGTAGAGGCCACAAACTTCAGAAATTTATTGCCAAATTGAGTTAACAGGCCCCCACAGGGTCAGTCGAGGATTAGCAATTTCAAGGAAGTTGTGCATTTTTTCCGTACTCAAACCACCGTCTGGGGGAAAAATTATAAAAAATCAACTGTACTAAAATTTAATGAGCTATAAAACCGCGTACCCAAATATTTGTTTAAAAACTCTGATTAAAAGGTTTAAAATTTTCAGGATATTTTATCGAATGTGGCTTGGCTTTTTATTGTAAAATGAATTATGTTCTTATAAAAGATGAATGAAAATTAGAAAAATAAAAAAGAGGTAGTCCAAACGGGTCAAAATGTCGCATTTGTAGTTGGCTAACCGCGAGTGTGCGAGTAGCAATACAATGCAATATTATTGCAAGCAGTTTTACCGCCCGAAATACTCTCGAAAGCAATTTAGTCATCTTATTCATAAATGTAAGTCATCTTATCTGCCACAATGCTTGCACTAATCGGCCACAGCTTGTCGGCATGTAAAATGATAAGCTTTAGCATCAAAACATCATAGCAGAGTTGGCAATGCTGGGCATTCACTTTTGTTTTTGTACACTGGTATTCACACCCGTACTCTCAATTGCCACTGTATGTACTTCGCATATCTTTAGCCAGCTTGACATTGAACGAAACAAAATATTTAATGACGCCAAGTTGGCTTTGAAGTGGCGCAACCGAAAACTGAAAGGACATCATAACAGTGAGCTACTCAGCAATGCAAGTAGTGCAGAGGAGTAACTGACGATGTCCTTGCCACTCTATTCCTCGCATTGAACAATGGTTTGTAGTTTATGTGGCTGTGACACAAGCAAACGTTTGTCCATTGCGAAGTTGGTGTGGCAGGCTGCCAACGCAGAAATACCACAATTCCGTGCTATGTCCTGAGATGCCCACAAATGCTAAGCAGTCACTCGCTCGCTTGCTCATAAAGGCGCGTTGCATTTGCTGGCACGCCAATCTACTGCTATTCGGCCAGCAAAGGTCTATGTTGCTGGGGTCTGGCTGCGGTAAGAACATTTTGGTGTAGTGAAAGCAATTAGCACTTAGGTTGGTTGCTGCTGGCAGGCCAGCCAAGAGTGTGCGGCCGGCGGCTTTGGCAAGCCATAGCCACATCGAAACTGCAAATGAGAAGCGTTATACACTACTTAGATGCTCGCTTTTAAAATGAATGGCAACTGCAACAACAAGTGCAATGATAAACCAGCAGGCACTTGCGAACTGGTAGAGACGTTGACAGTTTCGGTTTGTGTAGCATTGGTTGGCATGAAATGCCCCTAAGCAGCGTGCAACAAACAAGAAGCAAATGACATAATGTTAAATAGAGTACGAGCGGCGCGGTGCAATGGGCGTGCGACTGTTCGGATGTGAAAGGTTAAAAATATGAAAAATGAAAAATGAAGTGTGACAAAAACCACAACCGCATGTTTCTTCCACAAGCAACTATATCAGAAATGCTCCTAGGAACTGCCACTTTAAGTGAGTTGCTTATTGTTTATTTAAGAAATAGCCTTGCAGAGTGGATGACTGGGTGACTGCGCTAGGTGTGTGTATGTATGTCTGCAGCTGTATGAGCGTAGTTTGTAGTAATGGTAGGCGCCTTGGGGTGCTGCTACTTCGTGTCGTACTCGAAGCGGAAGTAAATATTACTATTAAACTACATGAGGCATGCAACAAATTGGTTGCAACATTTCGATTTGTAGCCGGCAACAGGAATAGTGTAAATTAATAAATTTGCGGTTTTCATGTGGCAGAAGGATAGCGGGAAGAGAGACCACCGCCATAAATAGACGCAACGAAGCTTGAATTCAACGGAAAATGACTCTTTTAGTATAAAATCAGAATAAAATGAGAATATATTTTGCTCTTTATAGCTAAGTTGGTAGAAGAAATGATTGAATTACCACTCTAGCACTTCCAAAGTGGCACTAAAGCGCCGTTTTGATACCTTCAATGGGCAGATGACTGCAGCCAACCAGAGCTGATGCAGCGGAGAGGCTGATGCGATTTAGGTTGGAGCCTGGCCTCATGCCGTCGACGAAAGGCGCACCCAGTGATCTTAATCGTCTAACTGCTAATCTCAAATATTTACAGAGAAAACGCTCAACAGCCTACTCAATAATTCTCTGAATGACCGCAACAGCTTTTGCAATGGGAATTAAATGGTAAACCTTGCTTTTTTGTGCATGTGTTGATCGTTCAATGACGTGTCAGTACTGCTACGAGTTTGGAAATTGAATGGCGTTGAGTCCCCAGATCTTTCTGGGTCTATTGTAATGGCACCAAAGAGATTTCGAAATAGCACGCGATGAAATGGAACCCCATCTGATCTGCGCTTTGACAAAAAGAGTAATAAAAGAATGGTTCATCACACAGTCGTTTATTTGGGAACCAGCATTAACACCGATAACAATGTTTGCCTAGAAATCCGACATAGAATTTCTCTTGCAACAAGTGGTACTTTGAACTAAGTAGGTAAATGAGTAGTAACGTCCGCTTTCGACGAATAAAACTAACACCCAATCTTAGGCAAATCAAACACAGATAGTGGCGATAGATAGGTCAGACATTGAGAAAACCACCAGTTAGCATCACGAGAATTGCACTGGACTGGAACCCACAAGGGAGCACAGGTCGCCTTCGACCAAAAAACACTTGGAGAAGATCGATAATGCCCGAACCAGCAGATGCCGACATCTCATGGGACGGTGCAAAAACAACAACACAGAACCATGTACAATGGAAGAGTCTTATCGAGGCCCTATGCTCTCTAGAGGAGTGAACAAGGAGAAAAAACGTTCATCATTACGCGACAGTTAAACTTTCTAAAAACTCTGATCAAAAAGTTTGAAACTTATATAAAAATTTGTTAAATTTTTTCAACTTTGTATGTATTAAGCTTGGAAGATTTAACACCGAAAGCATTGTATAGTATATTTAAAAAACGATCATCATGCGTTGCGAAAGGTCGCTTTGGCAACCGATTTCGCATTTTCTCTGCTCTCTATTTCTTTCTCATTCGCCAATCAACACCTGCGAAATAAAGCGTTTTTCAGTAAGAGCGCTTCAACTTTTTTTTTTAATAAAACACAAACGGTTTGACTTTTTTAACTAATTTTTTTTTTTATTATCGAGTTTGAACATATAAATTTAAGTATGAAATTCGATTTCTTTTGCATGACCACCGCGTGCACGTTTTACGAAGTCCAATCGTTGAACCCAATTTTCGACCACTCTTTTGCATAAATCGGCCGAAATTCCAGCAATTTCGCGTTCAATATTGGGTCTGAGCTCACAAATCGTCGCCGGCTTGTTACTGTAGACCAATGGCTTCACATAACCCCAAAGAAAATAGTCTAGAGGTGTCAAATCACACGAGCGCGGCGGCCATTCGACCGGTCCATTTCTGGAAATAATGCGCTCATTGAACTTACTCTTCAACAAATCAATTGTAGCGTGTGCTGTGTGGCTTATGGCCCCGTCATGTTGAAACCACATGTCGTCTAAGTCCATACCATTGAATTGCGGCCAAAAATAATCGTTTATCATGTCGCGGTATCGATTTCCATTCACGATTTCGTTCTCGTCAACGAAAAAATATGGGCCAATTACGCCGCCGGCATGTAAACCGCACCAAACAGTGATTTTTTCGGGATGCAACGGTGCCTCATGAATCACGTGTGGATTGCTTTCTGCCCAGTAACGCATATTTTGCTTGTTGACAAAGCCATTGAGCCAAAAGTGAGCTTCATCACTGAAGATAATTTTTTGGAAAAAATCTGGATCATGGTAGCAGCAACAGAACGATTATTTTCATAAAAAATTTGCACGATTTGCAATCGTTGCTCAAGTGTGTAGCGTTCCATGATGAAATGTATAAGTTAACACATAATAATTTTGGCACATGACAACAACACCAGCAATAACCCATGTTGCGGAGTTAACACATAATAATTTTGGCACATGACAACAACACCAGCAATAACCCATGTTGCGGCTCTAATAACAAAGTAGTCGCAACAATAAATGTAACAATATCCACCATATCCGCAGAGCAAGCAATGCAGCAGGCAGTTAGGCAGCGATCCCACGTTCGAGCAGCGAGCGTAAGCCGATATCACCAACATTGCAGCAGGCAGTTAGGCAGCGATCCCACGTTCAAGCAGCGAGCGTAAGCCGATATCACCAACATACGGCAGACGCTCTATCAGCAACTTCAAGTCACGCGTTGTCCACATGCAATAGCTAAATTTCAAAGTTAGGTATTCAGGTGCAGTCACCAAGTTAATTCAGTTGTTATAACTCATCCGCTGAGACCGGCTGCCCTTGCATTAGCAAGGGAAATAAATATTACATCGAAAATAATAAATTTGGTGTTTTATTTAAATAATTAACTGGCGCCCAACGTGGGGCCAAACTAGAAAAATCCTTGTAAAGGACTCGTGAGTTTTGGCCGTGGGTTCGGACCCACCTCCTAAAAAATTAAAAAAATTTTAATAAAAACTTTGAGTCTAAGTACCACTATAGAAGTGCCACAATAAAAAGTGCCACCATAGAAGTGTTACAATAAATCAAAAAATTTTAATAAAAACTTTGAGTCTAAGTACCACTATAGAAGTGCCACAATAAAAAAGTGCCACCATAGAAGGGTTACAATAAATTAAAAAAAATTTTAATAAAAACTTTGAGTCTAAGTACCACTATAGAAGTGCCACAATAAAAAGTGCCACCATAGAAGTGTTACAATAAATCAAAAAATTTTAATAAAAACTTTGAGTCTAAGTACCACTATAGAAGTGCCACAATAAAAAAGTGCCACCATAGAAGTGTTACAATAAGTTAAAAAATTTTAATAAAAACTTTGAGTCTAAGTACCACTATAGAAGTGCCACAATAAAAAGTGCCACCATAGAAGTGTTACAATAAATCAAAAAATTTTAATAAAAACTTTGAGTCTAAGTACCACTATAGAAGTGCTACAATAAACCAGAAAAATTATATAAAGGACTAAGTGTCACCATAGAAGTGCCACAATACAAATAAAACCATCATCAGGTGAAAATACAAAGAAACCACCAAAGTAAAAAAACTACGAATAAAATCATCAGGTGAAAATACTTAAAGAAATTTTGAAACAAAGAATTTTAAGCAAAATAAAACCACCAAAAACAATTAAGGCTTTGCACGCCACGCCGAGGCGTTGCCAGCGAGGGACAGTGCAGAGATTTCCAAGTGCTGTGGGTTCAAGGCGCCAACGTAGATCACATCCACCACGATCCTTTTGACGAGCAGCCACGGCTACTAACTTGTGATCACTTCCCGGCAAAGTACTTATAGCAACGGCGAAATCCTGGCTGATTTTACCAGCAGAAGCGACCCTATGGACCTATTTTTACTATTTTTATATTTGTAAGTGGAAACTTAGTAGCTGCATTTTAATAAATAACAATATAATTCTAAATTGTAAACTATAAATAAGTACCCAAAGGCTCAGATCTAATAGAGATATAGAGATTTCCAATTAGAAATTTTAGTCAGGGTAGATTTACTTTAAAAACAATGGACGCACAAACTCTCCAAACTGTCCTGACTACGGCAATCCGGACTGCAACTGAACATTCCAGACGGGAATTTCAGAATCGCTTAGACGAAATCACAAGTAGACTGGCCAGAATTGAGACCCCAACACAGGTGGTTCAGTATGAGCCAGTTACAATTGAACCAAATGTAACATGTGATGAATCCTTAGACTTAGTAAAGACCATGCCAGAATTCAAGGGCGATCCTACCCGTTATGTCTCCTGGAGACAAGCGGCGCACACTGCCTATAAAGTATTCGAGCAATTCCAAGGTAGCTCCAGGCATTACCAGGCAGTAGGTATAATAAGGAATAAAGTAGTAGGAGCAGCGGATAGTGTTCTTTCATCCTTCAATACAGTCCTGAACTTCAGGGCAATTATCGCACGGTTAGACTTCGCATACGCCGACAAAAGACCTATTCATCTAATAGAACAGGAGTTATCTACCTTAAGACAGGGTAAAGCGTCAGTAGTAGGATTTTACGATGAGGTTGAGAGGAAATTGACTCTCATAATAAACAAGACGATCATGACCCATGGCGGGAACACCACCTTAATAGAATCGCTAAATAGTAAATACCGCGAGGACGCTCTCCGCGTTTTCATTTCTGGACTCAATCGTCCCCTGTGCGATATACTCTTTTCCTCAAGGCCTAATGATCTCCCCTCTGCGTTGGCCTTAGCACAGGAGCTCGAATCAAATCAAGCTCGATCCATGTTCGCTCAGTCCTTTAATAGGCAAACAATTCAAAGTCCCAATCACTACCCGTATTTCCCACAGTACCAAAGGATTCACCGTAACCAACAACGACAAACTCAGACACAACCGATTGCACCAATGGAAGTAGATCCATCCCTCTCAAGGTTCAGGCAGAACATACCGCAACCAATGAATGGTAATAATGAGAGGTTCCGTGAAGGAGTCTATTCAAGGACACCTCGTCCAAGTATTGGCAACTCCGGAAACCCAGGTAGCTTGCTCAACCGAAACACCACCCGGACCTTTAGACAACAGGGACCGACTCCTCCCCTACCCAGAGAAAGGCCAGAGAAGAGGTCACACGGGAGTGACCAACAGCCAATTCAGAAGGTACAACGTATAAACAACCTTGTCCAGGAACAGGACGAACTCGAGGGAGAATATGGCGACGATGCGTATTATGACAATTACTTCCATAATGAAGGATACGAAGAGTGGAACCCAGTTGAGAGTCAAGATGAACCAAAGGACGACGTGAATTTTTTAGGACGAAATCCCTCTTGCCCTATGTCGAGCGGACAATCAGGGGAAGAGGCATAAAATTCCTTATCGACACAGGTGCCGCAAAGAGCTATGTAAAACCGCTCAAGGACCTAAAGGGAATTAAACCCGTGAGTCACACCTTTACGGTGAAATCAATCCATGGCACCACTAAGATTGATAAATATTGTACTATAAACATTTTTAGTAGAAACACCAAATTTTTCATCCTACCCAGTCTTGACACCTTTGACGGCATTATAGGTTTCGACCTACTTAAAGAAGTGAATGGTAAAATTGATTTGATGAGTGAGCTTTTAAGTTATGACGGTGGACAGGAAAAACTTTTGTATCACGATTGTCCTGACACTAATAAACTAATAGAAACAGAGGTCGAAATGCCAAAGCACGAATTAGGCATTCCTACATTATTAAAACGACACTCTAGAGTCTTCGCGGACCCTAACGAAGCACTTCCATATAACACTGGCATTGTAGGAACAATAAGGACCACCGACGATCTTCCCGTTTACTCTAGAAGCTACCCATATCCTATAGCTTCAGCCGAATTCGTCAACAAAGAAATAGCGAATTTGTTACAGGACGGTATAATAAGACCATCCCGTTCTCCTTACAACAATCCAATTTGGGTAGTAAGTAAGAAGGGCATCGATGAAGATGGTAATAGAAAGTCAAGACTCGTTATTGACTTTAGGAAGCTAAATTTAAAAACAGTAAGTGACAAATACCCAATTCCTGACACGTCTGTAATTTTGTCAAATATGGGAAAGGCTAGGTTTTTTTCAACGATAGACCTTAAGTCTGGATTTCACCAGATTAAACTGGCTGAAAGGGATCGAGAAAAAACGGCATTTTCGATCAATAATGGCAAGTACGAGTTCTGCAGACTTCCCTTTGGACTAAAAAATGCTCCCAGCATTTTTCAGAGGGCCATTGACGATGTACTTAGGGCAGAAATCGGAAAAATATGCCACGTCTACGTAGATGATGTCATCATTTTTTCAGAAAGCGCTGAACAACACTTAAAGGACATCGATCAAGTATTGAACAAACTCTACTCTGCTAACATGCGAGTATCCGCCGACAAGTCTAAATTCTTTCAGGAAAGTGTCGAGTTTCTAGGTTTTACGGTATCCAAAGAAGGTATCAGGACATGCCCTGATAAAGTCAAGGACATTTTGGACTTTGCCACTCCCAAATCACTAAGAGCTCTACGATCCTTTTTGGGATTAGCTGGCTATTACAGACGGTTTGTAAAGGACTACGCCTCGATTACAAAGCCCCTAACAAAATACCTACGTGGAGAAAATGGGAACATTGGCGCTAACCAATCCCGGAAAATAGAAATAAAGTTAGATGAAGAAGCACTCAGCGCGTTTAGAAAAGTTAAAAATATTCTTGCGTCAGAGGACGTACTTCTCCTTTATCCCGACTACAAACAACCATTTGACTTAACAACTGATGCCTCTTCACACGCCATAGGCGCCGTTTTGTCCCAAAATGGCAGACCTATCACAATGATTTCAAGAACCCTTTCTCCTACAGAAGAAATCTACGCAACCAACGAAAGAGAACTCTTAGCGATTGTTTGGGCCCTACAAAAACTTCGTAATTATTTGTACGGCGTAAAGCGCCTGAACATCTTCACGGACCACCAACCGCTCACCTTTGCTTTATCCGACAAAAATCCGAATGCAAAGATGAAAAGGTGGCGCGCCTTTGTGGAGGAATACGCGCCAACGTTCCATTACAAACCAGGCAAGGAAAATTTTGTTGCTGATGCGCTCTCACGGCAACACATAAACACACTAGGTCACGATCTGGACTCGGAAAGCATGGTCGCTAACAGTGAGTTATCATTGACTCAAACGATACCCACAGTGAAAAACCCGATTAACTGCTTCCAAACCCAAATTATTCTGGAAGAAGGGAAGACATCACCAGTTAGCACGACCATTATTTTTAGGACACGAATGAGGCACAGGGTTTCTTTTAATAACTTAGGTGACTTAATGAAATCTTTAAAACAGTGTGTTAATCCGAACGTTGTTAACGGATTGCTGTGCGAACTACCTATTCTGGCGCAGGTCCAAAACGAACTTATCGCAGCCTTTCCAACGGTAAAATTCCGTCACACCACAAAGCAGGTTATCGACGTTTTTAATAAGGAAGATCAGCGGGAAATCCTCCAAACCGAACACAACCGCGCACATAGATCCCTACGCGAAAACGAACAACAAGTTCTCGAAAATTACTACTTTCCTGACTTACGGAAAATCTTAAAGGAAATAGTCTCAAATTGCAAAGTATGCCATGAAGCAAAATATCAGCGGCATCCCCCCAAGCCTGAAATTGGATCAACTCCCATACCTTCCTACCCAGGAGAACTACTTCACGTTGATATTTATTCAACGGACAAGACACATTTTCTCACAACAATAGATAAATTCTCCAAATTAGCAATAGTTTTTCCAATCAAATCTAGGGCCATAGTAGATATTAAAGAACCAATTTATGAACTTCTAAATTTTTACAAAAATACTAAAGTGCTTGTCTGCGACAACGAAAGGTCACTAAATTCAGAAACTATCAGATCAATTCTAAAAAACCACTTCGGAGTCACAATCTACACCACACCACCCGCACACAGTGCGACTAACGGCCAGGTAGAGAGGTTCCACAGTACGCTTACTGAAATTGCACGCTGTCAAAAGCTTGAGACTTGCATCTCTGACACGTCGGAACTAATTCTGCTAGCAACGGCTAAGTACAACCGCACCATCCATTCTGTAACAAACAGGAAGCCTATAGATATCATTCATGCAACACCGAACGAACTCGTAAATGAAATAAAAAACAGACTCATACGCACCCAAAAAACAGACTTACAGAGAAACAATATAAAAAGACAAACAATGCAATACAAACCAGGAGAAAAAGTTTTTGTAAAGACTAATAAGAGAATAGGTAACAAATTCACTAAGCTTTACATCGAAAAAATAATCCAAAGAGATATGGGTACCTTTGTATTGATCGACGGACGCAAAGTTCACAAAACCAACTTGAAGAACTGAAAATTCTTCTTTCTTCCTTAGGGTGACAAAAATACTTAATTACACCAGTTCATACTACATTCCTATCACTACTGGTAGAGTAGCCATACATGAACTGAACGGACTTCTTGTACATAAAACCAACCTATCGAATTATGAGGCAATAGTTGATGATACGAACAGACTCTTGGACCAATTTCCACAAACACACATAAAACGACTCTTACAAAATGACGCGGAACAGATTACCCAACTACTCGACGCAGTAAGACTTCATCACCGACAGGCTCGTAGTATTAACGTGTTGGGAACTGCATTAAAATACATAGCAGGAACGCCGGACTTCGATGATTTCCAGGAGATTAAGACCAAAACTGAGACCTTAATAGAATCTCATGAACAACAAATATCGATAAATTCTAAAACACAGAAAAGAATAAATGAACTGACCAAAACTGTTAATGAACTATTAAGAACTTCTAAAAAAATACAGATAGATACAGGCAATCTATTTGCTTTAGCCTCTGCGAGAAATAGGGCAGTAATAATGGAATTGGAAACAATTATAACATCTGTCACCTTAGGGAAAATAAATGTTATTAACCCGATTTTGTTGAATGGTTTAGAAATTAATGATATTTTAGCAGCTGAGCACTCTACCAATGTTAGCATAAGTGACATACTACAAGTATCTAAAATTAAAATATTCCAAGATATGCAATGTATTTATTTCATTATTAAATTTCCGAAAATAACTAGTGTTTGTAACTATGTAAAGCTATTGCCTGTGGTACACGCTGAGAAGATACTTTCTTTGGAAACCGATGCAGTAGCTGAGTGCTCCGGAAGATATGTTCCAGTCCATAATTGCAGAGAAACCGTGATGGCGAGTTTTTGCCAGCCCTTGCAGGAGAGTCCTTGCGCAATGCAACTTCTAAATAAACACTCTGCAAACTGTAAGTCGAAATCAGCCGATCAGATAATAGTTGCTGAAGAAATCGATAATGGGATTGTATTAATAAATAACCAACCCGCGTCGATATTTGACGGGAACCTTACAGAGTTGACCAAAGGCACTTTTCTAATTACTTTTGAAGGAGAAATAACTATTAATACCACCACTTACACCAACTGGAATAAAATAGCCCGTTCGCGTCCAGAAGCCGCTCCCGCTCAGAATATTAACTTTACCGATCACATATCGGTACTATCACTTCCTTACCTGCAAAAAATCAATATAAAAAATCTGAAGCACATATCGCAGTTGCAGGGACTGATCAATACGCGATCAGTTCAATCCATAAGCTTTTTGATAGTCCTTGGAATAGCTGTCATGGTAATTACCGCGCTTATCTCCATTAAACAATGGAACAACAAAATAAGGTTGAACAAGGCCATAAAGGAAGCCGAGGACGGCTTCACTTCAAGTGGGGGAGTAGTTAACACATAATAATTTTGGCACATGACAACAACACCAGCAATAACCCATGTTGCGGAGTTAACACATAATAATTTTGGCACATGACAACAACACCAGCAATAACCCATGTTGCGGCTCTAATAACAAAGTAGTCGCAACAATAAATGTAACAATATCCACCATATCCGCAGAGCAAGCAATGCAGCAGGCAGTTAGGCAGCGATCCCACGTTCGAGCAGCGAGCGTAAGCCGATATCACCAACATTGCAGCAGGCAGTTAGGCAGCGATCCCACGTTCAAGCAGCGAGCGTAAGCCGATATCACCAACATACGGCAGACGCTCTATCAGCAACTTCAAGTCACGCGTTGTCCACATGCAATAGCTAAATTTCAAAGTTAGGTATTCAGGTGCAGTCACCAAGTTAATTCAGTTGTTATAACTCATCCGCTGAGACCGGCTGCCCTTGCATTAGCAAGGGAAATAAATATTACATCGAAAATAATAAATTTGGTGTTTTATTTAAATAATTAACTTATACTAATGGAGTTTACAAATGACAAGCGAAAAATAAAAAATATTGCGTCGTTCGCCCTCCCAATCAGAAAAAAGTTGAAGCGCACCTATTGAAAAACGCTTTAGAAGTAAATTTACTTATTTTCCAAGAATGATAGAGAAGAAGATTGCGCCTTCCGAATTCACCGTGTCGTAAGAGTCCATCAATAAACAAACAAAAGGAAGGCGAAGGAATACTTGTTTGTGAAGAGAAAAAGTAGTCGCAAGCAATGGAAACAACCAAACACAAGAAATTATACGCGCACACACTTTCTTGCCACGGCGTCTTCCGCATAAAAACGCAAAAAAACTGTATTTGGAGGCTTTGTATTCATTTGTGCTTTAACCATTTAAAACGCGGCACTTTGCTTACATTAGTTTGTTTAGTTTTAATCACACAAATCACAATATTACCAAGCCATGCACTGAATTTTCAGAAACAAGCAATTTCTCCTACTTTTGTTCGTTTTGTTCATTTGTTTTGTATTGCGAAAGGAGCTGACGTCAGAGTAAAGTTGCTGTTTTTTAATAGCGCCACCTTCAACACTCAATTCGCCTTGGTTATTTTCTATTGAACCCTTGACGAAAGCGCATGGACGCCACAAAATTGGATAAATTGTATGTGAATTTTGTTGTTGTATTATAAAACTTATTGATTTCGATAAAGTTTTCAGCTTTTGATTAACAAACCGTTACTTAATGTCTTTACTTATTGGTTACGAAATCGAGCATAGGAAAAAGGTTCTAACGGCGGTCGTCAATATCATGCATACAATTATGCTCGCCAATTAACAAATACATATATTGGAATTTTCAAAGCAGTACTCTTCAACTTTTAGTCAATGAAGAATTAACAGATTCCCCTCTATTAACTGCTCTGCGTATATTTTGTAAATCGACACTATACCAATGGAGTACCCATGACTCCTCTCTTTATTTTAAATTTCACATTTGCTTTAAATTTCCCAGAGTGTTTGCAAGAACTCGTGCCAGAAAAGTTCTCCACGTACGAGTGTATGCCCACGAGCACTTTTTACAAGAGCTAGCAAACCACCAACACCGGCCGAGCAACAAAACAAAACGAACTATGCCCTGAAAATAATACGAAGCTGCCAAGTTTCGCACAAAAAACATTGCAGATAATCTTGGTCATTAATGTTTATGCTGTTGTTGTACATAAGTGTTTGTTGAGGAGTGTACACATACATACATATGTACAAAATGTCAAAGATGAGCAGCAGATGACACTTTGACCCTCATTTTTGACAACAATGCTGCCTTGCGTTAGTTAGTTCATGTTGATGGGTAGTTGTTGTTGCTATGCGATTGCTGTTGAGTGGCTGTTGCAGCCGTTAACGTTATGATTATGTTATAGACAACACTTGGCAAGCAATAATAACAACAAGAGGCACTGATGGCTAGCGGTATTGTGAGTGCGGCAAAAATAACAAGCGGCAGCATGAAAAGCAAGGGAAATAAACATGATATCGAGGCAAGGAGCATACAGATACACATATATATGTATATGTGTGTATATACAGTGCGTTAAATAACTATAGTAACTGGTAACTATAACAGCTGGGTTAGAGAATTTATTTGTTTCTTGTTGTTACGATTGAAATAAAATGATTTTGAAATAAGTTTTCAAATATTGTAAATGTTAGCAAACAGAAGCAATATATGATGAAATCTATAAAAAAACATGTTTTAGTAATTTTTTCATAAAAATATAAATTTATATATAAATTTTCATCTTAATGTTAAGCTTTTTAATCAGGATTTTTGGAAAATTCTCGACTACTCAGTTTTACTAATTGATTTTGGGTATAGAAAAGTGTGACCTTGAAGTAGCTCCAAACTCGCGTTGACTTTTGATCTTTGGTTTTGCTGATGGTGTTGGGAGTTTTCTTCAATATAGCAAACATTTTGAGCATTCATTGTACGGAGTAAATACTGGCAGAAAAAAATTTATAAAAAATTTAAAAAACTAATTTGCAAAAATTTGAAACATCGACTTCTATGGATTTCGATGATGATTTGTAATTTTTTTTTAATTCGCAAAAAGTTTGAAATTTCGATACAATCTTTCCGACCCTTCAAAATTGCTCTTTATTATGCCAAAAATTTAATTAGCTATAAAACTTCATATCCGAAATTTTTCTAAAAATTTTCATGAAAAAGTGAGAAATTTTAAAGCAAATTTTTTTCATTTGCAAAAATTTGAAACATCGATTTTTATGGTGTTTTATAAAAATTTGTAGAATTTTCTTTACTCATAGTTTGCAAAAGGTTTGAAACTTGGATACAATCTATCAGGCCCTTCAAACTTGCATTAACTTACGCCAAACAATTAATTGGCTTTAAATTTAGCCAACATTTTTCTAAAAATTCTGATTAAAAAGCAAAAGTAAAAAAAAAGAAATTTTCTTTAATTTTTTTTTAATTTGTAAACATTTGCAACATCGATTTTTTGGCCTTTGGTGATGATTTTTGATTTTGTTTTAATTTGAACCAATCCAAGTTTGACACTTGGATACTTCAAACTTGCCCTTAATTATGCCAAAAATTAAACTGTCCGTAAAATTGCATAACCGAAATTTTTCTCAAAATTGTCATGAAAAAGTGTGAAATTTAAAAAAAAAATTGTTGATTTTTCTTTAATTTGCAAAGATATCAAACTTCGATTTTTATGGTTTTTGGTGAAAATTTGTAGAATTTTCTTTAATTATAGTTTGCAAAAGGTTTGAAACTTGGATACAATCTATCAGGCCTTTCAAACTTGCATTAACTTATACCAAAAATTTAATTGGCCTTAAATTTAGCCAACATTTTTCTTAACATTCTGATTAAAATGTGTGAAATTTTGTAAGATTTTTTTTTAATTTTCAAAAATTTGGCTTTTGATGATGATTTGTGATTTTTTTTATGTGTGAAAAGTTTGAAACTTGGGTAAAATCTTTCAAACCCTTCAAACTTGCCTTAAATTATGCCAAAAATTAAATTGTCCATAAAATTGCATATCCGAAAAGTTTCTAAAAATTCTCATGAAATTGTATGAAATTTTGAAGCAAATTTGTTGATTTTTCTAATTTTCAAAGATTTCAAACTTCGATTTTTATGGTTTTCGATGCAAATTTGTAGAATTTTCTTTACTTTAAGCTTAAGTTTGAAACTTGATTTTATATGGTTTTTATAAGAGATCACTTTATTTTCATAAGCCAAATTATTAAAAAATTAAATTAGAATCAGAACAGTTATAAAAAATTGTGTCTAAGTCCCTGTGCTATAGCTTTTGAACGCAGTGTATGTATCGGGTGCTTTGTTTTAGCTTCATGAGGAGTTTCGATATCGATAATTATGGTTTGACAGCTGAGAATGGCAAACTGTACTCACATCCCTGTTCGGTAATAGCCTCTACAGGCGGCGGCATTATTCGAGATTACCGGCGTAGTTAATTGAGATTAAAATTGTAGTTTTATAGATGGTTGTTACGCGAACTAGTGAACAGTTGATTTGTTTATTTAATAATTTTGTCAGCAAAAGATGAGACGTAGGTAACAAATATGAATATCAACTGCACTGATATTAAAAAATAATTATGAATTAAAAAAAAAATTAAATTGCAATTTCTTAAGGGGGAACGCCACTGTGAAAATTCAAAAAAATAAATTTTCTTTTTTTTGCATAAATTGTTAGTATAACTACTCAAGAAAATGTGGTAAAAATTTTAAAGCGAAATTCGCTTTATTCCCGATTCTATGTGCACTTAAGTGAGCGCCCGTCGGTTCGGCCCCGTAGTGCTTACGATACGATGCTTTATTTCAAACGCATTTTTCTCGAAACGACTTTTTTTGATACGGTGGCAACGATTTATCGAAGATTAATGAACCGATTTTAGTTTTCTTTTTTTCAAAATTTTTGTTATCGCATTGGCTATCGTTGTACGTAGCCGATTTTCAAAATTTTGAAAATAACTATTCTTTTGGGCCTGTTGAAAATCAGAAAAATGGTGAAAAACACACATCGAAATTCAAATCACCACCATTTTATAAAAAAAAAAACACACAAAAAAACGGCTACGTACAACGATAGCCACTATGTATTGTGTAGACTAATAACATTTTTGGTTTTGTGATTTCAGCTGATTATTCATTGCTGCATCGCTGCCACCAGATGACGTCAATTTTTTTCAAACTCGTTACGTTTATTAACATAAATTTGTCAATTTTCAATATTTTTTAATAAAAATGTACAACAACATAGTTTAATACATATATAATAAACTGCCTTCTGTCCGATCCTCGGACAATCATTCCTACTTACAAAAAAAAATTCCCAAAAATCGACTATTTTTTTACCCTTCGCAGTGGCGTTCCCCCTTAAACCAATTAACGTGCATTGCACTCAGCCTTTCTTGTTCTTCTCTTCAAGAATTTTAATTACTTTTCATTCACAATAGATATTAACTGCAATTTTTCGGCAATGCTGCCATTGAAAATTCCCCTAATTCGCTTAAGATATGAGAATTAAGTTAGTTGTCAATCCGCATTAGTTGCACTTAATTCCTCTGATAATTCCGAATGAAGTCGTTAATTCCGATTAACACCACTGCTTGTCTAGGCTATAAGGTTTAGTAGTAAGTCATTATAAATCGTTGAACGCCAGAACAATGCTTCCAAATTGTGGAAATTTACTTTGAAAAAAAAAATTTGTTCGCCAAATTAGCAGATCTAATATTTTCCTATATTTTTGCCATATTTGCATGCAGTTACAGTAAAATAATTTCCTACGAGGGTTGCCGCTTAAGTTTTGAGATGTGGCAGTATCAGTGAAAAACAACAGATCTAACATTTTCCCGTATTTTTGCCATTTTTGCAAGCAGTTACAGTAAAACAATTTCTTACGAGGGTTGTTGTTTAAGTTTTGAGATATGGCAAACCAGTTTGAAATGACTTCTAACATTTCCCCATAATTTTTCCATATTTGCATGCAGTTACAGTAAACTAATTTCTTAGGAGGGTTGTTGTTTAAAATGACAATGCAATGCTTCATTGGTGCTTATATCTCTCTTTCGAAATGAGGAAGAAGCTGCCGTTACGATAAATGGCGAGTGCTGTCGAGCCATGCTGACTGAATTTGTGTTTCCAGAAATGAGTTAGCTGAACATCGACAACATTTGGTTCCAACAAGATGGCGCAACTTGCCACATAGTGCGGTTAACAATTGATTTATTGTAATATTGAAGCCACTATTGGCGTATGCGGCCAGATTTATTGGATAAAGTACAGTAGGTTCTGTTTTTATGCGGCTTTTTTTTATGCGGTTTCGAAATAGTGCGGTTTTTTTTTAAATTACAAAATGCATGTCGACCTATCGGGAATTGTACATATAAACAAGATTCTAAACCAGCTAAGCAAAAACTCATCACAGATTACATCAGAAATGCTAACCCTACAAGTATGGAAGATATATAAAGATATAATTTTCAAAGATACAATATTTTGTTTATGCGATTTTATTTAATTATTTCAGATTCATGCGGTCTATGGAACGTATCTATAGTAATAATATGGGACTAGTGCCCTTTTTTATGCAATTATTTCAGATTTATGCGGTTTTAGCATTTGAAACGTATCTATAGTTTTACTATAGATCTAGTAGCTTTTTTTATGCTGTTTTTTTTTATGCTGTTTCTTGCGGAACGTATCTACCGCATAAAAACAGAACCTACTGTAGTCAAAAATTGAATTGATTGAATGGGCTATGTAACTTTTAGCCGCAGCGGACATATGGCGGAAATCATATTCAAAAAATAAATGCCCTGAAATTATCTACCAGATTATAATAATATACAAAAATCATTCCAACAAAATTTCGGGTTTTTATTATGATTTTGACTTCTGCAGCTCTTAAAAAAGCACCCGATATCTGTACGTACTTTTTATAAGCTTCTATTCAGTTGAAACCAAAGTGCGGAGCACCGCAAAACTACCAGAGCATCACCACTCAACGCATTGGACATTCAATCCTATGAACTGATATGGCAACCACAACAACAAAGCCAGTGTACTTACATTTACAACCGTTGTTAGGACAAAATGTTATTGTGTAGTTGTTGTAATAGCAGAGGGCAACGCGAGACAAGGATTATGGTTATTTTTATGAACATTGAACTAATAACAATAATAGCCGCTTATTGAAAGAGTAGCTGGTAAGTAAGACTTCACAGACCAGCAGCAGGGGCAGAGATCCAGAGGAAGAGGTATAAAAGGACCAAAAGACTAAGAGTAAGATGGATGAAGCAGATCATGAGCAGATGAAAGGGTTAGAGGCCGAGTTACTTACTTAGCAGCAGCGCACAATCAAAACTAAATTGTAACCGGGGCAGACACTTGAAATGGCGCTTTGGCTAACTTGGCGATATAAAATGAATGCATTTGCAAGTGTGCAAAGAAAAAATTGGATCACAAACTATGTAGCTACTAAGTAAGCGCAAAAGTGCTGCAAAAATACGCGCACACCCACACACTCCGATACGCATAGTGTATTTGCGATTTTTCCACATGGTTTATTGTGATTTATTTATTTACATAAAAATGCTGCAAGAAAACTATAAATTTTACAACAAAATGTGGGTGTGTGCACTCGTAGTAATAAAAAGAGTGAACGATGACTTGGTTGAACTCGCCAAACGCATTGAACCTCGAGTGACTAACAACTACTTATACACACACACATACCCACACACACACTTTTACTTGCTTAACTCCAGTGACCGCACACAAACTATTCCATTCATTTTTAGTGGCTCTGCCATCACTTCTACACTCTGGCATTTGTTGGGGTTAAATTTAATGAAGCGCGAATTATCGGTTCAATGAAATGTACGAGACCACGAAATGGACCAAGCAACTGCAGCTGCAGCTAGGAGACACTGGTGCTTTTGTTTTTGTTGCTGTTGCTTGAGTTGGCGGTGACGATGAGTTTGCTCACTTTGGCGTAAACGGTTGATGATGGCAACATACTAACAGTAACAAGCTTGCAACATGACTGGCTGGCTGACCGTTGGCCACTGAGTGCAGCAACTTTAGTGTGATGAGTTTGATTTCTTGTTAAGTGATACTCGTAGCAAGTAGTGCGAGTAGTACGCATTCGGATCGCCGGGAGTCATGAGCGAATTTTTTGGTTTTATTATTATTTTGCATTTTATTTTCTTCTACGTATGAACACTGCAAGAAATGGCTTGCCTGCTTTCGGAGGAAGCAACGTAGTGCGACAAATTTTTAATTTTTTTCTCACGCATAGAAAATCGATGGCCACGTGGTACTACAACTAAATAGTAGTAAAAATGCGACTTTAATTTTTGACCATCAGGTCAGCATATTTTTAAAAGTATCCCACATACGGCGGCCGCCTTAGCCGAATGGGTTGGTGCGTGACTGCCATTCGGAATTCACAGAGAGAACGTCGGTTCGAATCTCCGTGAAACACCAAAATTAAGAAAACATTTTTCTAATAGCGGTCGCCCCTCGACAGGCAATGGCAAACCTCCGAGTGTATTTATGCTATGAGAAAGCTCTTCATAAAAAATGTCTGCCGTTTGGAGTCGGCTTGAAACTGTAGATCCCTCTATTTGTGGAACAACATCAAGACGCACACCACAAATACGAGGAGGAGCTCGGCCAAACACCCAGTTAGGACACAACATGAAAAAATTATCCAAATTCTATAAAATTATATGACATGGACATATGGGTAAAAAGTTAAAGAAGAATATCCAGAAAATTGGAAACTATTTTATTTTCATAACAATTTGTGCCGAAAAATGTAAAAACTGTTTTCCGAATTTTTTATCATACCCAAATGGATATCAAATGAAAGAAGAGTACCAAAAGCATTGAAAAATAGATTTTTTTATAATAATCCTTACCAAAAAATGTGAAAAGTGTACTTGTGAAATTTTCTTCATAGACTTATGGGTATCAGATCAAGGAAGAATGGCAAGAAAATTTAAAATTTTTTTTTCTCATAATATTAATTACCAAAAAATGTGAAAAATATTTTTTGAAATTTTCGTTATAACCATCAAATCAAAGAGGAGTAGCAAGAGAATTAAAAAACGTTCGCCCAATAAGAAGAGGAATACTGAAAGAATTCAAGAAATAATTTTTTAGTAATCCTTAGCAAAAAAGGGAAATTTTTTTGAAATGCTTGTCGTGCTCAGATTGATCTCAAATAAAAGAAGGGTGTAAGGGATTTCAAGAATATATATTTTTCATAATAATAATTACCAGAAAATATAAATAATCTTTTTCGAAAATTTCGTCATACACAAATTTTCTTCATGGGAGTCAGATCAAGAAAGAAAGGTAAGAAAATGTAAAAATCTTTTATTTGTCGTAATATTAATTAGCAGGAAATATTTTTTGAAATTTTCGTAGTAGATATAAAGTCAAAGAAGAATTCCAAGAGAATTCAAAATTTCTTTTAATAGTTCAAAAATTGTGAAATATCAAAAAAAAAATATATATATAATACGAAGAGAGTTTAAAAATATTATTTTTTTGCAGAATAACCCTTGCAAGATCCAGCTTAAGACATTATGGTCTGCTGATCGGAGACTATGCACTCGAGAATGTGCAAAAATTTACCTATTTGGGTATCAAAATATCAGTCAATAAGGATATGCCATTAACGATAAATGACAGAGTTTTGGCAGCAAATAAATCTTATTTCAAACTACTTAAGTCAAAGTTATTATCTCGCGGCCAAAAGTTAAGGATATACAAAACCCTGATCCGCCCTGTCCTTTCTCATGTTGCAAACTAAGGACGCTAAAAACCAGTACCATTAATCACCTAATGGTCTTCGAAAGAAAAATTTTACGAAAAATATATAGACGTATAAGACTGCAAGACAGGAATTGAGGAACAAATTCGAGCTGTTGGGGCAAGTTAGTGATGTGAAGAATAAAAGCCGTGCACGTCGCTCAAGAACCGCCGAAAATATTGCTGTTTTAGCCGAAAGTGTTGAGGAAAACCCAGGTTTGTCCATTTCTCGTCGTTCTTTGGAATTAGGCATTCCACAAACGTCATTTCACCGTATTTTGCATAAAGATTTGGTCTTAAGGCTTATAAAGTCAAGTTTACATAAGAACTCAAGCCGTCCGATCATCAACAACGTCGTGTATTTGCTGATTGGGTCGTTGAAATGCATGCAAATGATCCGGAATTGGAATTCCATTGAAGAATCATCTTTAGTGATGAGGCCCTTTCCACCTCGGTGTCTTCGCCAACAAGCAAAATTGTCGGATCTGGGGCTCAGAAAATCCAAGAGTTATTGTTGAAAGGCCTCTCTATCCTCAACGTGTGACTGTTTGGTGCGGTTTATGGTCCGGCGGAGCCAATGGATCTTACTTTTTCGAAAATGAAGCTGGAGCAACACTTACGGTGAATGGATTACGCTATCAAGAGGTGATTAACGATTTTTTATGGCCGGAATTGAATGGTATTGATCTGGGCAACGTTTGTTTTCAATAAGACGGGGCTACGTACCACACAAGCAACGAAACCATTGATCTTTTACGGGAAAAGACCTCCAATAACACCTCTTATTGGGAAACCCTTCATAATAATGAGCTGGAACTATTAGCAAAAAATGAAACTGTGATAAAATTTATATAATCGGCGAGGATAGAATGGCTTGGATATGTGACTAGAACGCTCAAGGAGAGAACAACTCGATAGGCAGTTGGATTAGGCCCTGTTGGAGGTCAAAGAAGAGGACGCCCCAGAAAGAGATGGCTCGAATACGTTGAAGATGACCTTGCAAAGCTGAACGTGCGGCGGTGGAAGGAAGTAGCCTTAGATAGAGACGGGTGGCATTGCACGGGAATGAAGCATTGGTTCGCGAAGGACTGTGATGATAAGAAGAACAATCCTTGCAAAAAATGTGAAAATATTTTTTTTTAACTTTTGTCTTTCTTTTTTTTTGTTTGTGTTTTCTTGTTGGGACAATTTAGCAAGTACAGACAACATTAAGTCCATTGTACTGCACGGGCTCCTTCTTTCATTTTCTTCAAGCTTACCAGACCTCCGAAGAAATCTTAGATTTTGTGGTGCCAAGGAGCCAAGGTGGTCGCTTCTTAAGACATTAGTGTCAAAGACCTCAAGCGAAGGCTGGGCAGATGCACAAAAAGTAGTCCGCCGTCTCATCCACATCCTGGGCAGGGTACACTCTCTGAGATGCCCAATCTTTCCATCTGTTTCGCCCACAGAAAGTGGCCCGTCATCAGTCCAATCAGCCTCCTACAGTCCCTTCTGCTTAGTGACAGGAGGAACTTGCTTTTTTTTGTTTTTGTTTTTTTTTTTTGTGGTGGGTGAGGAGGTTTAAAATGCCTTTGCACTTACAGTGACCGTCGTCAATTGCATCGAATGGTGTAGCCACTAAAAAACTCCCCCTTCTCTTCTGGGGGGACTTCATTCCCGGAACTGCCTTGCATTACTTCGGAAAGACCCAGAACGGTGTCCATTAAATGAACCAATACTGTTCATCCACGTCTGGGTCCACCCTATTTGTAGCCAGCTTCATGCTATAGGCTCGTCTTCTAATGTCTTAGTGCCGTCATACCACTGGTATGTGTGGCATGCTCTCAGGTTCCTCTCCCATGGGCCTATGGAGGTTATACGCTATCGAGGTTTCTTTTGCATCTGTAGCAAAGAAGATGTTGCGGTAATATTATACCGTCTTTTGCCGTCGTGAGCACATGACTCGACCGTCTGTTATTTGTTGTCAGTTCGTAGACAGTCCACCTTCTATCGAGGGCTGATTTGTTTTTCCCTGCGTTTTGCAGGTGCAGCATTATCCTCTTTGCAAAACTTTTATCTGCATTCCAACAGTCATGTGATGCACACATGTTATTGATTAAGCTGTCTGGGCTCAGCTATTCGCCCAAGACTAACACAAGCATTCGGCGTGTTTCGTTGAAACGATCGCGGTAGAAGAAATTGCTCCGCGCTTTCTATTGCATTGTTGCAGCTTGGACAAAACGAAGTGTCCTCCATGTGAAAACGATGGAAGTACTCCAAGAAACATCCGTGTCCGCTCAATATTTGGGTTAAATAGTAATCTACGTCATCGTGCCTTCTAGTCACCCATTGGCTAATTTTGGGGATAGGTCTATAGGTCCAACGTCCGTTAATAGACGAGTTCCATCTGCTTTGCCATTTTTCTAACGAATGTAGACGTTCTGCACAGGAGGAACTGCGACAGTCGGTCGGACATGGCAGGTAACATCAGTTTTGTCTATCTGCAGCCTCTCTCAGCCTGTCAAGCTCGCTTGTGGGTTGTAGTAACCCGTTTGCTAAGCGTGGCTTTGACGGCTGCTGAAGGGAGTGGTAGAACGGGCTGCGGGTCAAAAAGGTTGGCATCAGATCCCATCCTAGTAATGAGGCAGATGTCTCGTTACCTACGATACGCACGTGCCCGTACGGGACCCATGTTAGCATCAGGCTATTATGCCTACCGCCATATTTCAGCCTGGACTTACAGGACTTAACTACGCTTGAAGTAGTTGAAAGACTGTCTAAGGCCATGAGCGCAGCTTTGCTGCCGCTGCAGATACATACAAATCTGCCTCTCCATCGGTTTTCCACAACAAAGTTCATTGCTTCTTGAATAGCATACACCTACGCTTGAAACACAAACTTATGGGTGGGTATCATATCAAGAGCAGATGGTGGGAAAATACAAAAATATTTTTCTTATATAACTCAACGAGTTTCGAAACAAATTTTTTGTTTTAATCCTTGCAAAAATGGAGAAATATGGAAGACGAATACCAACTGAATTCAAAAGGAATTATAAATAAGCCTTGCAAAAAGTGTAAAATTCTTCTATGGAAATGTTTGGCATACACCTATGAGTATCAAATAAAAGAAGAATGGCAAGAGGATTAAAACATTTTTTTTTTCAGAGCAATTTCGGCAAAACATTTGATTTTTTTATATTTTTTTAATTTTACGTTAAACATTTAGCAAAGGAGAATGACAAGAAAATTCAAAAATATATTTTTCACAACAATCCTTTCCAAAATAAATGAGAAATGTGCTTTCCTTTGAAATGTTCTTACTTCTGTTGGCTACTACAGTCACCCATTACTCAAAAATACTGATACTATAAAACGAAATGGGGTATGCCATGAGGGTGGCTAAATTTCAAGGGCCGATGTTGAATGTGAACCACACCTAAACGTCAACGACACCGTTGGACTTCTTTCTCTGGGGTTATTTGAAAGAAAAGGTGTAGATTGATAAACCAACAACAATTCAAGAGCTAAAGGATGAGTTAATTCGGCATATTAAAGGCATAGAATCTCAATTATGCCTCAGCGTCATCGAAAATTTGGACCATTGGATGGAGGTGTGCCGCCGAGGCCATGGAGGCCAGTTGGCCAATATTTTGTTTTATACGTAATTGAATCATAACATGATTATCATAATAAAGAGAAATGACAATAATTTCCTAAAAAAATTGTATTCTATTCAAAATCAACATCGGCCTTTAAAACTTAACCACCCTTTATTAGTAAACTTATAACTGTGATAAGGGTCTTTATTGCTGTTTTTATCTTTAGAATAAATTTTATGAAAATCTTTACTTACCCTGAGCAGGAAGGATCCTAGTTTTTTATTTATTTTAGAGATCCCCACAGATGATTTCGGAAGTCTTGATCCTTTAAGAAATTGAATGGTAACATTAGCGCGCATTACTTCACAAGTTGGCGTAGTGGGAGAACACCGATTTGGTAGTCGTACAGGCAATAATTTTATGCCTGTGAAGAGTTTTTTATTTATTTATTTATTTATTTATTTAAAAGAGTAACAGTTATTAATAACTATTCCACTTACGAAATAAGCACTGGCTGCCAGGGCCTTCTGCTTATGGTATCTTAACTACAGTAATAATATAGGTAAGTAACTATACAAGAGGATGGGAGAGAGCAGTTGAGGGAGTATTAGAAGATTAGTGGGTAGTGTGAGTTTGACCGGAGTATAATTTTATATATGTATATCTAGTTTTCGCAAAGAGTTAAAGTTTTAATTTAGTTAGTTTAATAAATTTACAAATTAAATTAATGCTATTGTCATCTGTGTTGTTGAGTAGCTTCGAAAGTTCAGGGTTAGGATGAATTGCGAAGGCGTGTAAATATATCGAGGTTCTGGGAAGGATATATGGTCTTGATGCCAGTAAGATTGTACTTTTTGTAGTGGTGTTGATAATTAAACCATTGGCTATTGTATGCATCCTGAAGAGATTTTAGTATAATTTTCCGAATATCTTTGATAGCAAAATGTGCACTGAAGTGAAGGGGTTCTTGGGCCGCTTCTTTGGCTCTAGTATCAGCGCACTCATTGCCTTGTATTCCGGCATGACCCGGAACCCACATGATCCTTATGGAATTTTTATTTGATGCGATATAATTTCGATTTCAGTGATTATTGGAGTTTCGTTAGAATGGTTCAATATAGCGTCCATCACGGATTTACTATCGCTGCAAATAATGAATTTTCCGCCTTTGTAGAAGGTATAAACTACCGCTTCAAGCAATGCAGCTGCTTCCACTGTGAATACTGAGCAATAGGAAGGTAAAGAAGGCAACAATTTTAAACCTGTTAAGAGTTCCTTCTGGTACGATTGCTCAGACATGAACTTTCGCGATTTGTTATGAGTTTTTCTCAGTGTTAATTCTATATAAAAAGCAGTGCCGCAACTATGTTGTAAAAAGCACATTAAGTTGGTGTCAATACTTCGTTTCAGAGTAAGGCAAAAATTGAATAATTCTCGTAAAATGTGCTATGTCTTATATTTTTGACCAATTTATTCGAACCCAAAAGCGTGTAAGTGTTCGCCCAAAGAAATGAAGCATTTTATTACTTTATTTAAGGTGAAAGAGGGTAGGCAGCATGCAGAGGTATATGTGTGTGTGTGTAGGTGTAACATGTTTTACACACACAAGTTTATAACGCTATTTGTGTGCCAAGTTTTAAAATATTTTTCGTTTTATATTTGTCAAATATTGCACACTTTTCACTTTTACCACAAGTAAAATGTATTTTGGCCGACCACATTTTGGCCTTTCACTGGAAATTTCAACATTTTACAAACTTAACCAAAGTGCTTGTCATATGGTCGGAGGGCGAGGCGAGCGCTAGAGGGCAGAGGCAGGCAGGCCAGCAGCATGCGAGTACTCTTCGCATCGGTACAGATCGGTGGCAAGAGCTAGGCGGCAATGCTGGAGTAGCTCTCTATCTGTGTGTATGTATGTGTGCATGTGTGTGTGGCTTTGTACTTGCAGTGCTTTAACTTTTTAATGTTGTTGCTGTCGTTGAATTTTCGACATGCTCCAGCAATTTCAACGATTTTCATGAGTTGCTTTTTTCTGCCACACACACACACCCAAATGACGTAGTGTGTGTATGAATATACTTTTGTGTGTGTGTGTGTGTGTGTGTGCTAGCATACTTCATGCGTTCATGCAATTGGGCACTATGTGGCATATGAGTTGCCTGCATTCGAGTTGTCGGAGTCTCTAGCACTTTGCCGCTGCAGAGGATTTATGTGCTGCCGTTCAAGATTTATGCGCTACCAACCGGCCAAGGCCGAAAAGGATGTGCATTACTGCTGTTGCTGTTGCTGTTGCTGGTATATCAAAGCATAACAACAACAATAACAACACGTGTAAAAAATAACAAGAAACTGTAGAGCTTGTGTGAATGTGTGTGTGTGTGTGTGTGTGCGGTGGCTGGTTTGTGGTGCTGCTGCCGATGCTTTTGCAAAAGTTGTGTCTCGTATGGTTTGCTTGGCCTGCCGCTAGCCGTGGTCGTTCGACTCATGGCTTTGACTATCGCTGCTCTTCCACAGCCGCTGGCGATTGCTGACTAGCCTCTGCCACTGCCACTGCCCCTTCCTTTGCACTTGCGCCACTGCTCTTTTTGCGCTGGCTGTGGATGTGGCCAGTTTTTCTTTTCAATAATTGATTTGTTTGCACATGTGTGTGGTCGAGTTGCATACACACATACGTACGTACGTGCGCACAAGTGTGGTCGTGTGGGGATGTGTGGCATGCAACGCTGCTTTTCTTTGGTTTCTTTACAAAATTGGTGGCATTTTGATGCCAACAATCTTGAAGATGCGCACAAAGTTGCTCGTTCAAGTAAAAGTTCTTTTCAACTGATTAATTGCGGCTATCGGGCTATCGGTTGCTGGCTGCTAGCTGCAACAAGCAATTGAATAGCAATAATTTCCAAGCAAGCGAGTAGCAGACGCCGAATATAATACAGACTCATATTCATATATTGCATAAAATCTATGGAAAGTGGCGTGTGCCAAGTGCCGCCAAGTGTATACAAAATGTTGTACAACTTGGCAAACTTTTGGTAAAAAGTAAGAATTTATATAAAAAAAAATTCTATTAGAAGACGAAAATCTTTCACTGAAGACGCTGTCGATAGCTGCTCGTTAAGTATTTAAAAACTTCATAACTGCTTTGCAACAACTTCCAAAACTTGTAGTTCCCTGTTCAACATAATGTTAATGCAACACTTGCAACACGAACGTACACCATGTGCGCGCCATTGGATGCTCACAATGTGTTGCCGGCAACACAATTAAGTGTTGCAACAAAATATTTTCGCACATTCACTCGGCAAAGTAAGCGATTAGATGCGCACAACACCCAACTACTTAGTTGTAATAGCTGTGGCACAAACACACACACACACACGCACATTTACATAGGAAAATTTCAAACCATTGTAGCGCATCCATAGCGGCAAGTGCTCGGTGGCAACAGCTCGCGTCCACACAATAGACTAAACTCGCTTAATAAATTTGTCAGCTTGCCGAAAATAAGTTGGAGCTTTAGTTGGGAGTTGATGCAGTAATGAATGGGCGCACCGAGATTGCCGGCAACCAGCCGTTGTTGGTCGTTCATGTGACGCAGCTAACAAGGTATGCAAAATCATAAATACCATCGGACACACACACGCGCATAACACATCCCCATGCATATATACAAATGGTGCTGGTATGAGTCGTAGTCAGTTTAGTCAACAGCTGCCAAATTGCCATGCATTAAAGCGGAGCAGTAGCTGGACGCTGCTCGCCATTTTTACTGCTCTGTTTTGGGATTTTACCCTTGCTTTTCAAATGTTTCCTCTCACTCCAAAAATGCTTTAATGCTCATTATGCAAATTTTATGCATAAAGTTGCCGCAATTTTAATTGCAATGTTGCAGTCCGTGAGAAAATTTAACGACTTAAATGTAGGGGTATGTGAAAATTTGCAAAATGCTATGTGACGAAATGTCTGGCAAAAAAATATTTGAAGAAATCGAGTTTAATGAAATGAGACAGCCACTTTTTTTGGTTTATAACAAAAGAATGTCTTAAAAGTATTATATTTGTATGTATTTTGATGTGCTAGTAAAGTACCTTAAAATTTGATAGAAATTTGAAAAGGTCGAGCCAAGAAGCACCAAGAGATTTGGTGGCTCCTAAAACACTCAGGCTAAAAAACCCATTGTATTTAGAGCTTGGGAAAGAGGGTAGATAGTCAAGGAGAGATGGAGAAAAGTGTCAGAGAAAGAGATAGGAAAGAATAGATACAGAGACAGAGGTAGTTAGTCTGGTGAGAATTTTCCAGATTCTTTGGCAAATCCGTAAATATCTTCCAGTATTAGAGAAAGAATTTTACTCATTCTCACGACATCAGAACCAAAAACTCGTAGCCGTGCTAAAATTTGATTAGTTTCACAGTTACTGAAACTATTTATTTATTTATTTCGAAACTCCAGTCTCCATAAAATCGTAACTAGTGCCTCTAAACACAGGAAAAACTATAAACTTAAGTCTATAACTCGACGCTGTGTAAGGTACTGCAAGTTGATATAAATATACCGCCTAAATGCCATAAAATCAGTATGCAATCCAAGTGGATGATAAGTGAATTCAATTTTGATACATCTCTGCACGCTTTAAAGAAATCCAACACTACTAAAGAATGTTTTTTAAAAATTTTGTTTGGAAATCGTCAATAACTCCAAACAAGAAAATTTTGTAACTATTTTTAATGACGTTCCTAAGCAACAGACACTACCGTTACAGTTACCTCATCGAACGGCAGTACCATTAGAATTGCTATCCACAAAACTCTAGAATATGCTATTCAACAAAAGGGTCAAATTCGTTATATGTTCCGATAGTTTTCCTGCTTAAACGCAGTTCAAGATATACGCAACAGCTCAACAATAATGGACAAGATCCGCGATCTTTGCATTAAATATAGGAAAAAAATTGCTTTGCTCTGGGTACCTGGCCATGTCAGCATTCCTGGTAATGAACAAGCTGATAATGCAACGAAATACTTTGCATTAGCATCTACTTTTCAATAGAAGACAAACGATTTAATGGCCTGAAGAAAATATTACACTCTCACCAAAAGAGACTCACAGAATGGAAAAATTAGCAGTATCGATACTCCAACCTTAACCCGACTCGCGATAAACTTCTATACCCCAGCAATATCACACGTCTACCAGCAACCATTTTCACACGTCTAAGGATCGGGCAGACGCAAATAACTCACCAACATCTTCTCACCGGAAGTCCAAAACCAACAAGCCCTTTTTGCAGCAATGTTGTGTCCGTCGATCATATATTCAACACCTGTTTGGTTTTAGAGAGTATTTGGCAAAAACATTTAATTACTAATCACTATCAAAAATTGCTAAGAACACCATCCTATAAAAATATTTTGAGAATTTTTAATTTTTTTGTAGAATGTGACTTGCGTAATTTAATATAATTTTAATGCTAAGAACTTACTTAGGTATATATATATTCGGAGTCGATGGCCATTGTAGCTTGCCCTCTTATATGCAATCAGGTTTGATATCTTAATGAGAAACTGTAAATATCGTATGAGGCAAAACATATTTAAAAATTTTTTTTTATTTAATTAAAAACAAAAATTATTTGTTTTATAAGGTTTACTGCTGTGATTGCAGAACTGTAATGCAGTTTGTTTATCCTGCAAATATAAGGAAAAATCACATTTAAAAACATTATTTTTATTTAAATTTAAAAAATTCAAAAATTTTTCTTATTTAAATTTATATAATTTCAAAGAAATTTAGGGTTTACTCTTGTTAGATATTTGAAATTTGAAAAGGTCGAGCCAAGGAGCACCAGGAGATTTTGTGGCGGCTAAAAAGCCCATTGTATTTAAAGCTCTGGAAAGAAGGTAGATAGTCAAGGAATTAAGGATAAAAGTTTTAGAGAATGAGATAGGAAAGAACAGAGACAGAGACAGAGACAGAGTTAGTTAGTCCTGTGAGAACTTTCCAGATTCTTTGGTAAATCTGTAAATATTCTCCAATTTGAGAGAGTCAATCATTCTCATCATATCGGAACTCAAAATTCGTAGCTGTATTCTAACAAAGGCAGGACACTTACAGAGAAAATATTCAGTTCCTCTAAGCAAGACATGCACATTGGGTCCTCAATGATTCCAACAGTGGTCATATGCTGAACCCATGGGTTGTGTCCTGTAATAATACCGACCACCAATCGAACGTCTTTCCTTACAAGTTTTAGTAGAAAGTTTGACAGTTTTCTGTTCGGATTTCTCACAAAACACTTTGCAGTTCTGCAGCTTTCTAGACCGGGCAATCGCTTTTTATATAGATTGCATAGATACTCGCTGATCCAATTCATGATGCCTACAGAACTGATTCCGATTTTCGACTCAGGACCTTGGGAAGGAACCGCTGATTCACGGTTGGCCAATTCATTGGCAATTTCGTTTCTTAGAACACCGGAGTGTCCTTGAACTCATATAAGTACAAGCGTGTTTTGCCTTACGACAGAATTAAGCTTCTTCTTACATTCTTGAACAATCTGTCAGGTTTGCTTCGCGTTCCTCAGGGCCTTCAGTGCAGCCTGACTGTCATTGAAAACTTCAATCTGTTTCCCGCTCAGGAGACGATTATTCATTCGGCTACTTTCAGGATGGCAAAAATTTCCGTTTGAAAAACAGTTGCCATTTCCCCCATAGCATAGTGATACTTATTACTATCGTTTAAGTACCATCCGGCTCCAGACACTATTTCATTCTTGGATCCATCGGTAAAGAAAATATCCGCCAAACCTCCCTGAATGCATTCTGGATTGCTCCATTGCGCACGCAACGGAAATCTGACATCAAATTTACTTCCAAATGAAACTGTGGGTATCAGGTCGTCTTTAGGTGCCAAAAACAGTGGACACTGCTCCGATAGCAACTAAAAGATTTCCCTGTGTCCCGAAGTTTCATCTTCGTGCCAGAAACCCTATTTATGGAGTCTACACATTGCTTTCATTGCTTCCTGTTGTATCTTAAGATCCAGGGAGAGCAAAACAAGCATAGCATTTATGGCATCACCAGAGGTTGTATTCATGGGGTCCGTAATGCATAAACATACGCTTCTTTGCAGCCTGTATAGTTCCCGGATTGTGGACTTAACCATGCTCTGTCGCCACCAGACTACAAAGGGGGTAAGAGATGATTGGTCTGATAAATGCTGTGTATATCCATTGGACCACAGCAGGTTTCAGACCCCAGGCTTTACCAAAGGTTCTGCGGCACTGCTGAAAAATCCCTAATGTGCGATTCACCTTCAGTGAAACGTGTGTCTCCCAAGTCAGCTTCTTATCCAAGATTACTCCTAGATATTTACCTTCATCGGAAAGACCAAGTGTCACACCCTTTAGTGTTGGAAGACTGAGTCCATCCAATTTCCGTTTTCTCGTAAACAAACACTTGTTATTATTGAATTGTAATGCAGAAAATAAAAAAGTTCAGTAACTATATTTTTTTGTTGGCAAGACCCACGAATCTTACAAAACTAACCTGCAAAACACTTTACGAAAAATAAAACGCATCCCATTCAAATTTGTTCATCCTGCGCACTGCTAATACAATTTTGTGCAGAATTAAAGCATCATATTAGTGCATACTTTAAAGGAAACGGTACTATAAAGTTCTTAATTATATATGTAAAGTGGCGCAAAATTAGTCACCCTATCACGTCAATCATATTTCACACTAGTGGAGTAAACAACTGCAGTATACAAAGTGACAGGAGAACTCACAATAAATTTGAAAAAAAAACTTTCTCGAAAATAAGATTGGATGACTAATTTTGCGCCACCTTTTATATACATACATATTAGGCTGGGGAATAAGTTCGTAGCGTTCTTACCGAACACATTTTTAAACAAAAAACAATATTTATATCAATAAGTCAATCAAAAATTTATGCGACGTTGCTTTTTTACAACCTCTTCCCCCACTCGACCAATTTGTTGATGCCGTTCCACCAAAAATCGCCTGGTCTGTTCTCAAAGAAGCTATTGAGCCAGTCTTCAGTTTTTATGGATCTCTTTGTTATCGAAGGTAATGCCCTTCGGGTAGTTTGACAGTGAGCGGAAAAGATGGTAATCGGTCGGTGCAAGGCCCGGAGAATAAGGCGGATGCTAAGGAACCTCCCATTCGAGCTCTTGACGAGTGGCTTTGACGACCTTCGTAACAAGGGGCCTGGCGTTGTCGTGGAGGAGTATGTTTGGACCATCTCGATCAGGTTTTTTTCAGTCAAATAGCCTCATTCACGCGATATATCTGGGTAATGTTGAGCTCCTTGTTGACTGTGGCATTCTTTTCGAGCATTTCCCAGTGCACCATGCGGAACCAGTCCCACCAAACACATATTAAGATCTTCTTTGGATGAAGATCCGACTTGACTCGCCGCTTTGGCATATCTCCTGGAGCCACCCACTCCTTTCTTTGCTTCCTATTGATGTATAGGCACCATTTCTTGTTTCCCTTGACGAATTGGTACAAAAAGCGTTGTTTATGCCCGCGTATTGCTGGATGTAGGACGAGATGCTGAGAAGCAATTTCAAGGCGACTTTCTTTGTTTTTTTCGTTGAGCTCGTGAGTCACACAGGCACCCAATTTTTCGGTAAATCCCATTGAATGAAGGTGATTGAGAATCGTTTTATGATCACTGTTTATTTTTTGCTAATTCACGACGGGCTTGGCGACCGTTTCTTCATTCCTTCAAACGTGATTTGAGATGAAGAATATCGAATTCAGAAGGCGCTCCGCTGCGGGCTATGCCATCGATGTCAAAGTCGCCACTTGTGAACTTTGCAAACCATTTCTGTGCTATAGACTCCTTCTCGTCGCACGTCGCAAATGTCCCGGGCTGCTGCGGCAGTTTTTTGACCTCGATGAAAAGCAAAGAAGATCAAGTGTCGAAAATGTTGATTTTTGCCTGCTTTTCCATTTCTAAGCCTCGAAACTAATAAAAAATAACATAATTCAAAAACACAATTATCATAGTTTTGTAGAGCAGGAAGAGTTCTATCGAATAAATACTTACCCTTTGGCAAACAACAAGGACAACTATGAATTTATTTCCCTACACAATATACATACATATGTATGTATAAAAGTCCATCAATTTTTCCATGTATTTTAGATGTACTATAGTTTTTAGAGATTTCACACTAAAAATTAAAAAACAAAAATTTTTCTAAACACTTCTGAAATAATAAATACATTTTTTTCAACGCCGACTAGCGCCGTATCACCATTTGCTAGAAAAAGTTTTTTCCTAATGGCGGTCGCTCTTCGACAGACCATGGCAGACCTCCGGTGTTTGCCTTGAAAAGGGCACATGAATTTAGTGGCAGCAAAATTTTCGTAATCATAGCTGAGGGCTGTATTAGTAACTTTGTACGGACTAAGCAATAGGGCTGGTTAAACTTAGCCGAAGATTTAAAGAAGCAAACTTACAAAGCTGAATGTTCAAGAGTGAAATAAGCGAGAGAAGGAGCATTAGAGGTTTTTCCACAACTTTCTATACTCCTCGCAATACTTCAGATTCATCGCGAAAAAAAGTAGTAAAACTTGAAAAAAGTTAAATTTTTACATGTTTTATTTTAAAACAACAAAGCCTACATCTAAGCGCGTCATTTCAAATACGCTACACTTTTGTTTTAATTTTTACTCCACTGCGTTTTTGAGCTGTTACATAAAATTATTCCTTACCCGAACCACTTAGTACAAAATTTAAGTTGACAAGAAATTTCGTTTGGCGTAGTTCAAAACCTCTGTTAGCAGCTAAGAATTTGTTTGAGAAGAAAAAGTTGTGACATCCCCAGGTATTTTTTGTTTTCTAGCAACTATGGGCAAATAAAACTATAAAAATATATTTTTGAGGAATATGAAAGCTTACACACTTACACACATACTTGTACATATATGTATAACCTACTCTTCCAAGTGCCAAAAGCAGGAAGGCTATATAACATCCACAACACCAACAACAGCAGCAAATATAACGTTACAATGTAAGGACCACATCGAATATTCGCCTATAACTCCATTAACAAAGTTCCCTTTGTAGTTCCTCTTGTGGGCACGCAACGCCTGTAGAATATATTGCTGTACTGCGCTATATAGCATACTTGTAGGCGCATAAGAGCAGGCCACTCGCATGCTGTTTGTTTGTAATGCTTTAATTAATTTAAAGAAGTTCTTGACAGTTTTGCAGCGTAAATAAAAATCAGATGTCAGGCCATTGATTTATATTTCCACCACACAACAACACTTGAGGCCTCCAGATACATACTGATGTGCTTTGCATGTATGTGTATGTGTGAATACACCAGTAGTCTTATAAGATTTATAGTAGTCCTTTTATGACTAGCTTCAAACTGGTAAGTAATGGATGCACATTGTTAACGATATGGCTCAGTTTTGATAGGACGGTGTTGGAGTCTTAATTGGCTTAAGTCGTAAGACAGGACTGGTTTAACCCCTTGCCTTATGAATTGAGCGGTGATTGTGTGTGCCATTTTCGAGAAAAGCTTTTCTCGTGCATAAAAACAAAATCGTATTTGATATGAGGTTCTCACTTTTGGCCATAAAAAGTCATGGCGTGTCTGATGCGAGTTTCTCTTCTTAGATAGGGAAGTAAGATTACGTCTCCGTCAGGTTGATTTAAGGCAAAGAGTTAAAAAGAATTAACGGTGTCATAGCAGATAAGTGCATGTACAGAATTGATTTGTTCTCAGTTGAGGACACCGACCTCATACAGTGATTAAGGCTTGTACTGTTACTGGCTTGGGACAAGAATAGCCTGCCGCCTTAATAAACGGGGGAATAAAACTTTGGTAAGTCGGACTGAAAAAAGGATACATTTTATTTTATTTTCATTTTTAATCATCATTGTGTTTTATCTTCTCCATATTATTTTTCTCCTCTTGTTCACTCCTCTCGGGAGCATAGGGCTTCAATAAGACCTGACTTGCGTTGGTTTCGTTAATCTATTTTGCTTTCTGGCAGGGTAGGTGATTAGCCTGCCGCAATCAGTCCTAAGAACTGGGAATGCCCACCTGTCGTTGCTTAAGAACAACGCCTTCTTACTGCTTGGAGCGCCATCTGTGTGTACAATTTTTCTAGCAGAAGGATCGCACATATGGTTGAGGACTTCGCTAAATTTGATGTGTCTGCGTTATTATCGCGATTGCCCGCTTCCTCTTGCTGGCGCCACTGATGCATTGTGTAACTGTGTGTTTTCCTTTGTTGTTTGCGTGTTTTAGCAGCCACAATGCAAATAACGCTCTGACCATTGTGCGGGAGTAAGGATGGGAAGGATAAGTGTTTGGGGTTATGGAATGAGATTGTGTTTTTAGGTAAATTTGGAAAAGTGCGAGGAGCGTGCTTTACGTGGGACTCGAACCCACAACTTCCATATAATCACTATTAATTTCAATACTTGTTTTTAATCTGTAAATTCCCTGTTGAAATTAGTCCCCAAAATCCCTTTTTTGCAGCTTCTTAATCTTGCAGCATTAATCGCATTTATTATCTCTTCATTGTTAGCAAATATTATTTTTCTCAAATTTTTCTTAATTCTTGGAAATAATCAGATATTGCACGGTGCCAGATCTGGAGATGGTTGAATTTCTTCAGTGTCACAAAGCAGAATGAAGTTACTTATCATTTCAGCAGTGTCAGCTGGCGCATTATCATTGTACGAGTATAAGAAGTAGACAAGCAGTTCCTCATTTTTCTTTTTTCAAGTAAATTTTTGAGCACTTTTGGGAAGCAGTTTTCAGTATATCATTTGGCAGTTACTGTTTAATAAAAATCGAACGGAATAGCAGCAATTATGTTTACTCTGGTGAAGTAAACCACTTTTATTGCGTTGTCTGGCTTTCATAGGTGGAATTGCCACTATCGGGCTCCGTACTATGGGCTGCTACTCAGCTTCTGGGTGAAACTTAAAACATCAAGCTTCGTTACCTATAATGACCATACCAAAGTTGCTGGTCGAATTTTTTTTTTAAATATTCAGCACAATTTACTCTAGCTTCTTTTTGACTCTGTTTCATAATTCGTGGAATCCATCGAGCAGATTTTTTTTTTGTATTGAAAATTATTATGAAATATTTGCAATATTAACTCAGTATTCAAGCCCAATTTACTGCATATCATTGGGCGTGTCTCCTGCAATTTTTCGCTTCACCACTGCCACATTTATCTCGCTGATCGGTATTTCGGTCGTCCTTCTCGAGACTCGTCCTCCACATAAAAATGTCCGGTGTGGAATCTTTAATACCACTTAAAAATAGTTTTAAGAGATAGAGTGACTGTTTTATATGCTGTTTGGAACTTTTTGAAAATTTCTAAAGGCTTCAGTTAGCGTCGAAGGCCGTAAAGTATTGATTCGGCGGCGGAATTTCTACTGACATTGCGGCACTTTTTTCACGTTTTCTCTTCTCAATTCTAACCGTTTTGTCTGAAATTTTAAATGAAACATCGTAAGTGAATAACAAAGGTAATGGCGATAATGGTAATGGATAATTAAAAATAATAGCTTCAACTTACCGAACTTTTGTTAGTCCCCCCGTTTTTGTACCGAAATCAAAGTAGAAAAAAAAAGAAGTAGGGAAGCCTAAATTCAGACCGGATTGCACTTAATTTCTTAGTCAACTAATCCAAGTATTTTGGACATGGTCTTAAACTTTTCTGAAAATGGGCTTATTTGTGGGTTTGAGTATAATAAGAAATAAATTGAAAAAGTTTTACACATATTGAAAATTTTGACATATTTTTAAATTTTGCGAATTGGTACAGATTTTTTAAAGCTAAATATCTTCGGTACTTTCCGAAACGTTTATAATTATTTGTGGCTTTTGGATAAAATATATAAAAAAAAATTATTTAAGAAATTTTTTGTGGTTTTTGGATAAAATATATAAAAAAAATTATTTAAGAAATTATTTGAAAAACTTTAAAAATGAAATTTTTTTTGTTGGGAAAAATTTTGGAAAAAAAAATTTTTTTTTGGTAAAATTCTGAAAAAAAAAATTTTTGTTGAACATTTTGAAAATAAATTTTTTTTTTTTAATTTTGAAAAAAAAATATTTGGGGGAAACAGTTTGTTCCTCATTTGTTGTTTTTGGATAATTTATATTAAAAAAAAATTATTTGGAAAAAAAAATATTTTTATATCTTCGGTACTTTCCAAAATGTTTATAATTTTTTATGTAAAATATATGTACATATATAAAGAAAAATTATTTAAGAAATTATTTGAAAAATTTTGAAAATAAAATTTTTGTTTGGTAAAAATTTTGGAAAACATTTTTTTTCGAAAAAATCTTGAAAAAAAAATTTACTAAATATTTTGAAGAAACAATTTTTGTTAAAAAGTAAAAACAAAAATTTTTTTTTTGAAAACTTTGAAAAAAATTGTTTTGTTTTAATATTTGGTGAAAACAGTTTGTTCCTGATTTGTTTTTTTGGATGAATTATATTAAAAAAAAGAAAAAATATTTTTATATCTTCGGTACTTTCCAAATATTTATCTATAATTTTTTGTGGTTTTTGGATAAAATAGATAAAAAAATTATTTAAGAGTTTATTTGAAAAATTTGAAAAAAAAATTTTTTTTTGTAAAAATTTTGGAAAAAAAAATAATTTTTTGGTAAAAATTTTAGAAAAAAAATTTTTTTTTGTAAAAATTTAAAAAAAATTTTTATTCAAAAACTTTACTGTTAAAAATTTGCTTTTGTTAAAAATTTTTGGGGAAAACCATTTGTTCCTCCTTTCTTGGTTTTGGGTAAATTATAATAAAAAAAATTTATTTGAATAAAAAAAAATATTTTTTGTTAAAAATTTTTATCAAAAAATTGTTTTCTCCTTTTTATGAATTTTTTTTTCTCATTTGTGAGGTGCATGGGTAAAAAACTAACAATAAGTCCTTGCATTGCTTAACATACGAGGCTTAGCAACAGATTGAGTGCAAATTAGCACCACTCCAAAGTGGACTAGTTACTACATTGTAGGGCATTCAAAAATATTAAAGCATGCAATTCGTATGCGCTCACTTGCAATGCCATGTGGCCAGGCCTCCACGTATATAAAATTTTGTTTGCTGTTGATCTCAAACATATGAATACCTACATATACATATATGTGTATGTGTGTGTACGATCAGCACGCTGAGGACGTGGCGACGACATACTTTTAGGCGCGAAACTGTTTGCTATGAGCTCCTTTTTTACTTTCGCGCATTTCGTGGCCAATTGACTCCGGTTGACTGTTGACTGCTGGTATGCCGCGCAAGAGATGGTTGTTGTTATTATACATAGTTGTTGTATTTTATTGGCAAATACATGTGACACCACTTGCAGTCGTTACGGTGTAACTGTACATATATAGTAGTTAAAATTGGCAACTACCAACTGCACAATTGGTTGCTCTCTGTTAATGGGCACAACGATTCCTGCGGATTTTCATTCACATTCCTCGTGGCAGTGAGTTGTGCATGTGAATCTGTAAACTTTTAACATGACTGAGTTTTTGCAATTTTTGCTTTTGTATATTTTTCTTTTTGTGGTTTTTCTTGTGCTGCTGCTTCGATAAATTCATATACAGTTTCATGTATTTCAGTGACTGTTGATTTATAACGCAATAATTAACCATTTTTCGACACTTCAAAAATATTTTCTCTGAGTGCCACTGAGTCTTGCTACACAAATTGCAGGTATTGTAAGAATATGGAAAATTTATTTTTAATGGGAGTTGAAGTTGCGTGATGAGTTGGAGTTAATTCCCAAATGGATGGCAAGCTGAGACTCCATCCATGTTCCCTCAGTTGAGGAATGAGTCGAAACTGGATTGATCTAAGGGTCCCATTCCATATTACACTCACCACTTCATCTACCACTTGCTTCATCCTCGTTATAGCCTCTTTAACACCTTCTGCAACCTGAGGTGCAGGAAGTCAAGGATGAAGTCACACCTCAAGAGAACTCATTACGTTAGAAAATCAATGTGACAGTGTTAGGTAGGTAGAAGTGACAGTCAATTTTTAAACAGTTTAACTAATACTTCTCGCTAAACTCTTTTGTTCTAAGCGCAAATCCATTGATCTGGTGGACATTTTTATCCCTAAGTTCATTAGTATCAGCCAAGAAGAAGGGTTGCCCACATGGCGGTATACTATCTCTCTTATTTTGGTGCTTTGTTGTGGACTCTCTTCTTAATGATCTGGAGGAAACTGGAAACATCCAAGCCTACGCGTCTGATGTGTGCGTATTAATCTCAGGACGATCACTTGAAGCTATATCAAATAAAATGCAGGAAGCTCTAAATAAGATTGAGTATTGTTGCGAATTGCATGGTCTTTCGGTGAATCCTACAAAAAATACCTTAATGCTTTTCACTAGGAATCGCAATATGGAAGGCCTGTTACAACCCACATTGAAAGGGACAACACTACAACTGTCCTCTGAGACTAAATACTTAGGAGTAATCTTACATAACAAGCTTACCTGGAAGAAGCACGTCGAGCAGAAGGTCTCTCTAGAACTAAAAGTCTTCTGACAGTGTAAGAGAACCTCTTGCAAAACATGGGGTCGATAGTACACTTTTACATCACTCTTATTAGACTCATCATTACATATGCCTCTGTGGTGTGGTGGAAGGCTACAATGGTTAATTCCAGAGTAAAACCCCTTAGCAGGCTACTGAGAAGTGTGTGCGTGGGTATCACAGGTGCCATGAGTGCGACATCTGGTGATGCCCTTAATGCCAGTCTGAACTTACAACCTCTAGATCTTCAAATTGGAAAGAAAGCGATGAAGGTCGCGTACAGGCTCGTACGGAGTCTGGGGAAACGAAGAACACACTGGCCCCTGTCAGATATACCACCAGTTGTTAGAGCGGTGCACACTTTCTCGATGCCAGTGGACAATCGGGTGCCTGTCGTTAGGTTCGGTAGGAAGTATGATGTTTTGATCCCAGATAGAGATCAATGGTTAAGTCCAGAGAACCATTTAATATCAGCACACTTTCTACACCGATGAGATCCAAAACCAGTGATGGAAGCGGATCTGGATGGTGCTTAGACGAAGACACTAAGAACTCCTATGCCACAGGACAGATGGCCACGGTATTCCTTACGGAAGTCTATGCCATATTGAATGTGGCGTACGGGCTAATTGAGAAAAAGTGGCGGGGCAACAATATTGGAATTTGTAGTGACAGTCAAGCTGCATTGAAAGCCCTTGCTAACACACGCTGCTTTTCGAAATTAGTCGCTGATTTTAAGGCAAAATTGAATAGTGTTGCAAAACACAACGAAGTTAGTCTTATTTGGGTGCCTGGACATTGTGGTATTACAGGGAACGAGTTAGCTGATAAACTGGCCAATGAAGGCTCTGCAAGTATGCCACTAGGCCTTGCATCTTTTCTAGGTGTCAATTCTACATCGATTCAACTATGGATTGACGACTTCATTAGGCCTACCCATAGATCACGTTGGTCTGGGTTGAACTCGTGCAGAATAGCCAAGTGCTTTGTGAAAGAACTAAACAGAAAACGGCGACCCTTCTCCTAAAACTGAGCAGAAAAAACCTGAGAATACTGGTGTGGGTACAACGTCTGTGAGCAGCATATGGCTGGCTGTCGACAGCTCGATGTGTCTGTCCTGTCTTGGGGATGACGACACTGCAGAGCATTTTCTCTGTAGCTGTCCTGCATTTTCCGGAATCAGACTTAGGATATTGGGTTGCGATACGCTGAGTATGGATAAAGTTCATACTCCTCCTCTTACGGATCTCTTAAGATTCATGAATGAACCCAAGAGATTTGTGGAAGAGTGACCTCAAACTAATTTTTCCGTCTTACCACCCACATTTTATCTTTCCTATCTCTATTCTTTCTACTGAAATGTATCCGGGTGTAGTACAATGATCTCCTGACTGAGTGCTTGGACTTGTGAGAATGGTAGAGCCCTCTCTCGCTAATTTCTTTGCCTTACAATTGCCTGGTATGTCACTATGCCTGACATTCATAACAAATCTCGTTAAGTGATTTCTGTCATTTGCGAGCAATGATGGAATAAGTGAGAATCCTATCAAGAGATTTAATCGCCGTTTCTAATAGCAGCGGTGTTGAGTGAGTTAATTTCGGAAGAGTGAACCTACTTTCGCTTCCTTCAAAATCTGTTAGGTTAGGGTAGGTTAGGATAGGTTGTAATGGTTGCCCAGAAGGTGGGCCCACTTGGACGAAAGATGATTCATCCTTTGTGATACCATTCCGAGGGGGAAAAAGAGGTGAAGGAAAACGACAGGACGAAAAAGAGAGGGGGGAGGGGATTGGACTGTGAATGGTAACTAATTTGCGGATGTGCTAGCCTCTTTATGCTACTGATGAAGTTCATCAGATTTTTGTTATCAAGACCTGCTATGTAGGCAGGAGCAGAAAGGAAGTGAGATTCAAGATGCTTAAATCTTATTCCCGCGATTGAGAAAATCTGTTAAGAATGAGTAATAAATAATTAAAAAAAAAACTTACTAATAAAACCTTTTTAAGAATATGAATCTAAATCTAGGACCTATCTTAATTATCGTTAGATATCCCTCTAGGCCTAGAATATGGCCATATTTCCCGCTCTGGAACTCTAGGAGTTTATGATGATAATGCAAAATATTGTATCCCAAGAAGCGTTAAGACGAAATTCGTGAATAGATTTCGAATCGCCAAAGCATTGTCTAGCCTCTGTCAACTCAACTATGCCACTAAAAGAGTCCAAAGATATGATTTGAACTCAGTTTGGGATGTATTTTATTTATTTACTGATCTTTAGTTCGAAACTCTAATTGAATAAGCACGAAAACGCAGCAACATAATAAACCAGCTGCCTTTTATCTTTACCGCGGCATCTTTTCCACACAAAATATTCCATACATCACAAACTGAAAATACAACAAACCACATGAAAGTAGCAGTGCATTTATTTTAACCCCCAAACCCCTCATATTTTCAAACAATTTTACAAAATATTCACCGAAAAAGCCATTTCGCGCGGAGTTAGAAAATTTCAAACCAACTCCTTGACAAAATGATTAATTGAAATTGACTGCAAAATGTCATTGCACACGCATATGCAGCCAAATATCTGATTCTTTTCGTTCAGTTTCCCATTCTCAAATGTTTGGCGAATTACGCAGTTACGAAATCATTGACACACGTCTCTACTTTGCTGCTTGAATGATTGACTCACTGACTTCGGTATTAACCAACTGTCATGCTGCGGAAGCAAGAAGCAATAAACTGTCTTAAATTGCATAGCATTGGCACACGCCCACATCATTTCTCAAACGCACTTTCGTCCTTCCACTGACTGTTACACACACACACACGCACACCCAGGCATATTCATGTATGCTGGTTGGTAGGTGATTGCAAGTCTCGAAGTCTAGGCTTATTCTGGTGTCATCAACAAATGTCACGGCAAACCGCATTTACGAGAGTAGAAGTTGGTGGTGATTCACGTGTCACATGCCACATGTCGCAAGATGGAACCAAAGGCAAGCAAGATTTTATCAGTTGGAGCGTAAAAGTACAAAAGCGCAAAAATATTTGAGAGTAGAGGCTGCTGGCGCAGGTTTTGTGAGTTTAAGACAAAGCAGCTACCTGCGCCCAGGTTCCTCTATTGAAAATGAAATTGGAATAGGACGAGCCAAGGAGCACCAAGAGATTTGGTGGCTCATAAAACACTTAGGCTAAAAATCCCATTGTATTTAGAGCTCTGGAAGCTACCATCTACTACTCAAGGAGGGAAGGAGAAAAAGATAGGAAAGAATAGAGACAGAGATAGGAAAGAATAGAGACAGAGACACAGACATAGACAGAGACAGAGACAGAGACAGAGACAGAGACAGAGACAGAGACAGAGATAGGAATGAATAGATACAGAGACATAGACATAGACATAGACATAGACAGAGACAGAGACAGAGACAGAGACAGAGACAGAGACAGAGACAGAGACAGAGACAGAGACAGAGACAGAGACAGAGACAGAGACAGAGACAGAGACAGAGACAGAGACAGAGACAGAGACAGAGACAGAGACAGAGACAGAGACAGAGACAGAGACAGAGACAGAGACAGAGACAGAGACAGAGACAGAGACAGAGACAGAGACAGAGACAGAGACAGAGACAGAGACAGAGACAGAGACAGAGACAGAGACAGAGACAGAGACAGAGACAGAGACAGAGACAGAGACAGAGACAGAGACAGAGACAGAGACAGAGACAGAGACAGAGACAGAGACAGAGACAGAGACAGAGGTTCATATTCTTTGGTAAATCTGTAAATATCTTTCAATTTGAAAGAGTTAATCAATCTCATGATATCGGAACGCAAAATTCGTAGCTGTGTTCTAACAAAGGCAGGACTCTCATAGAGAAAAGTTCCTTTAAGCAAGCCAGGCACATTGGGTCCTCAATGATTCCAATGGTGGTCATATGCTAACTCCATGGGTTGTGCACTGTAATGGTACCGACCATCAACCGATCGTTTTTCCTTCCAAGTTTTAGTAGAACGTTTTCCACTTTTCTGTTCGGACGTGTCACAAAACACTTTGCAGTTCTGCAGTGGATTGCCTACATAATCGCTGATCGAATTCATGATTCCTGCGGAACTTATTCCGATTTATGGTTCTGGCCCTTGTGGGGGAACCTCTACTACTTTGTGACCAATGGGGCATCGGAATGTTTCAACATCGTTGGTCGATATCGATTTGTCGTCTGTTTGGGTTCATATTGAGGCTTACCTCAGGCTCTCGTGCTTGTCGGCTGTTCGTAAATACAGTCTCCCCGTCAAGTGTTATGCTTCAAAACGCCTCTTTTGGATGACGCATCCGCTTTGCGCTCCCACTCCATCTTTCGGAATTTTATTACGATCTTTGCTGCAAACTTTTTTACTGCTTCCAATTACTCTTTCGAGTTCAGCGTTTGCCTTACCAAGTTTGCTGGTGTGGGGACTATAACTAGAGCATCTGCGAGCTCGGAGCGCTCTACGTAAAATCTGGCGTAGTAAAAAGTTCTGCACTATTATCTTCGATGTGGCATTCCGGGCAAGTGGAGCAATTTGCTAGATTAAAACGGCAGAGATACGCAAGAAAGCCACTATTTTCGAAGATAATCTGGGTTGGATAGAAATCTGTTTCGCCGCGTTTTCTACTAACCCATTCATCTAGTTTGGAAATCAACTTGTATGTCCAGCGGTCTTTGGTAGAGTGAGCCCATCTACTTATAAGAGAAATATCTTCGGCCTTTTATTTTTATAATTTTTTAATGCTTTAAAAAAATATATTCTACTTTTTAGAAAATATTTCTTGTTAGAAAATTATGTGGTTTTGTTAAATACTTTTAACTATTTTTTCGTATTTAATTTGTGTTTAATTTCTTTTTATATATTTGTAATAAGATGTAGTACAATGTGCAACAAAAACCATCTAACTGAAAGCTCCAAATTTTGTAGAAAATTTACAAAAATTTAACAAATTTCAAAAAGTTGTCATCAAAACTTTCAACTCTTTAACCAGCTAATGATGTTGATAATGGATCGGGAAACTTGAAGGCATGCAGTTTTATAGCCCGCTCAATATTAGTATAATAATAGATACGGCCGCCGTAGCCGAATGGGTTGGTGCGTGATTACCATTCGGAATTCACAGAGAGGTCGTTGGTTCGAATCTCGGTGAAAGCAAAATTAATAAAAACATTTTTCTAATAGCGGTCGCCCCCCGACAGGCAATGGCAAACCTCCGAGTGTATTTCTGCCATGAAAAAGCTCCTCATAAAAATATATGCCGTTCGGATTCGGCTTGAAACTGTAGGTCCCCCCATTTGTGGAACAGCATCAAGACGCACACCACAAATAGGAGGAGGAGCTCGGCCAAACACCTAACAGAAGTGTACGCGCCAATTATTTATTTTATTTAATAGATACCCAACTTCCGTTGAAAGCGGCTGAAAGCGCGAACATAGTTATTTTTACTAAGAAGTCTAAAATGTGGAGACTTATATTTTCTGGTAAATAGCATCAGCTCCGTTTCAGCATCAGCCTAGAGCTGGCTCTGAGGACGCAACTAGCAGCCCATCGGAATTGATCATCCTTTTTTTCTAAAATAAATTATAACAAGGAAATTCTTATGGCTTGAATGACTTTACAAATCTTCAGAGAGTAGTTTAAATCAGCTTAAAAATCAGTCCATACGATTTTGAAATAGTGTGTCCTCCTGGCAACTAGTTCTTCAGTGGTAGTATTCAGCTAAGTCGCTAATATTCTGAATATGAACTCAATCGGGTTATTAACACGATTTCCTTAGATATTTCGATATGAACTCACTCCAAGCGAGTGCGAACGAACTCATAATCTGTCCATCACTTTATGAAAATTTCATCTCAGTGGTATGAGTGCTTTAAGGACGGTAGATTATTAGATGTACAAAAAACTATTATCAGTGCCAACCAATATCTTAAATAAGAAAATCTGATGCTTTCCCAAATTACCACACCAATTTCAATGTCAGAACAAGTGCTCACCCGTTTCCTTGCCTGACTTCATTATGTCACTTAAAAAGGCTTTTATTCCACCTAAACCTTCTGCAAACAGTTTGCCGTTCACCTAGCTTGCCACACTGACTGCAAAAAGTAAACAAACTTTCAAGATAGAAAAACGAGCTGACACACAGCGTATGGCGTATGCAAAAATAATAGCAAATAAAAAGAAAAACCAAAACAAAAACAAAATCCAGACACACTACACTTACGATAATACCGATAACAACACTAACTCTTTTAAGAACAACAATAAAAAAAATATAATGTTCACATCAGTTATAACTTTTCAACATTTACTTTGTATAAAAGCTTTCATCCGAGCGCCACAAACACTTTTGACACTTGTCTGCTAACATTGCTGCCGCCAAGCTCTTCCGCCACCGCCGTCCGCCCGTCCGTCCGTTTAATGTTGCCAATGGCTGTTGTTGTGGTTGTTGCTTGTTGCTTGCTGTTGGTACACTTGTTTAGTTGATTGTTGTTGTTGTCTGCTGTTTGGCTGCTTGGCTGCTTGGCTGCTTGGCTGCTCTTGACTTTCGACTGCCACCCGCAGAGTTGCAGTTTTATTGCGCGCATAAACACACACACACACCCACACACATCCACACACGATTACAAGTACACACTAAGCGACAATGAGTTAAAATTTTTCTTAACAACATGTCAGAAAGTTTCCAACAAACTGCAAAAAGATTTGTTTAACACATTGTTGCTGTTGCCGATTTTGTCGTGCCTGTGGTTGTTGTGGCGGTTGGAGTCCATGTTGCAGTTACGTAGCATATTGACAACATCCAACGTGAATGTGGCATACAATGCAGCTATTATTTAGTAGTTTAGTAAGTTTCTCGGTGTATAGCAGCAGCAGCAGCAGCAATAAACGCAGAAACAACGACAACACAAACAACAATAAGCAACAATAATGCAATATTACCGGAATTATTGGCACCCTGAAGAGGAGCACCTGCTGCTGTCAACTGTTGGCTGCCATTCACATTGTTATTGTTGTAAGCTTCTTTCCTGTTTTTATGATCAATGGCATTTGTGAGATTTTGGAAGAAGAAAAGTTATTATTCAGACGCAGTAGCAAACATTTCTGATGAACTGCGCTCGCTTACTTGGTAAGGTTAGGTTAGGTTAGCCTGGTTGGCAATAAGCCACGCGTACACCTTTTGGTCCCTAGCGATACCAGATGGAAACCGACCTCTATGAATACTTAAAGTAGACATCATGTAGGATGTCAGCGCTTTTGGCGAATCTAAGTAGAGCTGGGAGCTCCGTTTTTGAGACGTCATCCAGACCCTCAAACAATGGGGCTCCCAAGCATTTTAAGCGCGTTTTTAATAATGCCGGACAAACGCACAGAAGGTGTTCTAAAGTTTCCTCAACATCCTCTCTGCATTTCCTGCATTTGTCCGTGTTAGCAATCCCAATCTTGTACGCATGTGCAGCCAATAGATTGTGCGCTGTTAGCATACCTATGATAGTTCTGCAGTTCTTTCGCGAGAGCGTAAGTACGAATTGAGTCAGTTTTTTGTCGTTAGTTGTACACATAACTTTTGCTGTTTTGCATGTGGTCAGATTAGTCCACCCAGCTGCCACTCGCCTTTTCATGTAGTGGTTCATTTCGTTGTATATAGTAATTAGCAGTTTTGGTAGGTCGTTGTCTTGTTCCAATGGTAGTCTAACTGCACTTTTTGCTATCTCATCTACTATTTCGTTCCCCATAATGCCTTTGTGACCAGTTACCCAGTAGATATGCAGCCTACTGTTTGCGGCTAGCCTTTCTATGGCCTCCCTGCTCCGTCGAAAATTTTTGGATTTAATCTAATATGAGTTTATTGCTTTTATTGCTGCTTGACTGTCCAAGTATATATTAATTGTTGAGTTCTTTCTTGTTCTAGTGTAGGCCAGCTCCGCGGCTTTCCCCACAGCAAAAAATTCCGCTTGGAAAATATTGTTTGGTCTGGCAGTTTGATGGTCTGCCTTATCCCTAGTTTTGAGCAGTAAATGCCCGCTCCCACTCCGTATAAAGTTTTAGACCCGTCTGTATAGATGTGAAAAGTTCTAGGTAGGCAGCATCAACGAGAAATTTCGGAGCGCATTTACAATCTACGATCTAAGATGTTTTATAAAAAATACCACGAAAGTTTTTGAGTATTTGAATACTTTATTAAAAATTAAAGAAATCCAATTGATCCCGTGTTAAATACAAGGTGAAATCAAAAATAAACAAGGAGTCAGTGCGTTGGAAGTTACCTCCCTAACTGACTTCTAGTAGAACCTTGGTGACATTCGGTTCAGTGGGAGCGAAGTTATTGTGTCTAAAATGTCAGTATGTTTGTGTCATCGGTGCACAAATGAGTTTCGACCAAAGAGCTAATATCAAATTTTGTTTGAAAATCGGTAAAACGTTTACCAAAACCTTTAAATTGATGAAAAAAATTTATGGCGATGATTGTCTATCTCGTGCAAAAGGTCTGTGCACGTTTCCTTTCGCACAAGTTAACTGAGGACCAAAAATTGCTCACAATTCAACATTCAAAAGACCTCATTAAAGAGGCGAGAAAAGACGAGAACTTCCCTTACAACATTGTAACGGGTGATGAAACGTGGTATTCCAACATCAACCTGAAACTAAGCACCACAGTGCCGAAAGGAGGGCCCCAGACGAGCCACCACTCAAAAAATCATGTTTGGAGAAGTCGAAAATCAAGTCGATGCTCATTTGTTTTTACAATTCCAACGAAATTGCCCACAAGAAGTTCATGCCAAACCGTCAATGCAATTTTCTATCTCGGCATTTTGATGCGTTTGTTGCAGTCTCCTTCAAACTGTCGAACTCTGCTAGGGTTTTTCAAGCAGACGTCTTGGCGATCCTCCAGGCTTGCAAAATGCTTACGGAACGCGGGAGCGAGGGAGATATTAACATTTTCTCCGATAGTCAGGCGCGATTGACGTCATGATGCAGAACGAAATAAGTAAACTCCTGTAGGGAGGAAATCAAATCTCTTGGGTGTGCAGGTAACATGATCTGGGTTCCAGGACTTAGGAACATAGAGGGAATTAAAATAGCTGATGAGCTTGCCAGGAAGGGGACTGAATTGGCCTCAGAGACCTCCTACCCGGTCATCGGCATCTCCCTGACAGTTGTTAAAGAGGAACTGCACAAATTATTTCTCAGGAAAGCGCAGAAAATGCGGAGCTACATTTCTTTATGTGCAATTACGAAAACACAGTGGTCCCAGTACAATATACGGAGGACTCAGAAAGTCTTCGGGATTCCACGGCAGTCAATTTCTAAACTCGAAAAAGCTAGGGTTACCATTTAACCCCCATTGCAGAAACTGTGGGGCCTTTCAGAGAAGGCGACTGTCTCTGTAAATGTCCGGGTTTGGCAGCTAGACGCCGAAGGTCACTGCGCGCGGGTTCAGTGCTCCAACCTAAATCCAATCAATCTCCTCCATTATATCAACAGCTCTGGCTGGCTGTAGATACCTGCCTGTTGGAGGTCTTATAATGGTATCAAAGCGGCGCTTTAGTGCTACTTGTGGAGTGCTTGACCGGCACTTCAACCATTTCACTTACCTACCTACCTATTCATATAAGTAGCGATGACTTTAATAAGCAACGAGGCATATGACACTTAATAATCAACTCGCCGAGATAGGCGTGTTGACAGCCCAAGGCAACTACGCGCATTCAGACAAACGAAAAATGTGCACAAAAGCGCAGTTACGCGTACACAAATAATTCTATGTGTGTTAGTGATTGCTAGCCCATGTTGCATATGGCTACTCGACACTATTGTTTAGCCAATCTCATCTGATTGCGAGTTGTCTTGTGACCAGGCCCAAAGTACTTAAATACAACAAAAGCGGATGTCCGTCTCAAGACGAGTGAGTCAGTTGTATAAAAAATTGGCTTTATCGCTGTTATAGATTTTTTCGCATTACAGTTAAGTGAAAGTGAATGTGAATGAGAATGAGAAAGTGCAAAAAGTGAAAGCAAAGTTTGCGAAATTATTTTCTAGTCATGGCCTGCTAGTTGTTCGATTTCGTTTTTATTATCTACCCTCATTTACTTCCGTTCGTTGCTTAGGTTATTGCACAAAGTTTTTTGCCTCCACACTCTGCTGGCGCTGGCAAGTGGTGTAGGGCGTTTCTATGAGTTCATTTTTTTGGGGTCACTCGAGCGTATGTTTTACAAGTCTATTAAGTTTGCATCTTATCTCTCGCTGACAGCTGCCGATTTTTATTCTGCGCCATACGCCACTTTTTCGTTTACTTTTCGTGTGTGAGTGTGTGTGCGTGCATTTTTTGCTACTTCACTTGATTTCGGCGGCTTTCAGTCATTCTTCCGTTGTAGTAGGCGTTTCCGTTTTCGCTGTGGCGTCGAAAAGTCGCGCGCAAACAAAGCAGAACAAACAAACTCATACTATTTATACTCAACACATCTATCAAGATGCTTAAGAGCTTAACATGCAGCTCGCCCATTTCCTTCGCTCTTGAAGCGTATGTTACAGGCAGACGATCTACCGTACGTTGTGTGCGTCGTAAATGAGTCAAGTGTCAATCAAGTGTCAACGCACGTTTTTACTATTTTCAATAAAGGAAATGTCTAAATAATCGAGAGTCGGTTTTTTGATTGCCGTAAGTTACTGACATATGTTTTAGTTTTTTGTTTTCAGCGATACACATCAATTAGATGGATGTTGATGTGGGACATTTAGTGGTAGACGTGTGGTGCGTACCAGCTTAAAAGGTGATCAGTTCACGATTTGTAAAAGAAAATCTTCTTGTGTGCTTCTAGACTTAAGACTTTCTAACAGAGACTGGTCCATATTTACTTACAGGCTGCGAACACCATGTTACTTCAGCGGGATCTTTCAAATATACTGCGTATTACTATATATATAGGAAGACCTATAATTACTCCCTCCTAATGAGCTCGGTATACTAGATACATATGATAGTTATAATTAAGTAATTAGAGCCACAAAATAGATCAATCTGGTCGCAGGGCATAAAGGCCTTAGCCTAACCCGTACAACCATTCCCATTACTACGTCACTGCACATCACTTAGAAATGATAGCACTATTGTAAACGGTTTGAGGTTATGACCACTTTTCTTCAAGGTAATTTGAATTGTTCATTAAGATCTTTCGTTTGCAGGGTTTTCTGAAGTTATAGATCTGTGCGAATAAGCCGCAATAGATGGAAGCCCAAAAACTAAACAAAATCCAGGCCATTGCTGAAATTCAGACGGAGCTGTGTGTTATTCAAAGTTCAACCCCTAAAGCCGGGGCCGCGGCAGACATTTGAATATTTCATGCGTGAAGTAATTTTGTATTTTTTTTATGAAGGATGGTTAAGTTTTAAGGGCCGGTGTTGATTTTGAATAAAGCACAATTTTTTTAGGAAATTTTTGACATTTCTCTTTATTATGATAATATTTGTATGGCTCAATTACGTATGGGACAAAATATCGGCCACACCTCCATCCGATGGTCCAAATTTTCGATGACGCTGAGGCATAATTGAGGTCCTATGCCGTTAATGTGGCGAATTATCTCACCCTTTAGCTCTTGAATTGTTGCTGACTTATCGACGTATACCTTTTCTTTCAAATCTCCCCAAAGAAAGAAGTCCAACGGTGTCAAATCACATGATCTTGACGGAAAATTGACATCGCCGCGACTTGAGATTGTTCGGCCATCAAATTTTTCGCGCAAAAGAGCCATTGTTTCGTTAGCTGTGTGACAAGTGGCACCGTCCTGTTGAAACCACATATCGTGCCCATCCATATCTTCCGATTCGGGTCATAAAAAGTTCGTTATCTTCTCACGATAGTGAACAATAGTCACAGTAACTGCCTGACCGGCCCCATTTTGGAAAAAATACGGCCCAATGATGCCGCCGGCCCATAAACCGCACCAAACAGTCACTCTTTTTGGGGGCATTGGTTTTTCGGCAATTACTCTTGGATTATCATTCGCCCAAATGCGGCAATTGTGCTTATTGACGAATCCACTGAGGTGAATATGTGCCTCATCACTGAAGATGATTTTTTCGAGAATTGGTCATTCAATGTGGCCCGTTTTCATAATAAGTCTGAATAACTTTAACGCGTTGCGCGATTGTGCATCTTTCCAGGGTTCAAATTGAGTTAGCCTGTCAAATGAAGTGCAGAAAAACCCTTGTCGCTTAGGTGTGGTTCAGATTCAACATCGGCCCTTAAAATTTAAATACCCTTTAGATAAGCAAATCCAATTAGCCACTAACAGCTAAGACCATCGGCCTAGATGTCACACTTTAGCTATTCAAATAAAAAGAAAATTCGTAAAGGCCTTACACACAGCTGTTTTTAGTTTAATCTCACAACACCTTTATTAGCAGAAAGTCCATGCCGATTCTATGTCGACTTTAAATGACTTAGCTGGCTATTATGTAAAGCTTTTTTGTGGCAGAAATACCCTCGGAGGTGTGCCATTCCTTGCCGAGAGCCGATCGCTAATTTTGAATCACACTCTGGATATCTGAGACCGTCCAATGCCCACCATCCTATACCCTGCTCTAAGCATACCTGTACATTACTGCCCTCACAGAGCTAAACCGGTATCTCTTCACTGTCAGAAATTTCAGTCTGACGTTTTGACTCTTCTCTCGCTAACAAAAATCACTCTTTATCCTCACTATCTGACGTGGAACTCTCAGGCGCTGACTCATCTCCCAGTAACGCGGCCAAATACGCTGACTTCTCTACAGCGGTCAACCTAATAAAGAAATACATAACAGATAATTTTTTTTACTTTCATCAAGGTCGTAAATTTATACCGAAATACTAATTTTATATAAGTTTACCTTGCGAATTCTTGCTCAGATCGTTCTTCCATTTTCTTCTCAATTAGGTTTTTTTTTTAATCACACTGAAATCGTCTACACTTCTCAACTACTCAGCGAATACTAAATGAAATAGACGCCAAAGACGCGGTCACATTACAACCGATGTACCTTATGACGTCAGTTCTTGACGTCATAGGGCTCGGGTAGTTGCACATCGGCCTACCATTTGTAGGGGAGCATGCGACTACCTGAAAAGCCGGTACGTTATAAGAATAGACCTGGGAAAATGCAAAAAGAAAATATTTGAAAAATACTGTACTTGTTCAAATAGCTACAGATCTTTCAATTATACATATACTTACAATAAAAAAAAACCCGTGGGTACCACTAAATACGCATATACGCATTTTATATAAGGTGGGTACCCGGGTACCCCGGTTATATTTAGAACAATGTCGAAAAAGTTGGTTATAGACAAGGGGGTTAAAGGCAGACATCGATCATTTGATCATCAGTGAAAGCTGATGGAGTCCAATCCATTAATAGTACGGATAGAAATCATTTTGGATATCAACACTTTTCAGCAATTCTTTTGAGACGTCATCTATTATCTTAATTTCCAGCAAAATTTTAAACGCTCCACATCGCTTACAACCGCATCATTCGTGCACTTCTCCCATTTACTACTTTGAACGAATACAAATTTCAACTATAAAATCAAAAGCATAATCGCACACTCAGACAGCAGTGGCTTTACCAAAGCTGTTAAGTGTTGAAGATCGGATTTTACTCTTTTGCGCGCTCGAACGGCTGCAAACGCAATTTCGCCACTATTTTTGTTTTAGTTTTTCTGTTATTTTTTTTTGTTTCCACGCGTTTTCATGCGCACTTTTTCACGCAACATTGAAATACTGCACGCCTACAATTGTCCTCCTAAAACGCCTTAGCGCATGCAACACTTTTTGTGCGGTACGATGCCCTTTGCACATTTGGCCAACTGGCTGTGTCATTTTTCGCGCCTTTGGTTGCATTGTTGCTGTTAACGTTTTGCGAAATTCGTTCTAAGCGACAAACAAAAGCGTTGCAACATTCGAACACTTTGTGTCATGTTGCACAATGGTTGCCTGCTTGCTTGCTATTGCAGCTGTTTGTCTGTACCGCGAATGCAAGCATAAGTGTTAGTCTGTATATATGTAGTTGTGTGAGTGTATGTGTGTGCAATGTGTACTACGTGTAAGTTGTTTTTGCCAAAGGTTTGTTAGTGTTGTTTAAGTGGCATGGCGCAGCACGCGCGCTTACAAGTTGCAATTTTGTTGCACACACACACTGTTGCACAGTGCATATAACTACTATGCGTACTATGTGTGGCTGCGTGTGTTTTGTGCGCTAGTGTTTCCAATGCAGTTACGAAGGCAGTTTGCCTGCTGTGCGGATTCCTGCTGATATCTCTATGTAGTTGCCAGCTGTTTTGCTTGTGTTTTGATTTTGTCTCGTTTGCTGGTGTTACAATTGCTGTCGTTTTTGCTGCTTTTGTTGCTTTTACTGCTGCTGCTATTGTGCCTTTCAGTGGCGGTGAACGTGTCTCTCCACGCGTATATTTTCATTATATTAACGGGTGTTGGGTGTCGGCTCACTGGCTGGCTGCTGCTGCTGTTGCAGGCAGAGAAGATGATGATGACACACAAATTGCAAGTCTCTGATGCATTGCAACTTTGCAGACAGACCTGGCAACAACACAACTTTGGCTGAAGTAACTGTGCAACTGGGAAGGAGAGGAGTTGGCAATTTGTTGGTGAAATTAAATGCGGGCCGATATGAGTTTGGCATTTGTGAGAGGCTTTCAGGACGTATTTTCTTTGGAGCTTGGGTAGTCGCTTATTTGTTTTTTTCTGGTAGTGTCATTGCATTTGTTCGCTGCAAATATGAAAAAAACCTATTAAAGTCCAAAATAGAGATATTTAAATTTCAAAATGTCAAAACAAATTATACAAAGCGCTTCTTTTGAATCTCAATTAATTCGAGCTTGTGAGACCTTCGTTTATAAAAAGTAAGAGAAAAAACTCTTGAGGTTCAGCTTGTATGGAGTACCGGTCAAAAATCGTATACTTTGAAACCAAATGAAATTTCTCAGTGAAACTCGATACACTTATTGCACTTTGGGCAGGCTAAGTTGGTAATGCAAATGTTGAAAACGGATCAAAACTATGTATGCCTTCTGCTGATGTAGTGAAGGAAATCAACGGGATATAGGCTTGAAAATTATATCAGACAATCCCCGGAAGTCACACTAAGGAACCTCAAGCGCCTAGCCGCCAGACCCGGACACTTGCAAAGAAAGTGTTGAACAGTCACTTTCTCTGCCGGATGCGCACAGCTTCTGCAATGGGAGTTGTACGGAAGTCTAACCTTCTCCCCATGAGTTTCAATCAGTAGTGCCCGGCGACCACCGATATGAGTGAAATTGAATGGCGAGGTCTCTATCACTTTAAGCGTCCTGCTTCTTTCGTACTTAGATAGCTCATGATAAGATAGAACTCCATCTGTCTTGCGCTTTTTTAAGAAATAAATTGTGCAGTTTCCTTTTAACAACGGTCAAGGGACATCGATGACTGAGATGGAACTAACTGAAACCGGCTCTGTCGACCCTTTCCTGGCAAGCTCGTCGGCAATGTCATCTACCTCTATGTTTCTATGCCCTGGAAACCAGATAAGCGAAATGTTACTTACAGATCGAAACGTTTGATATCCCCCCACAGAAGTTGACCAGAAGAGAGCTGCAATAACGCGACGAAAGGTCTTGATCGGAGCTTGGCTATCGGAAAAGATATTTATGCCTCCCTCCCGACAGCGATCCTACAGGCATGCAAAATGCTTAATTGTCGCTGCTGAGAGGGAGACATAAGCGACAGCAATCCGTAAGTATTTGGCATGCCTGTAGGATCGCGAAGATCTCTGCTTGAAAATCATTGCTAGTTTTCTTGTTTTCGGGAGTTTAAAGGAGACTGCAATAATGGCCGGCTTGGAGAAAATTCCCGCTCCATATACAGAGATCATGTTGGATCCATCGGTGAAAACAGAGGTACTTATGTCCGTGTAGACTCTCCCTTCCTTCCAATGCAGCCTGATTGGAAAGATAGAACTAGCACAACCCTCAAAACCCAATTTGCGGATGGAGAGATTTGTACAAAGTACAGAGAAATCTTCCTCAAAATGCGACAATGTCCTACAGAAGATTACCTCCAAAGGCCAGAACCACTAAGTTGTACATCCAGAGTTTGGCATATTTTTCCGAACATAGATTTACAGAAGTACAAGGCTATACTGGCCTTCTTAACTCGATTTTCGATGTGCAGCTTCCAATGGACCTTGGGGACAGGTATTACACCAAGATACATACTTGACTTTCGACAAGTGCGTAAGAAACTGGTTGTTTATCCTAGGAAATCTAAATGGTAGAGGTTTGTATTTTCTGATAAGTTGACTATAAGACCGTAACTGATAGTCCATGGACTGAGTTCAGCCAATGGTCCTTCCAAAATTTCAGCCATGACTGAGAGGAAAGGTCCTAGGCGTGGGTCATGTAGCGTGAATTTTAAGCAAAACAGTAAGCTTTGATTATTTTCTGGAAAATAACTATGCTCACCTCGCTCATCTCACTTTCGACAGATGTAAATTCCGCTATATTATGCCAGATTTTTCCGGTTGGCATTTAGATTCATGAAAAAGTACAGTATTTTTTCACAGATGGGACAAATTTTATTGTTGAAGAAGTTTTTCACAAGCAAAATGACAAAATCTATGCAAAAGGTGTTGTTCAAAGGTTCAGCGTGGCCAATGTCCAGCCTCCGTAATGGTTTGGTGGGGATTGTCTTGTAAAGACGTTACATCTCTTCATTTCTGCGTAAAAGGAGTTAAGACCGAAGCAAAAGTGTACTAGGAGGATGCCTTAGAAGACGTGGTGAAGCAGTTGAGCAGTACTTTCTTCAATGGAGCGCGTTGGTTCTTCCAGCAAGACGGCGCTTTACCCTATAAAGCAAAAAGCATCCAGCAGTGACTAAAAAACAATATTTCTGGGTTCATAGCCACGGAAGATTGGTCGTCTGGAAGTCCAGACCGGTATTCGTTGGACTACAGTTTGTGGTTAGAATTGGAAAACATGGCCTGTCGAAGACCTCACACAAATTTGGAGAGTCTCAAACAATCTTTGGTTCGAGCAGCGACGTCAATATCTATGGAAACCGTGCGTGCAATAAATGAATGGCCTAATCGTTAAGAGGTTTGCGTAAAAGCGAATGGTAGCCATTCGAATGAAAATTTAAAATTTTGTGTATTTGATCGTTATATGATAAAATAAAACTATCTTAATAAAAAGGACTTAACTTGTAACAGAACTGATGGCAGGACTAATTAGTGTGTTTAATTTTTGCCCCACAAAGTTGACAGAATTCTGCTGCTGAGTCTCTGATGCCGGGACAGCCGAAGTTACTCTTTTGCTTCGGATTGTCAAATTTTTAATCTATAATCCTTCAGCCGAACTTTTTAATATCAGGTCAGTCCAAAAATTCGTGCGTTTTTGAAAGGTGGTTTTAAAATGAATAAAAAAGATGTATTAAGTATTTATTAATCAATAATAGGTTTATTTTCCTTCATTACTTACAATGTCTTCCCAACCTTTAGGCAAATATTTAATTCCCTGCTCAAAAATTTGTTTGTCCTTGGAGCCAAAATACGTCTCGATATCCCTTTTCCTAGCTTCTTTTGAGGAGTAGTTCTTGTTACTCATATGGGATTGAAGTCCACGGAATAGGTGATAATCACAAGGTGCAATATCCGGAGAGTATGGTGTCTACGGCATTAAATCCCATCCGAGCTCGTTCAGCTTGCCTGATGTTTGCCTTGAGGTATGAGGTCTTGCGTTGTCGTGGTGAAACAAAACTTTGCGTCTCTTCACTAAAGACGGTCGATGTTTTTAAGTGCCTCATTCAGGTTTGATAGCTGATGGGAGGAATACTCAGCAGTTATCGTCTGGTTTGGTTCCAGAAGTTCATAACGAACAATACCGGCCATATGCCACCAAATAGACAGGAGAATCTTCTTGGGGTGAAGGTCATCTCTAGGGATCGGTTCTGGTGTTTCAAATTTATCTAACCATTGGCGTTTGCAAACAGGATTATTGTAACGGACCCATTTTACATCACCAGTAACGATACGGTTCAAAAAACTTTCATTTTCAAGCCGTTGTGAAGTGAAATTTTGGGTAAAATACGCACGAACTTATGGACTGACCAGATATATCAGCCTACGGACTAAATAACAGATTTGCCTTGAAGACAGAAAAGAGTTGAACATTGGAATGAGAACGGGTACTCAATAACTAAATGCGATTTGAAAAGGGAGTTAATGTTTGGTCCACTTCTTATTCCTTAAAGGAAATTAGTATATGAGACGCCATAGGAGAATATAAAAGTGTTCACGTTTTCATATTTTCATTAAGAAATTATCTAATTTTGTGCTGTTATCCTCTCTCACTCACTCTATCTCTCTCTCTTTTTCTTTCTATCACTTTACTGGTAAGCGTTGAACAATCCATTCACCATCCATTTCACATGATAAATTATTAACGCTGACACTTGTCTGACGTTTGTCTGCAGCGATTTAAAAACTACTTAAAATGTAAATATTGTTGCCACTGTCATTGCGACTACATTCAACATTCAACATTCAACATTCGAGAACAACACCAACACCAACAGCCAGCAACAGCGCAGCATTATTTACATGCAGTGCCGCTCTGTTTGCTATTGTTGTTGCTGTTGCCGATGTTTTTTGTTATTTTAATCACTTCACTTGTCTACTGACGTTGATTTTCTTGTTGACATTGAAAAAATATGTAAAAATGTGCTGTCAGTGCTGTCACTATGAACAGGAATACACGGACACACAAACTCAGGCACTTGCAGAAAGGCACCAAAAGACTCTGGCATATCCTTTCACTTCTCCGACATTTCCTACATCGTCAATTTCCCTGTTTGCCACCGTCACTGGTGGTGGTGTTGTTGTTAATGTTGCATGCAATGTACAAACGCCACACTCACACACACACACATATGCGTACACCTTGCGGCTTACACCTACACATCTACACACTTGGGCACACATATTCTATAACAGTATTTATTCATTCAACAGCAGCGCAGTGGTGGAGTAGCATAAACCAACACGCACTGACAAGTGACTGATGACATGTCTCCAACAACAACAACAACAATACAGTGGTATTGCTGTTACTTCTTGTTGCTACAGAAAGTAAGTAGTAGAAACACTGACAACAACGCCATGACTGCGTAACTAACAAGAATTAAGAAGAAGAGTAGCAGAATTAGTGGCATTCAGTGCTTCGCTATTGAGCCCTAGCAACTGGATGGCAAGAGGTGAAAGCGATGAAGAGAAGAAGTGGCTGCTGAAAGATTTTCACGCGCAATCAAAGAGTGCAGCTGCGCTATAATGGAGTATTTAGCATGATTTGGTTAAATTGACATTCTACAGAGGAATAACAAAAGCGGTTTGTCAGCGGCAAGGGTAAATTGAGTTTTAATGCGTAGAGAAAATAGTATCAGCAGAAAAGAAGTACAGGTAAAGGGAAACATTAAGTTAATAAAACTAAATATTTAATTAAAAGGTATGCATGAACAGGAAGGGTATCAGACGAAGGCTATGGGCCTAATTTATTTATTAAATATTTACAAATAGATTCGTATGCCTTGCCAGCTGGCACTAAAGAATGATTGAAACAATATTGCGCCCATCAGAGAGTGCATGACGTCACACTCGTCTAGTTGTGCAGTGTTGCCAACCCTTTGCCTTCGCAATAAAATTTTGTGCTTTTATATCTGCTACGTCCCCCTGGCAGTTGTTAAAGGGAACTGCACAAACTATTTCTCAGGAAAGCGCAGAGAAGATGGGGCTCCATTTCTTCATGTGCTATTTCGAAAACCCCTTAGCTCCAGTACAATATTCGAAGGACTAGAAACTCCTTTGGACTCCTCGCCATTCAATTTCCAAACTCGTAGCTGTGTTTACAGGTCGCTGGACGATCGACACACACGCGGATTAGGGTTACTATTTAACTCACATTGCAGAAGCTGTGGGGACCTTTCAGAGAAGGATACTGTTGGATACTTTCTTGGTAAATGTCCGAGTTTGGCAGCTAGACGTTTAAGGTCACTGGCTGCCCCTTTCTTCGACAGCCTGGGATAGTGAGCGAACGTAAATCCCATCAATCTCCTCCATTACATCAACAGCTCTGGCTGGCTGTAGATATCTGCCTGTTGGAGGTCTCACAATGGTATAAAAACGGCGCTTTAGTGCCACTTGGAGAGTACCAGTCTGGTACTTGAACCATTGCACCTACCATATCTGATATCTGTTATTTTTAATGTCCGCCTTCGTAAGTTTCAACAAGCCGTTCAGCCTTTTGTGAGCAAGATCCTTCAAGGATGAGAAAAATGAGGATCCTACTCACATTTGTCGAGTCCTACAAAGAACAGGGCAGTGACAAACTAGGTGTTCCAAAGCACCCCTAGCATTCGCTTCGTTGCATTGCTCTGGACTAATCTCCTGTCCTGTTAGTACGCCAACGAATATTTTACAATCTTTCTTAGACAGTGACAAAATAAATTTTGTGTATTCCAAATCCTTAGCATAATTTTTCCAGCTTTATACGATGGTGAGTTTGCCGATCTATACTGCGTTTCCAGAGCTAATTCCTTATTCAGTTCCGCTTTCAGAAAGGAGAGTGATGGTTATATGTCCGCTGTGCTCAATCGCGGCAAGCGTATACCTGCCTTAGCAAGCTCATCAGCTCTCTCATTTCTATTCCTTTGTGTCCTCATATTTAACAAATAGTGACCAGTCCATTTCCGCAGATTTCATTCATTTTGGATCTGCACTCTTGATCACATTCCGAGTTAGTGTAAGGATCAATGAAATGTTTGTGCGAGTATTTAGAACAGTTAATTTCAGATCCATATGTAGAAGTCCACGCAAGTGGGGAAAGTTACTGATCGCCATTCACTTGGGAGTGGCCAGGACGATTCTTCTGCATATGGTTCAAGCAGCTCACAACAACCGGGATTAGCCGAAGTATCTACTGGATAGCTTCCGAACACCCGTTCAGGAGTGAGCCAACGTAAGAAGGCGAAGGATTCTAGGATAGCTGGTTGTGCGCTGGGTTTGGGACCCGCCACCTAAAAATGCCCCCAATGAAAACATGCGCAAAGCCTCGGATGAGAACTTCCAACACTGATGATGACCCCTGCAAACCTGGAATGTCAGGTCCCTTAATGGGGAAGGTACCTCTGCCCGGCTGGCTGATGCCCTCGTGAGAGTAAAGGCTGACATCATTGCCATTCCAGATATGCGATGGACGGGGCAAGGCAAGAAAACCATAGGACCTTGCGACGTTTGCTACAGCTGCCATGTAAAGGAGCGCAAATGCGGTGTTGGATTTGTTGTGGGAGAGAGACTTCGTCGCCAAGTACTGTCGTTCACTCCGGTGGACGAGCGTATCGCAATAATCCGCATTGAAGCGCGATTTTTTAACATCTCGCTCAAATGCGCCCACGCCCCGACGGAAGAGAAGGACGATGCGACCAAAGATTCCTTCTATGAGCGCCTGGAACGTTCCTAAGAGCGCTGCCCCCACCACGACATTAAAATCGTGCTTGGCGACTTCAACACCATGGTGGGCAAGAAGGGCACTTTTGGTTCCACAGTCGGAAAATTCAGCGTGCACAACGAAATATCCGGTAACGGACAGAGGCTGATCGACTTCGCCGGGGCCCGAAACAGGGTAGTCTGCAGCACCAGATTCCAGCATAAAAAGATACACCAACCTACCTGACTCTCTCCTGATCGAAAAATGCGAAACCAAATCGATCATGTTGTGATAGATGGGAGACATGCTTCTTTTCCAAACTAGATAAAGGGGTAAAGCGAATGGGTCACGATGGGCTACGATAAGATAGACATAACGCGGCGAATAAAGATCCAGCGGCTTCGTTGGATGGCTGGAGTCCGCAAGTGGCACCAGTGAACACGAGAAAGAAAATACTACCGCGCTTTGTTAAACTCGGACAAAATCGCGTAATCGGCTATGGCGCCAATTAAAAAGAAGAAGAAGAATTTCCCATCCATTTCATTTGCTTTTATTGCGGCATAGATTTCAGTTTGAAATACATTGCAGCAACTAGGGAATCGGAAATATTTTTCGAGATCAAATTGTGGAGAAAAGACAGAACTTCCTACTTCTTCCGCCATTTTGGGCCCATCTGTAAATAAGTTGCATGAATGATATGTGTATTCTAGATCTTTATGCCATCCGTTTTCCTCTATAATGACACTAGACTTTTTGCCAAATCCAGCTCGTAGAATCACGTGAAATATTAGTAACAAAAAAAAATTATGCAGATTAAAATACAGTTTTTCTGTCCACTTTTGTTGAAATTTTGCCTGTTCCAACCTAACCTAATGTTTTTTCTACTCCACTTGAACGCTTAAATTAATTAATGAAGTTGCTTGCCGTCAAAGGTTTTTACATTAATGCATACATACCTATGTTTGCACATGAATAATTCAACTTAATATCGATTTTTAATTATAATCCAAATAGTCATAAAAATACATCGCACACATTTCGTTAACTTTTTATCCATTGGCTTTGATGAATTCTGTTACTCTTCCCCCAAACAGCAAAAACTCCATTCAGTCAGCCTAACAGTCTTTCAGCGTGAAACTTTGCAGACTCGAAAGTAAAAAAAAAAGAGAAAAGCGACAAAACGCAAATGCAAATAAATCAAACTCATTGCAAAATTTCTTTCATTTGCACACTTAATTTGATTTCGAATTTTTTCCAGCAATAAAATGAACAGCCACAAAGGGCATAGCACACAGCGGATAAAGTTAATGAAGCAAGCGAAATTACTAATAACTTCATAAATGAAGGCCAAACTGGCATTTATACTTTTCCACTTATTTTCCAGCTTTTGATGTTTTCTTTTTTAAAGCATTTTTATGAAGTTACAAAAATAGCGCAACGTTTCAGTGAGCAGACACTTTTGCGCTAAGAAGTATGCAAGCATTTCGTGCCATATATGCATGTTTGGGTGTGTAGGTGTGTGTGTGTTTGCAAGAGTGCGCTCAGCAGCCACATAAAATCGTTAAACGAACATCAACGTGATTGCTGCCGTTTTTGGTATTATTTATTGGCATTCAATTATTCAACAGATCGAGCGGTGCGACATAAGTAAAGCAAAATGGGAAACAAAAAATAAAGAAATCCAAAAAAAAAGAACACAAAAAAATAACAGAAGTAATGGAAAGTTTGCAGAATAAAAGTGCCGATAAATTGACTGGAAATTAGTAAATGGCAAATAGCAGCTCCTAAAGCGATAATAGCAACAGGACAAGGGATACCAACACATTCCTGTAAGAAGTGAATAAGAAAGTTTGAAGGTACAGCACAGAAGTTACAAAAAATTGGCGATTGGCTGCCTTATTAGCCATTGATATGATTTGAGAGCTTACTTGAGTAAGCACACTCATACATATGTAGGCACATGGCGCATATGTGTGTATGTGTGAGACTCACATATATACATACATACTTACTTTCATATCCATATGTGCGCTTCAGTCGTAAACAGTAAGAATTATGATTTTTTTATTATCGATGTCATCGTAAATTATTACGCGTTTTGGCATATCAAAGACGAATTACTGTTATCCCAATATGTTCAAGTATATCTTTTTCGATTTTTATTGTTGTTCGTTGCATAATTTTTGGTTATAAAACGTTAGTGGATCTGGTTTATATGAACTCATAGCTGAAAAGCTTCCGCTAGATTTAGTTTGCTTGCGAAGGGGATTTTGATACTCCTCAGTTCATAAATGAGCAGTATAAGGTCAGGATAAACTAAATAAAAATACTCAGAAGCAAATGCTTTTCAATGAAAATGACCTGAGACTTAGGCGCGTGCCGGCATATTAAAGTTTGTTTATAATAAAAGTAATGAAATTTTTATTGCTAAAAGTTTTTTTTTTATTATTAACAATTTCAAACTTTTGAGTACTTTTAATGTATGTGGTTTGCAAAAAATTAATCATATATCTACTTTTATCAGTAAATTTTGTACTGAACAAAAAAAATAAAAAGATGTTGGATGATGGAATTCTTTATTTTGACCTTTACGTACTCTACTGTTTGTCTGTATACTTGAGCTGTGTAGCTCATAAGTGTCTAATAAGAATACGACGTCATTTGCCAAAATTATAAAACTCTGAGAGGGTGACTATTTTGCGCCACCTTAAATATACGAGGTGTGTTCAAAAAGTATTGCGAATTTTGTGTTTTTTTCAAAAATTATTTATATTTTCATTAATATCTACTTTGTCCCCTTCAAAGGAATCCCCATGAGATATTATGGACTTGTGCCAACGTTTTTTCCAATCTTCGAAGCACTTCAAAAAATTATTTTTTTTCTTCTATCTTGTTCAGCTCCTCCTTCGATGCCGTCTTTATCTCGTCAATCGTAGTGTAGCGTCGTCTTTTTATGGGCTTCTTCAGTTTCAGGAACAAGAAAAAGTCACAGGGGGCCAGATCTGGGGAATGCGATGGCTGTGGCATCATTAGTGTGTTGTTTTTGGTCAAAAAGTCGCGCACAAGCAACGATGTGTGAGCAGAGCCGTTATCGTGATGCAAGAGCCAATTTTTGTTCTTCCACAAATCAGGCGGATTGCTTCGCGCTGTACCCTGTTCGCATAACTTGCAGGTCATACTCCTTATTGAACGTTTTACCCAGTGGCAAGAACTCACTGTAGCAGAATGCACAACGCCCCTGCAATCGAAGAAAACGGTAAGCAAAACTTTTACATTCAATCGAACTTGGCGCGCTTTCTTCGGTCTTGGTTCGTGCGGCAGCTCCATTGAGATGACTGAGCTTCGGTTTCCACGTCATAAACGTCATAACCATAAACCCATGATTCGTCACCAGTTATGACGCTCTGGAGCAAATTTAGGTCGTCGCGCACAGAGTCCAACATCTTATTAGCAATGTTAATGCGATGCTGCTTTTGGTCGAAATTCACCAGTTTTGGTACGAATTTTGCGGCAACCGGTCTCATGTCCAAATCATTGAAAAAAATCGAATGGCAGAGCCAATCGTTGTGTCTAGGTCCTCAGCAACTTCTCTAACCCTGATTCGACGCTTGTCCAATACCATTTTCTTCACTTCATCAATTTTTTCGTCTCTTGTTGAAGTGCTCGGGCGTCCGGCACGCGTTTTGTCGTTCACATCCTCTCGGCCTTCTGAGAACATTTTGTCCAAAGTAGCTTCTCTTCTCAATCTATCTAATGGGCGCGTGACCGCCATAACTCGGAAAGTATTTGACCAATTCAATTCTTACAAACTGCATTGTTTGGGCTTAAAATATTTATAATACGCAATATATTCAATAAAATGTATAGTCACCACCAAGAGCTATAATGGCTTCACATCTTTGAGTCAAATTTCGTTTTAATTTCTGCAAGTTGAGGAGGTAACCGGCTGCAAATGAGTCGAATTTTCCTTGATAACTCTTTGACCGTCCATATTTGTTTTCTTTGAGCTTTTCCTTGACTCTTGCCCAAACATTTTCAATAGGGGTGACATCAGGCCGGGAGTGTGGAGTCCAATTCAACATTTCGATTCTTCCATTTCCACTCTAAACACCATCGGCTTCCTTGCTTGGGATCGTTGTCTTCTTGTAAAATCCAAGGTTGGCTAGTTCTTCCAAAGATTTTCGTAGCTGATAGTAAATTTTATTCATCAAAACTGGATGCAAATTGGTGGTCAACGCAAATAAATGGCCAAACCCTTTTTCGGAGAAGCACCCCAAACATGGACCTTAACTGGATTTTTAACTGTTCGTTGAAGTTATCGTTTATCAGATGTACACCACGACCGACGTAGGCAACTATTTGCCTAAAAGGAAGATTCATTCGCGAATATTGCGTTTGCTCAATCCATTTCTGAATTTGCCTTAGCCCAAAAGACTTGCGACTTCTTTCAATGTGTGCTATTGGGAGCAGGGGGTTTTCAATGTGCTCCGGAATTTGAGGTCTTCTGCACGTTAACGTTCTCAAATCGTGTTTTCTGATACAATTAACACCACTTTTTCTTAAACCGCTTCAACTTCACGCATTTATAAGTTCGGCTATGTCACAAACAAAGCAATGATCTTTTTTGCAGAGGTACTTTTTTGGGTCTCGTCCGGGGAAGTCGTCAACGTTTTTAACTTCGGTATACCATTGCATTCGCCGTAGCCGAATGGGTTAGTGCGTGACTACCATTCGGAGTACGCTGGGGTGAATCTCTGTGCATGAAACACGAAAATGAAGAGAGAGTTTTTTACTAATAACGGTCGCCCTTCGGCAGGTGGTTTGCCATTTGCCAAGTGTATTTCTTCGAAGTTCACAAAAAGCGTTTCGCCAAGGGTTAACATCCTCGCCTTTCATGAGGCAGGACATTCACAGAGGAAGTGAAAGATAGTTTCCTTTACCCCCTGTTGATGCCAACTCTGACAGTATGAATTGTAAGGGATACCAATTTGGCACCTTGCTCTTCTAGGGACCAGAAGCTAATTATCACTGCCGTGGGTTTACAGGCATCCCTTCGTTTCATATTTATCAATGTTGATGTTTGTTTGTGGTTAAGGTTCTGCTAACTTTGCTTGTCGCCTGGTTTCTCCATATGCCGTTCAAATGTTTTTAAAAGGAAGGTCGACAGATTCATTCGCCTAAAGTTCTTCGCTGATTCATGTCCCCTTCTACCTAGCTTTGGTATGAAGAGGACTCTAACAAATTTCCAGCTATTTGGAATATAACCTAGGTTTAGACACCCTTCGAAAATTTCCATTAGCCAGGGTAGAATATTATCACGAGTTTCCCGTAACATCTTGGGAGGGATCCCGTCAGGGCCAGGAAATTTGAAAGGTGAAAATGATTTGATTGCTCACGCAACCTTCTCTTTTGTGGCTATTACATCGGCAAGATGCTGTGGGTTTCGGCAGTTATAGTGGCTCCACCGGATTCTCCCGACACCGCTATCGTGAGCCCTACATTCCGGAAAATGAGTGTTTGAGAGAAGTTGTAGAGACTCGTCGGCCGTAGAAGTCCAAGTGCCATCTGGCATCTTAACCTAAGCACCCATTGAATGATCTTTGGACAAAATATGGCTAAGCCTCGCAGAATCTCTGGTAGATTCGATCGAATAACAAAAATCTCTCCAGCTCTCCTTCTTGCCAGCCCTAGTTGGCTTTTTGTACTGTCTCCGACTTTCTCTCTAAAGTTGCCAGTTACCTGTTGAGTAGCTGAGATTAGAAGCTGATCTGACTTCTTCCCTTAATTTCGAGATCAAATTGCTTCACTAGCGAGGTTTTTGCTATATTTAATTGGACACGACGTTTGTAGGCCCTACTGTGAGCGTGATTTGGCTGATCGGAATTCTTCCTGAACAAATTCATTCAAGTTTCAGAGTTATTGTCTTTTGAGAAAATTCATACTCGAAAATTCAGATACAAATCCTCTAGAATTTTAGAAATTATTTAAAATCTTTTGGTCCACAAATACCTACCTAAGGACACTAAGCAATAATTTTAACGTATATTTGAATACTTTAGTCCTTTAGTTGTTATTGTAACTTAAACATTTTAAACAAAGTATAAAAGGAAGATTCTACAAGTTTTAGGCTGCTTTTGTACTCGTAGGAATGAAGACCAACAAGAAGGAATCAAATGCGAGAAAACAAAGTGAAAGTGGCTGCGTGACAATCGCACACACTGACAGACAAAATCAATGAGCATGTGAAAGTATGTGTGCCTGTACAAATATTACAATATAAATACATCAACATTCATACACTTACAATTTCACAATCACAAAGCAACAATCACACAGCCGCATTATTTCTAGTTATGAATTGGTTGGGTCGCCTTGTACTTGCACACACACACACACACACATACATATTTTACTTTCATGCGAGGCTGTGTGTTCACCGATTATTTTCCTTTCAGCCGGGCATTCGAGGCATCGAACGACTACCGCTTTTTGTGCGACATTTTGTCTCGAGCTGGCAAACGTAGCTGTCCTGCCTTTTTTCTCCCTTCATCTCGAAATTCCACTGTCACTTGATTTCGTCCTGCATTTCGCTTTGTGTGTGTGTGTGTGTGTGTGTGTGTGTGTATAAGTAGATACTGTTATTGAAATGATATTTTGATTAGCTTTATTGATTGCAAATGTGTAACGTTCAGATTTGTAAACGTTTATGTCATCTAATAACATTTCAATGCCAGTCCAATTCCATACATTGCCCCGCCTCAAGAATGTGTTTTTATTGTTGGTCTTTGTGCAATATTTGTGCAGAGAAATGTTTTTATATCAATGAATTCTACTTTTATACTTTGTTACGATTTCCATGTTTGTTGTTGTAGTTCTTTGATTGTTGGCATTTTATTTGATTACTTTGATTGGAATCGCTTTAAGCAGTTGACTTTGTGGCATACAAATGAATGCAAGGAAATGAAAGCAGCGAAAGGACAAAAAAGGACTAGAAGAATTTCATTAATTGCAAGTGAAATTTGAATTATAGTCCTATGATAAATCAATAGGTTTGAATGGCGCATAGGAGAAGTATTTGCTTTTCAATTATTCATAAACATGAAAGAGATAAAAAGGGCTGCACTTATCATCTCATTGCTGATATAATATTTTTTTCTATTCAGTGATAAATTATAGATATAGATTACATTCTCGATTTAAACAATACTCGTATACCTGAATTTAATGCATCTAAATATTTTTGCCGTATAATTTACGCAAAGTAATACCACAGATTTTATGGGAACAGGGGAGCAGCTCTGCGACACGCTCGATATGTACAGGAAGTTTCAGATCGGTTCTCTCTGCATATAAAATACAAAGTCTTCCAACTTATGTTGAAGACAGTATGAGAAACGTATCAGTTAGAACCTTTCCTATAAGGTCGCAAGGTAAAGACGTGTGATTGCTGATGAAAATAATCAAAACATAACTATGACCGATAACAACATTTTTGAATAATACAAATCTAGATAGCCCGTTTAATAACTTGGAAGAACGTGCAACATTTCTAAGCCGGATAAATTGATAAATTGATTAATAAAAAGTATTTTTCGCAAAATATTCACAGGTTAGTTCTAATGTTAGTTGTTAGTTCTAAGTTCTCGCTGTTTTTTGAGGAAAAAACAGCTTTATTCTGAAAAAATTGTTATAAGTGAATCATTCAAAGTATTTTCCATCGCTGGCTACTACTTTTTCCCATCTTTCTGGTAGATCTCGTATACCGTCGCGTTAAAACTGTTCATCTTTTGAAGCTATCCACGGATCAAGCCATTTTTTGATGTCTTCATTTGAATGGAACTGCTGGCCAACTAGACCATTTGCCATCGATCGGAACAGATGATAATTGGTCGGCGCAATATCTGGAGAATATGGCAGGTGGGGCAAGATTTCCAATCTCAGTGTTTCCAGGTAGGTTTTAATGGGTTTCGCAACGTGAGGCCGAGCGTTGTCTTGCAGTAGAATCACTTTTTCATGCCTCTCCGAGTATTGCGGCCGCTTCTCGCGTAGTGCTCGGCCCAATCGGATCAATTGAAGCCGATACCGATCCCCAGTGATGGTTTTGCTTGGTTTTAACAGTTCATAATAAATAACACCAACTTGGTCTCACCAAATACATAGCATAACCTTCGCAGCGTGAATATTCGGCCAAGGCGACGATGTAGATACATGACCGGGCAGTCCCCATGACTTTCTTTCTTGTCTGTGGATTGCTGTAATGAATCTTTTTTTCATCACCCGTCACGATACGATGAAGAAACCCCTTCTTTTTTTGCCGATGGAGCAGTTTTTCACAGGCGAAAGAACGACTTTCAACATCCCTTGGTTTTAACTCATAAGGAACCCAAGTCTCCTGTTTCTGAATCATTCCCAAAGCATGCAATGGCTTGGAAATGGATTGGGGGTAACTCCTAACACTGAAGCAAGCTCTTATTGCGTTTGACACGGATCCTCATTGAGCAATGCTTCCAATTCAGCGTCTTAAAAGGTTTTGGCCTTCCTTAATGCGGCGCGCGGACGGTCGTCAACATTAAAATCACCGTCTTTGAAGCGACGGAACCAATCTCGGCACGTTGTTTCACTTAAAGCAGCATCTCTATAAACTTTTTGTAGCTCTCGATGCGCTTCAGCCGCCGTTTTTTTCGAATGAAAGAGGAAAATCAACACCTCCCGCAAATGACCATTATTCGGTAGAAAATCAGACATTTTCACAAAATCAAAAGTAGATAATAGCAAAACAAACTCACTAATGTGTCAAAGCAGTTTGTTTACCATATGTCTAGGCTTGGTTTATGACGTTTAGGTAATGTTAGATTCGACTAGCACACACCGCTGGCGGCATCTGTTGACAAACAGCGGGAACTTAGTTGCCCACCTAATAAATAGAGACTGTGTAAACAAATATTATGATTACTCTCTCCAACCAAGATTATGCGTGACTGACATACTTACTTACTCATTTGGCCTGATCAAGAATCACAACCCCTTACCGGATTAAGGTCGACTGAGAGAAGTCTGACCAGGCGTCTCTTCTTTGCGCGCGCCTTCTCTAATTTGTTACCCCCAGCGATGATAGGGCTACTTCGACTTGGTTCTTCGATCGGAGGCATGGTCTTCCCCTACATCGTTGTCTTCTAACTTGCCATCCGAACACTTTCTTTGCTGGAGCTTCTGCATATATACGCTCGAAGTGGCCCGGTCAGTGCAAACGCTGAATATTGATGCGCTTATCTATAGTCACATCATTGTAGTATTCATACAGCTCGTGGTTCATTCGGCTGTAGTAGTTATCGCCAACTCGAACAGGACCGAAGATTTTCCTAAATATCTTTCTCTCGAATACCCCAAGCACGGCTGCATTAGTCTGTGCCACAACCTATGGTTTAGCGCCATAGAGTAGCACGGATGAGATGAGCCTCTTGTAGAGTGTTAGTTTTGTCAGGCGAGAGAAGTCGCTGTTACACTTTTGCTTACTGAGACTATAGTACCACCTATTCGCAAGCGTGGTTTGTCGGTTTGTCTCCAGGCTGACATCGTTTGTTTTTATGACGGCGGTGCCAAGATATAAAAATTCCTTGAAAATTTCAAAAGTATAGTTGTCCGCTGGAATGCTGTTTCAAAAACGACATGTATCTTTTCTAGTGGACAGCATATACTTCGTCGTGCCCTCGTCAATCGCCAGATCGATAGCGGAAAATGCTGCGGTAACATCTGCCTTGCAGTGCCCCATGGTGTGAATGTCATCATCATATGCAAGGTGTTTAAAAGTTTTGCTGAAAATAGCGCCATTTTGATGAAAACCGGATCTCCGCAGTACCACTTCCATGAGGAAGTTGAAGAAGTCGCACGATAGTATATACATCAGTTCGCTTGGTATTGAAAGGTTCGGATAGGTTTTCTTTGCTACCTTGACAGAGCTGGACGTGGGGCTCAATTTCTTGTTTTTTGTTTAGAAATATGCAAAATGTTTAAAACTTTTATTTAAATGGTTTTTGTAGTAGAATGAACAATATATTTTTTAAAAAACTATTCAAATTAAATAAGAAACAAGGGAATTTGGAAAACTTGACAATAAACAACAAGAAAAGCATGGTCGTCGTACAACATCCAGAAGACGAATCACCTGCTAGGTTGCTCTCGCCCAAGCATCTCATGTATCATTGGCCCCCCTGCAGGTCTTTGGAAGGTTGGAGACCATCCAGCCAGACTTAACTTTCTTTTCAATCCCATCTGCATAAGCTGTCAAGCAGAGGAGATGAAAGAAAGTCTTTTTCACTAATTATGCGAATGTCCAGGTCTAACTAGAGCAAGACTTCGCACGTTCAGTAAGCCTTTCCTACAGAAAATTAATGAAATCTCAGAAAAGGTTTGTTGTGCTTGGATCTCACGAAATGAATCTGACTCCAACAAACAACACAACACATCTCACTAGAACAGTGGTACAAAATGGCGCTAGTCGCTAATTAGGATTATTTCAATAGAAATACTCAATCACTTCAACAACAACAACAACAATAAATCTCTGAACTATTGTTATTTAACTCAGTGTAGACCTCATGCGCAGAACAAACGTGAGAGCGAGTAGTCTTATCGAGTTGGTTACTATACAACTGAGAAAATTGGGACGCAAGTATTGAAAAAGCTCTTACTACATTTTAGTGTTTTGTATGAATAACTTTTAGTGCTTGGAGTTGTCTGTCCATTTGAGTTCGTCCTTGTCGTCTTTGTGTCATATTGGCGATCGACTAACGGGTTGTTAATATTCGACGGACCCATCTGGCAACCCTGTACCTTTTGACAGAGACGTCAGATCGCTTAATGACATACCGCGTTGGAAGCGTCAGTCCAAGCAGATTTTTACCATGGAACAGTAGACGCCACGCGAGCGCTCCCAAATTGTTGAAATTTACATTCAACAAAAGAAGTCAATTGCGAAAACTCAACGTGCGTATAAAAAATTAAATAATGTGAAAAGTGCGCCTTCTAAGAACACCATTAAACGTTTGTACGAAAGGTTTTCGACTGGTGATGCTCTTTCTAATTCAAAGAGGCCAAATCAAAACCGACCAAGGCGATCGGATGAGAGTCTTGCTCTTGTACGGGCCAGTGTTGAGACGTCACCAAGGACATCCCAAAATCGCCGTTCTCAGCAGTTGGGCATTGCTCGGACCACTCTACAACGAATTATCCGCATTGATTTGCATTTATTCCCACAAGATTCACTTGACGCAAAGATTGTTGCCTGCGGACAAGCCTCGTCGATTGGAATGGGCTCAAAGAGTCATCGAAAAGCACATGGGTCCGTCGAATATGGGCAACCCTGTACATTTGAAGGATGCTACACAGCTGGCTCTGGGAAGCTAGGGGATTCTACTTCACATACGCATACATATATGCTGAAAATTACCGCCACACACATACATATATGATGTACCACAAAATTCTGATTTCTCAAAGGTATAACATTTTTCGATATATTTTTTATTGCATGCCCACAAAAAAGGTTCAATAGTGCCTCTGCGAACCGAAATAACTGCCGATGCATATTTCAATAATTCAATTTGTAATGCACACTAAAACCACTCAAAGTTTTTAAAACCGCCAACGGCATTTGAAAATTAATATCCGTCGACTTTCAACACCACCGCCAGCACCGATGTTGAAAAATGTGTGTAAAGAGCCCTGCAATATATGAAAGGGAGTTCGCAAGCAAAGGAGCAGCAATTACTAGCAACTCACGCCCATAATATTAGCAACATGAAATCGACAGCACATCTGTCGCAATTCCACTTGAGAAAACTACCACACAAAAGGATGTATGTACATACATATTTGCATAGTTGTAGCTAATGGAGGAAAAATGAATAAGGCAGGCAGACAGATAGTGGCAAGTGGCAGGAGAGGCTGGTGTCTATAGTCACATTGAAAATGGAAATGAATTTTTTGTTTAATGAGCTCGACTTTCAAGTAGCAAACACAGGCAACTATTCTCACACTTTTTCTGCAACTCTTTGCCTCGCCGTCTCGTTTGCTTGCTCTACAAAGATTATCTAAGATATTTCCCTTATAGCTGATACATTTTTGAGCAGCAGTGCCACCCCTGCTAAATGCATGCTAGTATATGGCTGTATGTGTATTGTGTGTAAAATAAATACATATACATTTTCCTTTTGTTTTCCGCCCCAGGAAATCTCAGTACAATCAATGCTAATTTAATGAAAGTCTATGACGCAATTTGAAAATTTTAAATTGCAATGGGAATTCTTTTGATAATTTTCTACTAGTCAATAAACTGCGGGCTCCTGAGGAAGAAAACAAAAAACAAATAAAAGAGGAATCACAAGTAACAAAAATTGCAATATTTTTCCAATGTAAAATAAAATATATATATATAAATACGTGTGTTACAAAATGGTTATTAAAATTCGCAAGAATTCATAATTTAAATATCATGGCAGGTACAACGATATTAATATTTTGCATTCAATTTAATTTCTGATACAAAACGGTGATGCAGCGCACTTGCCGGCATCTGCTTTCGTTTATGTTAACGCTCAAATATGGTTATACCTACATAGGCACATTTCTATCTACAGTATGCGTCCATTGAATTACGAGCGATTGGAAAATATTGAAAATTTTAACTTCTACTCGTGCAAATCTATTAGGTGCGCAACTAAGTTCCCGCTGTTTGTCAATAGATGCCGCCAGCAGTGTGTGCTAGTCGATTCTAACACAACCTAAAAGTCATAAACTAAGCTTAGACATATGGTAAACAAACTGCTTCGTCACATTAGTGATTTTGTTTTGGTATCATCTACTTTTGGGTTTGTGAAAATGTCTGATTTTGTGCCGAATAATCGTCATTTGCGGGAAGTGTTGATTTTCCTCTTTCATTCGAAAAGAACGGCGGCTGAAGCGCATCGAGAGCTACAAAAAGTTTATGGAGATGCTGCTTTAAGTGAAGCAACGTGTCGAAATTGGTTCCGTCGCTTCAAAGATGGTGATTTTAATGTTGACGACCGCCCGCGTGAAGGAAGGCCAAAAACCTTCGAAGACGCTGAATTGGTGGCATTGCTCAATGAGGATCCGTGTCAAATGCAAGAAGAGCTTACTTCAGTACTAGGAGTTACCCACCAATCCATTTTCAAGCGGTTGCATGCTTTAGGAATGATTCAGAAACAGAAGACTTCGGTTCCTTATAAGTTGAAACCAAAGGATGCTGAACGTCGCTTTTTCGCCTGTAAACAACTCCTCCATCGGCAAAAAAGGAAGGCTTTTCTTAATCGCATCGTAACGGGTGATGAAAAATGGATTCATTACAGCAATCCAAAGAAAAGAAAGTCATGGGGACTGCCCGGTCATGCTTGTACGTCGTCGACTCGGCCGAATATTCACGCTGCGAAGGTTATGCTATGTATTTGATGGGACCAAGTTGGTGTTATTTATTATGAACTGTTAAAATCAAGCAAAGCCAAGCGAAACCATCACTGGGGATCCGTATCGACTTCAATTGATGCGATTGATCCAAGTACTGCACGACAAGCAGCCGCAATACGCGGAGTGGCATGGAAAAGTGATTCTACAGCATGACAACGCTCGGGCTCACGTTGCGAAATCCATTCAAACCTACCTGGAAACAGTGAAAAGGAAAATCCTACCCCAACCGCCCTATTTTCCAGATATTGCGCAGACCGATTATCAGCTGTTCCAATCGATGGCAGATGGTTTAACTGACCAGCAGTTCCATTCATATGAAGACATCAAAAAATGGCTTGATGCGTGGATAGTCTCAAAAGATGAACAGTTTTACGGCGACGGTATACGAGATCTACCAGAAAGATGAGAAAAAGTAGTAGCCAGCGATGGGCAATACTTCCAATGATCCACTCGGAACCATTTTTTAAGAATAAAGTTGTATTTTCATCAAAAAACAGCGAGAACTTAGTTACGCGCCTAAAATGATTGGCAAAAAATGGGGACTCAAGCCACATGTCTATTAATTAAACTAATTTGTTTCGACCGATTGGTTTTAGATGAATTGGAGATTCTTGGACTTGTGAGGATCACCGCAAGGGACTTCTGGAGAAACGGGCTCCACACAAACGGCGATAACTTGTACAATTATTAATTTTTTTTCGAAACATGATGTATTAATCCTATGTTTTTATTTTTGTAAAATAAAGCAATTGAAAAAAATTATTCAAAATTATGATTTTTTCGGGCCTTTGACTACCCCTAACCTTTTATGGCTGCCTGTTTTAGTGTGAAGCTCTTCGGAAGTGCAATAATATCACTAAACTGTAGAGGGTGCAAAAGAATGCTTGTATTGTCATCTCCGCAGCATGTAGAACTTGTTCCATGCTGTGTTGCCCCTTAATGTCGTTTTGCATTTACTTCCCGTCGACATTTACGTAATTTCCATCGCTGCTCAAAGTGCAACCAGGTTACAGGAGGTTACCCTATGGAAACAATCTCTCAAATGACATGGTAGCATTTTCAGGCAGTTGTCACCGCATGTCTCTGAACTTCATACAGATCTCTCTATCCGCAAACTGGGGTTTGAGGGGCGTGCCAGCGCAATCTTTCCAAGTAGGCAGGATTGAAACGAGGTGAGAATATGCACCAAAGATGGTAACACTGTCTTCACTGACGAATCCAAAATGAAATCCAGAGTTTGAGCGGGGTATTCTCTAAATATATTTTCAATATTTCAGTATCGTTTAAACAGTCAAATGCTGTTAGTGGTGCTCAGACAGAAATCTTTGCGATCCTATTGTCAAACAGATTGTTTAAAGACCGTGCGAGTGAGGGAGATATTAACATTTTTTGATAATCAAGCTACGATCAATGCACTGATGATGCCATAGTCCAGATCCAAACTGGTCAACTCCTGTGAGGAGATATCAAATCTCTTGGGTGCGTAGGTAACGTTTCTCTTATCTACGTTCCAACACATAGGAACATAGATGGAAGTGAAATTGCTGATGAGCTTGCTAAAAAGGGGTCGACAGAATTAGTCTCAGAGGTTTCCTACCCGGTCATCGGCAAGCCCTTGACTGTTGTTAAAAGGGAATTGCATAACTTTTTCTCAGAAAGGCACAGAAAAGACGGAGCTTCATTTCTTCATGCGCTATTTTGAAATCCCTTTGGCTCCAGTACAATAGACATGGGACTCAGAAAGTCCTGGAGACTCCACGCCATCCAGTTTGTAAACTCGTAGCTGAGTTTACCAGTTATTGGACGATCGGCATATGCGCAGAAGAGTTATGTTTACGATTTTACCCCCATTGCAGAAGCTTTTCAGAAAAGTAGACTGTTGCGCAATTTCTCTGTGAATGTCCGAGCTGAGCAATCTGACGATTATCAGTGAGTGCTCCTTTCTTCGACAGCCTGGGGCAGTGCTGCAACTTAAATCCCATCAAACTTCCAACAGCTCTGGTTGGCTCAAGATTACTGCCATTGGAGCACCAAAACTGCACTTTAGTGCTACTTCTGGAGTGCTGGAATGGTAAAAAAAATCTCGTCGGCCAGGTGCACCTGCTAAAACCTGGAGAAGAACTGTCAACAGCGAACAACAGAGTAAGATTTAGGGAGATTGTCAAGGCCTTATGCTTCACTGGGAGAAGAGGATAGCAGTAGTGCTAATATACTTATCGAAAAACTCAATTCAGTATTTTGGAAAAATCATTCTTACTTTATATACTTTAGGCTCAACAGTGGACATTTTTTCAAGCGGATTCCTCCGATATCTCGAGTTGTAGCCTCTATATTATTTAGCTCAAACTAAACACCAGCATCTTTTAGTTCTGTTAGTTTTTCAACTTTATTAAAAAAATGATATTTTCAGAATGTTAAAAATTATTAGAACTTCGTAGCATTCATAATTTGTTGTCCCGCTACTGTACACAAATTTTCCTTTTCATCTAAAGAAGTACAACGTTGCACATACACAAAAATACACGCACACATACATATGTACAGAGCTATACATTTTTAATAAACTCACGCCTACTGGCCAGAGCATTGCAATTTTATTCCAATTGCAGCTGAGCAATTTCGCGTTTGTGATTGCGCATTTTGGTGAGTATTTATTTATATTGCGAACGATGTAAATAATTATTTATATGAGAAGAGAAAAAATCTATAATCAGCGTACGCCAGAGCAGCACTGTGGAGTTTTAAGTGCATTTATGTATTTATGGCTGGTAAAAAAATAAATAAAATGCTATAAATTTTAATACGCAAAAAAAGAGCTACAAAAGAGCGTACTTTTTTACGCTATCGCACACTGTTTTTCGCTGCAAAGACCCCTGTTGTGATTTTCCGGGGAATATTTTTGTGGAATATTTTAACTCTATGAACTTGAAATTAAATGAATTTAAACTTATTTTTCTTCTTAATTAGCTCGTTGTCCGCTCACACGATTTTGGCTGAGTTTAACAAAACGCGCCAGTCGCTCCTTTCTCTTTCTAACCGGCGCCATTTGGATACACCACTTGAAGCCAATTCCTTTTCCACCTGATCTTTCCAACACAGAGGAGTCCTTCCTAACCTCTCCCCCCACCAGCTGGTACTTCATCGAATACTTTCAGAGCTGAAGCAAATTCAAACTTAAAATATTAATTAAATAAACTTTAAACTCCATCAACTTAAAATATGTGCCCAAAATAACTCATACCGGTAAAAAGTAATGGGATAAAATATTCCACACAAATATGCACCATTAAATTTTTTATGGGTTCTAAAGGTGATATTAATGGTAAAAAAATGAAATAAATTTCAGCCCAAATTATTAAAATTTCAAATTTCATTCACTCATTCATCCACCCGAGTCTATTCATCCGTGGGCACGATAGGTTAGGTTAGGTTTGGCAGCCGCATCGCACATAGAGACGACGATATCACTTAGACCACGAAATTGGTACGCTGTGAGCCGCGGGGGCTGGGCTACATTTCCCTTTCCATATTGAACCATCCCGAGCTTTTGACGAAGCGTGAAAGGTTGTTGATACCTAAAGTGTAAATACCTATTATCTATATTCGTTAAGAAGTAAGATCTTAGATATCGGTTCCTGGAGCTGGGAATGTGCAAAAAAGGTGTTGAATTGTTTCCAATTCCTCCTCATTTCTGCAGCTACGACAGAAATCATGCGTGTAAACACCTAATCTCTTTGCATGATTTCCTATGAGGCAATGTCCTGTGAGACCCCTACTAAGGTCCTGATTTGAAGTCTACTCAGTTTTATAATACTCTTGGACAGACGTAAATTTAGCCTTGACCATGTTTGCCTAGCAATTTCACAGGTGTTAACGCTAATCCATCTTTGATTTTTAAAACTGATTAGTGAGTCCTTAATTAGAAGCTTACAAGTTTCGAGAGGTATCTCCATAAAAATACTTAAATCTGGCATACAGGTACCTTCTCCTGCAAGTTGGTTATCCCAACAGTTCCCTGGTATATCTCTGTGGCCTGGAACCCAGCATAAGATTTATATATACGATATCTTATTTAGAGATTGGCGACAACGTAAGACACTCCTTGATGTTGTTTAGAATGCATCCAGGGCTCGTAGGGCAGCTTGGCTGTCTGATGGAATGCAGATATCCGTTGATGATATTCTGTTTATCTTTAACCATTTTAAGGCTTCATGAATAGCGTTTATTTCCGCTTGAAAAACCCAACAGTGTTTCGGTGGTTTAAAGGATTTACTGATAGAAAGCTCTTCGCAATATATCCCTGATCCTACACCTGTGTCCATTACAGATCCGTCCGTGTAGATCTTAACGGGTGTGTTGGATGTTGGATCTTCTTCAAGCCATTCCAGTCTAGAAGGGATTTTCATTAGGAAAGTGCGCACGATACCTTGAACAAAAAGTAGGTATCAAAAATGAGTAAAATTGATCAAAAACTATGCCTCCTCTCTTGTTGCATACATTTTTAGAAAAGCAAAAAGTGTGGCATTTCTTTTATAAGTAAAGTGAAGTTTTTGCAATTTGGGAAAAGCGCAGTATTTTGCTTCTATTCACAGTATATATTTGAATATAGCTCGAAAAGTTATGGGAGTCCCAACGTGGAACATGGATAAACTTTCTGAGCATATCTAAGCTTAAAAAAAATAAAATAAAAATAAAAGTGAATCTTGATCTTTGTGTTCAAAATTTAACGAAACAAATTTTTTCCCAAAATTTTTTATAAAAAAAATTTTTTTATCAAAAAAAAATGTTTACATTTTTTATTGTTCTATATTTTTTTGTTTGTTTTTTAATAATATTTTACCCAAAAAAATTGTTGTTAAATATATTTATAGTACTGTTCATGCTAAAAAATGTATATTTTTTTTTTAATTTTTACCAAAAAAAGTTTTTTATTACAACAGTAATATTTTATGCTGAAAAAAGTAGACATTTTAATTATTAATTTAAAAATTTGCGAGTGCTTGAAGATACTTTACTTCAAGAATATTATAACATAATCTGAAATTTTTGTGTTTTGGAGTTCGCAAATCTCCAGGCGCATTAAACGACGAATATTCGCCTCATGCGTGAAGTCCGTATTGTTGTACGGAAGCGAAACATGGCTTTAAGGAACTCTATACAGAATTTTTCCACCAGTAACAAATTTAATTTTTTTTTTTAATTTTTTCTAGTTTTTTCACTTTACTTCTTATTGCACTCAACCAAGGCATTTAATGGGTGACGGGAGCCCGGTAGACGGCAGAGCAGATGAAGATGTTAATTGCAGACTAAACAATACAAGGACGACGTTCGCTCGAATGCAAACAGTATGGGAGAATTCGCAAATCTCGCGGTAGTCTAAACTGCGAATATTCAACTAATGTGTGAAGTCAATATTTTTGTATGGAAGAGACACATAACTGGTCTGTAGCACCTTTACACTGAAGCAATAAACTTTCGTCAACAAATGCTTCCGCATCATATGTAGAATATTCCAGTCGAACACCATAAACAGCTACGCGCTGTGGAGTTCTACGACAGAGGAACCCATCCTATGGCAAATAAAACACAGAAAGTAATGATGCTTAGGTCATACACCTGAAAAGTACCACATAGCATTACGAGATTGACTCTGGACTGGAACCCGCAAGGAAGCAGAGGTCGTGGTCGGCAAAAGATTACCTGGGGGGTCGATGTTGCGCGAGCTAGCCAATGCCAACATCACATGGGACGGCACAAAAACGGCGCAGACCAAATCCGTGTACGAACCGTGAAGTCTTGTCGATGTTCTAAGACCCAAAATAAACTAATTTCCAGAAAAATTGAAGAAACCGTTCAAAATACTTGGACACTTGATATGAAATAGCACTTTACTAAAATAAAATAAAGTTCGGCCCGGACGGAATTTAACCTTTTTTATTTGCTTTAAGCGGCCTCGGTAGTCTAACGTAAGTGCACTAGCGTTTTATGCCAGAGGCTGTGTGTTCGAATCTCATGTAAAGTACGGTCCTTGCACCTTTACAAATTTACCTTCTTTCCTAGTTTCTATAAAAAAAAAATAAAAAAATAAAAAAATAATAAAAAACTTAATTCCTCAACGCCAACAACCTTATCCTTCCAATCCTTACCTCCCGCACAAAAACTCAGCAAACTTGTTTATTTGCAATGTGGCTGCTAAAAACTAGCAAAAAACAAAGAAAAATAAACAACTGCACATTTCATCAGTGGCGCCGGCAAGAGGAAGCGGGCAACCGCGGTAATAGCGCAGACGCACCAAATTTAGCGAAGTCCTCAACCATCTGTGCGATTCTTCTGGCAGGAAAATGTGAAACACAGATGGCGCTTCAAGCAGTAAGAAGGCGTTGTTCCTAAGCAACGACTGATGGGCGTTTCCCCACTTACGATTGGCAGGCTAATCACCTACCCTGTCCGAAATAAAATAGATTAACGAAACCAACGCAAGACTGAGTCTTGTTGAGGCCTTTTGCTCCCGAGTGGAGTGAACAGGGAAAGCACAAATTTGCTTTAAGTATGTGGTTTTTGAGTTAGTAAGGAATCTTTAAGCAAAAAATAAATACTTTTTTGAAATTCCCTCTGTGGTCTCTCTCCTTAATTTGAATGTGCTTGAATTTTTGCAATATGCTAAGCATTTATAAGTTGCCTCTTAATCCATGGTACATATTTTACTGTTCTACCCTCTTCAACACACTGTGCATCACCATGACGCGTTAATATTACGAGTATCTAGCAATTTTGGCCGAAGTACTACGGTAATGAATCGCGCTGCCAATGCATGAAAAGCAATAATGCAGTGGAAGAAGAAGAAGAAGCACGAATGGTCGACAATGAGCCAGCGAAACGGTATATTAACAAACGTAATAATAATTTTGTCATTTTAAATGCGAACGCTTTCCGTTACGCCAGTTCGCATGCACCTGTAATAAGAGTAGGTGGATAAATCGAGGCGGCCAAGAAGAAGAGATGCAAGCACGAATCGTGAAGTATGAAGAAAGATGCTGGATGTGCTGCATGAATTTCAATTTGCCACGCAATTGCTGTTGCTCTTGATGCGCGTAATTTTATTTTATTTGCTGTTGTTGTTTACCTGCTGTAACCGTTGCTATTCCATTGGGCGGCAACACGGGCATTCGAATTTTATGAAGTTTTCACGCAAAATAAATGCGTTCTTGCAACTCACCAAGCATATGCAATATTCAAGTGTTTGCAAAGAGAGAGGGAAGGAGTGAAAATAAAAAAAGACAAAAATGAAATAAAAATACACAAAAGAGCAGCAAATATTAAAAGCAATAGAAGCATCATTTCACCCATCATCAACTGCCAGTTGCATCGGCTCCTCCTGTTGCGCAGCCGCATCACCTAGGCTGACAGCAACTCACTTTGCGGCTCTGCGGCTTCTGTGCTGCCACTGCGACTGTCAGTTGGTTTCCCTGTTGTTGCTTTCGAAGCTGCTCATTCTGGCCGTGCGCTGGCGTTGCTATCTTGACAGTTGTCATTATATTTGTAATAAAATTTGACAGTACTCCGGCTTTCTGTCCTTCGCATTTGTATTGTTTCTTCGTCGGTGGCAGCAATGCTTTTCACATCATTAATATATGTGTGTATGTGTGTGTATTGCTCGCTTGGCGGTTGACATTCAAAATGAAATATCCTTGCGCTTGTAATTCGACGGAAAATAGCAATCGACTGAGGCGGACTTGATGCCCGGCGGGATGTTGAGTTTGGCTAAAGGAATTTGGCGTTTCTTTCGCCATTCCTTCCAATTATTATTATTATTTTTTATTTGCGTAACAGTTACTTAAAAATTACAGATTACAGGGTGCAGCACTTGAAGTGTAACCAATTTCAGACGAGAAAATTTTTCAAACTGAGCAATTCGTAAACTCCCAATACGATATTTGACCGACTGTGCATACGATAATTTTAGTCATCGATTGGCCACCAGGAGGCAGCACCCGCCGCAGGTAATGGTTTGGGCCGCTGTAACCGCAGATGGGCGCTCTCCAATCGTTTTCATCGAGCCTGGCGTCCAGGTAAATGCGAAGTATTATCGGGGAAGTATTCAGGAGGTTGCTTGGCCGGACCCGTGATTGCTTTCCTTAATTTCTATTGCTTACTCACATGGGTCTTCACTAAGTCACTAAAGGGCCCAAAAAAGTTTCTTCTGTGCTACCCCCTAAATTTGTTTACTGGATAAAAAAAATCATACATCAATTTGTTATTATTTTTTTCATTTAATATTTAAATGTGCCGCCAAAGCTTTGAAATTTACCACTGAATTTCCTAAAAACTTATTAAATATCAAGAACAAATTCTTTAAGAAATAAAAAAAAAACGTATAAAAACCACCTTTCGATTTTTTTTTTTGGAGGTGAGGTTGGGTTAAAAATGCCTTCGCACCATATATCTAGTACCGTCGCTACTACGTGTGTGGTGATTCCACTAAAAATATCCCTCCTCTTCTCTTGGAATTTTTCTTCCCCCCGGGACTGCTTCCGCACTGCTTCGAGGTAGAGGGGCCAAGACGGCGTCCTAAGAAGGACACTTACTTGTTTTTGTCGGGACAACTAGCAAGTGCAGCATTCAGACATTAATTAAGTCCACTGTACTACGCTTGGATTCCCTTTTAATTTTCTTAAATCTACCCGATCTTCAAAGAAATCTGACTAGATCTTGTGGTGCCAAGGAGCCAAGATGGTTGCTTATTAACACATCAGTGCCAAACACCTCAAGCCTGATTCGAGCGAAGGCGAGAGCAGACGCACAGGATGTGGTCCGCCGTCTCATACTCCTCTTCACATGCTGGGCAGAGTACACTGCCTGAAATGCCCAACCCATGTGCTTCGCCAATAGAAAGTGGCCCGTCATCAGTCCAACCAGTCGTCTGCACTCCCCTCTGCTTAATGAGAGAAGGGTTTTCGACAGGCTCGCTTGTGGGTGGTAGTTACCCATTTGCTAACCGTGGCTTTGATGGCCGCAGAAGGGAGTGCCAAAACGGGCTCTGGGCCAAAGAAGTTGGCCTCAGAGCCCATCTTAGCTAAGGAGTTAGAGGTCTCGTTACCCGCGATACCCACGTGTCCCGGGTCCCATGTTAGCATCAGGCTGTTATGTCTACCGACATAGTTCAGCCTGGATTTGCAGGACTCGACTACCCTTGATGTGTGGCCCCCCGGCTGTCTAAGGCCATAAGCGCAGCTTGGCTGTCGCTGCAGACACATACAGGTCTGTCTCTCCATCGGTTTTCCACAACAAAGTTCATCGCTTCTTGAACCGCATACATCTCCGCTTGAAACAAAGATGCATGCATTCCAAGAGTAAAGTGCAGTTTCGTCCCTCTGGATTCGACGGAGCCATGCTCGGTCCTCGAGCCATTCGTAAAAATGCGAAAAGAGTGTTTGCCGGGCTCATTTTCTGAGTTTGACCACAACTGAGCCTCTGGCCACCACACTGTATCTCAGCAAATTGACTTAGTGCTGACCCAATTTCATAAGTTGCAACTTGTATTTAAGTACAGAAATTGTTGCTCGTGAGTTACTAGCACTGAAAATATGCGATGGGGTGTCCCTTGAAGTAATTGAGAGAAATATTCTGTGGAAGATTTTTAGACCTTTGCACGTTGGCAACGGCGAATATCGTAGACGATGGAACAATGAGGTGTACAAGCTTTACGACAAAATAGACATAGTCCAGCTAGAAAAGATCCATCGGCTACGTAGGCTGGGTCATGTCGTCCGAATGGATACAAACGCTCCGGCTCTGAAAGTATTCGATGCGGTACCAGCTGGTGGTAGTAGAGGCAATATGAGGTGGCGTGTCCGGTTAGCCCGTGGGTCGGTTAGCCCTAGAAAGAAATTACGAATGTAAATAATTTTTTTCGGTTTCGGTCTTGGTCGAATCCAAGATATCGCGACAGATGTTTCTCCCCTGCGCTCACTGGTGTCAGTTGGGAATTCCGAACTTTGATAGATTCTGCAGTACCTGGTCCTTCCCCTTGCTAGTCTTCCTTTTTGGGGTACCGTGTCGTAGATTCGCCTTGCGGGAGCATCATCGTTCAAAAAGGGGGATACGGCCAAACCAGCGTAGCAGCTGAATAGCTCCAAAAACATTCTCATGCGCTTTTGAAACCATCCACGCTTTTGCCCCACACAGCAGGACGGGAATGTTGAGCGCTTTGTAGAGTGCCAGGAGGTTCTACTCCTGAATTGTTGACTGAACCTAAAGTAACACCAGTTGGCAAGAGTTATTTCCCGCCTGATCTCTAGGCTACGTCATTTTTCCTGGTGATGCTGGTCCCAAGGTAGAGAAAGTCCTTCACAACTTCGAACTGCTGGTTGTCAACACTGACATATTGTCCAACACGCGAAGACTGCTTACTGTGTTGACAGCAGCTTCTTTGTTTTGTCCCATTCACCGCAAGGCCCACATTTACCGCCCCTCTCTTTAAGCTGTTATGCCGAACATACAGTTGCGGTTGGTTTCGTTATGTGTGGTTTTTGGTAATGTGATTAGTGAGGTTTAGCTCGGCAGCGCGAAAATTTCTTATAACAAATAAACAACCATATATAAGTATGGCGAGCTGCTTGTTCCAAGGCATATACCAGATAAATTGGTTGGAACGTGTGCTAAGTAATGGTGTCTGGACATATGCCGATGAATAGTCCCATTGAAAAACCACTGGAGCTCATCCCTTACACTCCCGAGTCTTCAGTGAACGAACCTGTGGATTTAATGTTTTTTTCGGCAACCCTATTTGTGAGACTTTTTCAATGCTATAGGGAAAGGCGAATCCGCATGTGGAAAGCTTTTTTTCGTCTCTCCACCTAGACCACATTTTCCGCGCCCTCCTCAAATACCTTCTTTTTAATACAGAATCAATTCTGCGATTCCTCACGCCGGTGAGGATTCCGGTGAACATTCTCACGAGATGTGGCAATGTTTTCATTAGACCAAGCTTCATGACAGCGGAAAGGTTCGTGCGAGATTTTTTAAAAAATAAAAAAATTAGGTTCTGCTATCTCTGAAGGAGCATCAAGCCGCACAACAAAGATTAGAGGAGGAGCTCGGCTACACTTCAAATATATGGATGTAAGCGCCAATTATATATAAATTTGTATAAAATATATACAGTGGTGGAAAAAAAAATAGACTCTTACCTTTGATATGCATTTCATCGTTCATATCGTAAATAATATTGCAATATTAAATACCGATCTTGCACACGTTTGTTTGTTTCAATATACTGCTCTCAACAACAACAAAATTATTTACCTTCCCAACATAAAAAAAGAGAAAACACCATCCATGCTCGTAGAGTACCTAAATAGGTTGGCAAATAAAATAGACTCATAACAGTTTGAATGGGAAAAGCTCCGTTAACTTCCACTTAAAATGTTTCAAATCAAAGAAATTAGCTAATCCAGTATTGTATTGTCATGAATAATTATTCACTAGCGTGCTTTTGAATTGAATGTTTGTAAAATGGGTCGCCGCGTTCATTGTACCGAAAGTGAAAAAAAAATCATAGAAAATCTTCGGGAAAAAGGTTATACCATCAAAAATATTGCCGAAATTGTTAAAAGATCCGATCATTTAGTGAGAAATGCGCTTAAAAGCAAAAATAGAACCGACGAAAAACGGGGAAGACCACGGAAGACGACCATACTAGAAGACCGCGCTATGATCCGAATATCGAAGTCGCAGCCCTTTGCCACATCCAATGATATTAAAAACACTTTGAGCCTGCCTATCAGTTCGCGAACCGTTCGTTATCGTTTGGAATTAGCAAATTTACCCGGGCGCATAGCGAAAAATGTTCCACTTTTAAGTAAAAATAATATCCAAAAGAGAATGTCTTTTGCCAAAGAGCATTTAAATGAGCCTAGCAAAAATTGGAGAAATATACTATGGTCTGATGAAAGCAAAATGAATCTTTTTAGCAGCGATGGTCGCACTTATGTCCACAGACCTCCAGGCAAAGAACTGACAGCACGGTATACAAAAAAAACGGTGAAACACGGAGGCGGAAGTATAATGGTATGGGGCTGTTTCTCATACTATGGTGTTGGGCCATTGTACCGAATCGATGGTATAATGGATTCCGCAAAATACTTGGATATTTTACAAAATGTTATGATGCCTTATGCTTCAGAGGAGATGCCGATAATTTGGCGCTTTCAACAAGACAATGATCCGAAGCACTCTGCAACTGTAACAAAAACTTGGCTGCGTAATGAAGGTATTCGGGTACTGGAATGGCCCTCGCAGAGCCCAGATCTCAACCCTATTGAGAATTTATGGGGGATAGTGAAGCGAGAGCTCTCTAAAATGCCAAAAGCTACGAATAAAATGGATCTATGGAGAAAAGTGCTACAGATTTGGCAAACAATTCCAAAGGAACAGTGTGAGCGGCTCGTGGACTCGATGCCCCGAAGGTGCGCTGCTATAGTCCAAAATCGAGGTTCAACCATTAATTATTAATGCGTATTTAAAGTTTTGTATCCTTTTTTAGTGAAATAGCTGTAATTTGAAAAAAATTTGAAATAAAATGAAAAAAGTCTATTTTTTTTGCCAGCCTGTTTAGGTACTCTATGAGCAAGAGTCGTGTTTTCTCTTATTTTTTAATGGAAAGGTTAATATTTTTGTTGTTGTTGAGAGCACTAGATTTGAACGAAGAAACGAGTACAAAATTATTAAACAATTGTGCAACAATATTGGGGATATGAACGATCAAATGCATTTCAAGGCTAAGAGTCTATTTTTTTTCCACCACTGTATATGACCGACAAATCCACGGTGAGTGGCTTGGCCGAGTTCAAAAATGCGCAGGTGTCGCATCAAATAATTTCAGGGCAAAAACACCTCTGTTCAACCGTAGCAAGGAGTTTCGCAGGATGTCGTCTTTTCACCCTTCCTTTTTAACTGGTATATCTCGAAACTCCCTGGTCTCCTACGCCGACGACTGCACGGTAATGGCGTCGGGCAATGACATTAATGGCCTGTGCGCCAAGATAAATGACTACCTCTCCTTTTTTTACTGCGAGGAACCTACAACTATCACCCACGAAGTCCACGACGATCCTCTTCACAACCTGGACAAAGGAGGTCAAATTGCAGCTTAAGGTAAAAGTTGATGACACACCAATTTCGACTGTTAACAACCCCAAGATGTTGAGAGCTACCTTCGACAGTTTGCTCTCCTTCTCAGCGCATACGACCGCTATTGCCAGTAAAGTCCAAAATCGCAACAAGGTCCTCAAATCGCTTGCCGGCCGCACTTGGGGCAAAGACAAAGAAATGTTGCTATCGACATTTAAGGCAATTAGACGGCCGGTTTTAAACTATGCTGAGCCTGTCTGGTCGCCTGGAACCAGAGATTCGCAGTGGATGAAGCTATAGACTTGTCAAAACACTGCCAATAGGACTGCGACAGTATGTCTTTTGATGTCCCCACTTCAACATCTACATGACGAAGCCGACATGCTCCTTGTCAAGGAGCATAATAAACTGCTCAGCAAGTAGTTCCTGTTAGGTTGTTACCGCAAGTCTCACCCACGCAGATACCTGCTTGAGCCTGAGTCGCCTCCCAGGCATGTCAGAAGGCACCTCCTCAACTACGCGGACGAGATCCAGGTCAAAACAGATCGACAATTAGTGGATCGGACAATGTACGGACGGACAATTAACGACATTCATCGGGATACTCTTAACACCTTATTAAGCTCCCGACCCCCGAATGGCGTCATCGGAGTCCAACCACCACCCATTGCAGACGAAGAGCTCCAACTTACCCGAGAGTCTCGCGTAACCTTGGCACAATTACATTCTGGATACTGTAGCAGGTTAAACTACTACCTACGAGGGGTGCCTTTTATATGTCGGGATTAGAGAACAAAAACAAATTTTAATCATCGAAAATCACTTTATTGTTTTTCAAAATATTCTCCATGAAGATCTATACACTTTTGCATGCGTTTGAACCAATTGTCGAAGCACTTTTGCCACTCTGAATGAGGTACCTCCAAAACATGCATTCTGAATGCCGCAACCGCTTCTTCAGGTGTCGAAAAACGTTGACCTCTCAGTTTGTTTTTTACGTACGGGAATAAAAAGAAGTCATTCGGTGCCAAGTCAGGACTATACGGCGGATGACCCATTAATTCGATGTTTTGGGTGCTCAAAAATGCAGTTGTTTGAGCCGATGAAGAGTGATCCGTCTTTGGCGATTGGTTTTCCTAATTTCTAGGAAGACAACTGGCAAACAAAGGGTTGTGTACCACTCAGAATTTACTGTTCTGCGTTGTTCTAGTGGTACGGTTGCAACATATCCAGTTTTTCCGAAAAAACAGGCGACCATTTGCTTGGAAGTGCTTCGTGCGCGAACAACTTTTGTTGGATTTGGCTCATCTTGAAACACCCATACAGTCGATTGCTGTTTACTTTCTGGCTCATACGCGTAAATCCATGATTCATCACCTGTCACGATGTCATAGACGTGTTTCGAAGCCCCGCGATCGTATTTTTTGAGCATTTCCTTCGACCAATCGACACGAGCCTTTTTTTGATCGATTGACAAATTATGTGGGATCCAACGCGAACAAATTTTTTTGACAGTCAAATGTTTATGCAATATTGAATGTATGCTGATCCCACTAATGCCTAAGATTGTCTCAATCTCACGATAGGTCACATGACGATCTTGCAATATCAGTTCGCGCACAGCATCAATGGTTTTCGGAACAACAACTGATTTTGGACGACCTTCACGAAATTCGTCTTGGAGTGAACTACGGCCACGATTGAATTCACCATACCATCGATAAACACTGGTCCTTGATGGAGCGTCATCGCCAAAAAATGAATTAAGTTGATCCATGCAATGTTGCTGAGTTAATCCACGTCGAAAGTTGTAAAAAATAATGGAACGAAAATGTTCACGATTTAATTCCATTTTTGGACCGAGATGAATCTTTTAAGTTACTGTAAACAACACAAATAGCGCTGGTATTTCAAAACGTTCTGAGTGCGTAAAAGCCAAAAAATGTCAAACTTTGCGATACAGCTGTCAGTTGCCAGATTGCAACACCAGGGTTGCCAAATCCCGAAATATATAAGGCACCCCTCGTATCTAGAATCGACCCCGACATACTAAACATATGTCCGGCATGTGAAGGCACCCCGCACAACACTAACCACGTTTTCACATGCCCCATCAAACCCACTCATCTAACACTCTTTTCCCTCTGGACCCAACCTGTCGAAACAGCAAGTTTCCTGGAGCTTCCGTTAGATGAGCCAGATGACGACGACCGGTGTCTATACTGCACTGACAGGGCAAAGTTACTGCTACAACAACAACAAATTATCCAGCTAAATCCCTCGATCTATAACGATGTCTGCATAAATCTCATTCAGTTATTTATTCCGTTACTTGCTGCTTTCGACGTCACTATTGCTCAAGGATGCAAAATTTCCTCTTAATTTTTTCATCTGCCTTAGACAATAAAACTGAGCTTCTAAAAATCCAGTCTTTCAGCTAAATTTCTTCTCTTTGCTACACTAGTATTTCAGTGCTCAGTATTGAATTTAATTAATTAGTTTCTAGTTCTACATATTTAATTAGTTTCCTTTCTTGGTTCCTCAGAATTCCACTGGGATCAATTCAAGCATATTAAGCGTTCTACTCGTGCAACCGCAGAGCTTGTCTATCTAATAAACCTCACTCAGCAACTTGCTCACTGGTTCAGCACACGTCACATCACCGGTAATTCAATCATATTGAGGCGCCGCCACCAACACGTGTGCCACCTTCCGAGCGTTAACGGCGTCAGTGGCGTCGTTACTTTCCGTTACGACTTCCGTTCCACTTACTGCACACCAGAAAAAAAAAGAAATCTGCATGCCAAATTACGCATTGTGGCACTTACGTTTACGCAGCAGCATCGGTGTAATACGAAATCAGTCTGCCAGTCAGTCAGTCAGTCAGTCAGTCGGTCGGACAGTTAGCCCACGCATTGAGCTGCCTGTCAGGCACAACTACCACAGCTCGAGATATTTAGGCAGTCACTAGCGCCCATTACCCAGCAGTTTGGGCAAAACACATTCCGTGGGCAACCATTGCCGCCGCATCATTTGTCTGCACGAAATTTGCGTTTTGGGTTTTGTGTAGTCGGCAACAACACGCTTTCGCCATCACAGCGCATCTCTGGAGAATTGTAAAATAGTAATGAAAAATTTCTTTGATTTTGGTTACCCTTCACTGCCACTGCACACCGCCGTTTTATGCCGGTCTTGTGCCCACGTTCAGCCGTGCATGAAAGGTAAAAGTGTTTCCTTGTGGGCAAAGATGTTTGTCTAACCCAGGCGTTGCAGCAAAAATTATGGGTTTCTCTTACGAGTACAAAGGCACCACGTGAGCTTACAACTGCACACACACACACACGCACAAGTATGGGTATAACTTGCACTTAGATACATTACTGTCTCCATAGACATACAAAATTTGTCTAAACATGTGTGCAAGGTGTGTCTTTGTAATGTTATATCCCTGTCCGCTCTGCCAGGGTGAGACTGGGTTTCTCATGAAGGTGGGCGATGGTGGAAGTGAAAGTGAGCGCGGCAGTAGTGCGCACGAAATGCAATGTCTATAAAGTTGGAAGCACGGCGCCTGGGGTTCATGAATGTTTTAGTGGTTAGTTGCGGTACTTTTTGTCTATCTTTTCCCCGCCTCTTCTTTTGTCTCTGCGGTAAATCACCTCAGTCAACCAGTTAAAGCGCGCAGAGGTTTGTTAAGGAAATACTGCCGAGACAGTCAAAATTAAAAAAAGTTTCAGAAATTATATAAAGTGTTGCCCGAAAGTGAAATGGCGAATTAGTAGTCAAAAATATGTCATAAATTGTGGTTGTAGTGAATTGCATTCTTAATCACCTAATTTCAAGTACTCACTTTAAACCAAAACGAAAGTGGCTTAGAATGAGAGTTTGTTATTTTTCTTTTCCAACCAAATAGTTTTTTCCCTCCTTTGCGATCAAGTGTTTTTACAAATTGTTGAATTATAAAAAATCGCGTTTGGAGAAATCAAAAATCAAGTCGATGCTCATTTGTTTTTACGATTCCAAGGGAATTGTCCACAAGGAGTTCGTGCCAACGGGCCAAACCGTCAATGCAATTTTCTAGCTTAGCGTTTTGAAGCGTTTGTTGCATCGCATTTAACAAAATCGCTCTGAATACCGCAAAGGAGGAACCTGGCGCTCATTGCATGATAATGCATCAACTCATCGATCCACTCTTGTGACTGATTTTTTGACTAGAAATCGTATTTTAACCATCAATCACTCACCTTATTCGCCTGATATCGCTCTCTGTGACTTCTACCTATTCAGAAAATTGCATTTGGCCATGAAAGGAAAACGTTTTTCGTCCGTTGAGGCCATCCAAAAGGCTTGTACCGAGACCCTGAAGGACATTCCGGTCAATGACCTGAAACACTCTTTTGAAAAGCTTTTAGATCGCACAAAACAGTGTATCGAGGCCAGCGGGGCTATTTTGAATAAACAAACTCGAAGTTATGAGAACAAAACTTCTGTCGTTTCTATTTTAGCTCAGTCTTGTTTATTTTGAACTTCACCTTGTAAATTATTTTCCTTTCTCTTCCTTGTTTATGTAAATCTAATCTAACCTTAAATATTTGCTTACCAAAGCTGACTCTGTTTTTATACTCTTTTACTTGTTCTCCACACATTTCTTAGGGAATGCTACTAAGCTCTGTTAAAAAGTGGGGAAACTGTCGAGCTGAGTGTGGTGATATCTCACGCGTCGCTTGACTTCATTTTTGATAATTAACACTATTCACTAAGACTTCTCTCACTTCTCTCTTTTCTCTTCGTGCGAAATGCGGAGCCAGGTGTTTGCCTCTAGTCGACAACTGCAGTGCAGAACATTGCTTTCGACTCGTCTCTTCGGTGGTATTTTAACATAAGCTCTATGTGAAAAATTTCGAGACTGGTGAATCTTTTAGTTCGGATCTTGCTCTCCAAAACGGCCCAAAGAGAAAAATCCGTCGGATTCGCATCTGGTGTATTTGAGAGCCATTGTGTGGATGTTATGAAGTTCGGAACATTGTTTTTAGCCATTCTTGGTTCACTCGAGCAATGTGAGACGGTGGACGGTCCTGTTGAAACGTCCATGGTTTGCCACCGAAATGTTTGTTTGCCCACTGCTTCAAAGTAACCTCCAGAATACTTTTCCGATAACACTTCTCATTTGCCTTGACGCCAAGCTCGATGGAAACGATTGGACAGCGCTCATCTGCGGTTACAATGGCCCAAACCATTAACTGTGGCGAGTGCTGCCTCCTGGTGGCCCATCGATGACTCATATTCGTGTACGAGCCGTCAGTCAAATAAACTCTATCGTTTTGGGAGTTTACGATTTGCTCAAATTGAAAAGATCGGCTGCGCGAGCGGTCTAAAGTTGGTTACACTTCGAGTGCTGGATCCTGTATTTGAAAGCGAGCTAAGCGTTTTTGATTAAAAAATATTCATCTTTTACTCGCACAATTTAGCTTGAGCTTGAGCTCACTGTTCATGTTTAAGGCCCAATATCTAGTAGATCATTCAACTCGACTTTAACCCTTCTGAACGGAGGTCGGACATATACCATTTTGATCAAAATGTTCCCGGAATACTTTCAGAACCTTCAAAATACAAGTTTATTTCTCAAGAGTGATATTATCGCCTACTCCCCAGGAACTGGAACGGACTTATACCAGCGTCTTTTTCATCTCTCGATATATTTCTTGGACTCTATTTGGGTATACTCATCAGAGTCGCCTTCCATTTTTCTATTATGATACTTCCTTGCAGCTGTCCCGAATAAAAACCATCCGTGGTAATGGACAACACAAAGGATATTACTCCAGGTGGAATCCACACAAGTAGCAATCCACCCGCTTCGGCGTTTTGGATTCTGGAGCCCACAACCATTACTTAAGTCTCTCAGCTCTATGAGCGAGAGCGCCTCTTCTTCAGAGATTGAAAAACGTTTCCCAGTTTCGGAGGGCCTGAGTTATGAGGTCTCTTCGGTTGCGGCACGACCTGCCAAAGAACCCGGGAAATCGAAGAGCGTGGCAAGGAGAGAAAGAAGAAAGCGGCTGGCAAGGCCCGTGCGGGAGACATCTTCATGTGGCTCTGCCGGCCCTTCTGCGTCTGTGTCTTCCAAAAGACCTCGGTCGGCGGAAGTTACCGAGCAGTCGATGGGCACGGGCGCTCCCAAATTGTCTCCCTCTCGAGGTAAGCGGAGAAGAACGGTGGCTTAAAGTAGTACACCTCCCTGCCCTGCAACTGTCGCGGATGGCCGAGCCACGACCACCCAAGGTACGACCGCGGTCCTAGCGCCATTCAATGTGGCGGGAAAAGGTGCTGCTGAGCCACGTCCCTATCGACGCCTCGACAAAAAATCCAGCACAACTGTCTGCGCGGCGAAATTTTCGTCAGTGGAGGATGAGGAGCTGGACCTTCGCCCAAGCCCGTCCAAGGGTGCGGCCAAGCCATTCTATAGCAAGAAGGCTGCTGGCCCATGACCTGTGGCTGTGCTTGGAAAAACGGCACCATAAGGTGACGGGCGCGTCTTTGGCCAACTTGGCGTGGATCAGGACCGTGCTCAATAACGTGCCCCCATGGTGACAACTCGCTTTGCGGTCTACAGCGGAAAGAGTGTACCCCTCAGGAAGGCGAGCTGCTGTATTCCGGATCTAGACCTGTCTGATTTCTATTGCTTTCATTATGGCGAAAAGCTCCGCATGGAAAATTGTGGTATCTGTACTTAGTGTTAGGGATTTATGTGCTCTAGGCCCCGCTATTTCTGCTCCTACTCCTTGGAGCGTTTTGAAACCGCTAAGCTAATAAGATGGTTAATGGTAGTAAAGGGTTAAGGTATGGGCCTTTCGCACTGCGACCATATTGATCTATTGTGTACCCTATGCTGTCTATTGACTGTTAAGTATGCTTATGAATGGTACCAGCTCCTTCTGAGGGAGTGATTGAAGGTCTTCATCTATAAACATGAACTTGTTTAAAAACTTTTTCCTTCTATGCGTCAACCCCGGACATTCGATGATGAGATGTTCTATAGACTCCTCATCTTCGCAGCAAAATCTGCAGGTGCTGGTGTTAGTTATGCCTGTGGGAGTGCGAATGCTCTTTTGGTTTAACGTGAGGGCCATGTTAGTTCTTTTAGCGTTGAAACTTAAGAACTTTTTGGAGTGCCTAAGACCCTCTACGTTGTTCCAATGCTGATTTAATAGAGGTTGGCCCAGTATTTTACTTTTTGTTTTAGGCTGTTTTTGTTGAATCCGAGCATGGGACTAGGTCCGATGAAATTTACATCTGCCCCTTTTTTGGGTTGAAAGTCTGCCTTTTCGTTGCCGTTATATCCCTCATGTCCCGGTACCCAAATTAATGAAACATTGTTTTTGGATGCCAGGTTATTGAGTGCCTTGTGGCATTCCAAGAGAGTTTTTGAGTTGTAGGTATAGCTATCTAAAGCTTTTAGAACTGATTGGCTGTTCGAGAGTATTTTGATCTTTACTCTCTTGTGGTTTCTACGTTGCATGATGTTTGCTGCTTCCATTATTGCGTATGGTTTCGCTTGGAAGATGAAGGTGTCCCTGGTGAGAGTGTATGATTTGTGGATTCTGGGCCCCACTACTCCTGCTCCTACACTATAAAGAGTTTTTGATCCATCAGTGTACCATTTTTGAGAATCACCATTCATCCATTTTGGGTTTGTTTTCCACTCGATCCTCTCAGGAAAGCTAATAAGATACTGAAAGAACGAATTGACGACCGTCAAACTCTGGGGGTTGTATTTTCGAAAGCTTCTCTACTTATAATATTTTCTTTTACAAAAATTGTTTGAGTTCATGCACCCCTGGCATCAAATTAACAACAGAAAATTACATTAAAATATTGCGAAAACAAGTTCGATAGTAATCCGAACTTTCACTCGACTCATTTAATTTATAGACTCGTAAATTGCATTCAGTGCTTATCATTAAATTATTAGTCATTTGTCCAACTACCATAGAAACTTGTCAATGGCAAACTGCATATGTCTGTACACTTGAATGTGGGTGTGCGTGTTGCAAAACCACCCTTAAATCCGGAAACACTGCATATTCAAACATCCAGCACATCCACACACTTTCCCCCCACACGTGCACACTTACACTCACATACGTATCGCTGGAACATATTGCATAAAAGGACTAAGCAAAGTAAAACTACAAAACCAAAACGAATAGAAAAAAAATTTGCTCAAACTGAAAAAATGCAGTGAAATTAAACTGAAAATAAAATCCAATGTTGTTTATGACTCAATTTCAAGTTTTTGAACATGAATTATGGCAGGCAGTGCCATGAAAACGAGAGGCGGCACAAATGTAGCAAATCGCAGCGGACACATTTTTAGCCTTTCGCCTCGAACCCCTCATACAGAAGTTAAGAAGTGGAAATATGAATGGTCATGTGGGTGAGTGAGGGGGCGGCCGATCGTTACGTTGGCTTTGGGGGTGTATGGAATAAATTTCGGCGGAAAAACTGCAATTCATTGGCAATGAAGAAGTTTAGCGGCGGATTCGAACAGAACTCCCAACATAACAAGAAAAAAAAAAAAATAAAACATTTGACAGAAAAATAGCAAGCAAAAAAAAAAATCAAAAAAAAAAACAGAGGGAAACGAAATGAAAAATAGAAAAATTTGCAAAAACTAATTTCGCAAAAGGAAATTAAATAGGGTGAAGTTTGACGTTTGACAGATTTGTTGCCGCACACCGTGTGGCGTCTGGCGTGCGGCATGTAGTGTGGCTGCACATACATACATAGTGTTTTGCTGTTGTTATTGCTATTGTTGGTGGTGCTACAAATGGCAGATGATTTACGTGGGTATTGCATATTACTAAAGTTTATTAAATCAAATTTATACGCTTTGAGGCGGCGACGCATTTCCAAAGGGATATAAAATTTCTGCTAGGAATTTTTATTTATTTGGCTAGCAGTGCGCAAAGAAAATGCGGTAAATTTAAAGAAAATAAAACTGAATACACACATGCACATATTTGTTAATCAAACTTATTGTGATTTAGGTATTTAAATGTAGCGAAATGTGCGTAACGCCAGCAGTTTTAGCTTTGTATTGCTTACTTAGGAGCAAATTTACTAGTACTGAAGTTTTCCAACTTTTTCTAGCAACTGGTACTTTTAACAGCGCGGTGTTCTATGAAATGTCAATTGGTTGCCTTTGGATCAGCACTAGACTAGTTTTCGAACTACTCCACTGTAGACTAGTTAAGGAACTAGTCCTTAATGCGCAAAAAAAGCAGTTAAAATTTTAGTCACCCTCAAATCCCTATTTATGTACACAGGGTTTGATTGAAAAGTAATGAGCCTTTCCGCGCGGAGCGTCTGCCAAGCGATGAACCGAATCAGCTGGTGGGAGATCGTTGGACCTTCCGATTCCACTAGAAGTCGGTCCCAGTTCGCTGGCAACAGCGGTGCAGTCAACATCGCTCCGCGCGTGAAAGTTGTTTTAAAAGTGTGTTTTGTGTGTTGCAGTGGCGAAAATGCAGCGATCGTTGGAGCAACGTTACTCGATCAAATTTTACGTAAAGCTAAACAAAACGAGTACCGAAACCATTGGGCTACTCAAGGAGGCTTACGGGGACCAATCTCTGTCCAGTGCCCAGGTAAAACGGTGGCACAAGTCGTTCAAGGAAAGCCGGGGGACGTCGAAGACGAATAGCGATCTGGAAGGCCTTCGTCGATGCAAACAGACGAAGATGTGAACTGGGTTCGTGAATTTTTGAAAATTGACCGTCGTGATCGCCACGTGAGATCAGTGAAGAGTTAAATTTAACTTATTACAATTTGCGGGAAGTCGTGACCGGAAAACTTGAAATGCGCAAATTGGTTCCAAAGGTTTTGACTGATGAACAAAAGCATTTGCATGTGGAAAGAGTCGTGAAGTATTGTAAAGTGACGAACAGGATAATACTTTAGACAATTGCATCACCTGTCCCCTCCGGACTTCTTCTTGTTCCCGCGCCTGAAAAGAAAGCTGAAAGGGAGGCGTTTCGACTTCATCGAGGCGATCCAAAAAACTGTGACAGCCGAATTGAACGCGATTCCGGCGGATGAGTTTAAAAAATGTTTCCTGCAGTGGAAGGACAGCTACCAGCGGTGTATTGACGCTCAAGGGTCCTATTTTGAAGAATATTAGTTGTATAAACCAAAAGGTTTAATAAAACTGCTTAAAAACAAATAAGGCGCATTACTTTTCAATCAAACGCTGTATTATCGTAATAGCAGAATATTTGTTTTGCATGCATCCCCAATTTATCACTTTGCAATTGGTACAAATCTAGTCACTCTCGAACTAGTCCCACCACTTTCGTGAAATTCCAGCTTATGAACCACTTATGCTGCTTGCGAGTAGTTTGGCTTCTCACTGCTGGCCATGCACTTACAGCTGTATGCATGTATGCGTATGCCAGATAAGACACCTTCTCAACACAAACGCACACAATTTGCAATCACAGAATTTGATGCGATGTCAGTGAGTTCATTTTGCAAAGCGTTCAATCGATACTGTTTAAATAATCGGCTGGCGTCTGTCAGAATTGACAAAATGAAATTTGTCTCTGTGGCATTCACTCCTAGCGCTAAGGTTGATAAACATTCTCGAAAATACGCACTAATGGATGCGTACGACACCAACAGCTTTTCATTCACCTTTTGCAATATCAATGGTTATCAGTGTGAAGACACGCACGTTCAAATAGATAGACGCACAGTGGGTTGAGTACGGTTGAAGTGCAAAGAAAATACAATGTTTGTGGTTACAAAACTCTAGGGACCTCAAAGATCAGGAAAAAAGTTAGCAGAGGAGCACCTCAAAGCTGTGTGCTGTTCCCTCTCCTCTGGATGCTGGCATTAAAGTTCTTGCTAAAGAGCCTAGAGGAGAGAGGATAATACGTCGTCGCATGTGCGGATGATGTTGCAATGGTAATAAGAGGGAAAGGAGGATTTACTAAACATGGTTGAAAACTGGTCAACAGCAAATGGGCTAAGCGTCAACGCCAATAAAACTGAACTCATCCTATTTACCAAAAACCATAAAATTCTAAATATAACTCCCTCGACTCTAGGTGGAACGGCACTGTCATTCAGTGATGAGGCCCGCTACTTAGGTCTAATACTAGACAGAGAACTATGTTGGAACTCAAATGTCGAAGATTGGGTAAAAAGAGCGACAATAGCACTCTACTTGGTATATTGGCTTCACACAGCAATTGTCAGACCAATCCTAACATACGGTATACTAGTATGGTGGCCGGCCTTAGATAAGGTATATATTAAAAGAACCATGGTACTTGTTCAAAGAATGGCCAGTCTTTGCATCTGGGGGCCCTTCAGACTAGACCCACAGAGGCACTAAATATTATGCTTAACCTTCTCCCAATAGAGCAATTTGGTAAGCAAACAGCTGCCAAAGCAGCTCTCAGACTAAGAGAAATCGGCCTACTCAGAACGAACCAGAGAGGACTCTCTTCAATTTTAGAAAAATTCCTCTGCATTCCTGGCACAACGGATTTCTGTAAGACCAAGAATATCAACTTAAATAAATCTTTCGTCACAGTATTTCCTTCCAAAGAGGAGTGGGATAACGAGCTTATTGTTAAGAAAAATGATATAAACTTCTATACAGATACCTCAAAACTAGACAACAAAGTAGGTGGATGGGTTTACTCCGATAAACTTAGAGTTAGCCAATCATTTCGCCTAACTGATCATTGCAGTGTATTTCAGGCGGAAGTCACTGCTATAAAAGCGGGACTTACGCTAAAAAAAACGAGAGTATTATCCACAAATGAGGTCTTCATACTCGTATACTCGGACAGTCAAGCGGCAATAAAAGCGCTTGAATCTAAAACACACTCGTCGAAAACATCCTTAGAATATTTTAAACTTCTAAATGACGTATCTAAGTGCTACAAAGCGCACCTTATTTGGGTGCCAGGCTACAGTAATATAGCAGGGAACGAACCGGTACAACGCTCGAACTCCAACCGGATAAGACGCTGATACCCATGCCTATAGCCACTTGTAAATTATTTATAGACAGGGAAGCCATCCAAAAGGTAAATGCAAGTTGGCAAAACCTCACAACAAGCGAACTAAGCAGGCAGACATGCCCGAAATGGAACAACGGTCGATCGAAAATCTTGTTAAGATTTAACAGAGAAGCTATAAGAAAAATGATAGGGGTATTAACTGGTCATTGTTTAATAAGCAGCCACGCTAGAAGGTTAGGACTCCCGTACTTCGATTTCTGTAGAAGCTGTCTTAGTACAGAAGAAGAGGAAACAGTCAGACACCTTTTATGTGAGTGTGAAAGCTTAGCTATGAGAAGGCTGCGCATCTAAAACTAATGAAGCTCTACTCTACTCAAACTCTTCTCATAATGAGATTGCATCTGTCATTAAACGGCTGAACAAGGCTTTATCTGTATTTCATTAGTTGGATCGCACTCACCGCAATTTAAAATGCTGGGTACTGTAGTGAACTGTGATAATCCGAGGTATAGGATTTTAAATTGAAATAAAACAGCGAAAGTTCACGCTGATTGGGCAACCTTTATTATTCCTGTGTAGAACCATTCGCAAAATTTATTTGTTAAAGATAATCACTTTCAAATATTGGCCGTAACTGAGCCGTAATTCGGTCAGCCATAAATACCAATTTTGAATGACTCGCTGGAGAACTTCGGTCGGTAAATAACTTTAGTAATATTGGGTTTCAATAACTCATTTGAAGCTGGTTTATCCACAAGGCATGCAGACTTTAAGTATCCCCACAAATAAATGTCCAAAGGAGTGATATCGCACGATCTTGGTGGCCAATCCACTGGTCCGAGACGAGAGATAAATTGCTTATCGAACGACGACCCAGTAAATGCATTGTTTCACGCGCTGTGTGGCAAGTAGCGTCGTCCTCCTTGTTGGTCCCTCCTTGCTGGTCTCAAATGTTGTGGGGATCACGGGCTTCAATTTCCGTTCATCCGGCATCATTAAAACGTTAACCATGGCCCATTAACGTTCGCCATTCACTGTTACATTGGCGCCAGCCTCGTCTTTGAAGAAATATGGACCGATAATTGAATATCAATGAAAACTGAAAAATTGTATATTTAGTTTGACGTTGGAAAAAGTACCTTCAATCTGGTCACCCGTTGTATGTTTAAATGCATATACTATAAAAATATCCACTTTCACCTATGTTCGAAGTACTAGGAGCTCTAGAACTGCCTTTGGAAAATTGGTTAAGAAGCTTATAGCGTAACATCCCTTTCTATTCCAGAGCATCACAATTTTATAAAAAAGCTTCTTACAAAGCCTAAGCAGTAAGAGCAAAAACCCAGCAACTTCTCGGAATTGACCTTCAAAAGCAAATTTGCACTGCTGACTTTTCTAAATGAAATTTTTCGTCCGCCCAACAGCTGCCTCAACTTTCAACTCTACGTTCTAAGGTGTATTAAGTAGTGTGGCACCAAAGTAAGCGTCTTAAATAAGAGGTAGGTGGCTTGTCAACAGGATTTTGGCTCTTCAGGACATTTGAATGATTTTATAGTATGTTATGTAAGTTAAACTGATTATTATTCTGTAGGCTTATGATTCTGGCAGGTGCTACAATGGGAACATTTTTTATAAAAATAACAAAATGGCGGACTTGAAAAGGCTATATTTTTTGTTTGTTTGAAGAGCCAAAATCTTGTTGACCTTTTTTTAAGACGCTTACTCTTTGGTGCCACACTACTACAAAAAAATATGTTAAAAAAAAAAATGTGTTAAAAAAAAAATGTGTTTGTATACTATTTGATGTCAAAAATAACATACTATAAAATCAAAACGATAGCATTTTATTTTCTTACAAAAAAATATCTGTAAAAAATTAATATTTGACCAGACTACTATTTACATTAAGGGAACCCGGTGGTTTAGAAATTTCAAAAAATCGATTTTTTGTTTTTTCAATATTTCGAAAGTATAGTACATATTTTAAGAATATACTGTCAAATTTTCATGCGGAAATTCCCAATATTATAGCTTCTACAGCCCATTTACTAGGTAGAGAGCGATCCTGTACCTCAAAGTTTAAGCTCATTTATCTCGAAACGAATTTTTTCGGGCTGGAATTGTCAAATAAAAAAATAAACTATTCCACCTAATCCTATGAAATTTTAATATTTTGTTCACAACATTAATGGCTATCGTTCGTACTAGAATCATAATTATTATTTTAATTATTTCATATTTTTAATCTGAAGGAAACTCGATTTTTAGGGTGTCAAATTCGAAACCGCGAAATTTTGTCAAATTTTTTTTTATTTCAGTATGGGACATCGCTACAGTCATACTGATTAATAATTTTTCTGGTTTTTGTGTTTCAGATAAATAGAAGAGCCAAAATGGGCAACACCGTTCAGGTCCAATTTTTCGGGAGGGTCAACTTCAGCGCCATTTTTAAAATTATTAAAATTAAAAAATTTTCTTTTTTTCATTTTTGTATGTAAAAGAAGCTAAGTAGAAAGCCTAAAAAATGTAAATATCGTTTTTCATATTTTTTATTGTAAAAAAAAATATTCCGGAAAATACTCTAAATTTTCAAGCTCTAGACCATCGGGACCCCTTAAGGTATTAGAGCCTGTAGGTGACTTCAAAAAAGTTTTTTGATGTTTTAAATCACTTAAAAGATTACACTTTTCTTTGGAATGAAATTTATGGAAATTTGGAAGGACTAAAACTGAGGGTTTGTCATGGCCAAGTGCACTAGAAAATGGAAAGTAGTGCCTAATCAAGCAACAAATCCAAAATATACCACTGTTCAGTGCACCTGAAATCAAATACATGTCAAAATACCTTGACTTATATGCGAAAGCGTCTGTATGTATGTGTACATATTTGTATGTTCGTTTGTTTGTATGTATTCACATGCCTATGTGTACTGTAATGTATTCACGGGCGTTCGCTTATGGGCGCACATGAGTTTATTTAGCACACACACGCACACACACACATCTGCGCACATTAAATGAGATTCCAACACTCGCTCCTCCATAATCACACACAATTTGACAATTTCCAAATTTCCACATTCGAAATTCAAATGTGCAAATCGCGTTGTGCAATTTACGCTGTCAATGGGCGGCTGCCACAACGACACTCACTCATTCGCATAGACATTATTATATAAACGGCGTGCATCTGTGTGTGTGTGTGTGTATGTGTGCTACAGTACATCATATGTGACGTTTGCGTTTGACATTTCACGCGACAGCTGACTACTGACGACCAACTAACTACTCGATCGGAGTTTGCCAGCCACAGCCACCTAATCATGAATTTGACAAATCGCTGCAAAAATGGCTGCCAATCGTTGGATTTGCGCTTATTTAATACGTAATATACCGTTAGTTTGAATTGCGTTTGCATTTTGATTGTCAAATTGATATTTAAATTCGACATTTAATGCAAGCAATAAAATTGCAAATGAGCTGGTTGGTGGTTGTGCTGTGCGGATGCATCCAAAGTTTGTGTGAAAATGATAAACTTTAAATTCCCTGTGAATTCACTGAAACATTAAAGTATTTGGTAAATATCCGTTAAATCTTTTACTAATATGGGTTGAAGCTTTGGAGCGAAATCGGTCATTAAAAAGGTAAAATTTTTGGTAAATTTGTAAGCTTGAGTTTCTGGCTGAGCTTGTGAGAACATTTATTGGAAGTTTGTGCATTTGAGCTCTAAAGGTCGGAAAAGAGCTAATGAGAATAGTCGAGGTTAGGCCCGTATATTTTCGAAGTAATTGGTAATATAAGACCCCTGAAATTGGGAATGGGGTTTATGGTTCCGATACTGCAGTAACTAAAAGTAAAAAAAAAATGGATTCCTTTTTCCCAAATTCAATATTTTCTCAAGGCTGAGCCCTTAGTTGCTGAATTTAACTTTAGAAATAAATCAGCGCTCTATCAGTCTAACCAAAGTTAGGATGGTCCAAGAAAAAACAAATTTCTTGATGCTTCCCCCTAAATTTGTTTTCAGATCACAACAACAAAATTGATTTGATTTAATTTCGGGGGCGCTCGAGGCAACTTCTAAGGCTCAGCTCTTACCGGACATTGTCCGTTAGGAGTCCATGAGGTGAGACTTGGGATTGCTTGAAGCTGTTTGGAGGATGAGGTGGAGACATCTCAGCCCGTTCTTCTCAGCTGTGCTGCTCTCGTCGGGCAAATATTTAGAAATCTATGCTCTCACTTTTTTGCTACACCTGCGGGCATTGCGGGTTTAAATATCAAAGCGTAGCTCGTTATCTCTCTGACAGACCCGTGCAACGTCCGATTTTTTAACAAGAGTACCTGCCAGCGACGGCCTATACCCACGGTGCTCAAAAGCACACGAATCAATTGTATTATTGATCAGAACCCAAGATATTTATCCGAAATTTTATTTAATTATCCTAAGTAATTATAGGTCTTGGTACCAATTGGCAATGTAACGTGGACTCACTAACTGCCTTAGTATGGCTCTAGACCCGTCTGAACCTTTGCAGTTCTAAACCAGATCCTCCACAGCTTACCCGAAGGGCAGTTTCCAAGCATAGGTCAGAGCTAGTTCTGAGGGCTCCTGTTCCCCGTGGTACCGATATTAAGTCTTCGGCCAGACTTTGTACCCAAAGACACCACCAGTTGAGCTTCCATACTGCTAAGAGACTGGTAACTTTAGGTTTTAGCCGCTTTTTATCTTAGCTCGGATAACTTCTGGCCTCTAACCCGCTGGAGGGACAAACCTGTACAATAACAGAGATAATGAAAAGAAGTTTGTTTTCCTCCACTTGTCAACAACTGCGGCATACTTTGTTGTGTAGTGTTTTAAGCTCGCCGTGTACTCCCCTGCATTCCAGCGTTCTGTGAGAACCGTGGTTAGTCTTAAGATGAAGGGTCAACCATACCCAAGCACTGGTTTGATCTTCAATGTGATATGGTCAGGCCACGTCTTTCTGGATATTGTTCAGGCTGGTTGACCTTTTCATCGTCTACTTGCAATGTTGTAAGAGTGGGACTCTAGTTTCGCCTGAAACCGGCTAAAGAACACTTCGGTCCGGCTCAGGAAGCTCAGCCTACTTCTCGTTACCCTCGATGTTCCTACCGTAACTTGAAAATTATGTATGTGTATAACCGCATGGCAGAAAAGAGGTTTCTTCTTCTTCTTAATTGGCGCGATAACCGTTTACGCGATTTTGGCCGAGTTTAACAAAGCGCGCCAGTCGTTTCTTTCTCGTGCTAACCGGCGCCAATTGGACACACCAAGTGAAGCCAAGTCCTTCTCCACCTGATCTTTCCAACGCAGAGGAGGCCTTCCTCTTCCTCTACTACCACCAGCTGGTACCGCATCGAATACTTTCAAAGCCGGATCGTTTGTATCCATTCGGACGACATGACCCAGCCAACCTAGCCGCTGGATCTTTATTCGCTGCGCTATGTCTATGTCGTCGTAAAGCTCATACAGCTAATCGTTCCATCGTCTGCGATATTCACCGTTGCCAACGTGCAAAGGTCCAAAAATCTTACGCAGAATCTTTCTCTCGAACACTCCAAGCGTCGCTTCATCGGATGTTGTCATCGTCCAAGCTTCTGCGCCATACGTTAGGACGGGCATGATGAGAGTCTTGTGGAGTGTTAGTTTTGTTTGCCGAGAGAGGACTTTACTGCTCAGTTTCCTACTTAGTCCGAAGTAGCACTTGTTGGCAAGAGAGATTCTACGTTGGATTTCGAGGCTGACAGTGTTATCGGTACTAATGCTGGTTCCTAAATAAACGAAGTCTTTTACAACCTCGAAATTATAACTGTCTACAGTAACGTGGGTTCCGATACGCGAGTGCGCCGACTGTTTGTTTGAAGACAGGAGGTACTTCGTTTTGTCCTCGCTCACCACCAAACCCATTCGCTTTGCCTCTTTATCCAGTTTGGAGAAGGCAGAACTAACAGCGCGGTTGTTAATGCCGATGATATCGATAGTTACCCAATTTCCCTCGATGCCCAAACAACTCTATAATATTTTGTCATATATTTTTATATTTCCTCATACTATTATCACCTCTTGCAAAATTTTTAGTTAATAAATCCACTTCAGCAGCAAAAGACTGCAATTAATCACCGAAAATTTCGGGTAAGTTTTCTTCATAAATCAAACCATTTATATTTGAATAGCTCCCAACTTAACTCTTTTGTTCAAATGATCATCAAAAACTAAACTAAATGGGTGCATACATTACTAAGTAAAATTTTGTGAATAATTTTAGATAAGGACTTTCTTCAAGTATACGCAAATTTTTAACCATTTTGTCATAGCATTAAAAACATAGAATACGAGTGAGTTGGAAAGCACTTCAAGTGAGATAATAAAATAAGAGGAAATTCAAGTCAAAAGCAAAATGTAATTCGTCTCCGTAAAATAATGAACTACAAGAATTTCACATTTCGCTATGCTTCTTGAGCGCACACATAACCCACACAAGCATACATACAAATTATGAATATACACACACTCATACATGCATACATATATGAATTTACATACAGATATATATGCGCAGACCCAGACGAAAGTAAGGAAATAAGGTGCGGCGATCACCGTGGAATACAAGCCACAAGTTGATAATATACCCAGTTGTGGGCAATGACTTCAAAGCAAATGAGATGAGTGTAAAATGAAGAATACTCGTATGATAAAGAAGACGACGCAGAGGCAGAGGCAGGACTGTTGGCAACTATGATGATTCACCATCCACATCGCAGCGGAGTCAGAGCAATGACAGTGTCACTGCCAGCATTTTGAGTTAGCAGCATTCATCATTTCTGCAATGTCAGCGAAGGTGGCGGAGAAGAGAGGAGAGAAGCGGAAAGGAGAGAAGAAGCGGAGTGCATGCAAGGCGTATAGTGTAGAAGAGCATAAGACAAAGCACACCAACTGCCAGAAAGGCTGACAAATGGTTTTAATCATGTGGATATGAAGAGAAGCAACGCCAAAGGAGTTTGACACTGAGCGCTCGAAGACTCGCAAAAGAACCAGAAAATGTAAACTAATATGTGGCTAAACACATGAATTTTCGAGTATGTGTGCAGTTTTACTGTGAAAAATCTGTGTGCTACCAAAATCAACACGCTTCCCGTTTCAACTTGATGCTGTGGCTATAAATTTGCTTAGCTGAACATTGACATTAGATGTTGTTTAATTTTTTTGCACGATTTCTTTTCAATACCTCACTTACTTCTTCAATATGGTCAAAAATTTTAAGTCAAAGGAATTTGCTCGTTAATCTTCATTCCGCATGTCATTCTACAGATCATCAGTCGTGTCAAAATGAAGCTAATCAACTTTGATTACTCTGATTCGCTAGCTGGTTGACATTCTTGCAGCTGGTGGTCACGCACTTCAATGGATAGACGTACTCGGACAACGGGTTTAAAATTGCTTTGTCGAAAGTGGGCGGGTCACCTATGTCGTTCTCCTTACATGGAATAAAGAAAAAGCAAAACGACTTTTTGAATTGAATCGTAAACAGGTATTTGGTAAAAAAAAACAACACTCGTTACTGATTAAGAATATTTTCGAACTATTTATGGGAGCGGCATATTGGAGCTGACTGTAGATTTTAAAATCTAGAGTTCCCGCTCATTAAAAACAAAAAAGACTAAAGTTTTAAACCCTAAGAAGCTGAATTGGTGCAGTTCCTAAACTATAGGAAGGTTAAATGGTTGAAGTGCCGGTCTGGCACTCCTTAAGTAGCACTTAAGCGTCGTTTTGATACATTATGATACCTCCAACAGCCAGCTAGAGCTGTTGATGTAATGGAGAAAATTGATGGGATTTAGGTTGGTGCACTGCCCCAGGCTGTCGAAGAAAGGAGCATCCAGTGACCTTATTCATCTAGCTACCAAACCCGGACATTTACAGAGAAAGTGCGCATAATCGCCTACTCTGAAAGTTCCTGAAATAATTTGTACAGTTTCCCTTTAACAACTGTCAGGGGGATCCCGAGGACCGGGTAGGAGGTTTCTGAGGCCAATTCAGTCCCCTTCCTGGCAAGCTAATCAGCAATTTCATTTCCCTCTCTGTTCCTATGTGCTGGAACTCAGATAAGAGAAATGTTACCTGCACAGGCAAGGGATTTGATTTCCTCCTTACAGGAGTTTATTAATTTCATTCTGCACCATGGCGTCGTCAGAGCCTTGATCGCTGGTTGTCTATCGGAGAAAATGTTAATATCTCCCTCGCTCCCGCGTTCCCTAAGCTTTTTGTATGCCTGAAGGATCGCAAAGACTTCTGCCTGAAAAACACTAGCAGTATTCGGCAGTTTGAAGGAGATATATAAATTCGCTGATTTAGAAAACACTCCTGCTCTGATTCCCGATTGCATCTTAGTCAGTGAAGATAGAGGTACAAGCTTCGGTGCAGATTTTCCCCTCGATCCAATCCTGCCCATTTGGAAAGACCAAATAGAACTTGAGCATTTAAGAACTGAACTCTTTCGTTGCAAAATTTGAACGGATAGCTTTTAAATTCCAATTTTTTTCTATTACTATTCGATTTTAAAATTTGTTTTCCCCAAATGTGTTTTTTGCAATGCATCCATGTGGATACAAATTTTGTCTATGGTAAAGAGAAATGCTATATTTCTATTGTTATTTGTTTCAGTGAAAAACAAAATGTGATTCATTTGTTGAATTATGAAATTCCCTAAATCAGTTTCTTGATGCATTAGGAATACACTTATGGTTGATTCAGTTTCAGTAGCAGATTTATTTTAGGAGCAATAAGTCGTTAGCCTAGGGTCCCTATCCGCACGATTTAGCTGTTAGGAGCAGCATTTCGGTTTTCAGACGCTTGCTACAAGACTGACGCTATTTTGGGCTCAGTGCTTATTTAAAGGCGGCACTTCCTTCCCTTGTTGGTGATGGATTTGACCTTATAGCTTTTTTAGTGCTACTTATAGCCCACTGTCGAGCCACCACTCGCTGCTTGTCCGAAACTGCCTATTTCTGAGGAAAAACTTATTCGCAGCTTACCTCCATATTAGAAGGCAGTTTACTATCCGCAACCTGTGAGCCGTCCGATAGTCTGCAGCTCCGCTCTATGCCTATCCAAGAGTAATAACAAGCGAGGAGCTCTGGAGAATTACACGCCAAAAACGCATCAAAAACGAGATAAAGAAGAAAAAAAATATGGATGCGTACTCTGCGAAAGCCTTGTAATCAAATACGGCATGCCGCCTTGACTTAGAACCCGCAAGAAAGGATAATGAGAGGCATGATGACTTCGTAAAGAACCATTCGCAATGAATCTGGAAAATCGTTTAATGAACTGAGATCTACGAATAGATATAAAAATATTTGTAAAAGTTTTGTTGAATCCTTAAGCTCCTAAATGAGTAGGGAATAATTAATAATATTCTTAGCAAAGATCTTTCGATGGGTGCTTGGCCAACTTCTCAAACAATTTTTTAAGCATGTTTCGATTCTGCTTTACAAAGAGGAGGATCTTCACTTCTATGCCGCCCTTGCCCCAAATAGTAGATGAGTTTTATGTGAAGCTTTTTTAATGGGAGACATATTCCTCATGAAGATCGAGACCAGAAAGATCTTAGTTATGGCAAACTGGCTATCGGGGAGGAGTTTTGTTTGACATGGGCTGGTTATTGTAGTATTCTAGAACTTTATGAGGCAAGAGCGACATCTTACCGAAATAGCTCCTAGACCAATGTCACGATAGCCTTCGTTTCGTTAAAGCCTTGGCAGGCCTCAGGTAACGCTCTCTAACCATCACTATTTAGTTGGTCGTGTAGATCCGGTTGAACTTTTTCTGGTTAGGTGCCCACCCGGCTCATAAAGTCATGTGTCAACCCTCGCATGGCCTCCCTACATAGTGTCGATATCCATCGGGTTATAAAGCAACTACACTGCGGCTAGAGGTAATGGACTTGAGTGGATACCCTTTTTAAAATGGAGATTCAAAAAAGCACAAACACAAAAACAACACGAAGCGGTAACTATAGCAGAGAAAAAAGCGGCGACAATACCAGCAACAACAGAAATAAAGTCGGATTGGCGGAAGCGTTCCGGAGGACGTCAAAGACTCCACGACAGTCGGTTCAACGTTACCGAAACGACCCGGATTTATATCCGGCCAAGAACTGTCACTCCAGCAGCATTCCCCGTATGTAAGAAGGGGGAATGTTTATGCTGCTACAACAACACCAACAACGTCAAAGACTCTCAGATTCCCTGTTCTGGGTGCCGCACTGCGCGGAAATGAGTTTGAAGAGACGAATGGTGATAGCGTGGATATTAAGCGAATAACATTCTACGGGCTAGGTGAGAAAATACAAAGCCTAGTTGAAACGCTGGGAGATGACAAAAGACGCTCGAAACAACAGCCTATGAGAGATGCAATACAGAGTATCAAGGCATTATACGAGCTGGGAGCTATTGAAGAGGGAGATAAACAACAGAAAGACATCATAGGAAAAACAGCGGTTCCCCAACATCCTCCTGGCCAAAGCATAATCCAGACGCAAATGAAAACTGGATGGTGCTGTTTTGGCGCCAAAATCTAAGTGAAACAACTCAGAGAAAAATGGAACAGGCGTACAACAGGATTCCGGAACGCCGTCTCCCTTACTAAAGGAAATTCCGAAAGCGGATGCAACTCAGTAGAGAACGGTGGCTAAGAAAACTAAGCCAAGGCAGGCTAGACCAATTAAGGTTAGACTTGACGCGATAGTGATAGAAGCGAATGCGGAAATATTCAAGTCAGTCAAATCGCCAAACTCGGAAAATTGGTAAAGTGGTTTCAAAAATAAGGCTAGCGTAGAAGGGCGAAATACTCATAGTTGTTGAGAAACCAAAAAACGTGGGGCCGCCAATTAGCATTAAATACTTCGGAGTTCAATCACATCGCAAGACATCGGAACAGTTCTCTGCGGACTAGCATTTAGAAATTTTGGCTTAGCCAATCTCGGGTGGACATGTATTTACTTTTTTGTTGTAACATTTTGCCACACTCTCTAACAGTCTTTAATATTTGTTTAATATATCTATTTGCTTTGAAAGCCCTAAACTAGCTTATCACCTTTTCCCTTCTCTTCCCTTCCCTTCCACTGAGCTTGTCAATTTCTAATCTACTTTCTAAATCTGCTTCTTAATGCTGTCAACAAGCTATTCAGCCACGACACTTCCGCCAACAAGCACATCTTATTATTCACCCTTTCCTTTCCCTTGCTCGCTGCTACTCAATCAGGTACCCGATTAACTTGCCGCCTTTGCCTATTTAACACGTACGCTGGGGACGCACACAGCCACACACACACGTACATACTCATACATAGCACACATTTTGTTACATAAATGAGTACAACTGTCACTTCTCACTTCTCATCAATTTATTATCAACCACTTAGGATCAACATTACCAAATTCCATCGAGGCTTACATAAAAATACTTAGAAAGAAATGAAAATGCGAAATAAGAACGCGAGACTGTTTTTTGCCAGCGGCAGGAAATTGTTGCAACCACCACAAGCCGCGTTTTCTTCCATCTTGTACTCTGTAACAATTCATAATTTTCATAAATGTAAAGCACTTATCAACAACAACTGCCATAAAAGTAACATTGGGGTGGTGGGTGGGTTAGCAACCCTTCGTTGGTTTGAAAAATTTCCAAACTTTTTTTGGTAAATTTTTTTTTTATTAGCCGCTAGTTGAAATTTTTATAGAGCGTCAAAATGATAAATTCGATGGCTTATATGACACCCACTTGAACCAGCGAGGGGAGCTTGGGGGAAAAAGGGGATTGGAAATACTTGCGAAAATATGACAAAAATGATAAGTAAAAGGAAGGGGTAGATACTTCGCTAAAGTACTCGTATCTATGAAGCACTTGTTAAGTAGTTTGAATGGAATGGAAGGAGAGTGTATGCAAATGGGTCTTTGTGTATGTGTCGGGGAGTTGCCAATCGCGCTGAAAGAAATCAATGTTCTATCAACTGCAGCTTTCTAAAGGAAAGTCGCTGGTGTCTGCTTTCCGTTTCCGTTGTTGTGACGCGTGCCGATAACAACAACAACAATGAAAACGAATGCAGAAAGTGCTAGCGAAGTGCAGAGAGAAGGAAAAAGTAGCAACAACACAACACAACGCAATCATAAACAACAATAACCAGCTATAACAACTACATTCGACATTATTGCTTGAGTATCCTTATTTAAGTTCGATAGCGTAAAAAGTGACGCAAAAGGAAAACATCTAGTATGCACGTGTATGTGTCGCAGTAGTTGTAGAGCATGCCCTGCAAGAAAAATCTGAACTAGGGAAACTTCTGTCTATAGAGTGAGACTAAATGAGCTCGTCATTTGGCTTCAGTAGCTTATGTGGTGAGTCAGAGGTTCCAGTCGAGCTTTTTGACTGATGACTTTTTGAAGTGAAAACTTCTTTAGAATCGTTGAGGCTCGATGAAACGAAAAAGCGACACTACGAAGCGATATATGTTAATATACGTATATGTGTGTAGCTGCGTACTGCTGAGCCGCGCTAGTATAGTGAGTATTGTAGTATGTATACTACACTGCTTATTACTTGCTTTGGTGTTTAGTTCAAGCGTCATACGTATGTATGTTTGTATGTATGCTAGTACGTATGTGTGCGCGCCTGCGTATTACGGAGCCACGGTGAGCGAGAACGCATTATGTATACCTATACTACACTACTTAATACTTGCTTAGACCAATCGTCCTACGAATGTTTGTGTGTATGTTAGTATGTACGCATTACGACGCTCATAATAGCAATATATATTCGTAAATATTTTCATTTTTAAATATTTACCGCAATTGCTGGCGGTGTTGCAATATGCCACAATCAAAATGACGGTGCTCGTATTGTACCTCCACAGATAGATCTGAATGCACAGCAACTAGAATCACTGTCTGTTCAGCTCTCTAAAGTGGGAGAAATATGTAAATGCGAAACCAGATTGAGCAATGGAAAAACAGTTTTAATTGTGGGAATTTATATTTCACCGAATCAATCAATAAATAGCATCACGGAATTCATTCACGAAAATTTAATAAAGTATACACCAGAAGTCGGATACTTAGAAAAGATTACCATAAAGTTCCAATGATTTTAAGTGGCGATTTTAACGTAAATTTTGCAGTGGGCACAGCGTTTCCTTTGATTGACTTTCTCAATACAACATTCAATTTAAAAATGTGTTACAATCGCACTGAATCGACAACACGATCAAAAACAACAATTGACGCGGTATTTCAAAGACATGTTGACAACATCGAAACCAAAGTATTTGTATCATATTTTAGCTATCATATGCCACTCGTATCATTTGTTGAAATTGAAAACATTGAGGATGAATAACAATAAAATGAAGAAAATAAAATATGAACTTTATAGCAATATTATAATGAACCTATAATTATCCCGCTCCTAATGCTGCTTTCGTCTCATTCTCTCTCAGTTTGTTTTACGGAAGGTTTCACTTCTATCGCGTCTAACCGTTAGACCGTTTTTTTTGAATCAGCATATGTAAATCAGTGCCACACATTTGAGCTTTAATAAAGTGAAAATTATTGAGTTTAAAAATATACACATTTGAAATTTTTTTTATACATTTTGTTGAAATAATACGGGGTTTTCCAATAAGAAGTGTTATTTTAATAAAAAAATAATGGTTTTGTTGCTTTTGTGGCACGTAGCGCCGTTTTGTTGAAAATAAACGTTGTCCAGATAAACACCATCCAATTCCGGCCATAAAAAATCGTTAATCATTTCTCGATAGCGCAATCCATTCACCGTAATTGTTGCTTCAGCTTCATTTTTGAAAAAGTAAGATCCAATTACTCCGCCCGACCATAAACCGCACCAAACAGTCACACGCTTTTCAACAATAACTATGGATTTTCTGAGCCCCAGATCCGACTACTTTACTTGTTGACGAAGCCACCGAGGTGGAAACGGGCCTCATAACTCAAGATGATTTTTCGATGGAATTCCAGATCATTTTCATGCATTTCAACGACCCAATCAGCACAGATACGACGCTGTTGATGATCGGCCGGCTTGAGTTATTGGGTTAACGGGACTTTATAAGCCTTAAGACCCAAAGCTTTATGCAAAAGACGGTGTAATGACGTTTGTGGAATGCCTAATTCCAAAGAAAGACCAAACCTGGATTTTCTTCAAGACTTTCGCCTACAACAGCAATATTTTTGACTGTTCTTGAGCGACGTGCACGGGTTTTGTTCTTCACATCACTAACTTGTCCCAACAGCTCGAATTTTTTCCCCAATTTCTGTATGGGGGTCCGACACTGTGCTTCAGTTTTACGAACCGTCAATGCTTGCGCCACACACTTGTTTGACACGTTTGGAGTACTTTTCCCATTCCACAATTTTTGCTGATGTTGCATGTTGGTGCCTCCGTGTTTTGCAAATTCAACGGCAGTTTCAATGCTGAATGCGCTGTTCGGCCACCATCCATAAGAGTTGCCGCAATTCCAGATGATGCAATAGCCAGTGCAATATTATTTTGTGATCGTATGGTTGCCAAAATTCGTGAAAGAAGAAAAGTCTTGCCTGTACCACCGGGCGCATCTATGTACGAAAAACAGTCCACCGCTTTGTTTTGTGATTGCACGCATAATTTTGTCAAACGCAATGCGTTGTTCTGGAATCAACTGCGGAAGATTTGTTCTAACGAATGTCCCCAGCTCGTCAAAATCACGAGCGAAAAGGTTGTTTGCAGGTCGGTTTGAAGCAGGCATTCCCAGTTGCACCAGTGCCTTGTCAGCGATTGTTAAACGTATGTCTTCAATCAAAATCAATGCCTCATTATACACGTTTGGTGTGAATTGAATGTCTGGATTTCGATTCGCAGCACGCAAACGATGTAGAATATTTTCACTCATGCAGTCCTTGTGTTTTTCCCAAAGATCTTTTGGATTAGATGGGAAGCAGGTTACATCTATGAACATTCGTTCCCTCTGTGTAAAAATACATGGTCATACAAATTTTTATGAAAATCGGTTGAACGGGGCAGAATTTGCTACTCTGCAGTGCCACCTGGTGGCGAGTGGCATCAATGAGCATATTCTACAAACCTTCTCCGTGGAAAAATACATATATATACCAATTTTTATAGTAATCGGTCAAGTAGTTTTTGAGTTCATCGATGACATACAGACGAACATTCATTTTTATATAAAGGGTGGTTAAATTTCAAGGGCATATGTTGAATGTGAACCACACCTAAGCATCAAGAACACCGTTGGACTTCTTTCTTTGGGATTATTTGAAAGAAAAGGTGTACGTCGATAAGCCAGCAATAATTCAAGAGCTAAAGGATGAGATAATTCGGTACATTAACGGCATAGAACCTCAATTATGCCTCAGCGTCATCGAAAATTTCGACCATCGGATAGAGGTGTGCCGCCGAGACCGTGGCGACCATTTGACCGATATTTGGTTCCATTCGTAATTGAACCATACCAATATTATCATAAAACAGAAACCCCAAATTTTTTTTTTAATTCTGGCTTAAGAATGTGAAATTTTGATGAAAATATGGATTTATTTTTTATTTGTACGGTTTTTATAGGAGAATAAACTATATTTTCACAAAAAAATATTAAAATTAAATGAGAAACAAATGAGCTGTCAATACTTGTCAAAAAGTGCTTGGGCTATAGTTATTTAGCGCAGTGAAAGCTCCGAACTGTAGAGAAAATAATGCATCGAGATATAAGTATAATAACACCTACAGTTCCAGTTGATATCACTTTCGTATAGTGGAAAGAAAAGAAAGACATGCCATCCATCTTTCTTGCATTCACAAGAAACGTACCAGTTCAGCACTGGAGAATTTCCTTGCAGGGTGTGCGCTTGCAACTCACCTCTCCTCCGCAGTGTATTTGCGAGCGTGCGTGTGTTGGTGCATATGTTGCTGATACTTAAGGGTGCCATTATATTTTCATTTCATATTTGCTAACAATAACCATGAAATTGTTTTCATTTTTTGCCTCACAACCCAAGCACATTTGTTATGTTTATTGTTGTTCTTACTGTGCATACCAGCTTTTGCTATTCCGCAGCCCGACGATTCGCTGCTTCAAAAAAACGAAACTTATCCTTTGCTTCATGTGTATTTTCCGAGTAGGTGTGGCTGTACAATGGGTTGCTAAACACAAATATAAGCGCGTACACACGCACGCACACTTGTTGTCTTGTCGAGTGATTGCTGAGCTGCGGCAGGCGACCGATGAGAGGAGGCGTTTCGAGCCGGAACTTGCTATTTAAATATATAAATTTTAATAAGTATTACTTTGTTTCGGATAAAAAGGGTCGCGTCTAGCACACACACACATACACACGCACATACACATACATCTATACTAGGAATAAAGGACGATACATACATCTGCTTTTTTGGCATTCGCACTAACACTTTTGCACAATCAACCAAGCTGCGTGTGTGTTTCTGGATTTGGCCATTATCGAAGGTGTTGTAAAGTTTCGGTTTTTGTTTTGTATAACTTTAGGCCTTAAAAGTTTTCACTTTCCAATTTTCATGTTAGTTTTAGTTTCGTATTTTGTTTTGTGTTACTTATTCATACACATAAATTATTTGCGTTTATTTTTAGCTGCAGTTTGCGATTTTTGGGTTTTCGAATTTTTTGAATTTTTAAATATTTAATAACTTTTTTTTGTGGCATTACACGCAGCATTGAATTTGAAATAAAGACCTACCAGCCAATGTCGATAAAGGCACATTTCTAGGTACATCATGATTTATGATGTGGGAAAATTTAGTATTTATGCATTTTAAGATCAGCGTTGGGCATTTTGCACTACCACTAATTTTTTATGGGTAGTTAAAATAAGGATTTCATTAGAGCTAAATCTTCCGTTTTTCAGTATTTTAAATATCCACTTATTGCATTAACATTTAGTGCACTATGCCCAACCCTGTTTAAGATTCTATGCTGCCAGTCAAAGCAGCAGAGACTTGATTGACCTCAACAAAGTCTTGGTTGGAATACGAAAAAAACTCGAAAACTAAGAAAAGAAAGCTCTGGAATTCACAGAGATTCAAGAATATCACATACCCGCTGCTAGAGAAATGAGGAGAAAGTTGAAGGTTGATAAAGAAGTTTAACCTTCCTATACCCGCGTTAATTTTTGTAACACATATACCCGCGCACGGTCTCACAGACCGAAAGTTCAAACTACATAAAATATTAGTTTTTTCAAACAAAACTAAAAACTAATTATTATTTTTCAATCCCGTAGATGTAATAAAAAAATAAAACTACGCATTAAATTTGTATTCACTTATTTTATTGATTTTAAGTGATTAACAAAAACGCCATCAAAATCGATAATTTTTTCTTAAGTACTACAAAAACAAAACAATAACATTTTTTTTTATTCACACAAATAAAAATAAGTTATAATAACTTAAAAACACTTATTGGACAATACATAAATTATAAATTATATTAGTTTTTAGTCTTGAAATAAAAAATCATGGCATATCGCAATTCATGTAAAAATCTGCCTTAAAAAGAAAACTTACGCTTTTACCTCTTCAAAAAAAAAAAACAAAAAATGCCTTTTCTAGCTTAAAAAATATTTATTTGCAATAAAAACGTCAAACTAAACTGGGACACACTGTAGTATTTTTGAAACGCGGCTACAACTTCTTCAAATAATTCCCTTATTGGAGCTAGTTTATCTACGGCAGTCCTTTCAGCTCACGTGAATTGATTGTCAAATCTTAGACAACGCATTAATAAATAAAATCTTTTCCAGCTCATAGTTAATCGAAATATCTCCGGAAAGGAACCATCTGTTTTGAATAAATCTTTAGCATTCAAGCGACTATTTCTCTTAACTGCAGCAAAGATTAAAAGGCCTAAAAGGGCTTCGATTTCTATGTTGTCTGCATAGGTACAGTCGCTTTTTCTTGAAAAATTAGGTTTTATGAGATCAATATGTTCATTAGTATACTTTACAATACGATTTATAACAACTTCAGTAAAAAATAATCTCCAAACCTCGCCTATTTCTTTCAAGTTTTTTGCTTCTTTTCTAGGCCCTAGCAGTTGAGTGACTATATTCCTAGCGAGACGTCTCACACGATTTGACGGAGCATCATTATTCCACCTAGTGTGTCCATCTTTACCAAGATAAAAGTCTCTATCATCTATCTCATTTAACTCCTCGTCGTATTCTTCATCATCTTCTTGCTCGGTATCATAACTTTCTACATCTCCTGCAACAAAGTCTTCAACGTCGCTGTCATTTTCATCCTCATAATCAGAAGTCGAATTTTTTTCCTCCAAAAGTAGCCTGATTTGCTCTTCATTCATTATAATATTAAAAAGTACTTGCAAAATAGTAAAACGTAAAAAAATAAGAAAGAAACAAAAAACAAAATAACTGCTTTAACTTCACAAAAAATTACACATATACCCGCGTCGATCTCACAGACCAATTTTTATAAAATTCACCAACACGCCTGTCTAGTGCAAACGCCAAATCAACACTAATATAGAGCTTGCAAGAAAACCGGAAGCTAGCAGTAAATTCAACTTTGTAGAGTTTCTGGAAAAACAAAAATTTACGTAAAATCATTTCCTCGGTCTCACAGACCAACGCGAGGGTATAGGAAGGTTAATTTCCAAATCGGGATCTTTTCAAAGCGAGTACTTTCTATGTCATTATTAACAATTAATGCTGTGATTCACAAAACATTTTCAATCGCAGGAGGAAATGTAAAGCGGTTTATAAAGCCCCAAAGATTACGGTGCTATGGACACGTTGTGGATTTGTTATAAACAGAAACTCCCTCGACTCCATCTGAACTCCACTTAGCAGGAAGAACATTCCAACTTTTTGTTTGAGTTCTCTCGTGGCCTATCTATCGAAGAGCAAACCGCAAACTTTCCTCTTTGGAGGTAATTTTCTGTAGAACTCTTACTTTTGGAGAAGAAGCCTCATTAGTTACCCCCAGTAACACACCCACCAATAGAGAAGTTGATCCGAGTTGTGCTGTTTCTGATGACGGTGTCAACGTTCCTCTGCTCCGATGGGTGTGGACGGCCAGCCGGCGGAGCTCTTCAAGGCCGAAAGAACGACCAAAAAAGTATTATATTTGAAGCAAACCCTGAAGGAGCAAGAAAGAGAGGCCGGCGAAGGAAACGATGGTTGCAGGACGTAGAAGACGATGTACAAAAGATGAAAATCTCTCTCAACATAGAGCGAAAGCAGACTTACGAGAAGAATGGAGGCGTATTGTAGAGGAGGCAATGGCCCACCCCGGACTGTAACGCCAGGATGATGATGATGGATGCTGTACGGTGAAAGCCCCTGAAGTAGATGGGACTGTGAATTAAAATGAGGCTCCAGTGTTTTCACAAGACAAGTATTACAATTTTTTACAATAACACAATGTTCGTTTTTAAATTAAATTTTTAAAACCAATCTATTATTTCATCAATATGCATCGAGTTGAAAATTTAAAATCAAAAGATCCAAAAGAGTTACTGGGACAGATTGCAGCTCACAAGTGCCATTAAACCTCCGACTCGGTAGACTGTGCATTCGATCCAACTAATGAGCCTTACTTACTTACTGACTTAGCTGCAACTAATTGTTGAACAATCGCCTCTGCATTGCACGCGTTGACGCTACTTAGAAACACCAAGGCGGTAATGTCGTCGTTGACTTGGTCTATCCAACGTTTAGAAGGACGCCCTTTTTTACGAGTTCCATCAATATATTTTGAAAAGAGCATCTTCTTTGCTGGGACGTTATTGTCCATTCGTTCAACGTGACCTAGTCAGCGCAGCCGCTGAATTTTGATGCGCTTCACTACGTCGATGTCGGCGTATAGCTCGTGGTTCCATCTTATTTGATATGCATCATTCACGCAAATTGGATCAAAGATCTTGTGAAGAACTTTTCTCCTAATAGCCACCCATCGCTGTTCGTCAATGTCCAGCACTCAGCGCCGTACAGTGAAACCGGGAGGATGAGTGATAGATAGATTGTTTTTTTCGTGCGTCGAGAGAAGGCTGTGCTTTTCAATTACTTATGAGTATTTGAATGCTTTTCGTTAAGTGCGTCTTTGCAGAGCTTTGCCGGCAAGCCATCCGCACTCGTCAGGGGCGGAGGAACGTTGACACCGTCATGAGAAACTGCACAACTCGGATCAACTGGTGGATATTTTATGGGGGTAACTAATGAGGCTTCTTCCCCAAAAGTAATAGTTCTACTGAAAATTACCTCCAAAATGGAAAGTTTGCGGTTCGCTCTTCGATAGATAGGCCACGAGAGAACTGAAATAAAAACTTGCAATATTATTCCTGCCAAGTGGAGTTCAGATGTTGGTTGGTTTAAGTGGTGATTCTTCCAGAATCCAACTAGCACTTTCGCACCATTTTGTTGCCACATCCTCGTTACCAACTTGTTTAACAGTTATTCACAGCATGACTATATCCAGTCAGTGCGGTTCAGGAACCTCATCAGGTTGTTGTCATCTAGGCCAGACAGCTGTTTCAGACTCTCGAACAGAGGATTACCCATAGTTAACATTCTGTCCTTCCATAGGGCAGGGCATTCGCAGAGGAAATGGAAGATTGCTTCCTTTTTCTCCGATTGTTTGCAACTACGACAGTTTGTGTTGTGAAGGATACCCATTTTGGCTGCCTATTCTCCCACAGACCAAAAGCCAGTTATGACTGCCGTTGGTCTACAGGCGTTCCGTCGTTTCATGTTTATTAATGTTGACGATTGCTTAAGGTTGTAGGTGGGCCATAACGCTCTGCTAATTTTGCATTTCATCTGGTCTCTCCATCTGCAATCTGCGATTAGGAAGTATTTTAGGGAAATTGCACTCTTGACTGGATCTAATGATGTGAATCCCGGTATTGCAAGAGCGTTATTCATGGCAGATCCCCTTCTTGTCAATTCATCCGCTTTTTCATTACCTTCGATGCTCCGATGTCCCGGGACCCAGATTAAGGTAACTTTATGGTTTTCGCTCAAGGTGGTAAGGCTAGTCCTGCTTTGAGTTCAGATGTAGTTGCGGGAGTTTCTGTTTATAACAAATCAGCAGCTCGCGTTAATGTCGGTGTTCTTTATCTGATATTGTTCGATTAGCATATCGGACTCTCGATTTATTTTCCGCTTTAGCTGTCCTAGGAATGATGAGGTTGAAATATTTCTGCACCTATTTGATGCACTTGCCCCGGCCTGGCTGACTTCAAATGAATTCCAAATTGAAAAGAGCATACCACTGGTTTTAAAGTAACCCCAATTCTGTCATTACGCGAGGATATTCTGCCTAGTTAATTCATCCGCCCAGCCAATTCATCAGGCCTAATGATAAGGCACTCCACGTTTCCACTACAGTCGGTTCTACGTTACCGAAACGACCCGGATTTATATCCGGCCAAGGACTGTCGCTCCAGCAGCATTCGCCGTATGTAAGTAAGTACTCAAATGAGCCTAATATCGAGGTATTCGGATACGACAGCAAGAGAAGTCTGGCATTCGCCGATCAGTTTCGAACGCACCAACATTGAGCCCATGACTGTAGTTGCCAATTGACTATCGGAGTAAATATTTGCTTCATGAGCAGTAGCTGTACAGGTAAGCATTCATTCAACTGCTCCTTTGATTGCGGCTACCTCCGCTTGGAACGCGCTGCAGAGCTCCGGTAGCCTGAATTTGAGCTCGATGAGGAACTCGAGGCGGAATACACCACAACAATGCTACCGTCCAACTTCGAGCTATCCGTGAGCAGGTTTACTAGGCCTTGTCTGCAAAGGCTCCATCCCGCCCTCTCTTGCCTTGAGAGAATAAGAACTGAGAATGTCCCGCTCGGACTCAGCGAGAATGTGCATTATTAAGTGACTACTGAGATGAACTCAAAGTTTGCAAAAATAGTGGAAAGCCCCTAGCTTAAGTCTAGCGTATAGTACCTAGCTTTCCATTATTTTTGCAAACTTTGACTTTATCTCAGTTAGTCTCGTGAGTAACAAAAACACGGAGACTGTGCGGAGGCATCTCAAGGTGCGTGTCTGTATACGGTACGAGTATTAATTGTTTGCACCGATTCGCAAAAATCTCAAAATGCGCACGAAAAAATCACTTGCCGATATCGGATAAGAAGCTGATGTATAGAAAAGATTTTCATAGTTTTAGCGTAGTTTTGCTCATTTTGAATAACATCGCGCAAACATACAAATGTACGCAGTGATAGTGATTAGTTAGTGTTAGTAAATTTTATTAAATTTTCGCTAATCCGCTAATTTTTTTCAGAAACAGGAAAAACATACTTTGAACAAAACCACATCACTTTCCAAATATGGGCGCTAAATGGTAAGCAAATTTCGCCATTTCTAACAAAAACGCCAAAACGCAGCTACAGAAAAAAGTTAATATGTATTTTCTAACCTCGAATATTTCAAATACCGCAAAAAGTTAATGAGCAATAAAGATGTGTTCACAAAAGAGGGGCGCTCAAGAAGAAGCAGAAAAAACATTTCTGCACAAAAAAACTCATATGAGTACAGATGAGTGTGAGAGTAATCGTAAAAACAGCTACAAATAAAAAACAAAGCACAGGCAGCAAAAAACAGGCAGCCAAGGATGTGTGTAAAGAAATCAACGAAGTTGAACCGCAATTTTTGCCAAAATTTTATTTACGCTGCAACCCTCATGAATATTTAAGCGTATCCCAAAAGTAAGCGACCTGTGAAGCAAAAAACAAACAAAAAATGCTGCCATGAGGGTAACAAAAAGCTATGAAGCAAACGAGCGCGTTGAACGTGCAACACGTATGGATGTACTCGTACAAAAGATGGTTTGAGGGATTGTTACGGCGCAAAAAAGCACGCGGAGGGAATAATCTACCAAAGGTGAGGCATAAAATGTCAAAGCAGCGGAGAGTAAACGAGAAGACTCCGCACGCTTTTAATAGCTGCACAGATATGTGGGTACGTAAACGGACCTGCACAAATGAATAGTCCTAATGTGAAAATATACAGTTGGGAACATAACAGCTTGAAGACAAAGAAAACTAGCAGCAAACGCTCCTGCTTACTTGTAAATGTTTGGGAGAAATGTTTCCCAGGCAACCTCGTTGTACCAAACTTCTTCAAGGATTCAATACAGCTCGGGCTAAATCCTTGGTATCCGCAAAATGAACTGAACACGACCCACAAGGGTCGTTTGGAAAGTCCGGCAAAAATAAAAACTACTTTGGGTTGAATCATTTTTCGACATAGTCCTCTTTTAGGCTTACACTGCTCATCCACTGCTGTTCTAGTTTGTTGATCTCTTTCGGCTAATAGGATTTGTGCAGGTCTGAAAAATAGCCATTCATTTCTGCAATCACTTCCTCGTTTGAATAAAATCTCTTTCCCGCCAGCCTTACAACTGTGGAACAAGTAATAGCCACTGCCTTCAAATTGGCGAACAAATAGTAGTCCGAGGAATTCGAGTGATCCATACCTGGAGAATAGCAGGGGTTTAAAACGAGTTGGAACCTTATTTCCATGAATTTTGTGATCCCAACTGAGGTGTGATGGCAGGTGCGTTGTCGTGATGGAAAAGAAAAATCACTCGAATTCCTCAATTCAAACAATTGTTAAACTCAATGAAGGTGGCCCATCTGGCTTAAATTTGGTTCGTGTTCTTTCAAGAGATGCTACTAACTAAACAGAACCTCGATACCCTCCAGTAGTGCCATCTCTCAGACTTTGCGCGGGCTTTCAAACGACGCACGTATGGTGATGCGGTTGAGGTTGTGACTAGGCTACTCTCTCGTCGAACTCTCTATTTTCATAAAAATGACTTCTGAAATCTTAGTACGAGTAAGAAGTTTTGAGTATACTTTCGCTTTACTTCGACGATGAAACCAGCATAAAGTAAGGAAGGATAAATTCGGACAGTACTGAACTTTATATACCCGCGCACATTTTGGTAAAATTTAATTTGCACCGGTTGTTAGGTAGGCAGTTAGGTAAAATGGTTGAAGTACCGCTCTGGCACTCCTCAAGTAGCACTAAAGCGCAGTTTTGATACCATTGCGAGAACTTCAATAGGCAGATATCTAAAGTCAACCAGAGCTGTTGATGTAATCGAGAAGATTGATGGGATTTAGGTTGGCGCCCTGCACCAGGTCGTTGAAGAAATAAGCACCCAGTAATCTTAGTCGTCTAGCTGCCAAACCCGGCCATTTATCAAGAAAAAGTATTCAACAGTCTCCTTCTCTGAAAGATCCTCCCAGCTTTTGCACTGGGGGTTAAATGGTAAACCCAGCTTTTTCGCGTATGTACCGTTCGTGTAATGACCAGTAAAACCAGCTACAAGTTTGGAAATTGAATGGCGTCGAGTCCACAGGACTTTCTGAGTCTTGCGTCCATTGTACTGGGTACCAAAGGATTTTCGAAATAACACATGAAGAAATGGAGCTCTATCTTTCCCTATCCTGATATCCTGAGAAATTAGTTGTGCAATTTCCTTTTAACAACAGTTAGGGGGACTCCGATGGCGAGGATATATCTGAGACCAATTCAGTCGACTTCCTGACAAGCTCATCAGGAATTTCCGGTTGCTAAGTTTTGGAATAAAAAAAAATGATAGAAACTGAAATTTATTGCTTGTAATATCAGAGGCGATCGCCGTAGCCGAATGGGTTGGTGCGCGACTACCATTCGGAGTTCAGAGAGAACGTAGGTCCGAATCTCGGGGAAACACCAAAATGAAGAAAAAGCTTTCTCTTATAGCGGTCGCCCCTCGGCAGGCAATGGCAAACCTCCGAGTGTATTTCTACCATGAAAAATGATCTCATAAAAAATATCTGGCATTCGGAGTAGGCTTGAAACTGTAGGTCCCTCCATTTGTGGAACAACATCAAGACGGACACCACAAATAGGAGGAGGAGCTCGGCCAAACACCCAGAGGCATGAAAGTAATTTTATCCTTATTTTATCTAAATAACATTTATGTGTATCCTCGAAGTGAGGTTGGAGCATTACATATACCAAGTTTAGGCGAGTTTTATTAAATCCACGCAATTACCCAAAAATCGGTCCATTTCTTAAAATTGACTTCATATTTCTTGCGTTGGGTTCATCATTTGTACCAAATTTGGGTAATCCGGCATCATTTCTAATAGATATCACAACTGTAGCTTTTTTAAAAATTGAAGTTCTATGGGAGGTGGGCGTGGTTACTGACCACTTGCGCTCATTTTCAATACTAACCTAAGTGAGGTTAGGTTGGGTTAGGTTAAAATGCTTGTCCAAAGAGAGCGCGAACTTTGACAAAAAAATAAAATTCATCCTTTATGATACCAATGCAAAGGAAGTAAGATGAAGAAAGACCGATATGACGAAAGGAGGGAGAGGGGATAGAGAAGACGGAGGGTGGGAGAGAGGGGAGGGGATGTTTTGCTATATTAGCAGGCGTAGTAAAGAAGTGAGATATAAGATGCCTAAATCTTAGCCCCGCGAGAGCAGGACAGCTAAGGAGAAGGTGCTGAGATGATTCCACCTCATTCTCCATAAATTTGATGCAAAAAGAGCTCGAGGTACTGCAAGTCTCACAGCATGGATGCCTCACGGATAGTGTCCTTGCGATAGAACACCCACGGATTTCGAGAGCTAAGATTTTGTCAACCTCAGACGATCCCTCGAACGCCTGCGCTTCATTCTAACTCAATCGTTAGAATCCTATCTAGGTATGCTGAGCCCTATGATGAGTTTTCTGTACCTCTATGCTTTATATGATGCAAATGTAAATTTGTCTGTTCACGAACATTTTCCCTGGCTTGACTATTAGTAGAGAGGTGCTCCTCGACCCGGTTGGAGTCGCATTGATGGTTTTGTCCCTGCAAAAGAAACCTTCAAATACAAGCTCACCTACTCCCATTTTCATGTCCGCTACTGTAAGTATACAGCCATACACATTCATATAAGCACATACGTGCATGTATATGTGCGCCTTTAAAAACGCTGCTGCACTACTGAATAATGCAGATTCAGCAACGCTGCAAGCTCTGCGAATTTCTAAAGCCAAATAAGACGCCGGCCAGCTGACTGCCTTGCCACTTGGCTAGCCGTATTCGCTGGTTGGCTGGATGTCAAAGTGTAATACATTTTTGTTGTCGATTAACTGCTTCGTCCGCCTAGCCGATTTTGCTGTAGTAAAAAATTTGGAAACTTTGTGTTTACTTAGGAACTTACGAGCATTTGGCATAAGGGGCGGCAGATACCAAGAAGAGTCACGAAACAGACAAAAAAAAAACAAAAAAAACTTTATGTTGCTTGCTTTCAAAATGACATCAAACGCAGCGCAACGTGCGATCATTTCCCCTGGGATGGCATTTACGCGGCTTGCGCTCCAGTGAATGGCACCGGCAGCAATCAATTGCAGCAACCTGCTACACTAGCGATGTATTTGCCAAAGCTGCTTAATGTGTCGGGCTTGCAGTCAAGCGATGCTCTACTCCCTTATTCCCAGGCATCTCACCGACTCCTGCAACTGCATATTTTTCCTTACCTTTTCGGCTATACGCGCGTCCATTTGATAGTTACAAAGTAAATTGTGCGTTGGCAATATATTTAACATTTTTAATAGATTGGGTGGTACGCGTATTTACGACACTCAACCTTCATGGAGAGGTTTGTGTGTCGTTTATTGTGACTGCTTAACTTTAATGCAGTTGTTATTTGCGCATTTCTTGTATGAATTTTCGGTAGAAATGGCAATCATTTTAACAACCAGGCACGCTTTGAGTACAGCAGCGTTCATATTACAGTGACGCGAGTTTTAATTTTTTGAGTTTCAAGGCGTCAAAGCCATACAAAGTGAGTTGATGTGAGAATTATATCTTTTTTTTTGAGCAACTATATCTAATAAATACTCATATTATATATACAGGGTGGGCCATACAGAGTTGGCTTTTTGAACCACCTATTTTTTTGAGAATGGTAACACAAATGGCATGTCAAATGTGTTCATAATTTACTTAAAGGTTTGACATTTACGAAATGGGACGCTATACGCTTGAACAAAAATAGGAAATATTGAAAATCTATTTCCAAAGTGGTGAGTCTTCTACTCAAACTGTGAGAAATTTGAAAAAAAAAAATACAACAAAAAGATTTGCCAACAAGACAGTTTGTGGATCAATTTGTTTATCGTGTTCGTTAAAGTGGATCGTTAATGGATAAAACAACACGTGAACGTGCTCCTACAGTGCGTACACCCGAAAACATTGCTATTATAGACGAAAATGTGTGTGAACATCCAACAACCTCAACTCGTCATCGTTCTCAAGAATTGAACATTTCACGCACTTCTTTGAGGAGAATTTTGCATAAAAACCTCGGTATGAAGTTCAATTGGTGCAAGAACTGAAGCCTTATGACCATCCAATGCGTTTTCGGTTCGCTCAATGGGCAGAAAATCGTTTGACCAAAGATGAGCATTTTTACCGTAAAATCATATTTTCTGATGAAGCTCATTTTTACATCGGTGGCTACGTCAATAAGCAAAATTGTCGGATTTGGGAATCCACACGTTACTGTAGAGAAGTAAATGCATCCACAACGAGTCATTGTTTGGTGCGGTTTTTGGTCTGGCGGCATCATAGGGCCATTTTTTTTAGGTAAGAGAACCACGAGATGCGATGTATCTTTGGCACCTCAGTAATACGCGCCTAATCTAGAAACCTCAAAGTACCTTCAAGCTCTCTAAGAAAACCAGAATATTAATAATTGCCAAGATTATGCCCACTTTCTACTGTAAAAAAATTTATTGTTCTTAATCTCTGCCTGTCCAAAGACAGGGCATTTACGCAAAATGTCTCAAAACGCCCCCCAGAATTATCTTCGTTGCTAAAATTTAGTCTACATTTTTTATTAGGCAGACCAGATTTGCGAAAGTGGCCAATTGTGATCAGTTAGATAACTAATTCATGTGGACCAGTGATAACGAATTCCGTGTCAGCTCTACGTAAGAAGCTGATATTCTACTGAAAGAGTATTCAAGAGGCTTCTGTAATTTATTAGTTTGAAGATTCAGTTTGTTGGGGAGATTTACTTGAGATCATTTCTAACTCAGCAGATTTGTTTTTTTTTTGTTTTGGGAAAGGGAGGATAAAAATGTCACAAACATTTTGATTGATGTCGTCGCACGAACGATATGTGGGGCATGTTCCCACAAAAACACTCTCTCTTCGGCTGACTTCCACCCCGGACCCGCATTTGCACTACATCGAAGGTGAACCCGTGATTGTGTCTATCAACCAAAAACGAAACCTGCGTCCTGGCTCCCTACTTATGACGTGTGGAGGTTATACGTCGCTTAAAGTCTTCACTACTTTCGTTATGAAGCAGATGGAACTTCGAAAGTGTCCGATAAAGTCGGACCCTCTGAGTTGACCTCCTCTCGAACACTATTTCTTGTTCTATTCAGCACTAGTCGGGAAGTTCGGTGTGATCAAATGCAGCCCAGGGCGTTGGTATTATTTAGCTCCAGCTACCGTTGCTGAAAGAGCTTTATTTGTGCGCCCTTCTTCGTCCTGCTTGCGTAGTGTACGCAACTCTTGATTGGCAAACTTGCGTGTAGCACACCAGCAATGATTTCAATTGCAGATACGGTCAGTTAAATTTGTCTCACTTGACAGCGTTCCAAAGATTGTGACTAAGTCCTCACGCTGTCTTGCGAAACTTGTGAACAGTAGAAGAGTACGTCTAGCACACCTTCAAATTCCTCTGGTTAGGTGGGTCAATGAGGTGAAGCGGAGAGACCAAACCTATGCATATACTTAATACTAGAAGCGGCTGAGTCCGCTGAACCTCTGAGAGAGGAGGTAATCCACTTCTCGGTGTCTTCGTTGTGATAGTCACAAAGCAAGGTTAGGGGTGAGTTCGTGTGTCCAGTGTCCATTAGGAGCCAGATCCCAGCTGTGCTGCCATTCGATAAGTGATACAATTCGCTGTTCCAACTTTTGGTTCTTTGCTGGTTTTGCATCTTGCCCTGGATGGAGACGGTTTAGTTCACGTTGAACTTTTCCCACAATCACTCAAGCCGCATGCTCCGATACTGGTCGGTAGATGCGGGTTACTCTCAAAGCGTTCACGCTATAAATCTTCTAACCCAGAAAATGATATACCAGTGTTTCTGTTGGTAAAAAGCTATGCCCATTTTCTACTTCCCTATTTGGCTAATAGGACTCAAGTAAAAGTTAACTTTTCGGGGTTAGATTACTATGATCATTGAACTTATGCTGCGTACCAAACAAAAACAATTCACGCATTAAGTTCCTCCAAAAATGCGTAAGCTTTCTACAGGATTTTCACTCAAATTCTTGTATGTATATACACTATTTTTGTTGTTATTTCCCACCTCTGCCCAATTCACTCAAGATGACTATCAACAAAGCTTCAAATTAATATAATTTCACTAGAGAATAAAGAAAACTTTAGAATTGCAATTCGTGAGAAAAATACGAAAACTTCTCTTTTGGTCGCCTAACTGACTTAAAGTTATTTTCTATGTATTTTACTCCTATTTGGCTAGGACATTGACAGTTTGTGCAAAGTTTAAAAGTTTACTGAAAACACAAAAGTCCAAGCACTTATACAATCGTCATATGAAAGAATTTAGTTTTGAGCCGGACGGACTGGCGTGCAGAACTTATGTAATAATCTATGCCAAGTGGCAACTGAACTCAAGGAATCACCTATTTTAATGTGTCAGGTGCGTATGAAGACCAGTAAGAGAAAAGGCGGGAAAAACAATTGCTGAAATGATAAGCTCAAAGCAGGCAACCCCGCAAAAGTATAAAGGAAATGAGCTTATGCTTTTGGGAATAAAAAGTTACGCCACTCCTTACACTAATATGTAACTAAAATATTTATAGCAACGTTTTAGGCGTCGGAGCGTAACACAGTTGAGATTTAGTGAAGTAAAAACTTCTACATTGGTTTACCTGTTACCCCACATATTATGTTTACTCGTATAAATTATTTATATGAAAAACCACATTCTGCACTATTTACTAATTGCACGAGAGTGTGAAGTGTAATGGCCGTCTTGTCGGAGCGCTGCATAATAAAAGATTATTTGATTTTGGGCACGCGCTGCCTGTAAAATTAGATAAATTCTCATTCAGTAGCAACTCTACTTGTATTCGACTGCTACTTAGCAAACGGTGGAAGACATTAAACATGTGTGTGTGAGCGCAAAGCATTGCAAGAGAAATCGGCGATGCATCCCTGGAGAGCAAACACCGAGCGCTGGAGGGGAAATCGTGATCGCAGGTAAAGTATATATATACCTTCTGCTCAAATATGAACGAGACTGATTTAATAAAACACAAACGGCTAATTATTGTTCAATTTTTATTTTATCTCCTTCAAAGTAATCACCTTTGGAGCGATACACATAGGTATGCCAACGTTTTTTCCAATATCATAGCATTTCTGGAAGGCCGCTTTCGGTATGGATTTCAGTTCCTTCTTTGAATTCTCTTTTATGACTTCAATTGTCTCAAAATGTTTTCCACGGAGCGGCAACTTGAGCTTGGGAAACAGGAAAAAGTCACATGGACCCATATCAGGCGAATGCGGTGCTTGCGGAACGATATTAACATTTTTTTTGTTCAAATAATCGCGAACAAGACGTGATGTGTGAGCTGGTGCATTATCGTGATGCAAGAACCATGACTTGTTGTCCCACAATTCCTTCCTTTTAAGACGAATGTTCTCGCGCAAACGCTTTACAACGTCTAAATAATATTCAGCCTTAACCGATTTTGCGATTTGTGCGATTTTCAAGCACAATTTCCTTTACTTTTCCGATGTTTTCGTCGTTTACTGATGTTGCTGGACGACGTTGATGAGGCAAGTTTTCAACCGATGTACGGCCCTCTTTGAATGATTTGTACCACTGGAAAACACGTGCACACGATAGAGCAGAGTCCCCATAGGTTGTCTGCAACATTTTTAAGGCGTCTGAAGCCGTCTTTGTTCAACTTGAATTTCCATCGTTAAATTCGAAAAACACACTCGAGCTTGGCTTGTTTACAGTAGCACAGAAAACTAACTATGTGACATATCACGCTCTGGCCGGAATCTTTAAGATAATTCTCTCAAGAAGAATCAGACAGCCAACAGTGAAGATAAATTTAGGAATATCGAAAAGTGCGTTCTTGCCATGAGAATTGAATGGTAAATTTCAAATCAGTGGCGGTGCGTAAATATGATGTAAACAAGAAAATATATTATCTGATATCTGAGTATGTGCAATCACCCAAAAATTATAAATCTTCTTATAACGAGGAAGCTGTGACGATGAAAGCGATAACGAGAATTCCGAATATCCATTTTAAAACCTTCAAAATTATTGTAACACCTTTCAAATTTTAAAATAAAAGTAAAATAAAACATTTAAAAGAACCGAAGATATTTGAACTTAAAAAAATCTATACCAAAATATGCCACATGGAACCATACTAGGTTCCCATACAGCAATATCCGTCTAACTATTGCCGTGTAGCACCAATGCATCAGTGAGGGTGATATACCCCAAGTAAATCCCATCATTCTTTTACATGAGTATAGCGCATTACTGGCCTTTTTCACCCTTTTCTCAATATTTTGCTTCCACAGCGATTTATTGTCCAGTTTTACTCCGAGGTACTTTGCATGATCTTTGAGAAGTAGTTGGTTGTTGCTTAGCTTTGGAAGGTTCCACGCTGGGACCTTGTACTTCCTGGTAGAAAGTACCATGCCCGTTTGCCCTGAGATGTTCATTGTTGTACAGTTTTATGTGTGTTGTTCATCACATTACTGATGGTGTCCAGGTCTTTTCTCGTAACTACTATAGGCATGTCACCTGCATACGCTACTAGTTTTGGTGCCCCTTCGTCAAATTTCGTCAGTTCATTTGCTACAAGTAACCATAATAGCAGCGATAATACCTCATCTTACGGAGTACCTCTGCATGCATATTTGGTATCGTTCGTATCGTTCCACTCCGCTCTTATCTTCCTGCTAGCTAGTAACTTCTTTATCCATAGATAAATCGCGGGCTGCACATTAAGTGAGTCTATGCTATTTAAAATAACATATTTCGTCACGTTGTTAAAGGCCCCTGATATATCTAGAAATACTCCCAGAGTATTCTCCTTGTATTCCAACGCCTTTTCTATGTATATAGTACAAGTGAGTGAAGTGCAGTTTCAGTAGATCTGCTTTCAGTGTAAATGTGCTGAGCCTTGGATAATTCGTCCGGCGCAATTGTGTCTCTAATCTATGTGTCTAGAATCTTCTCTAACGTTTTCAGAACAAATGAAGTCAGACTAATTAGCCTGTATTCCTTCGAGTACAGAGGGTTGCTTTTTCCTGCGTTTGGAATAAATAGAACTTTCGCTTCTCTCCATGATACAGGACATTTTTTTTTTGGTTTTCGCCGTCGCACCACATATTTAGTAACCATCGCTACTACGTGTGTGGTGGTTCCATTAAAAATATCTCTCCTCTTCTCTTGGGGTTTTCCGTCCACCCCGGGACTGCTTCGAGGTAGAGGGCCAAGATGGCGTCCTAAGAAGGAGACTTACTTACTCACCCTGCGTCCAGCGTCGCCCGTTTTGAGAAACCTATGCTCAATGGTCTTCAACATAAGCTTCCATTTCACGCTTCTTTTTTCGAATAATATCCTCCACGAAATGTGCTACTGATTTCCCTTTTTCTTCGCTTATCATCATTTTCTCAATCACTTCTTCAGGTGTAAATACACCAATAGCTCGTTGTAGAGCTGTTCCCTCTATGTTCCACCTCTCGCATTTAAAGAAGGTGTGCTCCGCATGATCATACTCAGTATCTCCATATATGCAGTTTGGTTGGCTCACTTTTCCCATTCGCCACAAATACTTGCGAAAAGGCCCATGACCGGACAAAAACTGTGTGAGGTAATAGTTAACCTCATCGTGCTTTCTTTCTACCCACTGTTTTATATCGGGTATTAGTCTCGCTGACCATCTACCGTACCGTTCAGAGCTCCATCTAGTCTGTCAAAGTGTGAGCGTTTGGATTCTAATATCGGAGAAGTGAGGTACTGGGATTCCTGTGATTTTTGCCTCCCATCTCCGTTTGCGGTCTTGTGCAAGAATATCTATAGGGATGGTTCCGCTGATAACTCAAACCGCTGCTTCAGATACTGTCTGTATGACGAAGCCACTCTGAGAGCGCTGATGCGTTGGACAGATTTCCGCCGGCATTGCACTTTTAGCGAATCTGCCCATATTTCGCATCCGTGTAAGAGAATCGAGTTCGTTGTGTCCATTAAAAGTTTTCGCTTGTTTTGCGTTGGACCTCCAAGATTTGCCATGAGCTTACTTAACATGCCACTTACTTTGGCAGCTCTTGTGGCAACATAATTTACGTGCGCCCAGTAAGTTAGCCTTGTCTCCAATTGTACTCCTAGGTATTTGACCACTCTTTTTATCGATAAAGTGGCATCGAGTACTTGAATATCTACTTCTAATGGGATAGTTGGTTAGAAGGATTAGCTCTGTTTTCTCTATGGCCAGCTTTAATCCACTCGTCATTGTTTCGAGCTATTATTACAGCTGCGATGTCGTCTGCGTATCCCACTAAGTGCACATCCTCAGGCATCTCAATTCGAAGGACTTCATCGTAGCTTATATTCCAAAGTTCAGGTCCGAGTATTGATCCTTGGGCCGCACCTGCTGTTATTTGTTTAGTATTGCATCCTTCTCGGGTTTCGTATAAGAGCACGCGATTGCTTAGATAGCTACAAATAATCTTAGTGGATTATTCGGTATCTTGAATTTTACCCTTAGGGCTTCAATTACGTGTACCCAACATAGACTGCTGAAAGCATTTCTAATATCCAGAGTGCCTAGTAATACTAATACTAATACTAATACTAATACTACAGGAACATAGCTGAACCTCAAACATCCCATGAATTTCGTTATTAACCATGGCTTACCTTTTGGAGCATGGCTGGGAAGATTCCATCCAGTTTTGGAGACATAAATGGGTCGTCATTTAATAATAAGCCATGATTTCAATCGTCTTTCATTCATTCTATTCCATGAACAGAAAGCTATAAAATAATTTTAAAGTCGGATATATTCTTAAAAAGTGGTAAACCGAATTTGCCCGTCGCTGGGTATTACTTTTTCCCATCTTTCTGGTAGATCTCGTATACCGTCGCGGTAAAAGGCTATCATTTTTTGATGTCTTCATATGAATGAAACCGCTGGTCAGCTAGACCATGTGCCACTGATCGGAACAGATAACAATCGGACGGCGCAATATCTGGAGAATATGGCGGGTGGGGTAGGATTTCCCATTTCAGTGATTCCAGGTAGGTTTTAACGGGTTTTTCAACATGAGGCCGAGCATTGTCATGCTGTAGAATCACTTTTTCACGCCTCTCCCCGTATTGCGGCCGCTTCTCGTGCAGTGCTTGGTTTTAGCAGTTCATAATAAATAACACCAACTTGGTCCCACCAAATACATAGCATAACCTTCGTAGCGTGAGTATTCGGCCTAGGCGACGACGTAGAATCATGAGAGGGCAGTCCCCATGACTTTCTTTTCTTTTGATTGCTGTAATGATTTCATTTTTCATCACCCGTCACGATACGATGAAGAAAACTCTTGCTTTTTGCCGCTGGAGCAGTTGTTCACAGGCGAAAAAACGACGTTCAACATCCCTTGGTTTTAACTCATAAGGAACCCAAGTTCCCTGTTTCTGAATCATTCCGAAAGCATGAAATCGCTTGGAAATGGATTGGCGGGTAACTCCTAACACTGAAGAAAGCTCTTCTTGCGTTTGACACGGATCCTCATTGAGCAATGCCTCCAACTCAGCGTCTTCGAAGGTTTTTGGCCTTCCTTCATGCGGCGCGCGGACGGTCGTCAACATTAAAATCGCCGTCTTTGAAGCGACGGAACCGGAATCACTCTCGGCATTTTTTTTTCTTTTAAAGCAGCATCTCCATAAACTTTTTGAAGCTCTCGATGCGCTTCAGCCGCCGTTTTTTTTCAAATGAAAGAGGAAAATCAACACTTCCCGCAAATGACGATTATTCGGCACAAAATCAGACATTTTCACAAACCCAAAAGTAGATGATACCAAAACAAAATCACTAATGTGTCGAAGCAGTTTGTTTACCATATGTCTAAGCTTGGTTTATGACGTTTAGGTTATGTTAGAATCGACTAGCACACACTGCTGGCGGCATCTCTTGACAAACAGCGGAAACTTAGTTGCGCACCTAATACATAAATAAAAAAATAAAAAAAATAAAAATTATATAAATTCCTTGAAGGATTAATTCAACACCTTTCTTCTTCCTTCTAAGGTTAACTAAACAATTTTAAATTTATTATTCGAAACAGTCTAAACTCTCTCTGGTGAAAATGAAACTTGATACAAATAAATAAAAACCACAAAACCGGAAATACCATCACCAATTGGCAAAACCAAAGTGCCAAACAACAAGAAGCACAAATTGAAAGAAAATCAATCCTTGAAATATGAATAAAATGCAATATGAGGAAAATTTCATAGCAATTGCAAATATTGGTTGACACACTAAAATTATTGAGAAAGTTCCAGCTACATTTCCTGTTACGTCTTTCTATTTGTGGAGGATCAGGGTCGCTGAAGAAGGAGTGGGAAAGAGAGCAATGGCAATGAAGTCCTTACTTGGAAATAACTGCCATTACCATAAAATAAATTTCAGTCAGAAATTGAAAAACAAAAAAGTCATATAAACATGAAAACATATAAATATAGTTGTGTGCACACCTACACCCATACATACGTACAATGGTTTTTTATATATGTATATTTCCAGGTATATATGCATGAATAAAACTTTTCTCATTTGTTAGGTGTAAATGCGATTGCCACACATGTACAGGCATGCATACACACATACATATATATTTATTTGTAAGCTGCAGCAGAGCTCCTTGGTTGTGCGGGTCTGGTCAATTGTGGTGAAAGCAGGAAAAGGAGTGGATGTATTGAAACAAATTTGGTGCGAATTCGGAAAAAGTTTTTATAGGAAGCTGATTGTTTTTACCTGTCTCATTTACAACTGAGTCAGTAGTATTTGCATTTTTTTGTCTCGCAATGAAATGTTGAGGTCATGTAACGAAATTTGTGGAAATGGCAATTAAAGGGATACTTTATAAATCGCTCCACTTTAGCACTTGCTTTTTGTTTTCTAAATTCTGTTTTATTTGCTTAATTTTCTCAAATTTTTAGACCCCGAGTTGCGCCACAAACTCTACAAAATCTCTGAAAGTTAAGTGAAAATAAATAACAAATATCAAATTATTGAATATCTTTTGTGAAAGGGTAAAGAGATTTATTTAAACTTTCGTTTGCTTGCTCAATTTAGATGGTTGGGAGTCGAATTTATTATACTCTACTGGTAAATGCCCGGCTTGCGTTGTTCTGCCATTAAGCCATATCTTTAGGAGAGAGTACTGAGACCTACAATAACAAACCAGCAGTTATAGAAATCAGGGAGCCTACATTTTCCATCTTTGCTTTGCCTGTTTTATTCACGCTTATCTCGCCTGGTGGAGAAATTGGCACGCAGATTCTTTTTGTTTTCCAATTTGTAAGAGTAATCGGAAGTAACAGATAAATTTCATTAACGCAGAAGGATGGCAAACATTTCAAGATTTCATAGCAAAAAATAGGCACTACAGTCGGTGGAGGCGTATTCGATTTGTTGTAGTTTGAAAATTAATTTCATAGTTTTTTAACATAATTTGGACATATAGACATGACTTTTTTGAAAGATTATAAAATTTATTTAAAAAAAAAATCATTCAAATGGTGACTAGCGGGGGACCCCACTCTCTTTCATTCTTCCCTGGAAATGGCGCCGTCTTCCCTACTGTTGTCAACAACCCCCAGGGTGATGGATCTTGCCTGCTTAGCGACTTCGCTAAATGGTTTCGGCGGTTCTCCCCCAGTTTTGGGTTTCTTCACGAGGGGTGTTTCCTCCTCTTGAGAACGTTGCCGCTTGACTGCCGATTCCAATGGGGGTGCTCCCGCTCCTTCCCTTTCCACGCAGCTTTTCTCTGCCCCACTTAGTACCATCCTGTCCCACTCAAGCGTCCGTAGATACTTCTCAGGTACTTGTGAAGTGTCTTGGCCACCGTAGAATTCCAGGATCTTGGTAGCTATGCGCTGAGAATACTCTCCTGCTCTGCCATGGCTGCTCTTTAGGCCTAGCAGAGGACCCTTGAAGAGAGGTCGTCGAAGTCCCCGGGAGGCTAGGAGAGAAACCCTTGCTAATGCTGGCTATCCCCTCCAGTCTTACCGCCTGCTGCTGACTACATACATGAAGCCCTTACCCATATTGCCTCTCGAATTTGCCCCTCGGATAGGGCTAGTTAGAGAAGACGATTCCGCTTCTCTTCCCATAAGAGGGGAGGTTTTGGGGTTCGGCTCCGAACCCCGCTGGCGCTTAAGGTTTTTTGGTTTGCTTTTGTGTTCGTTTTATTATTTTTGTTAGTGTTCATGTTGTAAGAGTCGCCACTCGGAGCCGCTATCCAAAACCCGAAAGTGTAGTCGTCCCCAAAGATCAAAAGGTTGTCTGTGCGTAGGGCAAGGAGGACATGCATTCCGAGTCAGATCGGATGCAAAGCGATAGTCATCTCACCGCACCTACACCACCAATCGAATGGCGATGGGTTTGGAACATACTCCGGGGCCTGCCAGGGTTTTAACTGGACGCGGGCGGTCACGGCACTAGTTCACCAGCCATTTCAGCTGTGTTTCACCCCAGCATACTCAGGTGGTAGAATACCGCAACCACCAGCAGTTTCGGTTGTAAGAGAGTGGTCCAAAAGATGGCAGGGTCGTCATCGTTTGGTATTGTAGAGGTCGTTAAGGCGCAGATCATTGGGCGTTACCCAAAGAGCTCTACGGGGAGGCGATCTGCTTACACCCCTAGTAAAAAAAAAAAAAATAAATAAATAATTGGCGCGTACACTTCTGTTAGGTGTTTGGCCGAGCTCCTCCTCCTATTTGTGGTGTGCGTGTTGATGTTGTTCCACAAATGGAGGGACCTACAGTTTCAAGCCGACTCCGAACGGCAGATATTTTTATGAGGAGCGTTTTCATGGCAGAAATACACTCGGAGGTTTGCCATTGCCTGCCGAGGGGCGACCGCTATTAGAAAAATGTTTTTATTAATTTTGCTTTCACCGAGATTCGAACCAACGACCTCTCTGTGAATTCCGAATGGTAATCACGCACCTACCCATTCGGCTACGGCGGCCGCCCTAGTACTATCCCTAAAAAGACAGCTGTTAAACTTTCATGGTATTTTCTTCATTACTTCGTGAGTTATTGAGCTAAGAATGGCTCTACTTTTGCTATTTTCAAAACAATTCATCAAAAAGAACTTCGTGTTTTAATTTTACACTGCTTCCTGATGGAGAAAAATACCTAAATACCGTTCCAGCAAAGCAATGGCTTCAAAAGAGTTATGGGTACTCCGCTTCATCAGAAACAATATAAATAATACGATGATGTGCTGACTTCAAACGTGGTCGTAGAGACACCGATGATGCACGGCGCAGTAGACGTCCAAATGAAGCGGTAAGACCAGAAAACATCATAAAATCCACAAAATCGTTTTGAATGATCGAAAAGTGAAGTTGCGTGAGTTAGATAACATCGTAAGGTTATCAAAAGAAGGAGTTGGTCTTATATTGCATGAGCATTTGACTAAGAGAAAGCGCGTTTGCGCACTGCTTTGCTTCATCAAGAAAACGCACCGTGTCCCAAGTCAATAAAAACAATGGGAACACTATATGAATTAAACTTCAAATTGCTCCCACCTCCACTACATTTACAAGATTCGGCTCCCAGCGACTACTGGCTGTTTGCAAACCTAAAAAAAAAATGCTAGCCGGTAAGAAGGTTATCGCTGAAACTGAGGCTTATTTTGAGGCAAAAGATAACTCTTTCTACGAAAATGGTATTGAAATGTTAGATCGGCGCTGGGATGATTGCGTTGTTCGTGATGGAAGTTACTTTGATAAATAAAGCTAAAAAAACGTGTTTTCTTTCTTAGGCCCAAGACTTTTCAGCCCATGTATTGTGTTCGCTAATGACTATTGACAGAATCTTGCGATTTGCACAGGGTTTTTTGTGTTTTGAAGGTAGTCTCATCTGGCAGGCTTTAAGTTCAATAAGCCTACGAAACAGGCGTGTCTATAAGCCTAAATGTGTAAAAAATGCATACAATAAATATGCAAACTGGAGCAACTCAAATATTAATCAACCGGCTGGAGTATTGTATGTTTCCTATAAAGATCTAAAATGTTTGTTATTGCTCTGCCTTAATCAAATTCATCAATTGTTTCTATGGAAATTTTAAAAACGAAGGCAACAATTTTTTCAAAAAATCTATAAATAGCTGTCTCGTTACGCTGGAAGTGAATGGATCGAAATATACTGAGATTTAGTGAGAGAGATATTAGCCAGCTCTAATAGGAGTTGACTAGAAGCTTGTGAAAATTTTGCAATGGAAGTGAAACTGTAGCTCACAGTTCATATCCGTGCACAGGAAGCAGGATTTTTACTTGCAATGCCTGTGGGTGCAATATTATAAAATAGTGTTGAGTGCTTTGTGCTACTAGGTCGTACCCAGTGCCTCACTAATCTCAATATTTCGCTAAAGCAGCCAATCCTGCTTCAGCTTTAAAAGTGCTCTTCTATCGCTTTGCATACCTAAGCAGTTTTCTCTTTTCAGCTTCAAAATTAATCTCATAAAAATTTGCATATTCATTCACATTTTCACCTCCAACACATCTAAGCTTCCTTAAATTAGCAACTAATATAATTATTTCGCAATTGTTACAGACACAAATTAAAAAATAATACAAAAGCACATAAATTTCCAGAAAATCGTAAACAATAGGAAATCTAAAAATTACGTAAGGGACGTAGGGATTTCAACGCAGTGTCAGAGTGCTTCAACGACGTCTCACACATACATACCACTCTCTCATTCTACTATACTTGAGAAGCCTGCAAGACTAGTTTTATTCATTTTTAATTTTATTTCATTTCTTCTCACTTAAATTTTCAGCACAGCTAAGAAACCCTAAAGCCCAGTGCAATAACTTAAAAACCGATTGTAACAGCCGACAAACTGCATAAGACAGAAAGAGAAGAAATAGCGGAAAGTATGAGAAAAGCAGCAACAAATAGGCGAGACAAGAGCACAACAACGGCTGTTGGATTTGCTTTTCGTTTGTATGAGTGTGTGCATGCACTGTATTGTAAAGTTCCTAGCCCGGCGACTGGCAGCTGGCTGTGGGCACCATGGGAGCTGTGAGAGAATGCGAGAGTCTGCTGATATTGCTAATTTTATTACTTTATTATAAGCTGACGATTTTCTGGTGTTTGCTTTTATGCCAGATAATGAGACCAGGTGACAGCAGCCGCAGGCACGAGGTCACTCCCGAAACCTTCCCAAAAAATTTCAGAGTTTTTTATAATATTCCATTATTACGTATTTTAAGCAACAAATATTTCAACGCAAAAAAAATTGCATTTGAAATTTCTTGAAAATCGTTAAATAATTTTGCGTACCAAAAGGGTGACAAAAAAAAATAAAAATTGCCGGTACTTTATCAGATCTGAGTGATTTTCTCAAAAAGATTTTAGGTGAATAAATTTCAAATCGTATCGGTTGAATGTTTTTCACTGCTTTTCGTCGGTAAATTTTTATGATTTCGAGGTTGTAAAGGACTTCGTATACTTAGAAATCAGCATAAACCCCGATAACAATGTCAGCCTGGAAATCCAACGTAGAATCTCTCTTGCCAACAAGCGCGACTTTGGACTAGGTAGGCAACTGAGCAGTAAAGTCCTCTTTCGACGAACAAAACTAACACTCTACAAGACTCTCATCATGCCCGTCCTAACGTATGGCGCAGAAGCTTCGACGATGACAACATCCGATGAAACGACGCTTGGAGTGTTTGAGAGAAAGTTTCTGCGCAAGACTTTTGGACCTTTGGATGTTGGCAACGGCGAATATCGCAGGTGATGGAACGATGAGCTGTATGAGCTTTATGGCGACAGCGGCTACGTTGGCTGGGTCATGTCGTGCGAATGGATACAAACGCTCCGGCTCTGAAAGTATTCGATGCGGTACCAGCTGGTGATAGCAGAGGAAGAGAAAGGACTCCTCTGCATTCGAAAGATCAGGTGGAGAAGGACTTGGCTTCATTTGGCGTGTCCAATTGGCGCCGGTTAGCACGAGAAAGAAACGACTACGCGCGCTTTGTTATACTCGGCTAAAATCGCGAAGAAGAAGAATAAATGTTTACTAGTTGACCATTTTAACGGCTCCAAGTATGATACTTAGCTTATGTTTCTATTTTGTGAGCTCAAGGCCGATTTAACAATGAAGCAACAAATGAAATTGTTGCTATTATTTACTTGTTGATATTTTGACCTCAACTAGAAATCATCTTGAGAAATCATCTGCCTGGTCGACTAACTCTGCCTAAAATCAACCTCCGACTTCACCTTTTGCTCCTCTCATACAGCCTGTCATTTATGTAAACTGCGATCAATAACCTTTGAGGTCAGTTTTATTTAATTTTTGGACAACTGGCCCATGAGCGTAGGAATGATAAGCGCTCTCAATAGAGTTAAGAAACACTGGAACAAAAAATCACCCGTTCTTGCCCGAAACAAAACGTCAAAGTTATTTGCTATTATTTGTTGGCAGTTGGGCAGTGCTGCCCTGAATGTCCTTTTGCACTTACATATTTCTCAACGATCTCTCAAAGCGCAATCAGATTAAAGGAGGTTGGCCTCTGGAGGCAATCTCTCAAGGGACGCGGTAGATATTTTGGACGGTTAACACCGTATTTCTCCAGATTTTGGACACATCCCTCTATCCGTAAACTGGAGTTGGAGGGTCGTGCCAGGGCAAGGATTGGAAAAAGGAGAAAATTTGTAGCGATGCTTCACTGACGGTTCCAAGACGGAAGCGGCTCTCTCGAAATCAGCTAATTTACTTATTTCCTTAAAATTGCCGAATCCTCCTAGTGTTTTTCAGGCCGAAGTCTTTGCGAACCTACAGGCATGCAAAATGTTTGGGGGGTGTGGGGGCAAGGGAGATATTAACATTTTTGCCGACAGCCGCCATCAAATATTTGGATGCGCGGGTAACATTTCTCTGACCTGGGTTCCTAGACATAGAAACATAGAGGGAAATGAAATTGCTGATGGGCTTGCCAGGAAAGAGACTGAATCGATTTCAGATACATCCTACCCAGTCATCAGCAATCCGCTAAATGTTTTTGAAGGGAAATTGCACAACCTATTTATCAGGAAAGCACAGAAAATAAGGAACTCCATTTCTTATATATATACGGAGGGTTCAGAAAGTCTTAGGGATTCCACGCCATTCAATTTTTAAACTCGTAGCTGTGTTCACCTGTTATTAGACGATCGGCTCACCCACGAAAAAGGTAGGTTTACTATTTAACCCCCATTGCAAAACCTGTGGGGACCTTTAGAGAAGGATACTGTTGAGCACTTTCTTGGTAAATGTTCGAGTTTCGCAGCTAGAGGATTAACGTCATTAGGTGCTGCTTTCTTCGACAGCCTGGGGCAGTGCCCCAACCTAAATCCCATCAATCTTCTCTTTCATAAACAGCTCTATTTGCTTGTAGTTATCTTCCTATTGGAGGTCTCAAATGGCATCAAATCGACGCTTTAGTGCTACTAGGGGAGTGCCAGAGTGATACTTCAACCATTTAACCTACCTGTCTATTGTTATTGGGAATTCTTCTTCTTCCTATAAAACTCAGTTGACCACTCAATTTGAAAGTTTTCGCAAAGCCATCCGAGCTTTTTTTCTGGGCGACTTGGAGCTAGAGATAAACCCAAATCAATCGTTAAAAATGGCTCTGAATAGCGCAAGAACTGACAAAAGAAAGACTCGCGGGCGAGCAAAGAACGGACTGTCACATCTGTCACTAACATGTGGCAAAACATATGTCACAAGTTTGTTGCGCTTATTATTCCTGATTAGCCAATCGCAGATCTCATATTAAAATCAAAATCTCATTTTTCATAAAAGTTTTACATTTTTAAATTAGCGAAATGGTTGTTTTAAAGAACATCAAGACTGCGGTTGGCGGCTAAGGTCTTAGTTCCATTTGATACAGTACCGGTGCATAGCATAGCGAATGTGAACGCCGGATTTTAACTACACCACCGACGTTCATTTCTGAGACAATGAGTGAATGAAAGTCCGACCAGAGCAATAAGATGATTTTAATCATCACAGAAGGCTCAGAAACAGACATTGGAAGAGGATTTGATGTATTTTTTCAGCTACTCTTAGTTACAGGTTTCCAAACAGTTGCAGAGCTTTTCAAGACGAGCTCTATGCTATTGACTTGGTGAAACAACTAGTTCTACTAGTTTAAATGGGAAGATCTGAGTTGTTACTTCTAGGAGTGCTAGCTGTGAGGTGAAGGCTAGACCAACATCTAACAGCAAATGGGTTAATCTCGTCAACTGTAGACGATTCGTTTAACGAATGGTATGTTGTTGTTGGTGTAGCGGCATATAGATTTATCATAGATTTATGGGCAATGCTGTTGGGGTGACAGTCCTTGGCTGGATATAAATCCGGGTAGTTGCAGTAAACTAAAATCGACTATCGTGGAAACGAAGGATGTGAAATCTTTTGAAGCTCTTGAATGCAAATGGACGGCTTCCCACAGGAATACTAAAAGAAATACTTTTAGCCATAGGCTGTCAAGTTCTTAGACCATTATTGTATTGGAGCTTCAGAGATGATGAAGAGGTAAATCCCATTCAACACTTGCTGTGCTTCAAAGAATGCAAGCTAAGTTTCTGAGGGCATTCGAATTTTGGAGCACCTAGATACATAGTCTGGGCACAGTTTAGTTAAAAGGCTGGATCAAATTAGCCAAAAGATCGCGAAGTGTCTGTTGCTACTAGGTATATATGCAAGTGGAGAAGTATTTTCTGAGCATCACATTGAGTCTCATTGGTCACTGAGTCTTATATGTATTAATGTATTCGGGCGTATATTCCTTGTTGGTTGTTTGGCGAGCTCCTTCTCGATTTTGTGGTGAGTGTCTTGATGTTGCTCCACAAATCCAGGGAACGCAAAGTTTTATGGCCCAGCCGAAAGGCAAGTGATTTTTTATGAGGAGCTTTCTTCGTGGAAGAAAAATACTAGGAGGTTAGCCATTGCCTGCCATGGGATGACCGCTATTAGAAAAAAAAACCGTCTACTGGGTTGCCAATATTCGACGGACCCATGTGTATTTTTTTAAATCAAAGAAAAGAACAATTTTTTTGATGTTGACGATAATAATCATTTTATTTGGTTCAAGTAGATTTGTTGGCATCACTTTTTAAATATGATATCTCTCAAATGGCCGCATTTTCCATAGTTTTAGCTAACATTTCGGCTGGAATAGCGGGTATTTCCTCACGGATGTTGTTCTTGAGCTCTTCTATGGTCTTTGGCTTATTAATATAAATCTTTGATTTTAAATAGCCCCACAAGAAAAAGTCAGGTGGCGCTAAATCGGGCGAACGCGGTGGCCAGCAAAATCGCCATTTTTCGACATCAAACGACGAGAAAACAATTTCTTCAAAAAATCGATTGTGGTGCGAGCTGTGTGGGGTGGAGCGCCGTCTTGTTGAAACCAGCACTGCCTCATACGCTTTCGACGAATAATTGGCATCACAAAAGTGGTTATCATATCGCGATAACGCTCCTGATGGACGGTAACAGCTTGACCATCTTCATTTTCGAAGAAAAACGGCTCAATAATCGTTTTTGCACTAACGCCGCACCAAACAGTGACTTTTTCGTCGTAAAGAGGTACCTCATGAATTTCGTGAGGATTTTCAGTGGCGTAAATACGACAATTTTGCTTGTTTACCGTCCCATTCAATAAGAAATGAGCCTCACTTAACTCTCCGTAGAACACCTTTTTTAAATCCTTCGGTTGGGCAATGGGTCCAACCTTTTTTCGAGGATTCTTTTCAAATGGTTATATCCATAAATCGATAAAAAATTAAGTTTTAGGAAGCTACTTGGAAGCTCAAGTCGCTAGCTATAATAAAAATATGTTAAATTCACGTCCAAAGTCGAAAAAGTCTAGCCAGAACCGGTTGCCAAAGGGAGGGTTAAGCAATAGATGTAAAGTACGCTGGACCCTTAAATGGTTCTCTCCTAATGATAGAAATATTACTCTTCTAAGATAATTTTTTAGCGATGCAAATGAAATCCCATACGACTCTCTCTTAACGCGATCCCTAAATGGCTATGTCTATGACTTTTTCTTAAACGCTTTAAAGCTCCACTCCACCTTAACTTAGACGCCTCCTGTTCGTTATTTAATTTTATTTTTTTTTTGTTTCTCAATAATTCTCAAAAATTGTTATTTCTTATTTTAAATTCCATCAACAATTTTTATTCTTCCAATTAACATTTTCTGATTAAGTTTATTGGCCAACGAGCAGCCATAAAACGGTAACCAAAATTTCACCAGTAGATTGAATGGAAAGCAACAAAACATTGTATGCCATATTGCTACATAATCGTTTAGAGCAAAACATGAGATGAGTCGAACGATACTGGAAACTGCAAACCCAAAACAAAAACAACAGGCGCATCAGTGTTGGTGTTGTTGGCAGCAGCTCGAGACAGCAACATCTCAGCAATCAGGATTTCCGACAAACTACGGCAAAACTTACTTAATCATTCAATGTTTTTAAGCTGAAAAATCCGTACTGGCTCAAACGTTAAGCAACACAGCAGCTCATAGTGCAGTACGCCAGCAATATCAGTGGCAGCAGTAAGACCAGCAGCCACATTGTAGAGGTAGAGGCAGCTTGAGTAGCACTTTCGGAAAAGGACGATTGCGGCACAGATAGCTGCAACTGAGGCCACAAACGTTTTCGTTGCAAGCGCAGTAGCGACAGCAAGTGGCAAAACCGGCAACTACAAAAGCAACAAGCAAGACATGTTGCAGGCATTAGCAGTACATCGCAACATACTCGCACACTACTACATGTAAAGACAGCTATGCAGGAGGCAAAGACTTTGACGCAAATATTGAAGAAGAAAATTGTCTTCCTGTATGAATTTCATAATTTCCTCGGTGTTGCTGGCTGATATGAAACAAGTGAGGACAGGGAGAGGTTAAGATCGCTAGAACTTGCAACGAGCAAGCGAAGAAGAAGAAGAAGAAGGCGTCTGTTGTGGCAACCAATTTCCTTTTTGGCTAAAATCTAAGCCGAGTATTTGTTAGTTATATTTGAGTGTATGTGTGTATGAATGTGTGTGTGTGTGTGTTTGTGTGAAGACGTTCACTATGCGTTCTGAAGCTGAATTATAACTTCTGCAAGTCTTTTCGTGTGTGCGTGTGTGCGAGCAGGTTGGTGTAAATGCATTTAGCGCCGTTGTGGTTGTAACGGATTTTGCCAATGCCTCGGCTCATTTCAACAACTTACGAATTACGAATTACGAATTTCCATTCTAAGCTGCTAAGTTTTCATTAAAAGCTTGCCATAGACTGTCAGAAGATGTTGCATGCTGCTGCAAGCAATTGTGGTGCTATGTTGTTGCAAGATGCATGCACCTACACACATACGTCTATGTGAGCGCGTAAACCTAAGGCAGAGTAAATTGCAAATAAGAAGTTGTAAAGTTTGCAGACCTCAAACCGTCTTCGTATTGCTTTACGAAGGATTAAATAACACTTTTCTTATTACTGCATGACACAGAGAAGCTGCTGCCATTTGATACGGGAGAATTTTCAGTTTTGATTTGTTAGTATAATTTATAAGTAGAGATTTCCTTTCTTCTTCTCCTTGATGGACGTGTTAACCGCTTAACCGATTTTGGCTGAGTTTGGCAAAATGTGCCAATCGTTTCTTTCTCGTGCTAACCGGCGCCAGTTGGACACTCCAAATAAAATCAAGGCCTCCTCCACCTGATCTTTCCCACACAGAGGAGGCCTTTCTTTTCCTGGGCTACCACCAGCTGGCGCCGCATCGAATACTTTCAGAGCTGGAGCGTTTGTATCCATTGGGGCAGGTCAAGTCGTCAACGGAGCCGCTGGATCTTTATTCGCTGCTATGTCGTCGTAAAGCTCTGTATAAGAAATTGTTCTGTTCTTTTACTTGTCCTCAAAACACTTACTCCATCTTCAGAATGAGCTTTTACTAATGTTTGTTTTTGTGCGTGTAACTGTCCGATCGTTCTTGGCGTCCTAAAAGATCACTTGTACAAAGTGGCGCAAAATTAATCACCCCATCACAGCTGTCAAACTGTGAACTAAATAGCTGTAACAGCACACAAACAGACAAGCAATGAATTGTGTAGAGGTCAAAAGGTTCCATCACTCAAAGCTATTTCTTTTTTATTTTGTAAAACAAGTTACTCAGAAACCACGTCTATACAACCTACATCCTAATTGCTCGAGATTATTATTATTAGAAGGCCATTACGCACTGCGACCAGAGCTGATCTATTGTGAAAGGCCTATTTTTGTAACCCCAGAGTTTTAGGCTTTTTACAAATTTTAGCACAATTTTGGGTTTGTTGTTCCAAAGACTGCATGGAGATACTACGATACCACCAAGGTGATGAAGTCTCTGTCTGCCCCGAACGACATTCACAAAGCACATGTTCTGAGCTTTCTATGTCCATTTCACAAAAGCGGCAGACATTGGTCTCAGATAGACCAATATTATTTAGATGATACCTCAGGCTGCAGTGACCTGTAATATATCCTGTTAAAAGACGCAGATCTACTTTGCTTATTGAGAGAAGCTTGTCAGATATTCCTTTGTTGGGACTTAGGAATACTTTGGCTTGACGCTGACCGGCTCAGTTTAGCCAGTGTGCAGCAAATTTTCTTTCTTCCCATTTCCTAAGGAATTCATTAATGTGGCCTTTTGAGTCCATAGAAAGGCTCAGGACCAGTAAGTTGCATATTTGCTCCTTGTTTTGCAAGGTCGTCAGCCGATTCATTTCCCTCATGTCCTTAATGTCCCGGAATCCAGCCTAGTGTTACTATGTTGAGGTTTCATAACGTGTTGAGAAGGTTTAGGCAATAAATTACCAATTTAGAGGTGATAGTTGTTGATAGAAGGGTTCTTAGAGCCGCTTGACTATCTGAAAGTATGTAGATGTGAGTACCTCTCATTTTCCTTCTAAGGCATTCTCTCACAATATTTCAATGGCATTAATTTCTGCCTGGAATATTGTTGGGTAGAGTCCCATCGGAATCGATTTTTCGAATTTAAGCCCATTGATTCCTGTCTCTGTTCTACCATTTTCCAATTTAGGCCCATCAGTAAACCATAGCTGGGAGCCAAGTTTGAAAGTGATAGAGTTAGTTCTCCAGTCTGTTCGAATTAATTATAACTTGGAAGTTCCTGAAGAATTTGGGTGATAGTATATCAGCCCTATGAAGAATGGGACTATGTAGGAAGTCTTCTAAGATCTTTAAATGGCCTTTCATATCCCCACTTTTAAGTTCAGATATACCTTTTAATCTTAAGGCACTCGAGCGAGCTTCCCTTTCAATTAGAATTGGAAGCGGTGGTATGTTCGGGAGCACATCCAGTGCATTCGTGGGACATGTTTTTATAGCCCCTGTAATACCAACACACATCAGGCGATGCAGTTTGTTCAATTCGTTCGTGCTCGAGATACCTTCAGCCTTCAGTATGAATGGTAAAGTTTCTCTATTTGATATGGTTTCCAACCATTATGGAAGGAATAATGAGATGGCGCCCATCGTGGTACCGTTACTTTGCGCTCAGCGAATTTGACAATGAGTGACGTCGTCTTAGCACCAGTATGGCCAGATTACCATGTTTGTTACTTGATTTAGCATTTTTTTGTTTTGTTATTTAGTCTCGGAGTTTTAGTTCTTTCTTCATGACATTTTTGTAATCTGTTCTAATTAAAATGTGATGTTTGTAATTTTGTAATATATACATTTTTTTTAATTAATATAGTTCAATAATTCACTCAGTTTTATTTAGCTTTACTTTTTTTTAACATCTGATCGAATTTCCCGCGATTGCAGTTGTTGTTGGCGTTCTTCTCCTTCCAGCAGTCAAATCTCTCTTTCGCTACTGCAGTGTTGCCTTAAAAACGCACTAAAATGCCCATTTAAAGAAAATCAAATACCAAATTTTCATTCAATTACTTAAAGAACTTTGAAGGCGTCACAAATTGTCCTTAAAGTGAGCGTTTTTTAAATAAATGTGTTGTACAGGGTGGGCCATATAGCGTTAGCTTTTTGAACCACCTATTTTTTGAGAATGATAACACAAATGACATGTAAAATGTGTTCATAATTTACTTAAAGGTTTGACATTTATGAAATGGGACGTTATACGCTTGAGCAAAATTGGGAAATATATAAAACCTATTTCCAAAATGGTGAGTCTTCTTCTTCTTCCGCAGTTACAGTAAATGGTGAGCGTTACCGTGACATGCTCAACGAGTTTTAGTTTCCAAAACGTGAAAAGGATGACATGGACGACATTTGGTTTCAACGGGACGGTGCAACTTGTCACACTGCCAAAGTTACACTCGAACTTTTGGCTACCGTTTTTGAATTCCGATATCAATTGGCCGCCTCGGAGCTGTGATTTAAGCCCGTTGGACTATTTTTTGTGGGGAGCCGTTAAGGACAAATGCTATGCGAACTATCCAGAGATGGTTGATGCTTTAAA